>JAOTNS010000084.1:0-732500 GCA_028476615.1 Culter alburnus | reverse complement strand
GTTTTATCTCACAATTTTGACTTTTTTTCACATTCTGACTTTTCTCACAATTGTGAGTTTATATCTCACAATTTGACTTTTTTCTCACAATTCACTTTTTTCTCACAATTCTGACTTTTTTCTCACAATTGCGATTTTATATCTCACAATTTTGACTTTTTCTTTCTGACTTTTTTCTCACAATGCGATTTATATCTCACATTTTGACTTTTCTCACAATTCTGATTTTTCTCACTCTCACAATTTTGATTCTCTTTTTCTCACAATTTTTTTCTTACAATTGCGTCTATATCTCACAATTTTAACTTTTTTCTCGTAATTCTGAGTTTTCCTCACAATTACGAGTTATATCTCCCAATTTGACTTTTATTCTTGCAGTTCTGATTCTTTTTCTCAGAATTGTTAGATATAAAGTCCAATTCTAAGGAAAACATTTTTTTCTCAGAATAACGAGTTTATATCTCACAATTCTGACTTTTTAACTCACAATGGATATATATATAGATATATATATAATATATATATTAATCTCAAAATTCTGACTTTATAACTCGCAATTCGAGTTTATATCAATTCTGACAAAAAAAAAAAAATGTCAGAATTGTGAGTTAAAAAGTCGCAATTATCTTTTTTATTTTTTATTCAGTGGTGGAAACAAGATTCCAGACTTCTTTCAAAACATGAAAAATGTTCCCTTTTCTTGATTCAGTTGAACTCCCACTCTAGATCATTTTTTCATTTGATATCCTCTTTCACTCATTTTAGAAGTAAAATTGGTTGTGAATGGCGTTTCATGTTGACTATAAACTTTGTAAAAGCTGCTGGATTAATTCATCCTCATCCACAAAGCATTAGGCACAAACAGACCGTGTTGTGCTGATGAGGTGAGTGTGAACTTGTTGAGAGATGCTAGCATTCCCTCAGAGAGAGTTGAGGCGAAACCGAGTGGAAAATAAGGAGAACGACAGAGTAACGCCCACTCGTCCATTAGCTAAACCATTGAACGCTTCCATCATCTGCTTGAACAAAGTGTGAGGTGGAAAAGGCGAGAGAATGGGGCGTCGAACGCGCATCAGTGATGGATAGAGATAGCAAACCGCCGCCTCTCCCTCACTACACCATCTGTTCTTCTCCCGCAAAGAAAAACATGGGCTTTGTGTGTAGAGGTGGGCGACCACAATCTTCATCACGATTTGAGAGATGAAATACATCACAAAATGGTGATTTTTACTGGAAATTCAATGGCTTTTATATTAAACGTTATACATGTGGTAATGCCTGTTTATAATCAAGTAAATTAAATACTTTTACATCACATTTGGCTGACAAAAAATTTGAAAATAAATTTACTGTATAAATTAACTGTTATGTTTTATGCATTTGGCATATGCTTTTAGTGCATCTGTTGGCAAGAGTTCATGCTTTTGCAAACCAAATTGCAATTGACTCTCCCCTGCATTTCTGTTGCTTTGTCCGACAAGCCATGGCGCTGTCACGTCACACAGAGTGAAAAATACATCGCAGAGCAAAGAGGACACTGACAACATGTCGACAGGCAAGATAGAGCAGGTTACTTATGATATTAAACAAAGTCCCAGCTTTCAAACTGTGTAGTTTTTTAAGAAATTCAAACAATAAAAACCGTTTTGTGACTCTTTAATGTGTCGTGACAGATTGTTGTAGCGCCTCATCATCTTGTGAACCGATCATCCCTTCCAACTAGTTAATTAATAGCATCACATAAACATGAATGAACATGAGAAGGAAAGTTGTTTCAAACGCGGAAAGATGTTAAGAACGGTTAATCTTCTAACTCCTGACTGCTTTGTCGGACAAAATGGCGGATTCGCCATTATGATTGGTTAGATCGCTTGTCAATCAAACTCTCGGCGAAGGGTCAATTGGAATTCAAATGCAAAGAATTAGGTAATTCAAATATAAATATACAATTTTTCACAGATGGACGGACAGACAGATGGGTGGATGGATGGATTTATAGATAGACTGATGGACGGATGAATGGACGGACAGACAGACAGACTGGATGGATGGATGGATGGATAGATGGATGGATAGATTTGTAGATGTATTTATAGATAGATAGATAGATAGACATATGGATGGATAGACATGGATGAATGGATTGATAGACAGACAGACGAATGGATGGATGGATGGATGGATGGATGGATGGATGGATGGATGGACAGACGGATGAATGGATAGATGGATAGATTTGTAGATGGATTCATAGATGGATGGATGGATGGATGGATGGATGGATGGATGGACAGATGGACGATGGATGGATGGATGGATTGTAGATGGATTTATAGATGGACGGATGGACAGATAGATAGATAGATGTATGGATGGATAGATTTGTAGATGGATTTATAGATAGACTTTAGATTTTAGTTGGATGATGTTTGAAATATAAGTGTGTACAATCACTGACTGATGCTGATGATCTGAAATGTCCAAATATCCGTTGATTTATCAGTCTGTCACTCCCACTAATGCATTTGTAAGCGCAGTGTGTTGAGTGTTTGTAAATCCACAGCTTTGATGGCATATGCAGCACTCAGGGCGACATGATGCCGAGTGAGCGAGCAGGAAGCAGCAGGATTATACGTGTAGATCATCACAGTAATCACAGTAGAACAGCCTCATCCTGACCTGCTGTCATTATTTATCTACAGCGACAGGATTCACACTCACGCTTGTTTTCATTCTCCTGCCTCTTTGTGAATGAGTGTGTTAACCAGCTATTCGTTAGGCCTGCCATGCAATAACACGGGATGTATTCCTCTTCTAGGCAGCTCTGCTTGACAGGTTATTTTCCTGATATATTCCCAAGCCCTTCTTTATTTTGCACATGTATGTTTTATATATATATATATATATGCAAACTCTTCTTCTTGATATATGTTAACTGAATGTCTGACCTTCAGTGTGGAATGTGTATGTATGTATTTTCTGTGGTATTTTCCGAGTTACCGGTGGCTATTTGTCTGTCAAACGAATGCCATTCACCAGTGAAATCACGTCTGCATGTTTTTCACGCATCAGTGTGCGATGTAGAGTGACTTTGGTGTGACCTGGAAAATTTGTTGTCATTAAAAGCCAGAGGAACTTTTAACCGTCGACTACTGTGTCCTTCCAGACGCGGTCTGAGAGCGCAGGGTCCCCAAAGAGAGTTGATCCCAGACCCTCGTCCTCTTCTCTGGATAATGGCAGCGTTTAGGTCACCTTGGTGTCCGGGAGCTGCTCTGCGGGCCGCAGACGGACGGATTAGTTTGACTCCATATGGATTCATGCTCCGCTGTCTGCATTTAGAGCTGAACACATTCTACAACACTGTGAAGAAGTCATCAAAGTAATTTCACATTGTTGACCACGGACCAAGTTTTCCGCCTTTCAGCTTGTTTTGAGAGGAGTTTGTCTTATTTCCCCGAGGGAATGCTTTCATGCTGCAGCCCGTTATTAAATAAATAATATGTGCTGTTTCTTTTCCAGTACAAAGTATTGCATTTTGCATTTTTTTTTCCTAAACAGGCTCCTCCAAAACAACTAGTGTCGATACTGGCCGAACGAGCCAATTTCCCCTCATTAAATAATCTCTCCAGCCATCCTCTCTAATGAATAACAGATGTGCTCTGATCTCTCTGGAGGGATTTGGACGGAGCGACAGTCATCAGGAGAGACAGAGCTGCCAAAACCAAACGCCAGTGACCAACACATGAGAACCACACTGAAACATATCTATCTGTCCGTCCGTCCATCCGTCTGTCTATATATCTGTCTGTCCGTCCGTCCATCGTCGTCCGTCTGTCTGTCTGTCTATATATCTGTCTGTCCGTCTATCTATATATCTATCTATCTGTCTGTCTGTCCATTCATCCGTACTTCTGTCTATATGTCTGTCTGTCCATCCATCTATCTATCTATCTGTCTGTCTGTCTGTTGTCTGTCTGTCTGTTGTCCTGTTCCGTGTCTGTCGTGTCTGTCTGTCTGTCCGTCCGTCTGTCTGTCTATCTGTCTGTCTGTCTGTCTGTCTGTCTGTCTGTCTGTCTGTCTGTCCTATCTATCTATCTGTCTGTCTGTCTGTCTGTCTGTCTGTCTGTCTGTCTGTCTGTCTGTCTGTCTATATATCTATCTGTCTGTCTGTCTGTCTGTCTTTCCGTCCGTCGTCCGTATCTGTCGTCTGTATGTCTGTCTGTCCGTCGTATGTCTATCTATCTAGTGTCTATCGTCGTCGTCTGTCTGTCTGTCTGTGTCTGTCTGTCTGTCTGTCTGTCTCTTTCTGTCTGTCTGTCTATATATCTATCTGTCTGTCTGTCTGGTCTGTCGTCTGTCCGTCCGTCCGTAGTCCCGTCGTCCGCCGTCCGTCCGTACGTCCGTCCGTCCGTCGTCTGTCTTCTGTCTGTCTGTCTGTCTGTCCGTCTGTCTGTCTATATATCTATCTATCTGTCTGTCTGTCTGTGTCCGTCGTCGATGTCTGTCTGTGTCTATCTATCTCTATCTATCTATCTATCTATGTGTCTGTCTGTCTATCTATCATCTGTCTGTCTGTCCGTCCATCCGTCTGTCTATAATCTGTCTATCCGTTATCTTCATATCTGTCTGTCTGTCTGTCCGTATCTGTCTGTCTGTCGTCTATCTTATGTCGTATGTCTGTCTGTCTGTCTGTCTCTCTGTCGTCATCCGTCCGTCCATCTATCATATATCTGTCTGTCTGTCTGTCTGTCCGTCCATCCGTCTATCTGTCCATCTATCTATATGTCTGTCTGTCCGTCGATATGCCTATATCTGTCTGTCTGTCCGTCTATCTATGTGTCTGTCTGTCTGTCTGTCCGTCGTCTGTCTATCTATCATCTGTCTCTGTCTGTGTCTGTCTGTCCGTCTATCTATATATCTGTCTATCTATCCATCTATCTATCTATTAGGGGTGTGACGAGATCTCATGTCACGAGATCTCGCGAGACTAAAATGTGACGAGATTTCTCGTCGAGGCGAAAAGTAGTCTCGTGATATTGCCATGACAGAGTGGTTAGGATGATTAGGAAAGAATATGCCACCACTACGTTTACATTATGCCTCCACTGTCATTTTGCTTTGTATTTAAATAATAAAAAAAAAACATTTAATTCAGTTGGATAATGGTCGCCGCCGCTCCATATTTTCAGAGTACGCGCAACGGCGCGAAAGTGAAAGTAAACGCGCGCACGCATTCAAATGCGATTTCAATACCCCGCATTTTGAAAGCGGCTCCCTGTTGAATGTCTCTCAATATGAAAGCTATTTTAGGCTGGACTGTGTAGTTATAACCATCTCTTAGCTCTGTATCAAAGAAAAATTTCTTATGTCTTATATGCACTTTGAACATTGAGAGAGTGTGATAATGGTTGCACTTATTGTAAAGTGTTACCAAAAAAAACGAATAACAGTTTTCTCTTAATCTTATTAAGTACAAACAGTAAGGTTTCATTTGTTAACATTAGTTAATGCACTGTGAACTATCATGAACTAACAATGAATGACTATTTTTATCAACTAACATAAACAAAGATTAATAAATACTGTAGCAAATATATTGTTCATTGTTAGTTGATGTTGGTTAATACATTAATGTAATAAAATGAGACCTTATTGTAAAGTGTTTCCATTTTTATTATACTGTTTTTATTCTATGATCAGTTTGTGGAAGGAGTTCAGTTAGGAGGTCAAAAAGTTGTAGAAGCTCATAAATCATGTACAGTAAGGTCTGAAGAGACTGAAATCATACAGGAGAGAAGTCAGTCAGTTGAGTTGTGGCAAACCTTTTACAGTACTTGAGTATTGTTGTCTTTTACTGAATATGATAATTCATACTCAGAAAGTAGAACTGAAATGACATTAATTACAAGATGATTAGTTAAAACATTTCAAATGCACCTGCAGAATATTTTTTCTAGTCATGTATTTCGCCATTGAGGATTTCTTAAAAATAGTGTGTAAAAATCTTGTCTCGTCTCATGAACTCAATCTCGAATCTCGTCTCGTGAGATACCTGTCTCGTCACACCCCTACTATCTATCTATCTATCTATCTATCTATCTGTCTGTCTGTCTGTCTATCTGTCTATCATCTCTCTGTATGTCTGTCTGTCCGTCCTCTATCTATATTCTGTCTGTCTATCTATCTATCTATCTATCTATTCTATCTGTCTGTATCTGTCTATCTATCTCTCTATATGTCTGTCTGTCTGTCTATCTATCTATCTATCATCTCTCTCTCTGTCTGTCTGTCCGTCCGTCTATCTATATTTCTGTCTGTCTATCTATCTATCTATCTATCGTCTGTCTGTCCGTCCGTCCGTCCATCCATCCATCCATCCATCCATCCATCCATCTATCCATCTATCTGTCCGTCCGGCCATCATCTGTCTGTCTGTCTATCTGTCTGTCTGTCCGTCCGTCTATCTAAATATCTATCTATCTATCATCTGTCTGTCTGTCCGTCCATATATCTATATCATCTGTCTGTATCTATCTGTCTGTCTGTCTGTCCGTCCGTCTATCTAAATATCTATCTGTCTGTCTATCTATCTATCTCTGTCTGTCTGTATATCGATCTAAAATTTTCAAATAATGCAACATTCAAAGTCTTGGCAAATTTTGCTTTTGTAATTAAAAATGACAGTTACAGAAATTTAATTTTATTTCTACTTCCTGACATAAATTTGAATTGCAATACGTCATCCTGTTTGCAACCTCAGGTTCAAGGTGTGGGTATTATGCTGATAGTTTGTGACAATAGTTGTTATGGTGACAGCAGTGGATGGTGTTGTTGCCTGTTATGATGATGTTGAGTTTGGTTATGATGATGGTGTTGTTGCCTGTTATGATGATGGTTTTGTGGTTGTTATGGTGACGGTGCTGTCAGCAGTGATGGTAGAATGATGTCTGTGTGTGTCTGTGGTGTTTCCCCCAGCATGCGAGTGTGTGTGGCATCCCGTGCAGTGTGATGAAGTCATTAAGAAGCCATTAGGAAGCCATTAAGATTCATTAAGAGAGTGAGGTGGCGGTGTAGTACAGCATCGCTGTGTTCCCAGCATGGAGGAGAGTCTGTTAATCACACACTTTATTACTGGCCTCTGAGTTACAGAGTAAATATTACTCCAGTGAGATCAATGAGAGGCCATCCTAATGAAACACATGCCTGTGTGTGTAGAGAGAGAGAGATTCACACAATCACTGTCATTGTCTCTACCGTAATAAATTCGAACGTTCATTTGCGCTCTCATTCTGTCAAACAAATCGCTCAAGCTTAATACTTGAATAGAGAGACATACATTTTGAGACACTTCCTATCAGATGAGTGTTTGACAATTATGTTTTATTAATCTTGTATTGACAATGCGCAAGAGTTGAGCACTCTGTAAAGTCTTCTCCAGCACATCCCAAAGACTTTCGAAAAGATGTGATTTCTCGAGTCCCACAGAGGAACTCCGGAAGGATAAAAGGAGGAGTGACGACAGTGAAGGACGAGAGAGGACCAGTCCATTTATGTTGTGTTTTATTATGTTTATATGTGGAAGCCTTCCATGAGGGGCTGCCGCTTTACTTTTGTTTTGTTGTTTACTTTGTGTAGGGCTGCACAATAATGGTTCAACTGATAATCACGATTATTACTTCACCTTACTTCGTTCCCACGGCTCTCGGCCCCGCCCTGCTTGCTACAATATTATTATAGAACACATTATACTAAAACACATACTATTTATACTAAACCACATAGTATTTAATTCAATTCAGTCCATATACCAGCCAATCAGAAAAGTCCTTTATAGCATCATAGTGGTCAAGATTCAGAGGTCATGACACTTGGTTGGTTGTCTGTTTGTATGTGACTGTTTAAACCCACTAATTTCTTAACTGTAATTCTGCCATGAGTCGCAAGATCTGTTAACCTCTTGTCTGTATGTTGGTTTGGAGTTTGGAGAGGCTTTCAGTGCCCGTGAAGTCTCTCTCTCTCTAGTGCTATGGCTCGGTTGGCACGGCCGGGCCGTCGGCTGGCCAACAGCTCTGTCTTTTCCGGCCCGTGTGATGACTGGCACGGAGAGAGGCTGACAGCAGGCACGGAGGACAAACCAATGTTTTACTCCTCACAAACACATGGAAACATGTTAACACAGGCAAGCAGGCAGATATTTGTGTACACAGAACAAGAACAGTCTTTATTACTCAGATTAGTGTTGTGTGTTCAGATTAAACTAAAGATAATTTCTGCTAAATAGAGGATTTTGTCATTGCAAAGATAAATGTCATGCTTGATGAACAAATGCACCTGTGTCGAGTGACTCATTCTTAGGGTTAGTGATTAACAGTGATGTGGACCAGGATTTTGGACCAATGAGATTTCAAAGGGGGCGTGGCTTCCAAGTGCAACCAAGTTGGTTGATGACAGTCATTTTTGTATTATTTATATACTGTTATAGCATTTATCAGTGTTGTTTTAGTATCATTTCGATACTGTTATAGTTTTATTCATATTTTGAATCCAGTCTTATTTTTATATTTTCTGTTTTAATTTGTCATGTTGTTGTCATTTTTATAGTTTAAGTATGTCTGTACATTGCAAAAAAATATTTTCATGATTTGTTATCACAACATTTTTTTCTTTTATTTCTGTTTATTAAACCAATCTCCTTCATTGTATTAACTCATTTTTTTAAATTTCAATTAACTCAAAATTTTAAGGCAACCAGGTATCCTACTTTTTTTTTTTTTTTAAGTTAAACCAACAATTCAATGTTTACAGTGTAGAGTTTATATTCATTTTTATTTCAGTTTTAATTTAATTTATTTTAGTACATCAAGTTAAACTAAAAGAAAATGAGAAATGTTGCCTTGGCAACTAGCTGAAATAAAATAAGTTTTATTATTTTATTTCATTTCAAGTAACATGTTAATGGTTTTATTTTTTCTAACCTTTGTATTTATTATCATTTTTAATGAGCTTTTATTTTTATTATTAGCTTTTTCATTTATTTTTTATTCATTTTAAAATGAATAAATCTAGCTTTATTTTATTTCACTTTTAGCAATTAACTTAAACTAGAAAGGCAACATTTCTAATTTCCATTTGCATTTTTTTGGGTGTAGGCTATATATATATATATATACATGTTGAAAACATAAAATATTAATAATTTTAATAAACACAAAGTGATCATTCATTGGTCTGTTTATGGTTGCCAAGCAACATGACCTCAAAGATAATTGTGTGAACAAATGATTGATGGGTTATAATAAAGTTCAGCTTCTCAATTATAAGAGATTTGAATGTGACTCATTCACTGTTATTAAAGTACTGAATAAATACTCCTCTAGTTGTTTTTTTTTTTCCTCCATATTTATGCCTTCTGTAATTGAACAGCTTCACAATAAGTAATTATTCAGTACCTATAACTGCCTCGCAAATGAATCTATTTTTTGAATAGCTGAACCAAATGATTTATATTTAACTCAGACTTTTTATGACCTTCCACTCTGGTTTTGTTCTTTTCCATCTGTCACAACACAGCTTTAGATCTGCGCTGCTTTTACAGGATCTGCATGTAATTTAATTATAATTCAATTAATTACCGGTGTTGCCGTGGCAGTGTTATTTTAGATAATAACTCAACATCTAATCAACATCAGCATCGGAGTCGTGAGGTGTAGAGACGCGTCGAGACCGAATCCGTTATTTTATTTATTTATTTATTTTTTGACAATATTAAATTTGACAGTCTTTTGTCAAATGCAAATGTTTGTATTTCATAATGTAAAACTGTTTGTTATAATCTGATCATAATTCACTGGATTGAAAGTTTTTCTATTATAATAGCCTACACAAACCATTTGTTGTTGTTGTTGTTGTTCAATATAACTTAGATTGTGATTTACAATAATAATATGTTTAGTTTATATAGCACCTTTCAAGAACCCAAGGACGCTGTACATAATGTTAGCGTGATATAAAATGACAGTAAGATGGGTACTCAAATGCTGGAGAGCTTCGGGAAACACAAACTTCTTGATTTCTCGCTCTGAAATGATCCTCCGGTCGTCTCCTGCAGGGAAATCAGGTCGTATTTTCCAGCAGAGTGTTTCGGGAGCGTGATTTAGTGCTGCACGGAGCTGTGGATGAGGGTATTTTTAGTGTAGCGGCTGATAATGAACATTGACTCCCACTGACTTTCTACACACCAGAGACAGAACTGGGGTGGCTAATTAACGCCTTATGTAATTTCTCTGACCAACCGTGGAGCAACAGCGAAAAGACGAGCGATAAATTAACCGCCGATTGACTGTGAGATCTTCACTCGGCGCGGCGGGAAACTCTTTATTCTGCTCTGAGGTGAATAAACGGCCACATGCTTTGACTGAGAAATCCGGAGTTTTTATCTCAGCCTCCAAACTCTTTAAAGATGCTGTGTGTGATGTTCAGATAGTTTCTGGTGCCTGTCGTTAATAGTTTGACCTGAAAAACACATTGATCTGTTTGTTTGAGATGTCTTCTTCTGACTCAACCAATATGATGTGAGTTTGGGGGTGAGACTATCTGTTGTTTGATTGACTTAAAGCAGATATAAGATAGTGCCGATTATTTTGGTCAATACTAAGAATCGATTATTTAACAGGATTATTTATTGACTTCACTCATTCATTAAACTTAAAAACTAAATCTCTTTTTCAGGGTTGCCAGGTTTTTACAACAAAACCCACAAAATTGCTCCTCAAAACTAGCCCAATTGCGTTTCAAGGGGGGTAAAAATCGCATTCCAGGGGGGTAAAATCTGCTTTTTGGCAGGGTCCTCCCTGGTAAAATGCACATTCCAGGGGCTAAATATCATGTTATTTGGAGTTTATCCCGCTGACATGAAAAACAACCTGAGGAAACAGTGTCAAAGTAGCCCAATTTCACAGGAAAACCGCAGACTTGGTAACACTTATCTTTTTAACACTGGAGTTTCTTGAACTAAGAAATAAGGGAAAAAAAATATTGACCTTATTTACTATAATGTCTATGGTATTTTTTGAGCATGACACATTAGTGGTTTTCTCAAAGATAAAATGTTTATAGAATTTTCTTTTATGAATCAAATCCCAATGATTATGAGGAATATTACTGAGAGACCCGCAATAAAAGACATCAGCATCTGTTCTGGTGTTAAAACTTCATATAGCACCATAGACGTACACGAGAAGCAATTACCTCAACAAAGCACAGCAGGAAAAATCAATACACCATCATTTTATCTTTCTCCCGATGAAGGACTAGACATTTAATATAGGCTATGTGTCATTCTGAATAAGTCAAACTGTTTTTGATCTGCAATTTGATCTGTAATTTGAGATAATTTTCATGTAAAGCCTTGTTAACACTGCATGGTTTTGTCTTTTATGATTTTTGTGTCATATTGTACAAAATAATTGAGTAAAAGCCAAGGCAGACAGTCCAGCATCAATGGTCTTTGTTGTCTAGAATGCCAAGTTTATTGATTTATGTTGCATATAACAAGTCTAACAGAGGCCAGCTAGTAAGAGCTGTGTGTGTAAACCTTGCAATCTTTAGCCTCGTTGTTAGGGTACCCGACTCCCATGCCAGCGGACCTAGGTTCGAGTCCCACTTAGAGCGGGCGGTTCGAACAGGAGGGGTTACACAAGCTAGTATAAACATTTCTAATAGGTTGTTTACACATGACGTCACTGCTGCACGTGGAATGCGGCTGGAGGGCAGGGACTGATTTTGGTACATAGGAATCTTATCAAAAACTCAAAATTTCTATGTTTTGCGTCGTTTATGTTTGCTTAAATCGATCAAACCAAGAACCCACAAGGAGCTTTTATCGTTTACATAACTTATATCATTTTTTAACTTTAAAAGTGTCACCTTTTATGGCATTTTGCATCTGCTGATACTGAAATGAATATGGATACCTGCTTACCTAATTTGTTTTTGACTTGGTTAAATATCCACATTCTTCATGGTATTGTTTGCAGGGAAGAGAAGCTATTTTATCCCATTGAATGATAATTTGATGTTTTCACTTCAGTTTTGTAGTATTCCGTTCACAATGTTGATCTGGTTACCGTGAAAAGCGTCACGCTGCTGCTTCAGCCATCATATGGTAGAAAATGTCCAAATATGTTTAACAAGCTGACAGAAGTCGATCCATTTCTTTGTTGAAAGGGTGTAACGTTAAATGTAAGTGTAGTTTTAATGTTGTCTTTGTAAATATTCACTTTCCCACATGACCACGGAGAATCGGAGGGGCATTCAGCGGACAGACACCCTTTTTTTTTACAGTCTATGACAGACACCGACACACTTTTTTTTTGTATTTATTTCAACAAATGACAACCAAAATCAAACCCATAGAAACTCGTGAACTGTTTTGAAGTGGCTGTGTGCAGGTTATACTCATTCACAAGCCGAGTGAGAGTACTCGAAAATGCAATGTTAATTATTACACCAAAACAAAATACAAAACGTTCAAAAACACTCAGCTATGTGATTATTTTACTGAGTAATAGAGAGTGGGTTCAATCGGTGACATTACATTTGCTATAGGTCTACGTCGTCTTTCTGTCACCATAGCCTGCTTCCCTTTTCCTGTGTTTTTACACATAGAAAAGGCGAAAATTGTATTACACTACCCTAACTTCACTAGCAGAAAGGCAGCGCGATATAAACAATCCAGACTAGAACTGAACACAGCAGCTTTACATCCTCTATATCTACCTCCTCAAGGGCAGTCAAGTCTTTCAATTCAGTGGAAAAGTCGCTCCTCTTCATAACAAAAGCATTGCGTCCAACATATGTTGGTTTATACCTATCTAAATCAGCACAGAAAGTACGTTTCTCCATCTCTTCCATTCTAATTTTCACTGCTTGCCCTCCACCGGAATTTCGCGCATCACCTGAACCACGTGATTGCAAACAACCTATTGCATGACTCTTATTTGTTCTTCATTACATGGCCATCATAGGAGCAACCCAACATTCAACACTTCTGTCATTTTGGGACAATTTTGCTCAAGTCAAAGATTTGTTATGTCATTAAGCATGTGCAATAAATTATTCATTTTGCCATGCGTTAACAAAAATAACTGTAGAAATCTCATATCATGTGCAGCCAGCTTTTGTCTTTAGATTAAACCAACATCCCAGAAACAATTTCATGTCTTTATTGAACATCCGGATCGATTCACTGTCATCGTTGGAGCAGCTATTTGATCCCATTGTATAATCATCTGTATGATGGCCGTCTTTAGAGTCATGTGATCTATCTAATCGATGAAACCTCTATCAGGACTAAAGACAGGGTCTGTTTGAAGGGTTCCTGCTTGTAAACACTAGCAGTTTGTGAAGTGAATCAAGCCCTAAAGAGATTCTTGGAGAAAAATGAGTCATCTGGCCTTTTATTGTGTGAAAAAGGAGAGTGCGCAGTGATACAAGAGATGTGAAACTAGAGAATAGGGATGTTCCGATCAGGATTTTTGCAGCCGATGCTGACTAACACTGTCCTGTCATCATGATTGGCTGATACCGATCTAATACTGTCACTGTTATCCCCTTACACCCTGATCGTATACTCTCTTGAGTAGGTTATTTTGAATAAATCCTTACTTTGCGATTGCTAAAACAGCATGATCTATATAGTATGAATGTGTGTAGTAAAGACGTACTACATTCATCATGTTGTCATTATCATGTGACCTACCAGCGTCAGTTGCGTCGCTTCACTGCCATTTACAAATCCTCTCCTGTGGCCTCATGGGATTGTAAAGTGTCCATCGTATGCACACTTCAGAAGTAGTAGGTAATCTGAGTACTTTTTTCCGACTCTTGAACTGTGAATTCAGACATACTTCTTTTGTCACATACAGTTTTTCACCAACTATATAGTAGGGAAGTTTGCGATTTCAGAGGCAATCATTTTGATTCTTGCTTGTTGTGGTTTTGTAGATCTTTAAACATCCATACAGTTGGTATCTTCATTTACTTATTTATTTTATTAATAGAGGTCATTTGCAAATTAGCATAATTGCTCCAGCCTTCCAAAATGTTAATGAAGAGCATATTTTAACCTTCTGTTGTAAAGGCTGATTTGAATATATGAATTTACAATTGATGATGCCTGTGTTCTCTGTGACATTCACATTAATACAGAAATACTGTGTTTCCCAGCAGAAGGATCCTGGATTCACACTCACGCTGAGATGTTTTCACACACACATGCTGGTGTGATACAGTGAAGATCTCCGCAGAGTAAGAGAGAGAGAAACCTATGTGAACAGACTCTCACATTACTGTCTGGCTTTAGAATTTGACGATTGATCTGTCCAAACTTGCTCTGATCCAAAACCAAATGAGATGCTGACATTTCTAGACATTAAACATGTGCATTTCTGTAGCTCAAACAGTAGATGGCATGGATTTAGTAATGGCAAGGTCATGGGTTTGATTCCAAAGGAATGCATGGACTGATAATCATAGCTGTGCGATATGGCTGTGTATCAGCACGACTGTGATTCGGCCGTCCGTAGGTAAACGATGGCACAAGTGTGTAAACAAATAAGAACAACAGAATGTCTTTGAAAACCCTCTTTTGTGCAGCACTACTTCTTCCGCCACAGTTTCAAATCTCAAGTTGACAGTTTAACAGTTGAGCCCAAGCCTCTGTTACTAATTCTAAAATGTCACTTTAGAACTAGTAACGAAGGAACGTTGAGTCGCTTCATTGAAGATTATTGTTTTATGTATTATGGTATTATGAGAGAGAGATTGACTTAACGAGTGTATTACCTGCATCTGATATAACATTCATTCTTCAGGCCGATGTCCATAATATTATATCCATTATAAATTTGAATGTCCGCTGAGGAAAGCGATATCTTTGTCCTTTTAAAAGTTAAGGGGATTTCCCACAGCGCTAAAACAACTTCATTGTTCTGACTCACTCATAAAGACAGTCTTTGCTGCCATCTAATGGCATAATAATTTAACTTTCACTGATACTATTGACGGACCCTTTCTCAATACCAAATACAGCATTTATATAAAATAATATTTATTGAACAATATTTAAATGAACAACAATAGCCATTATAAAAGACATAAACACAAGCAAAAAATAAACAATCAAACAATAAAAAAAAAAAAAACACATGCAATCAATTTAGTCAAACATACAAAAATAGCACTCTAGTACAGGATTTAAGTTAATATAGCCTAAATATAAAGTTATAAACATAATTTTCCCCTTAACACAAATCGTTTTGCTCTGGAACAAGTTATAGATTAATAAGACCAAAGATTGCCGTTTGATATACCCCAAATTAATTATATTTTTAAACACTATCTACATCGGCAAATCCCTGAAGCACTGGCCGGGATGAAGCTGTTCTCAGCGGGTACTCGAGCACTGAATGGCCGCTGACGGCCTGGAGCTCACATCTGCATCACAAAGCGTCGAAACAAATTGTGAAATAGGCACTATGATTAAATATGAGTCACCTACTTCAGGTCTAAACAACTACATTCTCGCCTAAAAACTCTTAAATCTACAGTTCGTGGTGCAAGTGTAGTATTTGTATTAAAAAAAACAAAAAAAAACGGAACGGTGGATTTGCTCGGCCACCATTACAGTCGCTTCAAGCAGAGTGATACAAACGGTGAAAAGGTAGGAGTGTTGTTATCGCTAAAATATCACACGGCTCTCAGCCAATCACATTCAAGAACCAGAAAGAACTGTTGTAAAAAATGTGATAAAACTGAGCAAATTTGAATTAAAGAGTGCAAATGCATAAATCTAAATGCATAATTATACTGACTTCTAGGTAACAAAAATATAAAGCAGCACTGCATGGCTGCATCCAAAATTGCATACTTCGCTACTATATAGTAGGCGAAAAACAGTATGTGACAGATGTATGTCTGAATTCACAGTACTCATAAAAGAGTAGGCAAAAAGTCCCTCAGATGACCTACTGCTTCTGAAGTGTGCATTTGATGGATACTTTACCATCCTATAAGGCCAGGGGAGAGGATTTGTGAACGGAAGTGAATGTGAATCTGTCACTTACGATGCTGTCTCAGAAGGAAGTAGACAGTATAGCCGCTCACTAGTTTTTAGAACAGATCAAGTATCATCCTGCTTCAGTTGCTGCTCATTTCTGCTTCTCTTTGGATGAGTTTGAATAGTTTTATTTCTCCTCCGACAAACTTGAAACTTGTTGAAGTTCATCTAATGATCTGTATGTCTAATTTAGACACAGCCATGAAAGTTTCTGGCTTCTTTTCTTTTCTCTGCGAGCTAATGAGTTTAGCTCCCTGGACGGATATGCAGTTTTAATTGACAATTGGCAGCCAGATTGCAAACGAATCACTAAAAAAACACATTCGTTTCCCTCAAGGCGACAGAATTATGCAACAACCTGAGGTAACGCATGAAAACTTGAGCAAGGAAAGGATGCTTGGATGATAAAGTTTATGAGTTAGAAGAGCAATGAGTCTGTGAGAGAAAGAGAAGCTTTAGACCTTCATAACATACTGTCTAATTAGTTTCAGGCTCTGTTGTTGTTGTATGTTAACAGTCATGCAATGACACTGACACTTCTAAATTTAAAATAGAAACAAGTACAAGAAGGCTGTAAATTAGTAACATTCAGGGGTGAATTGAGTAAACAGTTCTATCTGCATCAAAATTATATTTAAAAGACAAGTTGAGCATGTTGAATCGCAGTGCACTGCAAAAAAGAAAAAAAAAAGATTTTCTTCCTCAGTATTTTTGGCTTGTTTTCCAATACTAATATCTAAACATTCTTAAATTAAGATATATTTACTTTAGGAGTAAAATTACATAAGATATTATGTTAAATATGTTAAATTACAAATATACTTTATGTATTTAATCTCACTTTATTAAAGGTGCCCTAGAATGCTTTTTCACAAGATGTAATATAAGTCTAAGGTGTGAAGTTGTCTGTGAAGTTTCAGCTCAAAATAGACCCCATAGATTTTTTTTTTATTCATTTTTTAAACTGCCTATTTTGGGGCATCATTAAATATGTGCCTATTCAGCGTGCTTCCCCTTTAAATGCTCGCGCTCGAGCTCATAACTCTATAATACATTGCATAAACAAAGTTCACACAGCTAATATAACCCTCAAAATGGATCTTTACAAAGTGTTCGCCATGCATGCGGCATGCATGTGTCGGATTATGTGAGTATTGTATACTGTTATATATTGTTTACATTTGATTCTGAATGAATTTGAGGCTGTGCTCCATGGCTAAAGCTAACATTACACACTGTTGGAGAGATTTATAAAGAATAAAGTTGTGTTTATGAATTATACAGACTGCAAGTGTTTAAAAATGAAAATAACGACATGGCTCTGGTCTCCATGAATACAGTAAGAAACGATGGTAACTTTAACCACATTTAACAGTACATTAGCAACATGCTAACAAAACATTTAGAAAGACAATTTACAAATATCACTAAAAATATCATGATATCATGGATCATGTCAGTTATTATTGCCCCATCTGCCATTTTTCGCTGTTGTTCTTGCTTGCTTACCTGCATAAAGTCTGATGATTCAGCTTTGCACATCCAGACATTAATACTTACTTGTCTAATGCCTTGAACATGGGCTGGCATATGCAGTTATTGGGGGCGTACATATTAATGATCCCGACTGTTACGTAACAGTCAATGTTATGTTGAAATTCGCCTGTTCTTCAGAGGTCTTTTAAACAAATGAGATTTATATAAGAAGGAGGAAACAATGGAGTTTGAGACTCACTGTATGTCATTTCCATGTACTGAACTCTTGTTATTCAGCTATGCCAAGGTAAATTCAATTTTCACTTTATATGGCACTTTAACCAATGTCTTTGCTACAGTCCTTCGATAATCCAATTCAACCATACTAATAAGCGGAAAATGACTTTAGATAAACATCACATTTGTTTCATTTTTTAACTTTCTTTTCCTGTGTTCTATTCTTCTGCAATCCAGAACAGCAAAGGTTTGTTTGAGCTGTGCCCTCTACTGTACAGGTTTGGATTTACATTTCCTTTTGCATTTGCACTTTTGGTGTGAAAGGGCCTTTACATTTGCCAAAAATAGAACTTTTTTGTTATTAAAAAACAAGGAAGCACAGCACAGGTGAGAAAAAATAATGCAAAAGTAACATAAAGCATTACTTTCCCTAAAAAAGTTACTAAGTAATGCAAGTAGTTACGTTTTTTAGGAAGTAACACATTACTAATAAAGTAACGCATTACTTTTAAAAGTTACTTTCCCCAACAGTCATTGGAACTAAACTCTGCAGGGCTGTGGCCCTCCAGGAACTCCAATTTTGCATGCCTGATCTAAACATTGATGCTGTGTCCGAAATCGAGTACTTCCCTACTATTTAGTATGTGAAACACAGTATGCCAACAGAATAGTATGTCCGAATACATTGTATTCGAAAAACAGTAGGCGAAAACTCCCCAGATAACTTCCGGCGAGATTCTGAAGTGCGCATTCAATGGACACTTTACTATCCCATAAGGCCATGGGAGAGGATTGGTGAATGACAGTGAAGTGATGCTGGTAGGCCATGTGACAGTAACAACATGGCAACTGTAATACGTCTAATGAATTGTATTCATACTACCCATACTATATAGAACATACTTTTTTAATGATCGCAAAGTAAGTTCAAATACAAATGTAGTACCTGCTCAGGCAGAATGCGACCCCCACTGCTTCACATTTTGTATGTCTCCCTCATCAGACACACCCAACAATGAGCTTCTTCCCAGGTTAGTGACATCACAAACCCCTAAAATTTACATAATCCCCGCCCCCAGAACACGCATCAAAGGGGGCAAGACCATGTTGGGCTGCTTTAGAGAAGAGGAAGAGTTGTTGTAGTAGAGTGTTGTTTCCATGGCGTCATTTTACTCTGGACTGCTTCACAAACTAGGGTCAAATCAATGCTGGATTTGCACAAAAGATGAACATGACGGCACATGCTAGTTAATGAGTTGAATCAACTCCACAGCAGCTACATAAATTTATCCGCTAACCATTCAGAAACGTCCAGTTTCATTCTAAAAGTTGTAACTTCTTCCTGAGTCTCTCCATCAGTGTCGACTTCGGTTTGATCAATGTAAGGCTGAACACAGTTACTGACAATCCTCATTTTGTCTGTGTGAGATTCTCCAGCTTTGTTGTTGTTGAGCAACCGAAGCGCAAACTGTTAAAGCTCCGCCCTCTTCTGGAAAGGGGGCAGGAGCAGCAGCTCATTTGCATTTAAAGGGACACACAAAAACAGCGTGTTTTTGCTCACACCCAAATAGAGGCAAATTTGACAAGCTATAATAAATGATCTGTGGGGTATTTTGAGCTGAAACTTCACAAACACATTCTGGGGACACCAGAGACTTATATTACATATTGTAAAAGGGGCATTATAGGTCCCCTTTAAAATGACTGAAGGATTTGTCCTCTTTCACCATATTCATCATCCATTCAGTCACAGTCTAACTTGAAGTCTGGCCTCTGGACATCAGCACTGTTGTTAGTATTCTGATGACCCTCAGGCGACACTGTGACTCTGGTTACGGGGCCAAAGAGTCACACTCCCGGCGTCATGATTGAATTTCCTGCTCATCTGGATAAAAAGACACGCTCGCCGTCTGCCTTCTTATGTCATCTCTGAATCCTACAGGTTCAGCCAAGATGATGGAGCCAAAAGACAAGTTTTCATATTCAGATTATAATGATTTTAATGAAAAGTACAAAAAAAAAAAAAAACTGTATTATCGTTATAGTAGATTACTAGAAAATATATATAGTTTTAATGTTTTATTAATTTTCATGACTTTTCTTGATCTAAAACATCCAATTAGGTTTCGTCATGTATTCCGTTTTTTTTTTTTTTGTTTTTTCAGTGCGAATTATGGTTCAAAGAAAAGAAAAATATCAGTTGTTTAGCCTGTGTAATCATTTTAAGTCATGTCGAAAACTTTGAGAAACATTGTTTTAGATGTTTGCCTTCAATTTAACATTCACAACTGGACAGTTTCATGTATGAAAAATGGATTGCGAGTTTAAAACTGACCCACTATTACACAAATGTTGAAATCAAAAAGACTAACAAATGACTCATTTTAGCTTGTCGTTGCAAAATATCAGTAACAAACAGATAAAGCATGAAAAATACTGAGTTCCTGATGCTGTTCTGGGTCAGAGGATGTGGCTCTGTACTTGATTTGTTTATGTAATTTTTGGCAGGAAAAGTTTTTACACACATAAGCACATTCAGAATCAGAGCGCTCTAATTGTACCTCAGAGTGCTAATAAATACACGCATGAATAATGCAAACGCTGAGTGAGACAGAACTGGCTGCCGCTCAAAACTCCCTAAATTACAGGATGAGAACGGACGGGCCCGTTCATTCAGAAACCGAGCAAATGTGTGGAAATAGATTCACTCGGCAGAATCTCAGCCAGTTTTTCAGGAAGATAATGAGACCAAATGATGGTGGCGAGAATCTCTGAGTCATGTTTGGTCGAAAGGCCATGGATAAAGGCATTGTATCATGGGAAATGTGATTTTTCATGATCATTAGAAATAAAACAAGGTTGATTTAATGTAACTGCAAACGTCAGAAACGACTCATTCAGAAGTCAGTGTGAATGTGTGTTCCTTCATCAAAATATATACTATTTTATTAAAACTTAATACAGATGTTTAGTTTTTATTAATATTTTGAATTAGATTTTATGATTATATTTTCCATTTTTATTTCATTTTAGTTACAATTTTATTAATTTTGTTGTGTGTTTTGTAATTTTTATACATTTTAATTCATCTTTATTTTTTCTTTTTTTTTTTTTAGTTAATTAAAATTTGCCTTCGCTAGCTGAATAAAATATGTTTAAGTTTTTTTTTTTTTTTTCATTTGATTTCAGTTAGGTTTATTTTATTTCAAGTAATGAAAATGTTTTTTATGGTTTTAGTTTCAGTTATTATCATAATAACCCTGGTCCCAGATCCAGACTTTTAATCTTACACTTTGAAAAATCATCATCAAATATTGTTAAATTTATAAAACTATGATAATGTAAGCAAAGAAAGAAATAAACATGAATCATTTCAATATTTATTTGTGTATTATAATTAGTCTTCATTTTAAACAATATATTTGTACACAAATTACATCAATCCCACAGTTGTGGCATATTTGACAACATACCAAACTATTTTTATCCCCCAAGTAAAGTTTTATTAAAAGTTGTGATTATGTTATTTGCATTGACTTAATTAAAGCATGTTTGATTTCCAAGGAGATGACATTGTCAATGTTATGAAGAACAGCAAAACCAAAAATATCTCTTAAATAGCAACCATATCACTTTATTTATTTAGATAAATATCACTTATTTATTTATTCATTTAACAAGATGAATATCTCTTATTTATCTATTTATTAAGATAAACATCACTTTATTTGTTTGTCTATCTATCTATCTATCTATCAAGAAAAATATTGGGTTTTTTTGTTTATTTATCTATCTATCAAGATAAATATCACATATTTATTGTTGGTTTTGTTTGTTTGTGCTTCATTTCAAGATACAAAAGATCCTAGCTATGAAATTTCCCTTAACAAAGCAAAGGACTGGAACTGATTAAAACATGGTTTATAGACAAATGTACATAATAGAGGTCATTTAAATATGGAGTTTTTAATTTAGGCTACATCAGCAAAAACAGCCTGTTTAATTGCAAGGTGGAAACCTAAATTATGGCACAGGTAACCTTGACTATAACATTAAGTGGACTTCAGTGGGGAAATGATACAAATAGGTCAGTATAGTGTCAGTATTTTCATTAAAACATGTTATTGAGGATACTTTGTGTGGTAGTAGATGTTTCACAGGCCATTTAGATGATCTATTAACCTCTTTCTGTGCGCTCATTCGGACCGGCGCGCTCCCGTCACTGCGAGTCGATCTCATTAAGTGCCACGGAAGAGGCTGGATCAGAAGTTCAGACGAGTCTTTGGTGTGTATGTGTGTGTGTGTGTGTGTAATTTCAGCTGCTCTGGTGGAACACAAATAAACAAGCAGGGAGTGTTGTAAACAAACAAACAAAACAAAAAAAAACCCAGATTTAATTAGCTTGTTAAGACGGGTTTGGAGCATGCGGACGCACTTTCACTCACGTTTCCCTTCCAATCACGCTTTCTTTGATGCGTCTTAGGACTTTCGCACAGTGAAAGAATGAACCCAGCTAGAAATGTTTGTGTTCTGGTAGTGTTTTCAGTGACAAGTTTTATTTTTGTTCCCATAATGTTTCCTTAAAAAGTAGGATAACATTTCTCTAGAAACATTTAGTGACAACATTGTTAGAACAATATAACGTTTTTAGAAGGAAGTTTCCTAGCGGGCAGTGGACGTGGACAACTCAACAAACAACATTACCAGCTTCACTTATTTCTAACCAGTTTGACTTTATTTACGTCTACAGAAGTTCTTATTGAGAATTAACAGAGGTATACATGTTGATGATTTATTGAAAATAACAGTTTGGTTTGAAGTCGCCATTATGGCAATTAGTGTTTTGCTTTAGTTGGCCAGTTTGACTCTTGTCTTTTTAATGTTTTAGGGCACACTCAGATAAAAACCTCATACATGGCTCCCAGAATGCATTATAGCATGAAGCATGTCACCATTATCAAAGGATAAACACTAACAAGAAGCGACACTTAATAGAAGGTTCCACTGAAACACCGGCGCCCAGCAGCAGTCCTGCGTTTACGCCATTTTGGGGTGAAAGCGAGTCGGCAGTCCACTAGTTTCTATGGCAATATCAGCTGCTTTGTTAAAAAAAACGTACATTAAAGCTCAAATGCAACCTGAATGATGACAACACACAATAAAATACTATAACTAGTGATCATCAAATCTTTTTTACAGTTTATTTTACACACTTTGTGTTTAAGTCTTCCACGTTTTTCACAAAACCTTTCCTCTCTCAGTCAGTTTGGGTTAAAATTCTTTAAAAGGTATGCATCAGAAAAATTGGGAATATTGGACAAGCTTGATTTAGCAGTTTAGCAAAAGTGCCCAAAAGTGTGAATTATGCGATAATGGACACAGCAATGCATCATGTGTTATAAGATCATTATGTTTGTATCGTAATCCATTAACCCTTAAATGCATGACTGTTTCGCCAATCATTCTTACATATTCGGGTCTTTATCGACCCGGATCTATATCTAACACAGAAGGATCTCTACCTGTCATGATAATATAAAACTCCTCTGATATTAGAGTAACAATTACAGAAGAATAAAATAAAGCATATTTTGTTACCTTTTGGAGCTTGAAAGGGCTCAGTTTGAGCAGATGTTTTATGCCGTCATCACTGTCCTCGTCAGAGCTCATTTCCCAGTAAATTCAGCAAATAATGGGCTAGTTTTATGTTTGAGGTCACAAATATGAGCCCATTCGCGATCTCAAACATATTCTCAAAACTATATAATTTTCAACATCTTCAAAATCAATATTTCAATCGCTAACAGCTTCACCAGATCAGTCCAGTAAGAGTTACAGTCATATTTGATTGTGTTCAGTACTTGCTCTGCAGTAAATCGCTGAGCCATTTCATGTTTTTCTTATTATTTCGTTTTCTGTCTAAATGATTAGTCACCTCAGCATTGTGTATCAGACATTGCCACCTTGTGGAATAAAGGTGAATTGCACTCATTCCGTCATCTAAGATTCAATTATTATTGTGCAGAAAAAAATATACGTACGCTCATACACACCTCGGGTCGTTAGCGACCCTATATAATTTTTACAAAAAATGAATACAAAAATAGGCATTCTTTTATAATTTTATGATTTTTTTCTTGTTATATTCTTTATAATGAATTGATTGAGGAATACCAAGAAGGTTGATGTCTAACTTTCAAAAATGAATGAGGAGGAGGGTAGTGAATGACATCCTGGGTCACTAAAGACCCGAGGTATGCATTTAAGGGTTAAAACGTACAATATAGCCTATTTCAATTCAGACCTAGATATTATTACTATTACTCCACTAGGTCTGAAATATAATGTTTGCTGCAAACATGATGATTTTAAATTTATTAATTATTAATTTACTATTAATAAATGTGTAAAGTTGCATAAAATGGAAATACTCAATAAAGTAGGCTAACTACATTACCTCAGATGGTTGAATGGTTGATTCCACAACTTGTAAAATAAAACATATATAAGAAAATACAACATTTACTGTAGGAGCCATACAATTTACTGGTGACTTAATTTAAAAAACTGTTCTATTGCGCTTCTGATTTGGCAGTAAAATTCGCCGATTTTGGGTGTGTAAGATGTGAAGGATTCTATGGTTCAGTTAGTATTTTCACCCCATAATGGCGGCCGTGCTACCGGAGCGCCATCTAGTGGCTGTTGCCCAAAACGTTTCAAAGTGTCGCCTCTTGGGTTCTATACTCTTTGCCCTTATTGAGATTCATACGATGATTCTTGATGTCTGAGTGTGTCTCAGGAGTTCAAAATGTTTAATGTACAATGTGTTATTAGAGTTCTTCAGATTACCTGTCTAAAGCAATGCTGGATCTCATTCTAGACTACTATCACATTTCTATTATAATCAATCACATGAAATTAATAAAATCTATAGTTTCTGGATAATATCAGTAAGACCAATAAATGATGATTATAGCTTTATCACTATATAGCCAACATCTTCTCATCACATTTTCTCTTACTCTTCTTGCCATATCAAACACAGTTACAGCAGCTAGAAAAAATAAATGAAGTAAATTAGTAATAAATGAAGCTGGTAATGCTGTTTGAGGAGTTATCCCTGTCCAGTTTCCGCTGGGAAACTTCCCGCTAAAGAATGTTAGGGGATAATGTTCTAACAATGTTATTTTACAGATTATTTAGGCTACTCAAAATTCACTAAATTATGTGGCAACAGTAAATGCACAAATCAAGTATAGGCTGCAGATTGAACAAGCTTGTTACATTGTTTTTTAAAGACTGTATGTAAATGAGCTCTTATATGATTAGCTAATCTCTGCATACATGTGCATATGTGGATGAGTCAAGATGCCGAAACCTGAATGGTGTTGATATGTAAATATTGGCGGGCATATGTTAATGAGGTAATGGTTTTTGCACCTTACTGGAAGTTGACCTCAAGATGACTTCGTCCTCCACAATAGAAGACATAATGCTATTTTAAAAAAAAAGAAAAAAAAAAAGTTTAAGCATGTCACATAGTACATCAAATGGCTTTTTCCATGAATCGACTCATTAAATTGATGATTTTAAATATATGACCTGTCTGGTGACTTCGTCCTCTACAGCATCATGTGATGTGATCTTCACACTGTCATTATGAGTGATAAATCGGTGTAGGAGAACGCGGGTGATGCTAACTATCTTCCGCCTCTCTCTTCTGTCAGCGCTGGCTTCACATGTGCTATTTTCAGCCATTAGGATAATCAGATGGAAATCCGCCTCCTACTCTCGAACACACACCTTTTCAGCGCTCGTCCGCCTGGTTAATATTCAAGACTGTCATTTGGCACGTTAACTGCCACCAGCGCGTGGTAACCGTGGTGATGTTGTCATGGCTGCAGGGCTGGTGTCTGTGTAAACTTCAACGCTCAAAGTAGAGTGATGTTTTTATCGTTTATTCAGCTGTGGTGAGGAAGTGGAGACCAACAGAGACACTTTAACCCAGTGAGTTCTCCAGCACTTGCTTCTGAGATGTTTCTCCAGAAAAAAGACCCCAGAAATCACACATTTGAAAATGTAGATTTTTTAATTGTTTTTGAAAAAAGTCTCTTCTGCTCACCAAGGCTGCATTTATTTGATCAAAAATACAGTAAAAACAGTAATGTTGTGAAAATATTATTACAATTTAAAATAACTGTTTTCTATGTGAATATATAAAATTCCTGTGATCAAAGCTGAATTTTCAGCATCATTATGCTGCGTTCACGCCACCTCGTATTTACCGGAATCTTGAAATGACAACACGTGACGTTATATTTGGAGCTGTTACGTCCTTTTGGTCCTTGGACTGGAAATTATGCATTTCCATGGCACCACTACAAACGCCTAAATGAATCTACAGCGGTCAGGTGGTACATGTGGGAGCTTTCAGAAAACTCCCAGCTTACAAGCTGTAATTACGAGCTTTATGAGGACGTGAACGCTTTTTACAAGCTAGAATCTCGTAACTACAGGAATTACGAGGCCGCATGAACGCACCTTTACTCCAGTCTTCAGTGTCACATGATCCTTAAGAAATCATTCTAATATGATGATTTGATGCTCAAGAAACATTTCTGATTATTATCAATGTTTGTCAAAACATTTGTACTGCTTCATATTTACCAGAACATAGTGAATGAAATGTTCTTGATGGAACATGAAAATGCTCCTTTAGGGTGTTTTTGTGTTTACGAGAGCTTTTATTTTGATTGAAAGTCATGTGACAGGTGTTATGTGGCATGTGATATATATATATATATATATATATGTAGGTTACGTAATCAGGATACAAAAATCCAGTAACTGTAATTTGTTACAGTTAAGTCAAAAATGTAGTAATCAGATTACAGTTACATTTTGAAAAAAGGGGGAATACTATCAGGATTACAATCATTCATTTAAAACTAAATAAATCAAGGCAAGGCAAGGCAATTTTATTTGTATAGCACATTTCATACACAATGGTAATTCAAAGTGCTTTACATAAAGAAGTATAATAAAAATAGAACATAAGGAATAGAAATAATAGTAAAAACAGAGAATTTTGCTATCTGGATGGATGAGCTAGGAAGACTTTGGGAGTTTTTTTGTTGTTGTTGTTGTTGTTGTTGTCGTCCGTCAGAGTGGATCTAAACGGATCTATCCATCAGAGCAGATCTGAATGGATCTTCCTCACACGACAGGACTGCTACCTGTTAAGGCACTTCAAACTGATAAACAAAGTTTCAATCTCCCCTTTTGCCAAGACACCTCAAACTGCGCCACACAGCCCTAATCCCCCTTCTGGAGATATCTTATCTATACAACGCAGTTCAAATTTCCCCTTTGGAAAGTGTCCTGACTGTAATCCAGATATATCTTAACCATGCACCACAGCTCAAAAACACTTATTTAAAACGCTTTCAGTTCATGGAAATTTTGTTGCTATTTTGATTTCAAAGAAGAAAATGCAAACAACATGGTCATACAGTGCAAACTCTGCCTTCCAGCTACGAAAACACTTTCTTCATAAAAGGACTAAAAAAATAATCTGTAATACCATACTTTAGCCACTAGATGTCATATAGCCCTTTACATATATAAATATTCAGGGCTGTGTATTCCCAAGCTGTGGGAATGAGACATGATTGATTGCTTAGTTTTAACAGGTTTTAAAAGTAACCAAAATGCTAAACATTAAAATTAAAGCAGAACAAACATAAACAGAAATGTATGATCTGAGCTTGTTCAGTTTATGATCTGATGTGACTTTTATATTTTTAAGCTCTAAACAACAACAACGATAATAATACTACAATAGATTATTTATCAGATTTAAAAAAAATATTTTTATTGTTGAGACCCATTCAAAAGTATGGAACAGAAATTGAGAAGAAATAATTAAAATTAAAGGTAAAACTGCAATTAAAAATGCATTTCTTTTTCTTTTTCTTTCTTTCTTTCTGTGACCTTGAAGTAATCCAAAAGTAATCAGATTACATTACTTTCATATTGTGGTAATTGGATTACGTAAAATAAATTAAAATATATATATTTTTTTTATGAAGTAATTTGTAACTGTAACGAAATACATTTTTAAAGTAACCCTCCCAAGCCTGAGTATATGTTGTATTTATAATACAAAGTTTAAGTATATGGAATGGAATGAAAGACAGAATTTTGTTTGAATATACACTCTAAAAAGTGCTGGGTTAAAAACAACCCAAGTTGGGTTGAAAATGGACAGACTCAACGATTGGATTAACATGCTGGGCAGTTTCATTTAACCCAACTACTGTTTAAAAATTACTACATGGCTGGTTTAAAATGAACCCAAAATAGATTGGAAATTAAAAATCAGACACATAATTATTAGAGACAACAATGATAATCAAAAGGTGAACATATAAGCAATTTAATAAATGTTTATTGTTTAATTATTATTCATTAAACTTATTAATAAATGTTCATTTATTAAACATATCAATTTAATTAAACATGTTAATTTTCAACCTATTTTGAGTTCATTTTAAGCAAACAAACAGTAATTTTAAACAATAGTTAAATAAAACTACCCAGCAGGTTGGGCAAACATTTAACCCAATTGCTGGGTTTGACTATTTTCAGCCCAACTTGGGTTGTTTTTAACCCAGCATTTTTAGAGTTTATAGAATGAAAGTCTGAAATGAAAAGCATAGAATGATGAAAATTCTAAATATATGGAATGCAACCTAAGAATATTTATAAGAAAATTCTGAATAGAGATTCATAACATTCCTTCAAGAATGATTCATGATGTTCTTTCAGAAGAAATCCTCAAGACGACAGGATGTATACTCCAAACTGTTTGGATTATGACCAGCTGTTGCCAAAATTTTCTAGTTCAGAAAAGTATTCCAGGGAATGCCATTTTTAAATTTATGGAATTCAGAAGGCTATTGCTCTGATAACAAGGACTTAACTATCTATAGGCCTACATTATTCATTAAGAACTGTCAAATTTGCACTTATATATTCAGAATTTCATTCCATATTTAGACTTTCATTCCATTCCGTATGCTCAAACTTCATATTATCAATACAATCATATATATTTTTATATACAGTATATACTGCATATATATGCAGAAAAACACTGGCCTAAGAAATCATGTGTAGCTTATCTTGTAACGGTCAAAAATGCACATAGACTGTGGTGTGGAGGTAGATGAAACCAAAGAGAGAGAGACAGAGAGAGAGAGAGAGAGAGAGAGAGATGAAACCACTTTGTTGTTGTAAAAATCAATTCTGTATAGGCCTGTAAAGCAGCAGTTGTTTAAAACCATCTGAAGATGTGTTGCTGTTTCTTCTTCTTCTGTTTGTAATCAGAAATATATTGTCTTAAATAACTCTGCTTTTCCTGGTGACAGAAGCAGTGATTTACAGTCCAGCTTGGACCTGAAGTGTGAGTGAATGTGTTTTCTGTTTGGCGATGTGAAAACACTTTTATCTCCTTCATTCTCTGAACAGGCAGAGGAACGTTAGTAAGATAACCAGTGCATTTCTACGATAA
Source organism: Culter alburnus (assembly GCA_028476615.1). NCBI lineage: Eukaryota > Metazoa > Chordata > Actinopteri > Cypriniformes > Xenocyprididae > Culter > Culter alburnus. The sequence goes on along the minus strand of JAOTNS010000084.1, from coordinate 703,095 downwards.
AGTTTAATGAGTTTTTTCAGCTTTTGGTGTTCGTGTGTCAGTAACCGCAGGTCGTCCACAGACGCTGAAGATCCGTCTGCAGGACTCTAGAGAAGATAAGACCACAGATGCGGGTCCATCTGAGATAACGTTGAGCTTTGCAGTTTGAATATCTTGTGATGAAATTGAAGTAAAACGGTATAAAAAAAAACATTGTCAAGGTCTACACAAGCCCGGCTCTATGAGGGAGCTACGAGGTGCTAAGTTCCCTCAGTTGATACTGTAGTAGCGCTTTTCCACTACGGCTCACTTTTTGACGGTTTTCCACTGCACGGGACGGCTCGGTACGGAATGGTACAGCTTGCATAAATAGTACCACCTCGGTGGAGGCTCCAAGCATGCCGTACCAATACTAAATGTGACGTGTAAACGCTGCAGATCACTGACAGAGAGAATCGTCACTACGAGCGTCATTGGATTTGAAACGCGAAACGCCAAACCTGCTAGATTTAAATAGTCAGTAACAGCCGTATCAATTGTTTGCGAAACTACTTGCTTTAAACGACCGCTGCACAAAACTTGAAAAAAGACATGGCTGTATCGTGGTCAGTAGTTGAGTTGACGAGGAGCAGATCCATGGCAGTAGAGGCAGTGCAACTATATGATCAGTCTATAATCCCACCCACTTTGAAGCGGTACTAAACTGCAGTGGAAAACCAAACTGAAAGTAAAGCGGGCTGAGATGTGATGAAAAGCCCCATAATAGTATTAAATTGGCAGAACAATTTGGCAAACACTGCAGTACGTATTTTGAGAGCGTCAAAGGTTGTGTTTTTGAGCAATGAAGCCAATCACAGACATGTATGTTGATGTTCTGAACGCAATGGCCAATCAGAGGTGTTTAAGTTCAACTCAAATTGTCTGCACACTTGCGAATCATCTCATTATAACAAAATAATTTTGCGTCTCAATTTGTGGATTTGTGCACTATTCTATGATGTTTTGTAGACACACTGAGAATTCCAAATAAAAAGTACACTTTAAATACCCAGATGATGCACTTAATTAACCGAAAAAAAAACAAAGTGTGGGATGTTGGACACTTCATGCACTCAGCTGTCGCAGCTTTAATTAGATAACGGAGGGGGAGGGGCTCAGACTCCGATGTTGAATGACAAAACAACCTTATAAAATTCATACACTACACGAATAAGTACATAGTACATAAATGCATAGTGCATCATTTGGGATGTAACTAAAGTGTAGACATAATGTAAATAAGAGATTCAATTCTTTTCTTCAATTCTTTACCAATCTTTTGTTTCGAATCAGTGATTCGGAGCGCGTATCAAACTGCCACGTTCACATGAACTATTGAAGTTTCAAAACACATAATGAAGCCTCGTTAATGGAAATCATGTGATTTTGGTGCTTTGAACCACTGATACGAGACAAATGATTCATAAAGATTCAAAGCTTCATGAAGCAGTGTTTTGAAATCGCCCTTCACTGGATATTGTTGAATAAAGTCGCTATTTTGTTATTTTTGGTGCACAAAAAGTATTCTCGTCGCTTCATAACATTAAGGTTGAACCACTGTATAGTAACATGAACTGTTTTAAATACATCTTTAGTAGCTTTCTGGGCATTGAAAAAGGGAGTGTTATTGCTGTCTATGCAGGCCTCACTGAGCCATCGGATTTGATCAAAAATATCTTAATTTGTGTTTCGAAGATGAACGAAGGTCATGTGGGACGACATGAGGGAGAGTAAAAAATAATTTTCATTTTTTGGTGAACTAACCCTTAATGTAGATTAAAAATGGTCTAATGTGTGAACGTGCTTTATATTGTTTTATATTTTGACTCTTTGAACAACATGAGTTGCTGACTTCTGCACTTTAAAAATGCAAATAAGCAAGTAAAATAAAAAAATAATTGCAGTCATGCCTCCTGGTCTAAGGGTCTTTATTTTATGAAATTTCCAGGAAAAATCCAAACAATCATCTGCTATCACAAGACAGAGAATCTGACACAGAGTAGAAATATTACTCTTTTTTTTTAATTAGTTCAAAATGTACTTTGTACAACACAATGCAAAACTATTCTTTGTCACATAAACAAAAATATCCAAATGGCACAGTTAAACGTGTGCAACATAAAAATATATCGATACATATAACAGATATTACAGTATGTCTCAAGATTTTCAAATAAGTTATATACACAACATTTGCACATCACCAATATTAAACGATTACAATTTGTCCAGCAACCTTGTCATCAGAGCCTCAAAACCCAGCTGAGCAGACCTCAGTTGTGCTAGAGTCTCCTCATGACGCCGCTGACATGCTTCTTCTGAGTCCTGCAAAAACTGCATCAATTCACAGTCCACTCTTTGACGCTTAAGAGGAGGCGTTGGTGGGGATGTTGGTGGTGTTGATGTGGAAGTCGGTGGTGTCAATGCAGTGTCATTGTTGCATTGTCCTAATGCTTCAGGTCTGCGCACCTTTAGACCAACTGATGTGCCGACGACAGGAAAGACCACTTCATTCTGCGCTTGCAGAAGGGCATCCATTTCCGCATAAAACTTGAAACGGATAGACCCCTTCTCTCTAGGTTTATCGCTATCTTTTATTTTTTTGTAGGCCTCTACAAGTGTATTCCACTTCCTGGCCACCTTGTCAGGGCAGAAAGACTGCAAGAAATGGCTGGACAGCTTATCTGCAGCATCTCTCCACAGATGTTTTTTACTGCGCATTGCAGATTTAAGCCGTGCATTCAGCTCTTCCAGAGTTTTAGGGAGACCTTCGCCTTCTCTCTCGATGTGCTGCCGCATAAGGTTGATCATGAACAAAGTTTGCTCTTTGCTGAAGCCATCATTTGCTGGCAATGGAATGAGTGATGGCAAAGTGTCAGATGCAGCATCACTGTTCTCCTGGTGGCTTTCTAAAACACGCAAAAAAGCAACAGGTTAGGAAGCACAACATTATTAATTATTATTATTGGTGTTATTGTTATCTAACCTTTTATGGTGTTCAAGTCTTCTGCTTCAACCATGTTTATCATGACTGTCATGTCCTCATTCAAGTAGTATGTGGTGGGGTCTGCTGCCGCCTGGTACAAGGGACCGGTGAATGCAGTGCTCCTCTGGGGATCCATGAACATGTTCACGTTGTTGTCCAAATATACTAGAAAAAAAGCAAACACTGTTAAAGGTGCAGTATTGTAATATTTCCAAAAGAATACGGATAGGACTCGGGAAGAAATCATGTTCATGGATGTGATTATTAACGTTACTGTAGTATGAAGCAGAGCAGGGCCGAGTGTTGTGGGAACTGAATGAGGAGCTGGAGAGCGATTGAGCAACACACGCCTCACGAGCAGCAGGACTTTTATTATGACACAGTCGCCGGCGCCGCTTCCGCTTTTCTGGTCATGAGTATGAGGTAACACAGCTCTGTTTATCATATTAGGTACATTTGAGTGTGTTGAAAATGTTATAGCGTTACTCTGTGCGTTCACTCGGCGGCTGCTGTGAGACACTGTTACACACTGCAGTAAGATAGATCGATTTAGAATATATTAAATGCTGGATGGCTTGTGTTGATAAATGGCATGCATTAATTTAAAAATATTGTATGATGAGAAATTATGTATTACTGTTACTAAAAAAGCTGCATCTATTATGCTATGTTAGCTACTTGACAAAATAGTGTTTTTCTCTGAGGCATGGTAAAGCATCGTACTCGCAAAAATCAAGAAAATTCGATTTAAACAATAAGACTAAACGTGTTGAGCTATATAACAACAATTAGTTTTCTGTCTATAAATATATCAAAACAGTTTTTCCTTGTCTATTAAAACATGTATTATATTAAAGCGTCTTTGGTGTTTCCATGGTTTCTACAAAAAACCAGAAACCGAGGGTAACGGGTATGACGTAATTGAAAGGCGACTCCTCACACGTCCCTCGTTTCTCACAATTTACAAATAGTTGCAAACATTTGGATATTGTAAGTACTCAGTGAACAAAATATATAACACTGGCCTAGTGGTTTTTGGATATTTTACTGCAAAATTCTTACATATTGCACCTTTAAGATCACAACATTTGTTCATTTAAGAATAAACATGAACAAACAACTCTCCATGTCCAAAAAGTCATTCACAGATAAACTGTGCAAATTTCAAAACCTCATAATACTCCGAAAACTTCGACAGTTCGAACACACTCATTCGATTCTTAATGAGTTGGTTCTTTTTGATTCGTTCATTTCGAACCGGTTCTTTCGTTCTTGCTCATTGGCTCATTCGGTGCTGCGTAAGGATGTGCGTCTTGCGTCACAACCCAGAACTAAAGTTCAATTCCGTGTGAGAGACAGACCGGCTTAGAAATGATTAGTTTAGGAATCGAACGAATCACTAGGATTTCGAGCAGAAGTATCATGTCCACAAATGTGCGGTTGGATAGTACAGTTTGAGACACAGACAAACAGAAGCGCCAGTAAACAATATATTGATATAGTTTCACGCACTGTTGAGGCGCTGAGCAGCCATTTTGCTTTCTGAAGTCGGGGTTGTTGTGGTTGTTGCGGTTCCTCCGAGTTCCCCCTCCGTCTCATTCTTCAGGATCAGTCGCTGTGTTGATCGCAGCACAGAGGATATCAGTATCCTAAGTCAGAGATAAACTGCATTTAAGTAAAGAATACAGTCACAGTATTATAAGAACGAGCCGCCACCCGTTTGTGTGCTGCTTACAAAACCACCGAGTAAAATGCCGGTTTTCACACACCGAATAGCAACCCACCTTCTGCGTCTCCTTTCTTCTTCCGTTATGTTTTTTAGATGTACTTCATATTTGTTCTGTAGTTGTTTGTATTGCGAAACTGGAAGCACAACAAAGGTCTCCCTGGACGCCTCCATGTTGGCTTTTCCGACTTGTGTACCGTCAACTCGAGTGTGACATCATTCCCAGCTGCGACATCCTACTTCCGAGAGGCGCAGCATTAACCCCTTCAGACCTGAGCAAAGTTATTATTCTACCTACTTCATGTTTGCTCTTCTTCGATGTAGAAATTAACCTTAAAAGATCCCTCTGTTTTTTTTTATTAGATTTTTTTTTAACTTTTTTTTTTTTTTTTTACTGAAGAAACATAAAATGTTTCATTCTAACTGTACTTATGAACTACAGTTTATAAACACAGTATGTAGATTTTGAAACATACTGTAACAATGAGCAAATATGAATGTTGAAAAAAAGGTAAAATGATAAGATGAATTCTCAAAAAACTTGTTTGATTCTTTTTGCTGGTTAAACCAGCTGGTTTTGATTAATATATGATTGTGTGCATATATGAAGGCATTGTGTGTGTGTTAAAGGTGCAATATGTAATATTTTTGCAGTAAAATATCCAAAAACCACTAGGCCAGTGTTATATATTTTCTTCACTTGAATACTTACAATATCCCAAATGTTTCCAACTATTTGTAAATCATGAGAAAATTTCAATTTTAACCAAGGCTCCGGGACGTGTGAGGAGTCGCCTGTCAATTGCGTCATACCCGCGTTACCCTCGGTTTCCGGTTTTATTTTGTAGAAACCATGGAAACGCCAAAGACGCTTTAATATTTACATGTTTTAATAGACAAGGGAACAACTGTTTTGATATATTTAGAGACAGAAAAGTAATTATTGTTATATAGCTCAGATCTAATTTTCTTGATTTTTTGTGAGTACGATGCTTTACCATGCCTCAGAGAAAAACACTATTTTGTGAAGTAGCTAACATAGCATAATAGATGCAGCTTATTTTTAGTAACAGTAATACAGAATTTTCTCCATCATACAATACGTTTTAAAATTAATTGCATGCATTTATCAACACAAGCCATCCAGCATTTAATATGATATTCTAAAATTTATCTATCTTACTGCTGTGTGTCTCAAACAAGTTTCTCACAGCAGCCACCAAGCGAACGCACAGAGTAACGTTATAACATTTCAACACACTCAAATGTATCTAATATGATAAACAGAGCTGCGTTAGCTCATTCTCATGACCGGAAAAGCAGAAGCGGCGCCGGCGACTGTGTCATAATAAAATCGCTCCAGCGTCCTTGTTCAGCTCCCACAACACTCGCTCCTGCTCTGCTTCACACTACAGTAACGTTAATAATCACATGAACATGATTTCTTCCTGAGTCCTATCCCTATTCTATTCCACCGTCCGTTGAGGTGGAGACCACATGTTCCAAGATTCCTCTCTAAAACTTGGCGTCATCAAGCTACACCTTTGTTTTGAATAGGCTTCTAGTGACCTCTAGCGGACAGAAAATTCTACATATTGCACCTTTAATAATTCATAAACATTAATGTTCATGAAACATTAACATTAGCATTTATAACTCTGAGCTTTTAGCTATAGCAAATTTCACAACCTGGCACACAACTATGTGCCTTCATGTGCTCTGCTAATTATCATAAATACGAGTTTCCTAGGTAAAAAGTAGCATATGAACGCCCTCCCATTTCGAGATGAGCTTCAGAAGTGGGAATTATCAAATTTCCGATAGCAGGTGAAGACATTGCGATGGACATTATACTTTAAACAATTCATGTGTTCTACAGCTCTGAAAGATATTCAAATGAACTTTGAATATTATCATTAAGATTATAATAGGTACAAATTGATTTTGCAACCATAAACATGAAAAATAAAAGTGGGATTAGTCAGTTAGTCATGCCTTTCTTTTGTGATGCTTAAAGCTCAATCAGATTAAGTTAGGGGTCATGTCTTCATTGTGATAGGTTGATCAGGGACCAATCAGTCATTACTCATATTACAAAAGCTTAAAATTTTATTGGCTTAAAAAACAACAAAAAAAAACAAACAAACATGTGATGTCCATTCCAATGGAACACAGCCTCACGCAGGAAAGGAGTTAGCTATAAATATGTATTTATTGAGTAAAGAGATGCACTTTCACAAAACACCCAGCACACAAATCCAGGTTTCTGATTGTCATGCTCAGTATGTTGAGAATGCCATGCAGCCATACAAAGAAGAGCTGAGCTGCAAAGAGGAGAAGTTATTCTGATTAAAGATTATGAGGGCACATGAATTAAAAAAAATAAAATAATGTGCACGGATAAATCATTTATAATTTATATAAATCATTTATAATTAATACTGCTATATTCCATATAAAATAAGAATAGTCTGTTTTAATTTTACATTGACTTTAAGCACATTTCCTTCCAGTTTTGGCTGTAATAGTATTCCGTTCCTGTGAGCGAAATAGAGAAATGTCCCGTCACATGTTTGTGTAATAATGTGGGAATCATCAGATGGCAGCTGCTGTCACTCGACACATGACAGACCGACTGCAGAAACGTGCTGGAGTTGCACCTCCCGTGAGATTTAAACTGTGAATTCACGCAGATTCCTGGTGGGATGCTGATGATGAGACGTGTGCGCTGCAGGTGCAGGTTTAGTGTCTTCAGGGATCTGGACTGATGGAACAGAGTTTACTTATATCAACTCCAGAATGTGAGCTGTAAACTTTACTGCAACCTCTGTGCCCATGAGCAAAGCATTTCCCTTGATTGAAAGAATCCGTATTTATTCCCATATTACAAATGTCTGAAAAATTAGTTAACATGACTTTCATTCCATTTTTCTTACATTTTTGTAAGAAAAATATCCATATTTAAAACTTTATTAACCATAATAACTAGTTTCCAGCAGACGACTGTATGGAAGCTAGTTATTATAGTTAATAAAGTTTTATATATGGATATTTTACTTACAAAAACCCATCGCTTCTCTTCAGAAGGCCTTTATTAACCCCCTAGAGCCATATGGATTATTTTTATGATGGATGGATGCACTTTTTTTGGGCTTCAAAATCTGGCCCCCCTTCACTACTATTATAAAGCTTGGAAGAGTCAGGATATTTTTAAATATATCTCCGATTGTGTTTGTCTGAAAGAAGATAGTCATATACACCTAGGATGGCTTGAGGGTGAGTAAATCATGGGGTAATTTTCATTTTTGGGTGAACTATCCCTTTAACAAATGAGACCTTATTGTAAAGTGCTACCAGTTATGCTAATTGACTATTTTTGGGTGCATTCACATTCTGCATAACATCTCCTTTTGTGTTTCACAGAAAAAAAGAGTCATACAGGTTTAGGACGCCATGAACGTATGTATACAATGATAATAATTTTGACCGGTGCGTATAAAACTCTTTTTCGTTTTGCATTGTTAGCGCACACTTTCCATAACCAATCACAAACGTGTCAATTACACGATCATTCTTGACCGTATTGAGTCTGAAAATCCTAAAATTCTCTGTTCACTTTTTGATGCAAACTTAAAGGAACACTCCACTCTTTTTTGAAAATAGGCTCATTTTCCCACTCCCCTAGAGTTAAACAGTTTAGTTTTACTGTTTTTGAATCCATTTTGACAATCTCCGGGTCTGGCGGTACCACTTTTAGCATAGCTTAGCATAGTTCATTGAATCTGATTAGACCGTTAGCATCTCGCTCAAAAATGACCAAATAGTTTCAATATTTTTCCTATTTAAAACTCGTCTCTTGAAAAGTTGTGATTTTCTAGGTCGATATGGCTAGGAACTATACTATAGCAAAGCTCCTTGATTATTACGCCAGAATGAGAGTATAGTTCCTAGCCATATCGGCCTAAAAAATCGAAACTTTTCATTTTCCGTTGGTGGATTCGAATATGGTAAAACTCAACTGTTTAACTCCAGGGAAGTTGAAAATGAGCCTATTTTCAAAAAAAAAGTGGAGTGTTCATTTAAAACTCTAGTGTATGCTTCATTTAAACCTTTGAAGTCACTTTTTAAGTCTTTAAGAAATCACAGGCGCTGTATTCCCAGAAGATCACAAAGACATGTTTCCCTCGTTTTGGTTTGCGACTCCAATGTCGTAACGTGAACGAGCAGCGGTGGAGTGTGTGCGAATGCTGATTCTATTGAAATATGAGTTGGCTGCTCTGCCGTTCTTAAATTATTCATAATGACTCGACGTCTGAGTGTTCAGGTCAATGGACGGAGTAACGTGCGTCTCACAATTACGGCTGTTGTGTCTCTGATGAAACTCGCCTCTGCTCTCAGTCTTCATTTGTTCATCACTCTTCCATTTCATGGCCTGTCACAGGACTTGTGTGCTAAATATATCTCTGCCTTTGCTTGTATATAACTGTTTCTCTGCCTCTCGGTGGGTCTGACAGCTGTTTCCTGTACGGTGTGTGTCGCGATCAATGATCCGGTCACCTGTGGCGATCTGTGACAGGAAACACAGCAGAGAGCATGAGGAAGATAGACGGTAACGAAGGGAAAGAGACTGAAGAGGTTGCAGTACCCAAAAATCTAGAGTTATTTACCAAGCTTTATGACAGATAAAGTGTCTGCTCTGTTGTGTCTACTGCTTTAGAAACAGTAAAGTGATTAGAACACAGAAAAAAATGAGTTTTTAATTGATCTTTTTGAGTTGTTTTCTAGTAAATATCTCAAAATCCTTGAAATCCTTGAAAAAATAAATGTAGGGGAGAGTGGGGTAAGATGAGCCATTTTTTTACTTACTGTATGTGGTCCTCAAGATAAGGGCAAATGAGGCAGAAGTACAATGAAGTAATTTCAGGATGTTTCCTATCATTTTAAATGATCAGAATACATATATGACAAAGGGTTCTGAAAATATGGCTTCTTATAAAAAAATTGTTCTTCTGGCTCAATTTACCCCAGGTTAGGGGTAAGTTGAGCCGAGTCAGTAGGTGGGTGTAAACTGACCATCTAACTGAATCTGAATCAAACCCATGTGAAATTTTAAAGATAATTTTAAAAAACTAATTTAATAATCAAATTTCCTTTTACAAATATTCTTCATAAAAATATTTTACAAATATTTCATTTTTTAAAGCTAAATTAAACAACATAAAACCAACCAAATGAAGTTGAAATTTCAGTATCTTTAATTGTTTGCATTTCTGAAACAATATGTTGAACTTCAAAGTTGTAACCTTCCCATAAACAGACTAAACAGAAATAAAAACTAAATAAGAATGAATAAATGTCACTGAAACTAATAAACATTTTAGTCAAAAGGTTCTTGACATGGTAGTTTTTCTGCAATGTCGACCATGTTAGGCCATTAGAGACTACAGGTGTAAAGATATATATGATTAAACATCCTCTGGTTCGTATCAGAGAAGGATTTGGTGTACTTGTACACTGTTCCTATCAAATAAACTTGAAAATAAAGATAAACTAAACCAGATGCGTAATATTATATTGAAATGACACCAGTTTATACTTCAGATTTAACTTAAATTCATTGCCTTATGGTGGGGTAAGTTAAAACGCTGGCTCAATTTACCCCACAGCATTTGGCTCACTTTGCCCCATAGCTGCCATTTTAGGAAAAGCTAGTTAGCTTACCAATTCAGAATAATATTTAGCTAAATTAACTGTATGGTTTTATACATTGCTAAATCACCAATATGCATCATAAATATTTTTAGACCTGTTCAAATTTGCTTTGATGTAACAGCCATTACATCTGTAGTGTTAAAATTATACTTTGACAAGCCAAAAACTGTTTTTAAAGTAAATAAGTGACTTCCACTCCTCCCATGTGCTTCTCCTTTTCACAGTCTGGCAGAAATTATGGGTGGTTCTAAAATATATGGTCACATGACAATAAAAAGGTACGGTTGCCAAGATACAGGGGGTGGGTCAACTTACCCACTGGCTCATCTTACCCCACACTCCCCTACGCCTGCTTGAAATGCTCTATAGGTGCTCTATAACCCTTTAAAGTGGTTCCCCTATGATTACAAGCCAATGAACCACTTTTAGTGCTATTTAACAGCATTTTTGTTTAGAGTGTATTGTGTCATAGGAGGAAACATATGAGGCTAGTATGTGCGTGTCTCTGTTATATTGTCATTTTCTGCTCGTCCGGCACTTTGCAACAACACAACCTTGTTTCTGCAGCTACTTTAAGCATGTTTCCTATAACAACGTCTGACGTTTACGTTTTACGTGCCGTGAGAAAGTCACGCAAAATCAGATTTCCAGAAATGCGACTTGAATAGAATTTCAAACCACATTTGAATGTAGCTCGTAGCTTGAGATCTCTTCTGAAACTCTAGAGGAGATACACATGAGATTTCTGAAGTTTTTTTTCAGTACAGTATTTGAGAAGCATGCAGGAGACTTAAGCGAAAGTCCATTTGCTCTTTATTGCTGTTTATAGATAAGAAAAAAAATGACAACTGTTTCTCCTAGGGTAGGATACTATAAAATAAAAAAGGGTTCATAATATTGGGATATTGATTGCAGACTTCTTGGCAAACCTCAGCACAGTTGTTGAGATCTCCTGTGGAACTCTTTAATCATTCAAGAAGATGTTGATATGTAAATATGGGCAGTCATATGTTATTGAGACAGTCATTTTTGCAGTTTTGTATCAGTGATTGTTCAAGATTACTGGCAAGGAAGTTTTATATTTTCTCTATAAGTTCAAAACAAGCTAGTAAAATGATCCGTCAATCTGATCAGTGACCTTCCAGAAACGCTCTTTTCTTCCTCGTCCAGTTGAACGGCCAAGGTTTAACTGTCTGATCGCTCTTTCTTTATCTGTTTTCCTTTTCTCAGTTCCATTGAGGTTTCACATGTGCGCTTGCTTTTACGAAAGACAAATAAAGATTAAATAAAAAAGAGACGGCAAGTGATTGAACAAGAAGCGGAGGTCAGAGTAGAGAGACGGTTGCCATTGCTCGCGGTTTCTGTGCTACAGTAATGATGCCGAGTTTGAGTTGGCGCTTTGAACATGCAGACTTACCCGTGACACTCTAAAGCTCATGCGGCTCCAGAGAGAGAAACGGAAGGAGGAGGAAAGAGAGGGAATGAAAGGGAAAGATGTAGAGCTGTGGGCTCCCCGGGGACCCCTGGAGAACAGGCTTCATCCTTCACACGAGTCAGATTCCCGCTCCTCTCCCGTCACTATGGAAACCCCTCGTTATTTCATTTGCTGGAAGACGCCGCCACCGCAGTCGATGAGTGTGTGCAGAGGGAAGAGATGGACGTTTCCGCAGTGTGGGATCTGATGTGGACTGATCGGCCTCTTGTCCTGATTAGCGGCATATTAAACCATGAGCAGATGTTTCTGAGAGGGCTTTCTCGCTCTGTCTTTACGTCTTTGTGGTGGTCGGTGTTGGGAAAGCAACTTTGAAACTAGTTTTACATGTTCAAGAAAGTCTGTTGTCAACATTGTTAGTGTTTAAGTGCAGTTATGCTCTGCTCTAAAATATTTTGTTGGCTAGAAATTGGGTCTCATTTGTTAACACTGCCCTGCATCAAACTTGATGAATGAAATCCAATACGATTCCAAAAATAGTGCTGTTTTGCTCTTGCATATCACATTCTCACAAAATATTATTTATTATTCGTAGCATTTTTGCTTTCGATAACCAATTGTAAGGTAAAGAAGTCTTGTATTATCCCTTAATCACCGGAAAAACTGTCACAGAGACACGATTTCAGTTTTCCTCTGAGTCGGGTTACAACTATATGTTCACAGCTGATGTTTACATGCATGGCATTATTTTGTGTCTAATCCTAATTTCAAGGTTAGAATTATGGCCTGCAACAGAAAAACTGCAAACATGACACAGATGTTTTCTGCTACATCTGTGGGGGTTTTACTACATCCAAACAGCGACACAAATTACAGATTTTGTGAAAAAACATTATTTATTTATAAACTTGCGTTCATGTAAAGTTCTTTAAACATCTTTGAACATTTTTTTCGCTCCTTTGCATATTGTAAGTTGAATGATACATCTTTTGGAATTCTTTTGACATAGCAATACACTCGCGCCCATCTGTTCGCCCATGGGTCTGAAAACGAGGTGTGTTCAGATGCATTGTTTGCATGTTGCTTTGAGGCAACTGAAAAAGACTGCGCCATTGACCAACTGAAACCTAGACTAAAGTCAATTTTTTTTGTTATTTAAAGGGCGAGTTAGTAATTATGTCATAATGGATAGTCATTGCATGTATCAGAATTACCTATTTGCAGTAATGACAAATTAAATTGGCTAATTATTTGACCAGTCATGGTAATACACACGAGCTGCTTTCCCACCATCGGGGCCGAACGGTTCTTAGAATAAGGAACGGTTCCACAGTTGTGTTTCCACTGGAGCATGGTAAGGCACGGCACGATTACAAACCGTTCTCGGCTCGGAATTCTCGGCACGGTTGTCTAACTTGTCTGTTGCCTGGCTACCAGTTTCTCTGTAGCTGGCTAAGCGCTCTATTTGAGCATCGTAAACAACAATTAATAATAAAATTAAAAGAAATATCCGATCATCCTCCATAACGCGGTTGTTATTTACATCTAATATTATCAGTAAACCGTTGCGTTACCAAGACAACAACTGACGCCGTACCAGCTGGCCCGGATCGCACGGAATGGAACGGCTACGCAATGAGAACCGTTTGGCCCGACGGTGGAAATGTATTCAAACTGACTTGTCAGGTTGAGGGTGTCTATATTCCGCCATGTAAACAGCAAATCCACACAACTGGCTTTTATAAGGGAATGGGAGATGATACTCCGATTGGTTTATTGCAGGTTACACCCAAAACACACCCATGACTCATTAAGAGACTAGATACAACCCTTTTGGACCATGCGCCTGGAGCGCCGACCATGTTTTTCCGACGTTAAAACAGCAAAAGTGGATTCGGACACGCCCTAAGTGCACCTGCACCGTGCGCTTCAGATCATGACTTTAGATCGTTAAAATAAGGCCGTAAATGTGTGACCGCATGCTCAATATTATTCATTTTGCATAAGCCACACCCAATCTCCATATAAGGGCTTTCCTCACAACCTTTACAGCCTTATTACTTTTTCTATTCAGCTCTGCTTTCCTCTAAAATATATTGTTGCTAGAAATTGGACCTCATTCACAATTAATAGCTTGAATTTTTTCATATTTGGACACACAATAAAAATTCTCGCAAAAAATTCCGTGCCTAATTCACAACATGTGTTTGCACATTAATTTGTTTAACCTCGTTCTTCGTGGTATAACAATGCATATGAAATATATATATATAATTTCATTTTAAAGTGACAGTTCAACCAAAAATGAAAATTATCCCATGATTTACTCACCCTCAAGCCATCCTAGATAGTCATAGTCATATACACCTAGGATGACTTGAAGGTGAGTAAATCAAGGGATAATTTTCATTTTTGGGTGAACTAACCCTTAATACAATTATACGGACATCCAGAGTATGTGGGTTTTACGTATGTGTAGTTTCAGTTGTTCCTAGATATAACTGCGCACATAGTGAATGAGACCAATTGTTCTTTTGTGAAAGCATTTTTTAAAACTTCAGTAATCCCATGCAATCTACTGGAAGGGTCATGGAAAGGTTGTGGAAGTTCACTGCTGTGGGAACTCTGTGTTTGCTCCTCACCTTCAAATGCACCAGAACAAACTCTTCCTCTGGCTTAGTTACTGCAGTGAAATGAGGTAAAGCTCAGATCTCATTGTTCTGCAGAGTATCAGTAGATTAAAACAGCAAACGCAGAAGCCTGCGTGTCTCGTTCTGCTTTTAGTTGAAGGATGCAAATATGTCTAGAGAAAGTTTTAGAGATTGTCACTGTGGCTTTGTGCTTCTTAAAACTCTTCCGAACTTTTCATGTCAAAGAAAGAATTAAAGTATCTTAGTGCTGAAATTATGGTTTTATCTGACAGCTGGTGACTCTAAATTTATTTCAGGAAAAAAAGTATGTTAAGTATGCAAAATGTGTGTGTGTGTGTATTTAAGGGTTAGTTCACCCAAAAATGAAATTTCTGTCATTAATTACTCACCCTCATGTTGTTCCAAACCTGTAATCTTCAGAACAAATACAGGTGTAAACAAGGTCTAAAATGTTTTGAGCTTGTCCACTTTTCGACCACTTCCAGAGGGAGTCGAAAACACATTCGACCGGATTGCTTTCATAGTGGAAACGCTCATGTGGTCGAATGTGTTTGAACAGTCACAACATCGCCTACTCTCTGCCTACTGACCTAATGCGTCAACATTTTGGGAAGCACTCTAGACAGACGGGATCTATGCCCTGTTTACACTAGTGCGTTTTCTTTTTAAAACGCACAAGTTTTGCTTTCGAAAACGCTGCAGAGCCTGTTTTATTTGAAAACGCTGGGGTAGCGTTTCAGTATAAACAGACCAAAACGGAGACTTTTGAAAAATGATGGCGTGGCTCCCCACGTTCGCTCTGCGTATCCTTGACTACCGTGTAAACATTAACATGGAGACTGAACTGCTGTCTTTTCTGGCATTGTTGTCATTTTTAGCATCCATTGTGCAGTTAAACTGCTTTTTTTTAATACTGCAGCTACCTACATGCGCAAGAGGCAACTGTTTACACTTGTACGCGCATGTCCAGTGTGCATGACCAGTCATGTGACGTGTTTTCGGTCATGCGTTTTCGGTCGTGTAGTTGTAGACGGAGATCGTTTCTGAAACACTGTAGAAACGCTTGTGTAGACGAGGATCGTTTTCATTTTAAAACGAAAATGCACAAGTGTAAATAGGGCCTTAAACTTCATCGGCTAAAGACCCAAGTTTGGTTTGAAGACCAAAAACATAGCAAGCACAATGTTTTCTGATCATCCCTGATTTCTTGCAGCTGTTAGAGCAGAAACGGATGCTGCTGCTCTCTGTATGTTTTTCTAGTTGCATAAACTTAGTCACTATATTAAGACTGTCTTAAGAACTAGTTTGACCAACTTGCAGTTAACCAAGGGGTAATCAATGTTATTTTTCCAATTCCAATTACACCAATCTACCTTTTTATGTAACAGACTTTTAAAAATTAGGACCACTCTTCAAGAAAAAAAAATAGTGATTTATGCAACCGGCCCAAGGTTAGTTGAATAAGTTGACATGTAGTTGCGAAGTTACTCATAGTCAGTAGAAAGTCTTTTGAAGAGCATCAAAATAAAGTGTTAGCAGATATTAAGCAGACAGTCTACTAATATTCAAATGAGAGTTAGTTGACATGTAGTTGCAAATATTCTATTACTTATAGTTAATAGAATGCCTGAAGTGGACCATTGAAATAAAGTGTTACCAAAATTTAATTTTATGTGACTTTTATTTAGCATTTAATTTAGATTAGAGGCAGATCATTTTAATATGTTAATAAAAATGTACTGTACACAATTCAAATACTTTAAAGTTTCCGGCCCTTGGTTGAGAACCACTATAAAGTCTCTTCAGAGGTTTTTGCAGTTGCCTCTGGTCATGATGGATCTGTGTTTAGTGCTCATTGTGTTTCCAGGACTGCAGCGGATCAGATCAGTGTGTGTTTTCCTACAGAAAAGCTCTCGGGATGACAGATAGTTGCGCTGCTCCTGAGGGATTTCACATGTAAACACTGAACATGGAGCCGTTCACAACTTCCCCTCCGTTTATTCGGCTCCTGTGATTTCACTGTGCCAGACTGCTAATGAGTTACACTAGGGAGGAGTGTGTGTGTGTGTGTGTGTGTGTGCAGGTGTTTGGTCTTCAATCTGCTCAATGTGAAGGAGTATCCCAGGAGGCTGATACACATCAGCACTACTCTATACAGTACAGCGATATATAGACAACTTCTAAAATTGAAACATTTTAAGTACAGCCTTCGAAGCCTACATGTGTGAAGTGTTTGCATTTTATTACCAGACCAGATAGTGTATGAATAACTTTAAAAATGTAAAAGTTATAAAAATGAACATGTACTGTAGGAAGCGTCCTGCTCCCTACATTATAAATAGCTAAAATCGTTCACACATTTACTTTTTCTACATGGTGAATGGCACATAATGCACTATAGGGGATAAGGAATGATTAAAGTGTAAATATGCTTTCCATTGAGGCCAATGAAGTCTGGTTTCGCTTTAGTGTCACGTGAACCGCCACATTTGAATTCTGCACAGAAAGCTGTATTTTAAAGCGATATGGAGGAGATTAGGAGGAGAAACGGTTAGATTAAGAGGAAACTGCGGCTACTGAGTTCAACGGCTCTGGCCAAGCTGTGATTAATGAAATGCTATTGGCTAATTTTTTAAAAAAAAGGGGGAGGAGCTGCTCGATATGCCCTGGCTTGTCTTCCTTTTTTGGTGAAAAGTACATCAGCACTTTGAATAATGCCAAAGAACTTATACTGACAAGAAGTGAAACTCAATAGATCGTTCCTTTGCAATACCGGCGCCCAGCAGCGGTCCTGCGTTTCCGCCATTTTGTGGTGAAAGCGAGTCGTCAGTCCACTAGTTTCTATGGCAATATCAGCTGCTTTGTTAAAAAAAAAAAAACAGTAAATATGTAAAGTTGCATAAAATGGAAATACTCAATAAAGTAGGCTAACTACGTTACCTCAGATGTGTACGTTAATGGTTGGATTCCACAACTGATAACATAAAACATATATAGGCTAAGACAATACAACATTTACTGTAGGTGTCATAAAATATAATGAATTTGAGAAATGTTCTATTGCGTTTTAAGTCCCTTTAAAGGGTTAGTTCACCCAAAAATGAAAATTCTGTCATTTATTACTTACCCTCATGTAGTTCCACACCCGTAAGACCTTCGTCAAAAAATAAAAAAAATAACGAATTATATAGTGATGGCCGATTTCAAAACAATGCTTCAGGAAGCATCGGAGCACAGATGAATCAGCGTGTCGAATCAGCGGTTCAGAGCACCAAAGTCATGTGATTTCAGCCGTTGGCAGTTTGACACACGATCTGAATCATGATTCGACACGCTGATTCATAACACTCCGAAGCTTCATGAAGCAGTGTTTTGAAATTGGCCATCACTAAATAAGTAGTTATTTTGTTTTTTTGGCGCACCAAAAATATTCTCGTCGCTTTATAATATTAATATTGAACCACTGTGCTCACATGAACCGATTTAAATATGTTTTTAGTACATTAATGTATCTTGAGAGAGGAAATGTCATTGCTCCCTATGCAGACCTCACTGAGCCATCGGAATTCAACAAAAATATCTTAATTTGTGTTCCGAAGATTAACGAAGGTCTTACGGTGTGGAACGGCATGAGGGTGAGTAATAAATGACAGAATTTTCATTTTGGGGTGAACTAACCCTTTAAGACAAGTCATTTCAGTCGTCGGCTATCTTTTAAACGCCTCTCGGCATTCAAGTGCAGCTCCTATCTCTTTGAATCGGGACACATCAAATTCTCCAAAGCTGTTTGACAAGCTTTCTATTAAATTTCATATTTGAAATCTGACAACAACTGTCTCATAAATTTTGTTTCTAAACGCTCGAATCATGACAAAAAAACCCCGGTATTTTTCAGGCTGGATCAAGCTAGGGCGCATGCGCAGTCCTAAATGCGCGTCTCTTGAGTCTCATTTCGGAGGCGAGAGTCTGACTGTTTCTATAGGAACCGGAGCTTCTAACGGCCGCTGCAGTGACACGATGACTTTACCAATCGGCGATTGGCTCTTATTTAGAAGGCGGGACTTATTCCGCCGTATTGCGCGTTGCACTTTCTCCTATTCAAAACAGTACGAGTGACGCGTCTTGTGTTATTCTATAGTCTTTGCTGTCTGTTACTCAAAAAGAGTTTCGCCTCTTATACTCGTTGATAATGCTGCTCGTTTCAAGGCACGTCAGTCGGCGTTTAATGTGCTGCGCGCTTTCCTCTCAGTACCAAAATAAACATACAAACCAAAAATGACAGCGCTGAGGAAACAGCAGGAAAGCATCTGATCATTGGGACGTGGATATGTTTGCATCAGCATCATCGACAGATGAGGTAATTAAAATTACTCTGTTGTGATAGTTTGATTGTAAATTATTATATTTGAGACTGTATCTGTATATGTGAGACTATAGTTTGAATGAATCCATTTTCTTTGCATGACACTTTACAGTACAGTCTCATTATCTTGAACTTTGTAAGCATTTCTTGTGTCATTGAACGGAAGGTTCTCGGGAGCGCGGTAACCGTCACATCCTTTCGATTTTCCCGGCAAAAACGACCCGTAAAAAATCAGTCTACATGCTTTCCCAGTCAGCCTAGGAAGTCGGGAGATCTATTTTTTTTAAAGTTTGTTCTAAGCTGTTCACACATTTGCAATAAAAATCTATTCATTAATACATGAATACTTTCATATAGCAAAGTTTTGCTGTGTGTTAGAGATGAACCGCAAAGTTCAGCCTCTATATTTGGCAAAGTAAACTTGACTTGTCAAGATCCCCTGACACATCTGCTGAAGATACTCATGTGGATTTGTTAGAACAACTGAATGACATTCAGTATGTTTAAGTCACTTATAAAGTAATCTGTAAATTCATGAGCTCAGCTTTTTACTGCTCTTCACAGAGATTGTTGTGATATCATTGATTTTATTTTTCCTCACCTCTAAATGCACATTAAAAGTGGGATTGGTCATTTTACATGTCAGTCAGACTGTCTTTTCATCTAAGTGAGCGGTTCTTGACCAGAATAATCCGCTGATAGTCAAAAGTCATCTGTGTTTGTAGAGATGTGGATTGTTGCAGCCTCCAGCAGTCAGTGGCTTTTCTACAGTCTGTTGCTCTCATCTGTGAATATAAAGAGCAGTACAAACACTCTCCACCTCACAATTAAACATATTATCTGCTCATTGGTCATGAAATTGTTCCTCCGTCTTGATGGTTTTAAAGAGGTTTGTTGGAGGACAGAGGAAGAAACAACAACAACAGCTGTAACTGACTGAATACGAGAGTGAAATCTCTAAAAAAAACTCTAAAATAAGAGCTGACATTATATAGATTAGGGCTGTCAAGCAATTAAAATTTAAATTAATTACATGATGTGGCGATTAATTGCACATCAAATTTGGCTGGAAAATTGATTATTTGAAGTCATTATTGCGTAAAGCATCAAATAAACATTACAAAAAGTAGATTCAGAAAGAAATATTTAATTTGATTTAGCATAGAATTTATTACACAAACTTTTGGACCACGAGGTTGAGTAAATGCCTGAATTTTAATTTTTTTGGGTGAACTATTATTTATTTTTTTTATTAATATGGATTTTTTTTAAAAAATGAAATTATACTCTAAATAAGAAACTAAAACTGCCAGTAGGTGGCGGTAAATGTCTCAGTCTCCTTATCTTTGTCTCAGCTCGATAGTATTTTCATTTTCATCTGTGTCAATGTAGAAAATAAACAATTGATGTTTTATTAATCATTTTCGTAATTTACTGAAGGCTACCAGGATGCTTAAAATGAAAAGATTAAGGGTGCGTTCACATTTGTTGTTAGGTTCGTTTGGTTCATTTGGTCCGGACCAAAGAAGAAAAAAAAACATTTAGTCCTGGTCCGATTAGCGTTCAGATTGGCAATTCTATCACCGAACCAAAAGATACCGAACCTTAAGGCATAGGGATACATTCACAACGTGATTGGTCGGATTTTATGACGTATTGCCTATTTTGACACGGAACTTACCGAACATTCAAAACAATGCTGTTTTCTGAGGTAAATGCACTCATTGTGTGTGTGTAGCGGTGCGTAGCCTGCATGTGATGGTATTTTGGCCAGTGGGAACTCGTAAAGAGCTTATAAAATGTTTATAAAACGGCAGGAATCTATCCGTCACACACACAATCTGCTGTGTGGAGACGCGCGTCTGATGCCTGTGATAGGCAGACTCGTGACTATGACAAGAAAAACCGACATGTGTGAGGATTCTGTCCTTTTTAGGGTCTCGTCTTCCTGTTTTTGGTTCGGTTACATGTCTTTGGTCTGTGTTGCGTTCATATATCATTCGACCCGCACCAGAGTTCGACTGGAATCGGACCGAGACCCATCTTTTCAGCGGTCTTGGTCCGCTTGTTTGGTGCGCACCAGGGTTCGGATGGCAGCGTTCACATATGTTCAAATGAACCGCACTAACCGAGCAATCACACCAGGTTCGTTTTAATCGAACCAAACATGACAAGTGTGAACGCACCCTAAAAGGGATTTAAAGGGTTAGTTCACCCAAAAATGAAAATTCTGTCATTTATTATTCACCCTCATGACGTTCCACACCCGTAAGACCTTCGTTCATCTTCAGAACACAAATTTAAGATATTTTGATTAAATCGGATGGCTCAGTGAGACCTCATAAAGCTCCAAAGCTGCTGAAATCACGTGACTTTGGCGCTCTGAATCACTGATTCGAAACAAAAGATTCGAAGCAGCGTTTTGAAATCGGCCCATCACTATATTGTTGAAAAGTCTTTTTTTTTTTTTTTTTTTTGGTGCACAAAAAGTATTCTCGTCGCTTTTTTAATATTAAGGTAGAACCACTGTACTCACATGAACTGATTTAGATGTGTTTTTAGTACCTTTATGGATCATGAGAGAGGAAATGTCATTGCTGTCAGTAGAGGCCTCACTGAGCCATCGTATTTCAACTGAAATATCTTAATTTGTTTTCTGAAGATGAACGAAGGTTCATCGGGTGTGGAACGACATGAGGGTGAGTAATAAATGATTAAATAACGATTAAATAAAAAGATTAGATAAAGATTAGATTAGATAAAAAATAACGATTAATTAATCGGAGAAAAAAATAACGCGTTAAAAAAAGCGTTAAAAATAACGCAGATTAATCCATTCCGTATTGACCTTTGAACCTGGAGCCGTTCTAGCCACCATTCGACTGTAAAATGAAGGAGGGAGACAACTGCTGCGCTGACGGACAGAACAAGCAGAGCTCCTCCCTCGTGTGCGCGAGCTCTCTCTGTCTTCAAAGTAAGCACCGTCTTTGCACTCACACTACCTCACACATAATAATCTAAATCAACTGACACAATGCTAAAAGTTCGTAAGACCGAATCCATGTTTCACGAGGCGTATTCGGAGAATGACAGGCGCCCTGCACGTGCAGCTGACATAAACCACACTTTCAGTGAACAAAAAGAAAATCCTATCCAGTGGTGAAGTGTTTTATGTGTTGACTAATCTTTTGCGATGTCCTAATAACAGTCGCGATTCGCACGCTAATGTCCAATTCGCGACCTAATGACTCATTTGAACAGATTCATTTTAATGAATCATGACAACAACTGATCTGTCCACACGGTCTATAATTAATCATTTACTCAAACAACTCTGAATGAGAACATAAGTGTGCTTACCCCATTTAGCAAGAGTGGTTAGTAAAATTAGCCTTAATAATCCACAATATTTTCAGGTTATTTAAATGACAATGTGTAGTAAATTAGGCCTACCTATAAAATCAGTTAGTTTAGACTGGAGTGAGGTGAAACCAGAACAAAGCAAGTTGTTGTTAGCTAGGTGCATTCAATTGTATATGGTAGAAAATTATATTATTAGTTAATATAACTTCTAAATGCTACTTTTTAATACTTTTCAGGTTTAGCAAAAAAGCATCTTCTCTTACAAAGCTATAAAATCACTTTTTTTTTTTTTTGCAAAGAGGGCAAGAAAGAATTACAGTGAGAGTGACGGGTACTTTATTGTCAGTATCGGGCTCGCAGATCACGTGGGTAGGGCAATTTTTACTGTTTGTGTGGATGACCATGTCTGTCACCACCGAAGACCATTTTTGACCCAGGAAAAACCCTGCATTGATTTATTTGAATTGAAATATTTAATACTTTCACAGCAAAAATTATGTATGCGATTAATTTAGATTAATTATCACAGAGTATGTAATTAATTAGATTAAAATTTTTAATCGATTGACAGCCCTAATATATATATATGAAAAATGTTATATTTAATCCAGAATTTTCATTAATTTAATATTTATTTATATTCATTTATATATTAATTAATTCATATTTAGCTTTTCAGCATTTATTGTTTTGCCTCATAAACAAAATCAAATGCAATATTTCATCTATATATATTGTATGTATATTGTAGACCCTGCTGAAGCACTGTGAATCATGTTTAATGTAGTGTGTGTGTGATGATCAGAGCTGCTGTCAGATGAGTATGTGTGTGTGTGAGAGAGACGGTATTCTCCTCCCACTTTCTCTTCTCTCTCTCTCTCTCTCTCGCTCCATCACTCTCGCTGGTGTTCCTCATCTGTAGCCGGTGGATCACTGGAGCCGTATGTGTGTTGTGTTGTTGAGGAGCGCGTGCTGATCGCTCAGGATCCTGTGCGTCTGTGAGTATTCACTTCTGCAGGCAGTGTGTAGAGCCTGTCAGAGTTTCTGTGCAGTAGGGTTCTTAATGTGCATCTATATTCTATTCTATTCTATTCTATTCTATTCTATTCTATTCTATTCTATTCCAATACATTCCATTCTATTCTGCTTTGTTTATGTTTCCATTAATGGTCACTGTTTGTGATGTTTTTTGGTATTGATGGTAATGTTTAGGAAAGCGTTTACTTATGTGTGTGTGTGTGTGTGTGTGTGTTGTGGTCATTAGTTGGACTCTTGAGATTTCAGTAGTGTCTCTCTTTCAGAACAACGTATGTTAATTCATTCTGCTGTTTGTTTGTTTGCCCTTGTTGTTTCAGGCACGTAACTGAAGATTCATTACAGGCTTTTCTTTGTGACTCACAGAATGAGTTTATGATTCACAGTTTGGTTTGATGCTGATGTCTTTGATTAGTGGTGCTTGTTGCATCGAGAAACGCTAATAGTATTGCTCATGAAGGTGTTAGTGATTTGTAAAACAAACTTAAGCAGGAAATGTCAGTGTGTAACTCGCCCTTGTTGAGGATAGGTGTGTTTTCACTTCACTAAAGCGTCTGAAGTCATGCTCAGTGCTCAGTTTGTCAGGCTGAAAGAGGAGTTAACCCTTTAAATGCAAGTAATGAATATTAATCAAGCTGCCTTAATCAGTGAGATGGAGCTGATCTGGGATCTGTGTGGTTCATTTTGGATATCTTGCCTGGAGCTCATTATATTATAATTTATTTTTTATCTTTGTTATAAAATTGATTGCACGAGTTTTCCAAAACGTTTCACTGTATTTGTTTTCTTCTTCTGGCTAAATTGGAACTTTTGGGTCAACAAAATTTTTATTAAATGTGATTTTGTGTCTTTATAATTCATTCATTTATTTAAGGTTGAAACTCCTGAAGCTTTTTTAAAAATCAGTGGCTTATTGTAGTTCACAATACAATATATATATATATAATATATTTAGTGTTAAGAAAATTAAGGCCATTTTAGGGCCTTTAAGAATTTATTTTTGTATTTCTAAAGACAACCCATCATCAAAATTTGTTTGTAATGCATATTTTATTTTATTTTATTTTATTTTATTTTAGTTTAGTTTATGTTTAGTTTAGTAAAATGTGACCTGTAGATATTTTAATGAGACTAAAGGTATAAAAAAAAAAAATTATATATATTATAATATATTACATTAGTTTGTAATGCATATATTTTATTTTTTTTACTTTGTTTTTTATGTTTTTTTATTTTGTTTGATTTTATTTTCATTTATTTTATTTATTAGCATGTATATATATTTTTGTAATGCAAATTTTTTAATTTTATTTATTTTGTGTTATTTTATTTTTTTTGTTTTTTTGTTTTTTATTTGATTTGATTTTTATTTTATCTAGATTATATATATATATATATATATATATATATATATGTATTGTAATGCAAAATTAGTTTGTAATGCATTTTTTTTTATTTTATGTTATTTATTTTTATTTTATTTTTGGTGTTGTGAAATGTGACCTGTACATATTTCATATTCATATTTAATATTTCACTTAAAAAAAAAATTCAAGTGTTTTCACATTCCCTTGTATTAAACACCTATTTTAAGTGCTTAGTAAGTACAGTGTTTCTGATGTTTCCAGTAAGGAGGTGTTGTAGTTCCCTCAGCACTTGTGTGTCAGTGATTTCTCTGTGAACACAACCACAGATGTCGCTTTGTCATGTTGTAACATTTGGGCTTTGACTAAACCGCTGCTGTACTCTTCACATACGCTCCTGTGAGGTGTTGTTGATGATGCAACAGCCCTTCAGAATTTGGAGAGTAAAGCAGGATGCAAAAGAAAGGTACACGATACTAGTCACAGGAGCTTAAACCCCCTGAGCCGCTGTACGCCGCTAAATCTACTCCACTTTCATTTGTCTGAGAGGAGCGCGCGGGAGAGAGAGAGGGAGCGTTTGGAGTGATGCGGAGGGAATGGCGTGGGTGTAGCGGGGAAGATAACTGTCATCGCAGCGCATGCTGCTCGCCTCTACACAGTTTTGTGACAGTAAGTGTCAGTTTTTAGGGAGGAAAGTGTACAGGCTGTTCCCGTCTCAGACGTGTGTGGTCCCATCACTGTCTTATGAAATCTGGAAGGCTGTTCAGCTCTAAATCAAACGCTTGTGTCCAAGGAAACAATGTGAGGCTCGCTGTGAGCATGAAGGTCACGGCAATCCAAACATGGCTGCATCCCAAATCACATACTTCTACTACACAGTGAAAGTATGTACTTCAGTTGTAATGAAATACTTTTGACAACATGTTCAAGCATATGCACTAGAAACCAGGCTGTTTCTCTGACTTTAAATGATCAGTATTGACTTCTTAAAACATGTTTCTGGTCTTAACGTGAAATCATCAATCCATGTTCTTCTAAATTAAGATTTGTCTTCATAATTTTACATCAAAAAGCTGACGTTATTAGCAGTGCTGGGAGTAACGCATTACAAGTAACTTGAGTTACGTAATCAGATTACTTTTTCAAGTAACTAGTAAAGTAACATTGCTTTTTCAATTTACAACAAAATATCTGAGTTACTTTTTCACATTTATTGACTGACAGCTCTCATGTCCCCACGTTGAGAGAAATAAAGGTCAGAGGTGTCGTGTGCGCTGTGTGAACGGTGGTTATTGTAGTTCTACACTAAATATGAACATTCATTATTCCTCAAAATGAATAAAAACAGTGAAATGCAATCTCAGAATTTTATGCAAACCTGTAATAATTAACTATATTAAATTACACAAATATACTTTATGTATTTAATCTCACTTTATTAACTAATGTCTTTACTGCTGACCTTCGGCGATCTAATTCAACCATACTAATAAGAAAAAATTACTTTAGATTAGATTTAGAAATAAGAGTGTTGAACTTCCTTCTCCTGTATCCTATTCTTCTGTAATTCAGAATGGCAGCAAAGCTGAAAGGTTTGTTTGAGCTGCACCCTCTACTGTACAGGCGTAATTATGAATTTCCTTCAGCCTGAGGCTTATTCATTTCACTTTTGGTGTGAAAGTGCCTTAACATTTGCCAAAAAGTAGAATTTTTTTGTTATTAAAAAACAAACAAGCAAGCCCAGCCCAGGTGAGAAAAAGTAACGCAAAAATAAAATAACCAGTGGGCGGGGCTAACGTTGCAATGATGAAGTAGGCGTTGATTTCTGCATGCATGATGTTTATTTTTGTCAGAATACATGCATGCATGATAGTTAATATTAGCCTAAATTACATGCATTCATTATGAGTAAAATTAATCCAAATGCATGCATGCATGATGGGTAATATTAGTTCAAATGCATGCATGCATGATGGGTAATATTGGTGTAAATGCAATGAATGCTGAATGGGGCTGTGCTCATTTTCCCCCTGAATACAACATAAGATGATCTGTGAATTTGGATTCATCCTGTCATCTTTGTGTATTGAGTGTAATTCCTATTAATAATCCCACAAGAGTAGCATTAGTGTTAGTGAAGTGTACATACGAATAACATTAAGGAAGCAATTTTGCAATTTATGTATCACATGAACCTGGCTGCAATATCCTCAGTTAATTTTGAAAGCTTTAAAGCTGAAAGCGCTCCTTGTACATGAATTTCAACTACTAAAAACACACAGGCATCATAGAGTTAGCTCTACTGACTAGCATGTAAACGCACTCTCTTAACGACTCCGACGGGCCGTTAATCACATGTAGGTGCCAAATGGCATGTGCTCAAGGAGAGCTCATAAAGATAAAGATCACATTTGTGTGTGTGCATACAGTGCTGACGGGGAAGTGTGCAGGAAACGCGCTGGTCGTCTGGCGGCCGGAATCAATTTGTGTGAAGTGCTGCTGGCTCAGGTATTGCTTTCGCGATATGATCTTGGACGTCCATATTTTAGAGGTCACATCAGAGAAAGAAGACAACGACAATAAAAACCTGACCCCTGGCTATTTTCTACATGTGTACTGGAAAAATGATCCTACTGCAAAGGATTGTA
The DNA here is from genome assembly GCA_028476615.1 of Culter alburnus. Classification (NCBI taxonomy): domain Eukaryota; kingdom Metazoa; phylum Chordata; class Actinopteri; order Cypriniformes; family Xenocyprididae; genus Culter; species Culter alburnus. The sequence goes on along the minus strand of JAOTNS010000084.1, from coordinate 675,797 downwards.
GGACATGATAGAGGCATGTTTGTATGTTTTTAATTAAATGGTTAATTCACCCAAAAATGAAAATTATCTCATTATTTACTCACCCTCAATCCATCTTAGGTGTATATGACTATCTTCTTTCAGATGAACACAATCGGACATATATTTAAACACATCCTGGCTTTTCCAAGCTTTATAAAGGAAGTGAAGGGGGCTCAGGATTTTGAAGCCTCAAAAAAATCATCCATCCATCATAAAATTAATCCATACAACTCCAGGGGGTTATTAAAGGCCTTTGAAGTGAAGCATGGGTTTTTATATATATACACTGCCCTCCAAAAGTTTGGAAACGCCCTAGAAAAGTGGGGATTTGGACAATATTGGCATGAATCCTTTTTAATTTGTGATAATCACTGATAAGGGACACACAATCTACAAAAACATATTTTATTACAACAGTTTATACATAGAAAAAAAAAAACTTACATTTTCGATTCATCAAAATATCCAGCATTAGCAGCTATCTGACCTAAACTGGGTTCTGATTGGTTCATTGTATTCTAAACTTAATTGGCAATCAATTGTTGAAACTATTAAGGTGTGCTGACCCAAAAATCTTTTACAAACCTGGGCCAAGTTTAAACCAGTAACCAGGCATCACAGCTGGCAAAGGGGCATGTCTGACTTTGACATGTATATATTGCCATTATTATGTAATCAAAATGAAAATTATTATTGCTGGTCTTCAATGATAATGTCAAGTTACTGTAATGTATTTGCACCAAAAAATAAGGATTTATGCTGATATCATCCAAAACCACACTTTGCCAGGGCAGTGTTGGAGGGCAGTGTGTATAATATATATATATATATATATATATATATATATATATATATATATATATATATATATATTTAAAACTTTATAAAGTAAAATAAGACGCCTCTCACAGTTCAGACAAATAGAGCTGTGCAACAAACTCAAGCTGCTCTTCTCTTATATCAAAATCCTCTGACATTTCTCTTTAAAATTCTCGTTTTTAGACTTCTAATTCGTGACCGGTGTTTTGTTTTGCTCTATCTTCTCGGCTTCTGTGTTTGTCATTATGTCATGCATCAGGTCAGGGTTTAATTCTCCGCCACAAATCGACACGTACGGCCGTCTGCCGGAAGCTTGTTACTATAGTTAATAAAGTTTTAAATATGGATAACACCACCACCCCTTCACTGCCATTATAGAGCATGGAAGAGCCAGGATATTTTTAAATATATCTTTGATTGTGTTCTTCAGATAGATAGATAGATAGAATAGATGTCTGTCATCTCGTTCTATGTATCATTCGTTCTTCCATTAGTTGTACGTATTGTTCATTCTGAGGTCCGTCTATCTCTCTCTCTGTTGTGGAGTGTTGGCGGTGTTTGTAGACTGGCAATAGACAGTCAGAGACACGCAGAAACACACGCTCATGTTTGCGGTGGCAGATTGTCCGGCCATATGTGTGAGTAACAGACAAAACGGAGAGGTGTTGACAGTCAGATCTGGTCGTGATCAGACGTGTTGGTGGGAATTTGAGTGATTTTATTTATAAATACTAAAGGCTGGCCAGATCATTCCTCCCGTCAGCTCCTCCATCTGTACAGCCTGCGTTTCATCTCTCTTTTATTATCTCATCTCATCCTGTGTTCTTGAGTGGGTTTGAGGCTGTACATTAACACTTCTGTACATCAGAGCAGAACACATCTGGCATGATGATCAATGTGTTCTGTTGTTTTCTCTTAAAAGCGCATTTATGATGTTAGTCAAAGTGTTGTTATTACCTTTTTGCATCCTCTCTGACTCAAACAGGTGTTTTTGCTTCTGTATTCAAAGGATTCATACGTTTTCTGAAGCTGTGTGTGCATACATAAGTACTTTTACATTTTTAGATGCTGGCATTTCGTCCGTGTTGTACTTTTCAGTGTATATCCAAGCATACTGATTTATCATGGGGGTTTGAGTTTATTTAGTGGCTCAGATAAAGAGTGTGCGTTTTCTGAGCATACATGGCATCAATAAAGCAAACTAACTTAACCTCATTTCATTCCAAACCTTTAAAACTTTCTTTACGTTTTAAGGACTAGCCACTCTTTCAGTGAATAGGTACTGAAGCTGAATGCAAACCCACCATGAAATGGTCACAAATCTTTTGTTATGATACTTTCATGATGCTTTTGCATCCTATTTGAAGCTTGAAAGCTCCAGTTATCATTGTAATTGCAAGGTAAAGTCATACAGGTTTGAATTGACATGAGTGTGAGTAAATGATGACAGAAGTCTCTCTCCTACACTTTTTCTGATAACACGCTCTCATTGCTGTGTTTTCATGCCGCAGTAATGAAGACCCACTGCTAACGGCCTCGTTTGACTGTGTGCGGGTTCTCAGTCACTCTATGAGCGTCTGTATATGAGTGTTTCTCTCCCGCTGGGCGTCTGAGGGGTTTTTCTGAGAGCTTTCTGCCCCCCGTCGACCTCTATTCATTGACAGTGTAATGTTGTCAAACGCTCAGAGTCGATGGGGACATGAACACACGGTCGGCGATTCATTACCGGCATGTTCTCATTTCATTCAGCACTGTCACTCTATTCCTCCTGTGAAACCGGATTACACATTAACCTTGTTTACACCTGTTTCCAGTATGAATCCAGTTTGGAGGCTGAAAATTACTTGTTTGGCAGGTGCTCTTGTTCATAAGAGGTTTTATTGTCTTCTTTGTCATTAGTGGAAAGTAAGTTTCATTCCATCATTCCTGTTCTGCAGTAACTCTGTTACTTTAAATTACACCTACAGTACTCTATATATAATTTTTCAGTTTAATCGCATTAAAAATATTTAATGCAATTAACACAGCATCTGTTTTCTCCATCATAATTTGGCTAGCGTTGCATTATATGATCACGCTCTTATTCATGCAAATACGAGAACACGCTGTCTGTGAATGTTGTGTCGTGACCCACACACGACTCGTGTTCACAGAAAGACGTGCACCAGTATCAGGTTCTCTTTCGTGCTTGAACAAACAATAACACAGAATTATGACAAAATGCCCATTTTGTCAAGAATCCTCATAAGAGCACTCTTAAATGAGTGAAATAACATCTTAAATGAGCTTAAAGAGTTGTGAGGAAATGAGATGCGCGTCATGTTCGGTAGCGGCAGCTCTTAAAGTGACAGTAGCCTAATAAACCAGTTGCTGTGATGTCTGTCGTTAATGTTAATCAATGAACAAAGATAACAAAGAAAACTGTAGCTTTATTAAGGATTAATCTATATTTAATTTATAATTTATGCAGTGAATACTGTGAAGTGATTGATAACTTTATTCAAAAAATAATTTTGCAGTAAAATATCCAAAAACCACTTGGCCAGTGTTACATATTTTGTTCACTCAATATCCCAAATGTTTCCAACTATTTGTAAATCGTGAGAAAATTGCCATTTTAACCAAGGCTCTGGGACGTGTGAGGAGTCGCCTGTCAATTGCGTCATACCCGCGTTACCCTCGGTTTCCGGTTTTATTTTGTAGAAACCATGGAAACACCAAAGACACTTTAATATTTACATGTTTTAATAGACAAGGGAACAACTGTTTTGATATATTTATAGACAGAAAACTAATTATTATTATATAGCTCAACACGTTTAGTCTTATTGTTTAAATCTAATTTTCGTGATTTTTTGTGAGTACCATGCTTTACCATGCCTCAGAGAAAAACACTATTTTGTGAAGTAGCTAACATAGCATAATCAGATGCAGCTTTATTTTTAGTAACAGTAAATACAGCATATTCTCCATCAAACAATACGTTTTAAAATTAATTGCATGCCATTTATCAACACAAGCCATCCAGCATTTAATATGATATTCTAAAATCGATCTATCTTACTGCAGTGTGTAACAGTGTCTCACAGCAGCCGCCGAGCGAATGCTCAGAGTAACGTTATAACATTTTCAACACGCTCAAATGTATCTAATATGATAAAGAGAGCTGCGTTACCTCATACTCATGACCGGAAAAGCGGAAGCAGCGCCGGCGACTATGTCATAATAAAAGTCCTGCTGCTGATGAGGCGTGTGTTGCTCAATTGCTCCAGCTCCTCGTTCAGCTTCCACAACACTCGCTCCTGCTCTGCTTCATACTACAGTAACGTTAATAATCGCATCCATGAACATGATTTCTTCCCGAGTCCTATCCCTATTCTATTCCACCGTCCGTTGAGGTGAAGACCACATGTCCCAAGATTCTGCTCTAAAACTTGGTGCTACGCCTTTGTTTTGAATATGCCTCTAGCGACCTCTAGCGGGCAGAAAATATTACATACTGCACCTTTAAGTTTGATTAAGTTTGATTTTGACCTGAAATAAAGCGTTGAAATGGCTTTAAGTTGTTTACTTAATTTTTAATGAGTCTTTCCATTAACGCCATCATGGTCTTCATTCAGGTCGATGAGAACACGTACCAAAACAAGAGGCGGGATTTATCATACCCAATCATAACTGATCATATTCAATCAAACCGCGATGATTGAATCTCTCACATGACTTTTCCCCATTCATTCCCTATCACCCCCGCTAAACCCACCGCACACTTTAGGGGGTCTGTTGAATCTATATGAGCTGAGAGGAGGCAAGCCTCCTGCTGTAACTTCACCTGCAGGTGTCGCTATTGGACAGAGTTACATTATAAAAACAAGTGACTTTTACACTTGTTAATCTCACATTTTGTAATATTTGCATTGTTTTATGTTTTGTAATATCAATTTATTTGCTTATCCATTTTTTTTTTTTTTTTTGAGGAGACAATGCCTCTCTTGCCTCCTCGGAGGAAATGCCTGTGATATATACGTACATATGTAAAAAATGATTATTATTTTTTTTCCCGAAGTTGTAAATAAAACAAAGATTGTTGGAGCATATTTTACAAAATAATACTATTTCGGTCTTTATACTTTTAACTTTTGCATTTATTTCAATATGTTAATAATTAATTGTGGAATTTACTAGTGATTTCTAAGTGAAAATTGTTTCAAAGTAAATCCTACACCATATGTCAGTATGTAGTAATGTCAGAAAGTATGTAGTGAATTAACAATAATGTATATTTATTAATTTACATGAAGAAACATAGAATATTTCTGAATAAATTGCATGTTTTACATACAAGAATAACAAAAAATGAACCAAAATAGAAAATAGCTTGATTTACAATTCAGCTCTGTTGACCTCGTTGGAATATGGAGATAAAAGATAAAAGATATTTAAAACTTTAAAATAATAATACATATTTATCTAATATATAAAGACATATATGATGAAGACATGAACATGCACTGCATAGCAGGAACGATCCATCAATCATGTGTTGTGTATCATCTGTAGTGTGTGTGTGTGTGTGTGTGTTTTATGACTGACAGATGGAGGGCGTTAGATTGCACCGAACACATCTGTTGCATTCAGCTAATTCATCTCATTAGCGAGACGTTCGGAGGGGGACTGAGAAACGCGTGCATGTGCGCGCGCGCGTGTGTGTGTGTGAGCCGTGGGTGGCAGATTGCATCGCCCGCTTCCTTCCTGCGTGGGTCACAAGGTCGCCTCGCATCGATTGCGCCGCAACATCCAAATATGAATCTGACAAGGATACACGCTCACAATAACATGCGTGCGCACATACATGTCACACACACAAATGAACACCCACACACTCACACATATATGAACAGCACCCGTGTTCATTTTTGTTTGTTAATGAGTTCAGATATAGAAGCTCATCAGGTAGTCTTCTGCTGAATAATGAATGAGTTAGCTGTCCGAACACACAGATGGCCGTGTGACATGACTGCAACTTCTACCTACATACATGTACAACTGAAATGACATCCTAAAGGAATGTTAAGGGTTTAAGTCAAGCTTCAGCTTGTGGCATAATGTTGTTGATCATGAACTTCATCTCATCTGCAATTTTCTTTTTTAAAACAAGCAAAAATCATATTTGCAGCAATGCACTTATAATGTGGCAGTGTTCTGGAGCATTTAAAAGCAAAAATGTGGTACATGTATATATTAATAATTCATTAAAAATCCATTTATTGTCTGTTCTAGCCGGATGAATCACAAATGTCTTCTCCATGCAAACAGTCCATGTATTTGCTTGTTAGCAGGTGTTAGAGCATTATGTGTTCACATCAGTCTTAATTCATCACTTCAGATGTTTAGTTTTTGTGACCTTGCTTTTGAACACTGAAAAAAAAATCTGTGTAGGAAACAGTTTTAATTCAGAAATTGCTGGTAAATCTCACTAATTATAAGGAAAGGTCAAGTAACATATTCAATGAAACGTAGGGCTGGACGATTAATCGAAAAGTAATCGAAACTGAAATTCAGAATCTCTAACTAACGTAATTTTCCCATGTTGGTTATTTCGTTTTTTAAATTCTGTTAATACTTCCCCATTAAAAACCTACTACAGCGTGTGTAGCACGTGACTCCGCCCCGTCCAGTCAACACGCAGGTGAACGCAGAGACGCGCACGAGCGGTGAGCCTTGCGCCTTCACTAAACTGTGTCAGTTGTATGTGTTTTAAGGTTTGCCAGTTTGGACATTCAAGCGATTTAGACGATCGGATGTGTAGTATTATATCGAGCTACCGCGCTCGCGCAGCTGCATTGTGGCACGAACACTCATACAAACAGCTGCACAAAACGTGAAGATCACCCACACTGAGATGAGCAGAAACTAGTTGTCAGTGCTGGCCTGTGATTTATCACTAAAGTAACTTACAAACTCAACTTATTATAGCATATATTTTTCTACTTTTGAAGGAACTATTTACAACCCATAGCTTCACAATTAATAGAGAGATGGACTAATTCACACAGGCAATCACTCATACTGGTACTGTGCTCATTTATCTTTATCTGATTTACAACGAGCAGAAATCTGTAAGAAATGTTATGAAGCATAGATAAAATAACTGCTGAAAGTGAGCTGTCATGTAAGATCACTCTATGAATAGGAAAAAATATCCCACCTTTAATAGTCAATCATATTTACAGTACAAACTGTAAGGGCAAAAAAAAAGAAAACAGAAACAAAATAATCGTTCATTAATCGTAATCGAGGTAAAATGTTCAATTAATCGAGGTTTTGATTTTAGGTCATAATCGTCCAGCCCGAATTAAACGTCAAATTTTCATTTTCAATTTCAAGTCGAAAGACTAAAATAGTGTTTTCTTGTAAAATTTACTCCAATTATCTTTTTTTTTTTTTTTTTTTTTTTTTTTTAATTACAACTGTGAAAAATCATTTTTATAGTGTCTGTATTTTAGTGTTTTTGTCCAAAGACCTTAAAGGATTAGTCCACTTTTAAATAAACTTTTCCTGATAATTTACTCACCCTCATGTCATCCAAGATGTTCATGTCTTTCTTTCTTCAGTCGAAAAGAAATTACAGTTTTTGATGAAAACATTCCAGGATTTTTCTCCTTATAGTGGACTTGAATGGGCACCAAACAGTTGAAGGTCAAAATTTGTTTCATTGCAGCTTCAAAGTGTTCTACACGATCCCAGATGAGAAATAAGGTCTTATCTAGAAAAACCATTGCTCATTTTCTGAAAAAATTGAAAATTATATAAGTTTTAATCATAAATGCTCAAACTACTATTGAATTTCAGCAGTATAGACACTGCTAAATTACTGGTCAAAGTTTGAACTAATTGTATATACTATTGAACTAGCAGTTCAAAAGAGGGCAGAGCAATGAGAATTCAAATAGAGAAGAAGAGGAGAGCTAGTTCAAGATGAGCATTTATGGATAAAACTTACATAATTTTCAATTTTTTTCAGAAAATGAGCGATGGTTTCACTAGATAAGACCCTTATTTCTCATCTGGGATCGTGTTGAACAATTTGAAGCTGCAGTGAAACTAATTTTGACCTTCAACTGTTTGGTGCCCATTCAAGTCTACTATATGGGAAAAAATCCTGGAATGTTTTCATCAAAAACTTTGATTTCTTTTCGACTGAAGAAAGAAAGACATGGACATCTTGGATGACATGGGGGTGAGTAAATTATGAGGAAATTTATTTAAAAGTGGACTAATCCTTTAATAATAATACAGCCAAAGATATGACATACAAAGTATGTAGTACAGCTAGATCTCTTTTATTGAATCCAAAAGGTTTTAATTATATTTTGCTACATAAAAAGGCATTTTAAAGATTTTGAAGTGTCAAAAGGTCATTCGGTTTAACCGTCCAAAGGCCAATACAGCCGCTTCATTTGTGATTAAAATATCTTAAAATGTAATAAATGTATATATTTTTTATTCTGGCATGATTTTATAACATCATATATCAACATAGTGCAAAATGGTATTAAAATTAAATGTAGAAGTCGTTGCTTTGTTATGAGAAAGAATGTCTGGAAAAATGAATTTCATTGATGTCATTTGGAGTAACCAATATAAAGAGACCATTTTGGATCAAGTCATGCGGTCAATATCATGTGACAGGATGTGACATCATTCAGACACCTGCACAGGATCACATGGTCATGAAGCAAAGTAACTATTTGAAAAATTCATGTTTTCACTTGTTCATACGCATATCCTGAAACATCAGGTCATTCGGTACAACCGCTATAAAACATGGAAAATGTTGTAATATTTTAAAAACTTGTACTAAATATAAAACTAGCTAGCTGATATCAGCCTGTTAGCATTGTTTGAAAATATCGTCATTCGGTATAACCAAAAGTGTCATTCGGTAAAACCGACTTTTTTGGTGACAAATTTTGTCCATCTTGTAAAAAATGACAAAAGCAGTATTAATTGATTATAAAAACCACATAATCTCATTGTTTACACTTAATAAAACTTCAAAATTAATTAGATGTCCATTAGGTTTTTTTTACACTTTTAAAACCTTATTCATCAATGACCCTTATATGCATCACTGTACATGATTTGTTTTATCACTGATGGATGAGTTATGAGTTATTTCTGGGCTAAAAAGCATCATGAACAAGCATTATTGAGCTAAAATTGAACGCAGAACATTGTTAAATCAAGATAGAAGAACGTGTTCGTAGTTTAATTTCATGTTGATCTCCAGTGACGGCACATTCATGGAGGTGTTTTGTAAAACATCAGACAAACTCATTTTTCTGCGTGTTTTAAACCCACTAGTGAGCTCCAGCTGACTGACACAAGTTACTTCTGTACATGAAACACTGTATAACATTGTAAAGTGCCCTAATTATGCTATTTCAAAGGTTTTGAATTTTCATCACCTCTTTTCTCAGGGTCTGAAATGGTTTGATAAAGAATTGATTGGTCTAATCTGCACTGATTGGTCAGATGGGCCAGTTCATGCAGGAAGTGAGACTGTAATTACCGACGACTTGTTTCAGCAGTTCAGAATCAGTTCTTTCTTTTAGCAGACAATAACTTTGTTTGATGTGCACTTTGATCTTTGAAACTCTGCAGACTTTTACATTCGCTATATTGCACTCTGCATGAAATCCAGCAAAAGTATAATAGAGGCACTTAAAATGAGGATAACATGTCATTGAATTGGAGCTTGTCTCTACATTTTAATTTCTGTTTTTACTGAACGATGAATGTATTTCTGGAGTTTCAGAGCTTGTTCTGTGGTGAAGCACATTTTGTTGAGAGCTTTTTTAGTTTAAGGAACCAGAAAATATTTGACCCGATTTAGTTCAGAGCCGTCTGTCCATCATCACCAGGTCAATCTGAAGGATGTGTGATATTGGTTGTGATTGTCACAGAACAAGAAAACAAGGCAAACACTGAATGCATGGTGCTCAGATGTTTTACAGCAGTCATTAAACACACACACACACACACACACACACACACACACACACAGACAGCGCTTTCTTTTTATAGAGCAAGCTCTCATTAAACATGAATAATTACTCTGTCTGCGTGCATGTTTGTACACGTGAGCATCATCAAAGTCCCACTCTATTTTTGTTTTCACTGAATTCAGAGAGCTAAAGGGCTCGTGTTTTGTGACTTCAATATGTAAATGAGCTCTCTTGTGATTGGACGAGCTGTGGATTAGTGTAGTTCACACTGATGTTCATTAGTGCGGGTCAAGATGCTGATATGTAAATGTAGGCTGTCATATGTTATTGAGCTCTTGTTTGTGATGTGATTTTGCTGTTTGGTTTCCGTAAATGTTACAGGATGTCACTTCGATCAATATCTTTAAACTTAAAAAATTCACGTTTAATTCATTTACTATTTCTTTGTGAAATTTACTTGCAATTTATGAGTGAAACTCATTTCCAAGTAAGTCCTACACTTTTTTTTTTTTTCATTGTAGTCCAAGAAAAATCGTTTTCCATCATGTAATTCCATTTAAAGTTTGAAGCATTTGTCATATTATTGTGTTGTTGTCTGTCTACTGGTGGACGTTGAGCTTATGAGAAGCTTTATTTGTTGCTGTCTTCAAATATTACATGTTTATCTGAGATAGTGTGATGTTTGAAACCCTCTCGGGCGTCATGCCACGCGAATACGCTAATATGAATATGCTAATCCTTGGTTTTTCCATCCGATACATGACTGCACCATGGTACCACCACAGTATTTTGTATAGGGTTTAAGGTGGTTAGAGGTTATTTCAGGACACACTCATGTATGGGAACAGAACAGCTGTATTTGTATCATAGTGAAGCCATCTGCTGGAGAAACAGAGCAACTGCAGCCTGAACAAAAGAATTCTGTTTTTGAAAGAAGTCTCTTCTGCTCTTCTGCTTTTTTGATGAAAAATACAGTAAAAATATGGAAATAATGTGAAATATTTTTACAATTCAAAATAACTGTGTTCTATGTGAATAAATATTAAAAAGTAATTTATTCCTGTGATCAAAGCTGAATTTTCAGCATCATTACTTCAGTCTTCAGTGTCACATGATCCTTCAGAAATCATTCTAATATGATGATTTGATGCTCAAGAAACATTTTTCTGATTATTATTGTTTTGATGAAATTATTATTTATTAATTATTATTTTTTTCAGTATTTTTGATGAATATAAAATTCAAATCAACAGCATTTATTTAAAACAGAAATCTTTTATAACATCATAAATGTCTTTACTGTCACTTTTGATCCAACCTTGCTGGGTAAAATGATTAATTTCTTTAAAATATATAAAAATATAGGCCTACCAGCCCCAAACTTGTGAATGGTACTGAATTATTGCAGTATTCATACACTACAGCATTTACATGGTATTCTAATCTACTGAATGGCAGACATAATCAATTTTCAGTGTTAAAATATAGTGGTATTGTCAAAAACAAGGTATTACCTTGTAAGCTGAAACCTGCATTTGTCACAAGAACGGACCTACGCCAGCTTATGCTGGTTTTGTTGGCTTGTTTTAGGGGTTTAGATCACATTTTTTAGTTGATTAGTGCAGCTGTGTGTGATTAGTGTCAGTAGATGGCGCTGGAGTCCTCCGTGTGTCTGGATTTATCAAACACACATGTGGATCTTGAGAAACTGCGCTGCTCTCTTGAGTCTCTGGCGTCTGTGTGTACAGAGGTGAATATTCTTTATTATCTTCAATTACCTGCAGCTCAATGGCTCCCGCAGGACACGGAGATGCTTAGTTTTGTCCGAGGACGCTGATGAGGACACAAACTGTGTTTTTGGAAGCAGTTCCTGAGGGGGGAAACACAACTGGGTTTACTAAACTGCTGAGAAGAGTCCTGCTGGGTGTGCGTGTGTTAAACCTGTTCACACACACACTCTCTGCATTGAGACTCGTTTAGTGTGGCAATGTCTCTCTTTCTCTCTCTCTGTGTGTGTGTGTTTGTGTGTCCATGTAAGGCAGATAATTGAAATCCAGAAAGACTGAAAGTAATTCAATTAGGATGGAGCAGCACAGTCAGTGTGTGTGTGTGTTGAATTGATATCTGAGCAGTTGTAATTAATTTAAGAATGGACAGGCCTAAACACACCCTTCATTAAGAGATCTGTCTTGGCCGCCTCTCTCTGTCCCTTTCAATACGATGCCAAAAAAGAAAAATGGGTAAAACTAATGAAAGCTGTCAGAAAGCTGTGCAAACTGCCGTCCAGCAACCAAAAAAACACATTTAAAAAAGCATTTAAGTATTCAAATTTTAGACGTTTACTAAAATACTTATATTATCTATTGAATCTCACAATAATATTTAAAATATCAGTAAACTTAATACATATAAAAGCATCATTTATTGGGTACTTTCAATTGGGAGGTGGCTGTCCCGAATCCTAACCCCTAATGATACTGAAATAATTTTTGCAATTTTTTTGTGCTATATATATATATATATATATATATATATATATATATATTTTTTTTTTAAAGTGAAGTTAAAAATATTTATTTTAGATTTAGATATTTATTTCTGATTTTAACACACTTCTACAGTTTTGATCAGGAATGTTCCTGTCCCTCTCTCTCATAGCCTCTCTTTCATAGTAGATAGGTATCTTCATTTTGGGTTAAATGTGTTCAAATGTCTCAAAATCTGTCTGTAACTTTAAGAAACGTCACTACCAAACACCTTTTTCTGCAATTAAGCAACCTTTTTTGGGTGTTAGTCCACAAAATTGAGTGTTTTTCCTGTGTACAACTGTTCTGAACTGTGCTAGCTAACCATGTGCTGATTAGCATCTTTGAGTTAAAAAAAGTATCTTAGGCCGCATTTACACTGCAAGGGCCCTATTTTAACGATCTAAACGCAAAGTGTAAAGCGCATGGCGCAGGTGCGCTCAGGGCGTGTCCAAATCCACTTTTGCTATTTTAACGACGGCAAAACGGTCCGTGCGCCGGGGCGCATTTTTGAAATGGGTTGTCCCTATTCTCTTAATGAGTAATGGGCGTAACGTTCAATAAACCAATCAGAGTGTCATCTCCCATTCCCTTTAAGAGCGAGATGCGCTTGCGCCATGGCGGATTGCTATTTACATGGCGGAATTTGTTGGCGGAAAAGCTGAACGCTTTTCAAGCGAAGAATCCGATCTGCTCGTGCGCGAAGTTAAACGTTTAGTTAGAAGTTAAACAAAGTTACATTTTTATATTTATGTAGCCTACACAATAATATTCTTTTACACAATCCTTTTGTTTTTAATATTTGGCATGTTTGTGTGATGCGCATCCCTGTGTGTAATAAGCAAAGTCAACGCGCGCACTGTGGACGTGCCCAGAGGCGCAGTTTCTACCAACGCGCTCTAACAAAAAAATATTGCGCCATTGACTTTAGACCAGGTTTGAGTTGGTCTATGGCGCAGTCTATTTTCAGCTCCTTAAAATAGCAATGCACCTGAACACACCTCTTTTTTAGACCAGCACGCCCATGGGCGCACTAACTGGCGCAAATGCATTTACTAATTTAAGGACGTGGCGCTGAACGGGAAAACGCGAACGGTGCCGGACGCAAACTAGCAAACACACTTGCGCTGCGCCTTGCGTCGCATTGCGCCGGGTGTATTATAGGGCCCCAAGTCTTAATGCACAGATCCGATCTTTTGACCATATCTCATTTTTTTGGACGACGTGCTTACATTTCTTTTAAAAGTGACCTGTATCCGATGTCTCCTTTTTACACTGCACTTGGCGAAACGTACCAAAAATAGCCTATATGACATCACAAATCAGCTTCAATGGTACATTGAGCTTAATTTATTGACATGAATTCATATAGAAACCCTTTTAATGCAATATTTACATCCCTATATAAAAATAATACAAATTTTTAATGACAGTATACGTACGCAGCTCCGCTGGAAGCTTTATGGGCTCGAATCCGCCGTCCTATACTAGTTTTTTTTTTGTCATTAAACCAGTGCTTTCATCAGTGATTGTATATCAAGGGCAGTTGCAAGTTTGTGTGCTTTTTATTTTGTGGTTTCAATGGAACGAATAGGGACTGAAGCGCGCGTCTGTGCACGAGCTGTCGTCACTGACAACAGCGGCAACGAGCCCTCAGTGCGATTTCAAGAGCAACACATTTCAACATCAGATCACCTTTTATTTAACACCGACAAATTAAATTAATAATCTGCCAGTCAACTAGAGATGCTCCGTTTGTTATAGGTATATCTGTACCGCGAAATGTTCAATGACGCAGGAGTCGCATTTACAGGGGAATATCCGGTCTGTCCGCTTACACTGCAGGCGCAAACGCACGTATCCGATTCATATCTGATTTATAACCACATATGAATGAGGCCTGAAACCGATCTGTGTAATTCGGAATCCATGCACTTTTTTCCTGCTTACACGGTCGTGACTCATATCCGATCTGTGCCACATGGGAGGAAAAAATCGGAATTGGGTCACTTGAACCGTGCAGTGTAAATGGGGCCTAAAGTATCTAAATTGTCACTACCGAAACAGTCATGACCGAAACATGTCATCATTGTTCTGGTAGTGACAAAAGGGAACATAATCATTTATTTGAGGGAAATAAACAAAATTTTAGTACAGTTATGTAAATCATTAGTATTTTAATATGTTTTAGTAAGCAAGTTAATATTCTGTAATGAGATGTGGTCACCACCAAAACAATACTGTCAACAAAACTGTGCAGTCATGACCGAAACACGGGATGTTTTGTCACAAATAAAGTATATTGAATTTTCAACTAAGATGTTATGATATTATTTTAATTTATTAATCATGGTTGGATATTATACAATTTGCATACATACAAAATTTGTGGAAAAAGACTTTGAACCCCATCCATCCATCCATCCATCCATGATGGGAATCCATCCATCCATCAGATCATCCATCCATCCATCCATCCACCCATCCATCCATCATCCATCATCATCCATCTACTGATCATCCATCCATCCATTCCATCCATCCATCCATCCATCCATCCATCCATCCATCCATCCATCCAATCCATCCATCCATCCATCCATCCATCCATCCATCCATCCACTGACTACATCCACATCCATACCCATCCATCCATCCATCCATCCACTAACCCATCCATCCATCCATCCATCCATCCACTGCCATCCATCCATCCATCCATCCATCCATCCATCCACCATCCACTCTATCCATCCATCCATCCATCCATCTCCATCATCCATCCATCCATCATCCATCCATCCATCCATCCATCCATCCACTGCCATCCATCCATCCCATCATTTGATCCATGCCCATCCATCCCATCCATCCATCCATCATCCATCCATCCATCCATCCATCCATCATCCCATCCATCCATCCATCCATCCATCCATCCATCCATCCATCCACTGACTATCCCATCCATCCATCCATCCATCCATCCATCCATCCATCCATCATCCACCATCCATCATTCCATCCATCATCCATCCATCCATCCAAATTTCCACAGTTTTATCGACGTAACTACAGTAGTTGGGTGGTATGGTTACCATAGTGATTTTTTTTGTGAGGTCAATCTCTATTAAAGTGAGAATCACATTAGTGAGCTCAACACACTGCAGGAGTCTCATGTCCGTGTGTGTGTGAAGCAATTTCACATTTTAATGGCTGCAGTATTGATGTGTTAGAGAGAGAGAGAACTGTTGTAAAAGTGGATGGAGTCGGTTATATTTGATCATCATTTCTGAGGGTTTGGGGTTTTATTTGTGAAGACTCTTGAGGTTTATATGCTGTGTGTGAATCCATTCAGACAGTGAGCAGGTTTAAAGGAGGTTTGTGTAATGCAGTCTGTGAAGGAGAAACATTAGAGTTTGAGTGTTTCAGATGTAGCTACGCTACGTGTTTTACGTTTTTTGAGTTAGTCTGGAGTACATGTTAGTTTTTATTAACAGTCTTAGATTGAATGTGTTCATCATGTAGGAAGCACAAGATCTAGTGTCAATATGAGTCTCAGTAGTCATTGTCTTACATGCTGAAACTGCAGCGGCTGACGCATTAATGTAGTGTGTGTGTGTGTGTGTGTGGTGTTCTCGGACGCGGCCGTAGACAGAATCGATGTGGTCCAGCTGTGAATCTGCCCTTTATCACATTAATATGATTCTCATCGATGAAACACTTTTTCATAATGCCCTGCAGTGCTTCATACTTTCACATGTCAGCTCTGTAATTCACACACACGCTGTGATCATGTGAACATTACTCCTCGCTCTCCCATTGGTTGTTGCTGCTCATTTGCATAAAGTTAAAGACCCCCTGTGGTGAAAATCAAGTTTTCAATTTTGTTTATATGTCTATGTGATGATTTTAATATGCTTTAAGACAAACCATGTGCAAATTCATATATGTCAACAACATTGCTGAGTATTTTCTCCTTAAAACTGCAGTGAAAAAAAGACTGTATTTTTCTGTTGATATGAAAAATCATGTAGGTTTACCAATATAGCGGGTGTATGATGAATATTACAATGTTATGATGAACTGTATGCTTTTCTCCACTGACGTTCGGAGTTGTTCGAAGCGTTTGTAAGGATGCTGATTTTTTGAAAGGCAGTTTGTGTAACATTAGCTACACATTAGTAGCTGTTTGATATCATAGTCAAGCAGAAGTCTAATCGTATTAATTACCCTTGTGTGTCCGATGTTGAAAAGAGCGACACCATTGTGCAGCGTTTACCTCAGTAAGTTGACCGAGTGGATCTCTGAGCTGCCGTGAGCGGGTGGAGGCGGGGCCTAAATGTATATTCATTCATTCATTCATTCAT
Organism: Culter alburnus; assembly: GCA_028476615.1. Taxonomy (NCBI): domain Eukaryota; kingdom Metazoa; phylum Chordata; class Actinopteri; order Cypriniformes; family Xenocyprididae; genus Culter; species Culter alburnus. The sequence continues at coordinate 659,054 of JAOTNS010000084.1, read as the reverse complement.
TAATATATATATTAAATGAAGGGTGTAGAGTTACATTCAAGCCATTTTAAGGCATGACGATGTTTTTCTCACAGGAAAAAATGTTTATGTCATTTTGGTGATCAAGATGATTTTTGAGGAATAAAATTATTGACTACAGGGGGACTTTAAACTCACTCATCACTCACTCATCGAGTCGTATACAGATATGCATTCATTCAGGTCATTAGTCCATCAACTAAATGCTGTTTACATTAGCCAAACAATGCATAGAATATGAATTATTAATTATTTATTCATCATGGTCATGTTTGTTTGTTTATTTATGTTTTCATTTATTTATTCATTTTCTAAAAATGTGTTCATTTGTATTTTATTTTTAGTTATGTTTCATTTATTATTTAAATTAAAAAATATTCAGCATGGTCATGTTTTATTTATTTATTTTTCATTGGTTTAATTTGTTCATTTACGTTATTTTTTATTTTATTCTTATTTATTTATTTATTATTTTAATTGTAATACATTTATTTATCATGGTTTGGATTTATTTATTTTCATTAAATTGTATTTTTTATTTAATTTATATTTGTATTGTATTTTTAGTTATTTTCCATTTATTTTAATTGTAAAGTATTTAATCTACAATGGTTGTTTTATTTATTTATTTTATATTTTATTTATTTATATTTAATTATTTAAATTCTAAAGTATTCGACAAGTATTTTAATTTGTATGCACATTCATTTATTTCATTTATTATATTATTACTTAGTAATTATTTATAATTGTATGTTATTTTATTTACTTACTTTTCATTTATTTAATTATTTATTTATTTAAATTGTAAAGTCGTCATCCATCATTTATTTATTTATTCTTTTTATTTCTATTTTTATTTTATTTTGTTGTAATGTATTTATCATGGTTTTAATTAATTTATTTATTTTCATTAATTTGTATTTTCTGATTTTATTTCTATTTGTATTTTATTTTTAGTTATTTTATTTATTTTTATTTAAGTTTTTTTTAATCATGTTTGTGTTTTATTTATTTATTTTGTATTTTATTTATTTATATTTCAATGTCTACAAAATAATTGACAGTAGCCAATCAGTGCATTATTACAGAATTCAGTAGAGTTCATCCACAGGTGTCCACAGATGTTTCTCATCTGATCGGATTTTAGTTTGTTTTATAAGCGGCTCCTTCTCATACCCACAATTCCCTCTGCTCACACGAGAGGTCTTATTTACTGAAACACAACATCTATGATAAAATTTCTATGAATATATACAATATTAATCATATATAACCTGAGCGCAGTGAAGGTGATGAACTTCTGACCTGGTGTGTCTCTGAAGATCAGAGGTGTGTGTGTGTGAATCTCCTCAGATAACCTGCAGACAGTGACCCAGTTTGACTTTCTGAAGTAGCTGGGAGCGTTTCTGCAGCTCAGGATGAATACGAGGCGTCTTTTTGTCAAGTGGTGATTTCTGCATTATGTATTTTTAATCAGTTAGAGGGTGTGTGTGTGTGTGTGTGTCTTATAGTTATTCCAGCCTGGTTTTGTTCATGAAGATGGCTTCTGCACCCTGGAAAAATGATGTTGGCAGTAATTTTTGAGTGAAGCTGTGGTTTTATCGAGCACTTGGTGGTTTCACCCTTATAGTATGCATGCCCACTTTAGCCTCTTTATTACTTTTTTAAGACACTTCTGGTGTTTCAGACCATTTTCGTTCCAATTAAAACACATCCTATAAGTCAGCTGGTGTGTTTATGAATATTTTAGACACATACATATCTGCATGCATGTTAAATGTCAGATTGTGTGTTTCTTCAGCCCATCCACACTCTTCATCCTCTTCCTCGGTGTGTTTTGTGTGTTCAGGAGGGCCGTGACGTCTGCTCAAATAACCAATGTCCTGATTAATGACTCCCATTAAGGGGTTAAGAGCAGGAGACGTGCACAACGACCTCACGCCAGCCTCAGTCACATGAAACATTAGTGCACACAAATTGATGCTCGGCTCATATACTGCAGGGGTAAATAATATAATGCAATCTAATTATGCAAATGAGTCCGAAAACTCGACAGTGTATCCATGGTCTTATACACAGGTTTTGTGTGTTTTTTAGTGATCTTTAGTATTGGTCAGGCAGCTTCGGTAGAGATGCATTTGATTGCCATCAGAATTCTTGTTTTGTATTTCTATGAAAGAAAAGTCTGAGGAAGGCTGATTGCTTGAATCATTGCTCATTAAAATATCTATGTGAAGATGCAAACTTAAAGGGATAGTTCACCTGAAAATTTAAATTATCCCATGATTTACTCACCCTCAAGCCATCCTAGGTGTATATGACTTTCTTCTTACTGATGAACACAATCGGAGATATATTTAAAAACATCCTGACACATCCAAGCTTTATAATGGTAGTGAAGGGGGGCCAGATTTGAATCCATATGGCTCCAGTGGGTTAATAAGAAGCGAAGTGATGCGTTTTTGTAAGAAAAATATCCATATTTAACACTTTATACAGTAAAATAACTTGCTTCCGGCAGACGACCGTACACATACTACACAAGTTGACTTGCTCCACAAGAGTAACTCGTGACGTGACGTATGACGCAGGATGTAGGAGAATCGTAAGCTTAGACGCCTCTTGCGGTTCAAACAAACAGAGCTGAGCAACAAACTCAAGCTCCTCTTCTATTATATCAAAATCCTCCGACATTTCTCTTTAAAAATGATCGTTTTAGATTTCTAATTCGTGACCGGTGTTTTGTTTTGCTCTCTCCTCTGCGCTTCCGTGTGTTTGTCATTCCATCATGCGTCGGGTCAGAGGTCACTCTTCCGCCGCAAATCGATGCGTACGGTCGTCTGCCGGAAGCTAGTTATTATAGTTTTAAATGTGGATATTTTTCTTACAAAAACCCATCGCTTCACTTCAGAAGGCCTTTATTAACCCCCTGGAGCCATAACGATTATTTTTACGATGGATGGATGCATTTTTTTATTAACCCCTTCACTGCCATTATAAAGCTTGGAGGACTAAACATATAAATATATCTCCGTCTGAAAGAAGATAGTCATATACACCTAGGATGAATTGAGGGTGAGTAAATCCTGGGATAATTTTCATTTTTGGGTGAACAATCACTTTAAGTAGTGTGTTGGACTTGTATTTTTCTAGTTTTCCAATGCACCTTTTCAGGTGTGCAAGGCTCTCTATATATTTTTTGGGTTTTATATTTATATTAAAAGAGGTTGTGCTTTACCTTTTTGCACACTGAATCCTTTAAATGTGATGTTGCTTGTATTCATAATATTTTATGCTTTGCTCCAAACCCTAGTGAGTTGCCTTCTTGTCTTGTGTCTAAATAGGCAGCTGCCTTCTAAGAAAATGCCCTAACAAGTGTAATACCTGATTAGAAACACCCTACTTAGTCCGCAACTCCTCATACCTCACAAATAGTGTGAAGGGATGTATTAAATAGATCAGATGAGGCAGTAAAGGCTTTAATAATGTTACAAAAGATTTCTATTTCAAATAAATGCTGTTCATTTGAACTTTCCATTCATTTAAAGAATCCTGAAAAATAAAACGTGTCACGGTTTCCAGAAAAATATGAAAAAGTATAACTGTTTTCAACATTGATAATAATCAGAAATGTTTCTTGAGTATCAAATTATCATATTAGATTGATTTCTGAAGGATCATGTGACACTGAAGACTGGAGTAATGATGCTGAAAATTCAGCTTTGATCACAGGAATACATTACAATTTAACATATGTTCACATTAGAAAACAGTTATTTTAAATTGTAATAATATTTCACAATTTTACTGTATTTTTGATCAAATAAATGTAGCCTTGGTGAGCAGAAGAAATAATAATAACTTGTTTGTATTCTTCAGATATGGAGTGTCCTGGTGTCAGATGGGTGTTTATCCCACAAAGCAATTAAAAAGCACATGATTTATTCTTGTGTTGTGTGTCTGTGTGTTTCAGGATCAGGAACCGTGTGTGTCTGGAGACACAGAGAGCCTCTTCATCAAGACGCTCAGTTCATGGATATTCCCCTCTGGACAGGTCAGTTATGAGAGCAAACACTCGGCTCGCTCCCTCCCTCCATCCACCAGGTGTTGTATTTGCATGAAAACTGCGCTCTTGTTGGCGTTTACTCATTGTGAGGTTTCTGTCTGCTGAGGTTTTCTGTAAGACGGATCAGCTAATATCCCGTTCGGCCCTCTGGTGTGTTCAGACTCTCAGGGAAACGTGCTGCATCTCTCCGAACGTTTCTGCGCGTTTGAGTAATTGATGAATTGCAGCAAATATCTGGACAGGCTTCATTTTGTCGCCCTCATCGGCTGCTTAATAACTGTAAATAGGCTCAAAATCTCCCTGCTTTTCCATGCTTAAATTGGAGTAACAAGGTTATTTTTAAATTAAGCACATTTATCAAGCTACCAGGAACTTGTTTGCAAACTTAAGTGGTTATTACTTGGCCTCAAAACCCAATTAAACTCGCTTTTTACTGCACACACTTTCTCTCTCTCTCACACACATGCTCATTCTGTTTTAAGGGCATTTATGTTGCCTTGATATTTCCATACTAGAATAAAGAACCATTTTTTTGTTTGTTTTTTATTAATTGTGTTAATTGTGCAAACTAGGGGTGTTGCCATACCATCATTTTAGTAGTTTCATAATTTTATTTGATATCACGGCAAAATCTAATATGCTTTAACTAAAAACATAAAAAAAAATTCATTACTTTAAATAAACATTATACCTGTATGTGTATATGTAAACACACACACACAATTTTAATTGAGTTATTTAATTGAAGTACTAAAATAACCAAAACTGAACCGACATATTAACCCTCTGGAGTCTGAGGCTGATTTGGGCCTGGAGAAGTTTGACATGCCCTGACATTTGTGCTTTTTTCAGTTGTTCATAAACATATTAATGGAAAAAGTGTCATTACACTGTATTCAGCACAAACTAGGCTACAATAATATGTGAGGAACATGTATGTACTGTTTGTGTTTTTGAAGGAATAACATTTATGCGTGGTTGTTGAAAAAACAAAAAACTTAAGTCACTGAAATAAGGCCAAAAAAAGTATAGTAAATCTGTGTTCACAAGACTTTAGGGTATTGGAGGTTGTAAACTAGAGTTTTTGCTTCAAAAATTATGTAAAAATTATGCTGCTTACTCCTTCATATAAAACATATATTGATTAGTTTTTTAAGACACTTTGCCAAGAAACACAGTATGCGAGGAGGCGTGAATCACCACTGAAAATGGGCCATTCTCACCTGAGAAGACAAAAGAATTGGATAGTAATGAGCTGAAATGACTTGCATATTAATGAGGCCTTCAGTCAGGTAGGCTGTGAAAAAAAAAAAACTTCTGTGATGTCTCAAGCTCATTATGATATGAAACATACAGAAAAAATATTATTACAATATAAAGTAAGGTTTATATTATACTTTAAAATATAATGTATTTCTGTGATGCAAAGAGTCTGAATATAGGCTTTTAGTTTAAAAGCATGCACATTTGGAGAAATATTGGATTCTCATATGCTTATGTCAATTTTCTATACAGAGGAGTTATATTAATTTAATATTCATTGTCATTACTATGAGCGCTGGTGTTTTCAATTCATCCTTGAAGTCGGAGGGCGCTCTGTGCATTTTAGTCCACAAATTCATCTAAAAGAAGAAGAGGCTATTCCATGAATGGAGTTTCCAATTCATACTGCAGCCGGAGGGCGCTAAAGAAACAAAAACTCATCTAAAATTCATCTATAGAAGAAAAGAAACAGGAACTAACTGCATGTCTTCTAGAGATCGCTAACCATTGCTTTAAATCCAGATAAACACTTTTCAAGACAATAAATACACGATTGAGACGATGAATGCATGCATTGCCTCAGAATTTGCGTCTGAATAGCGCTCCCTCCGTGGGCGTGGCCGCATTAGCGGATAATGAGCTGAATCACGATTTCTGACATGGCTCTCTTTTCATACAGATTACATAAACACAGAAGGTTTGTTTTCGATTTGACTTACATGATTTAAAACCTGACATCTTAACGTTTTTTTAGACATAAGTGTAATTTTTTTGTCATTAGTATTCACTAAGTTACAGTTCATTTTCTGAGAACTATCAGATTGGAGTTCGTTCAGAGGGAGAGGAGAAATCGCATCATGTTAGTTTTCTTTATTTTACAAAAAGCACAACATTCTGTTTTTACTCTGAGTGTATACAAATAAAAGAAGATATTCCACAGATTAAAATGGTGTATAACTCTTAATTGTATGTGCAACATTGACAGAGTATTTTGAGTCTCTTTCACACTGATAAGAAAAAAACCACGGTGGTATCGCCGGCGATACCGTCAGACCTCAGAGTGTTAAAACACACACATTAGAATGACTAAAACTTTAACTAACATTAAATAAAAAAAAAACATTAAAAACATTAATTAAAAAACAGAAAATATAAAAATGAAATCCAATTCTAAATATTAACAAAAACGTTAGTTTATATAGTATATCAATAATACTGAAATAACACTGATGCTATCGATCTTACTTCATTTAAAAGGTTAAATTATTATAGTCAATTTTACGAATGTTAACAAAGTGGATGCTAATATTTTCAATTAATTTCATGCATTACTCAGTTAAAGGGTTAGTTCACCCAAAAATGAAAATTCTGTCATTAATTACTCACCCTCATGTCATTCCACACCCGTAAGACCTTCGTTCATCTTCAGAACACAAATTAAGATATTTTTAATGTAATCGGAGGGTTTCTGAACCACACATAGGCAACAATGTCATTGCTCCTTTTGAGGTCCAGAAAGGTAGTAAAGACATTGTTAAAAATTCAACATGACTACAACCTTAATGTTATAGTGACAATAATACTTTTTGTGTGCAAAAAACATGTGCTAAATATTTTAATAATTTATTGATAATGTTTTCTGTGTTTTCGGCTGCACAGATGCTGACTCGTCATCTCCACATAGTGGACATGCCTATATGCATGTTTCATATGGATTACATAATAAGAATATTTATTTTTCATTTGAAAAGTAGACATTCTTAGCTTTCTATAGATATATTTCTCGTGTCTGTGAGGGAAGTATACACAGAGTTTCGGTTCATGTTTGTTATGTGACATTTGATATTCAACAGTGTTTTGATCTGCCTGTATTGACACCATTGTATGCGAACTGAACTGAGCTGGATGATAACATCACTGTTTACTCCAGTGCTGATATAGATAAATTAACTAAATTAATAACTATTGATTCTTACATCGGAATGAATCAATACTGAATTTACTTAAGATGGATACTGACACCATTTTCTTTAAAGGTGCCCTAGAATTAGTTTTTACAAGATGTAATATAAGTCTAAGGTGTCCCCTGAATGTGTCTGTGAAGTTTCAGCTCAAAAACCCCATAGATTTTTTTTTAATTAATTTTTTAACTGCCTATTTTGGGGCATCATTAACTATGCACTGATTCAGGCTGCGGCCCCTTTAAATCTCGCACTCCCTGCCCCCTGAACTCTCGACTCTATATACATTGCATAAACAAAGTTCACACAGCTAATATAACCCTCAAATGGATCTTTACAAGATGTTCGTCATGCATACTGCATGCATGCATCGGATCGTGTGAGTATGGTATTTATTTGGATGTTTACATTTGATTCTAATGAGTTTGATAGTGCTCCGTGGCTAAAGCTAACATTACACACTGTTGGAGAGATTATAAAGAATGAAGTTGTGTTGTGCATTATACAGACTGCAAGTGTTTAAAAATGAAAGTAACGACGGCTCTTGTCTCCGTGAATACAGTAATAAACGATGGGAACTTTAACCACATTTAACAGTACATTAGCAACATGCTAACGAAACATTTAGAAAGACAATTTACAAATATCACTAAAAATATCATGTAATCATGGATCATGTCAGTTATTATCGCTCCATCTGCCATTTTTCGCTATTGTCCTTGCTTACCTAGTCTGATGATTCAGCTGTGCACAGATCCAGCCATTAATACTGGCTGCCCTTGTGTAATGCCTTGAACATGAGCTGGCATATGCAAATATTGGGGGCGTACATATTAATGATCCCGACTGTTACGTAACAGTCGGTGTTATGTTGAGATTCGCCTGTTCTTCAGAGGTCTTTTAAACAAATGAGATTTACACAAGGAGGAAACAATGGTGTTTGAGACTCACTGTATGTAATTTCCATGTACTGAACTCTTGTTATTTAACTATGCCAAGATAAATTCAATTTTTGATTCTAGGGCACCTTTAAGAGCTGCTGTGCAGCCAGAATTATATACCAGTTATCACTGTAAAGCTGCTTTGACACAATCTGCATTGTAAAAAGGGCTATATAAATAAAGGTGACTTGACTTGACGTGCTCAGGTTCACAGAGAGAGATGACAGAAAGCGCATTGTTTTCATTAGTTTACATTAACACAATGTTTTGTTGTTATTGCGAGATTACAGAAATAAAAGTAGACCCTTTACAGTTCGCATTACTCTTATCTGTATGACCAAAAAGACAGAGTATTTTAAGTTAAATGCAAGTGATCGCACTGGCTACTCCATGTTATGTCCAAAATACATGGCGAATCTCATTCAATCAAACACAAGAACGCATCAAAGAGCTTCTTTGTTTGAATGTTTCTGTATGACTTTGTTAATGATGTGTGGCATCTGTGCAAAGATTTGCGCATTAAAGAGGCGCGTTGTGTCGCCGGCGCCGCTGCCGCTCCCAGCATGAGCAGATGAGAGAGAGAGAGACAGCTTGATTTGAAGAAACCCTCTGTGAGAGAACGTTAATATAGAGTGAAAAGCCATCTACAATATCAGTATTGCTCGGGTGATTGCATGTTTTACACAGTTTCTTGAACAGGTTAGTTGATTGCCTGATACGATGTTACACACACACATTCAGAGAGTTGACAAGCTGAGACGCGCACATTATTAACCGTAGAGTTATCACTTGTGATAAGTGATAAGCCATATTTGAGGTTGATGGATGATAGGCGAATGTTTGGATTTCCTGCCCTTAACGATCCGTTCGTCACAGACTACGTGATTTCACCACTTCCTGTGGAAGTTTTTTTTTCTGCGACTAACCGACTAATAAAATCTTGGTCGACTAATGGTTATTCGACTATTAGGGGGCAACCCTAATAAAGTTTTTGCACACAAAAAGTATTCTTGTCATTTCATAACGTTAAGGTTGAACCATTGTAGTCACCTGGATTATTTTAACAAAGTCTTTAGTACCTTTCTGGACCTCAAAAGGTGTAATGAAGTTGCTGCCTAAGTGTGGTTCAGAAACTCGTGGATTTCATCAAAAATATCTTAATTTGTGTTCCGAAGATGAACTGCAGGTTTGGGATGACATGAGTACATGAGAGAAATTTCTTTTTTGGGTGAACTAACCCTTTAATTTACTCACCCTCATATCTCCGATTGTGTTTGTCTGAGAGAAGATAGTCATATACACTTAGGATGGCTTGATGGTGAGTAAATCATGGGATAATTTTCATTTTTGGGTGAACTATCCATTTAAGTAAGCAGTGCTTAAGCAATTATCTGTCAGTAAACATATATTTATGCAGTAACAGCACTCGGGTATAAACCGAGTTCATTACTGTATCTTTGTTTTTATCTATTTGAGACCAAAGTAGTGGTACGTTTGACACCCCTAGTGCTAAGTGCTTGGCATTTTTATTGCGAAAAGAAAGATTCTAGCTACTTAAGTGTGATTTCACGCATTACTTATTATGAAACATGTCAAAAAAGCAATTCGTAATGTTGTTCAAGTGCATGTCACATTCTCTGTGTTGCTGCAGAAACACCTTAAGTGTGCACGACAGGACCGCATGCTATTGTGTATGTTTCTGACTGAACATGCACTCAAACTGTGTGTGTGTGTTGACTGTGTGTCAGGATTGATGGTGTTGAATATCTGTCAGCAGGCAGCAGAGCTTGATTTATATTCCTGTGTTGTATTGACTGCTGTGTTTATAAGGAAACTCCAGCATTTATTCATGAAACGGAACTTCCACAGCTTCCTTCACACACACATATACTGAGCTTGCTCTTTCATAGCTCAGAAAATGACTAAAACGTATAGTTTTAGTATTAACTTTGTCTCAGATGTTTCTCCTCAAATTCAAATGAGTCGCTAGTCATCATCCAATAAGAGTGTAGAGCTGTGAAACGAATGTGGAGCAGCTCAGATTGTAAGGGTGGATTCACTGCAGTGGTTCAGGCTGCAGGATTACCTAACGACTAAAGAAATGTTATCAGCATGATGGTGTAAAACTGTACATTTCTTGTCTATTATCATTTTAATTATATACAGATATCTATCTATCTATCTATCTATCTATCTATCTGTCTGTCTGCCTGTCTATTATCTATCTATATGTCTGTCTATATGTCTATATGTCTATGTCTGTCTGTCTATGTATCTGAGCTGCATGATTAATCGTAAAAAGATTGCGATCTCGATTCAAACACACACGTTATCTTATTTTTTTAATGACAACGATTTGACAAAATCATACCGGAACATTCAAATCTGTGTTCGTGTAGCCGCTGATCCAGAGAAAGCAGTTTTGAAGCACACAGTATTGTTATTCCTGTTACAAATATTCAACTTATCACAGAAGTACTGAGATAAAAGTTTACAGTCAGGATATAAACACTGATGTCTACAGTAGCGATCAAAATAGAGCAAACCACCATTTTAAACTAACTTCAGGGTTGCCAGGTTTTCACAACAAAACCCGCCCAATTGCTACTCAAAACTAGCCCAAAACTTGCCCAATCGCATTTCTTTCCGGAGTGTAAAATCTGTGTTTTTGGCAAAGTTCCCCTGGTAATATGTGCATTCAAGGGGCTAAATATCATGTTATTTGGGGTCGCTTCAACCCACGGACATGAAAAACAACAACCGGCAACGGTGTAAAAGTAGCCCAATTCCGTGGGAAAACCGCAGACTTTGCAACACTGACTAATTTGGTGAGTCAAATAACGGTTATATCAATTACATTAAGCCACTAGGTGGCGATAAGTGAATGTTAAAAATATATTTGTCATTAAATCATTCATTCAAATCAATTTGTTCAAAAACATGATTCATCCAGTAATATCTATCTATCTATCTATCTATCTATCTATCTATCTATCTATCTGTTTATCCATCCATCCATCCATTCATCCATCCATCCATCCATATGTCCGTCCGTCAAACACAGACTTCCAGCAGCCAGAGAGAAACTAATGTTCAAAATTCAAGGGTCAAGAGCCCGACTAAAGCAAACACTGATCACTATAATGGTGACCTCAACAAAACATATTTAGACTCCACAGATTCAGTGTCCAGACCCATGGATTAAGCTCTCCACACATCTCTTGTCCATCTCAGTCTGTGTGGAGGAGTAGTGGACGGAGAGACTCGCTGACGGAGGGGTTTTTCTCTAGAGTCCATTAGAGGGCCCCATAAATCTGCTGCTGCTCTCAGAGCCACTGCAACACAGAGAGAGAGAGAGAGAGAGATTTCTCATTCAGCCCAAAGCTTTCTCTCGCTCACTCTGTTTTAATTTAGAGAAGTCCGAGGGATGGAGGAGAGGGAAACCCCTGATGGTGTTTCTCACGTATACACACATACTCACACGTTCATTTATTCATACTGCTATCTGACGGTTTGTTCTGTTCTGATGTCCACTTATAAAAACAGTCTAATTTGGTTTCTCATAATCATTTAACTCCTACTCAAAAAAAGATTTTTTTTTTTAATTAGTCTCTTTTGACTCGCTTGTTTTCCAATAAAAATATCAAAATATCCTTGAAACCAGATCAGTTTACGTGAGCAGAAACACTGCATTAGATATTTAGACTCGGTTTCATAGATTGTGTCTTGAATACGAGTGTATTTTGTCTCACGGCACTGGCAGATTTTTCCATTTACAGCAGATTCTATTCTTATGTTTTAGATTTTTACTTTTTTATTGAATATTGTAGTATTTTTTTTTTAAATGATTTAAAATGAATTTGTTTTTTTTAATTCATCTGTCTTGTAATCTTAATTGAATATCTTCTCCTCCTTGCAGCTCAGCTCTCTTCTCTGATGACGAGGGCGGGGCAACCTGTCAATCACATGAGATCCACCAATAGCAAACCACAACCTTCCAAACAATTCCTCATGGACAAAATCAAGCCCCGCCCTACATTTGTTCTTGTTCCAGAAGCTTTTTCAGTCAGATATACATCACAATAGAGAAGAAAAGACTATCGCAACTTCTATCTCATGCCGACTTTAAACCTATAAATTCTGCTGTATCGTATTTGATATGCAAATTTCGAAGAATTTAATACATGCCTTCTGTCATCTGATATACTTTTTTAGTAAGTAAAAGGTCTTTTAATATCATTTTAAAAATGTCCCCCTACATTAGTACATGCACTAATTAGCTATTACTTAATTGCAAATTAATTTCTAATTTAATTTTTATTGTTTTACTCAATTCAGTTTTAGTTAGGGTTAGTTTTAGTGGACTCAAATTAAATATGTTCACTATACTCATAAATATTGATTTTTTTTTTTTTTTAAACTTAAATAGTGCAAGGCATTTTATCAAATAATATAAGTTAACTTAACTTGAAAAAAAAAAAAAAAAAAAAAACCCTGACAAAATACACTGGTATTAAAGATGCATTCTCTGAAAACAAGCCTTATTATCTTATGCAGTTCTCATGTACATGTCTTGCTTCAAAGAGTTTTCTCTGACTGTTAGAATCAAACCAGCTGGTTTTGCTGTTGCATTTCAGTAATAGTTTTGGAGAGAAAGTTTAAAAGCACATTCTGTCCTGTCAAACTCTTTTATTTCAAAAAGAAAGAGCTTTTTCCTTAAAGAGTCTTTTATGTTCCAGTGAGGCTTGCAGTTGTATCACTAGTTATGATCTTCCAAATTAAAACAGGCCAGGCGTCTCTGTCTGAAGACATCTGAGCTGATGTGAAACTAGTTTAGCTGGTCAGCCAGCGGGACTAGACTTCTCTACCCTATCACCGTCATCTCATTTCTCATCCTGCGGTTGATGTCGGGCCGTTGAGCGCGAGAGGATAGATTAGCGTCTACACGTCTGTGGCGTTTGCACTTTGAGTAGATTTCAGTCACCCAGGTTCAGCCTCTGTACCATTTACACGCTTCAGAATGAAACATGGTTTCATGTTCCCAGTGATGGAGCGATTATTAGATCTAAGTGCTTCAAAATGTGACAGACGGACTTCCTGTCTGGCTCTCTGCCCTCTCATGCATTCATATGTAGTCTTTATGAGATGCACTATGTTTGCTTCAGCTGTCTGCTTGTGTAGTTTCATGGCCCAGATTTGTACAATGGACTAATTTTAAATGATATAAAAGAATTGATATATTTATTTATTCAACAGTTCTTTTTGGTTCTCGAATCTGATTGGCTGAGAGCTGTCCGATATTTCAGTGATAATAACACTCTTACCTTTTCACCGTTTGTATCACTCTGCTTGAAACGACGGCCAAGCAAATCCACGGTATTTTTTTTAGTTTTTTTTTTTTTTTTTAGGTGAAAATGTAATTATTTAGACCTGAAATATGTGACACATAGCTAATTATAGTGCCTATTATACAATTTGTTTAGATGTTTAAATGCGAGCTCCAGGCCGTCAGCGTTCAGTGCTCGAGTACCCGCCGAGAACAGCTTCATCTAGGTCAGTGCTTCGGGGATTTGCCGCTGGCTCTTACAGTAGTTAAACATGAGATATAATTCATTTTGGGTACATACAATGGACAATCTTTGGTCTTATTAATCTATTAAGTGTTCCTGAGCAAATCGAATTGGGCGATGTTAAATTTAATAATTTAATATTAAGGCCATATTTACTTACATCCTGTAGAGCACTGCTTTTGTACGTCTGACTGAATTGTACAATAGTGTTTATTTCCTATCATTTATAATGGCTAATGTTGTTAATTTATATGTTGTTGTTCAATAAATATTATTTTATATAAATAATATGTCGTATTTGGTATTGACAAAGGGTCTGTTAGTGTGTAATATGGATAGAAAGTTACATTTAAAGGGTTAGTTCACCCAAAAATGAAATGTCATTAATTAGTCACTCTCCTGCCGTTCCACACCCGTAAGACCTTCGTTCATCTTCAGAACACAAATTAAGATATTTTTGTTGAAATCTGATGGCTCCGTGAGGCCTTCAAAGGGAGCAATGACATTTCCTCTCTCAAGATCCATAAATGTACTAAAAACAGATTTAAATCAGTTCATGTGAGTACAGTGGTTCAATATTAATATTATAAAGCGACAAGAATATTTTTGGTGCAGCAAAATAATTAATGACATTATTTTAATTTTTGGGTGAACTAACCATTTAATACGCCATTAGATGGCGGCAGACTTTATGAGTCAGTGAGTTGCAAGAGACTTTTAAATTGAAAGGGACTTTTGTAAACAAAGGACATTGTTTTAGCGCTGTTATGGAAAATTCCCATAACTTTAAAAAGGACAAATGCAGAAATCAGATTTTTATAGTGGATATAATATTATGGACATTAACCTGAAGAAAAAATGTTATATCAGACACAGGTAATGCTTGCTCAGGCGATTTCCCCCTCTCTCTCTCAATAATATTGTACAAAATACAATGAGTTTCATTGAAGCGACGTTGTAGAATTAGTAACAGAGGCTTGGTCAAACTGTCAACTTGAGATTTGAATCCCTGGCGGAACAAAGTAGTTCTTCTCAAAAGAGGGTTTTAAAGACACTCCATTGTTTTTTCTTATTTATTTACACACTTGTGGCGTCAAACTGTTGTATAAACGCAGTATCACACTCGTAGCTGTGCGATATGGCTGTATATCAGCACACTGTGATTACCTACGGACGGCCGAATCACAGCCGTACTGATATACAGCCATATCGCACGGCTTCGTGTGTGATATTGCTCATATACAGTATGTTTGCATATAGTGTCTGATTACACCACCCGTCTGGGGAAACCTGCAGTGTTCAGTGACTGTGAGGCATGTGGCAGTGTGTTTGTATGCCTGGCACGGACCGCGGCCAGAGTTGTGGCTCATAAACATGAGCGCCGACAGTATTCATCAGTGCACTCTGGTCACTCTGTGCGGCGGATCATGTTCACTGTGACCCGCTACACGCTGACCTCATGACACGCTACAGACGGAGGTGACTGGTAACAAGCAGCCAGCTTAACGTGCCACACAAACCAATGCAAACAGACCGGCAGTCCTGCTAGTGCATCAGCTCCCTGTGAACCTCATACCACTGCTATTATCTGTTCTATTCTATTCTATTCTATTCTATTCTATTCTATTCTATACAATGTAACAGAACAAAATAAATGTAAATGGTATTTGCCCATGCAAAGCATCTTAACTTCAGTCCTCAGGTTTTCTAGGGTGTTCTTTTCAAAGTTTTTTTTTTTTTTTCTGTTAGTCTGTTTCTCAAACTCAGCAGCGCCCCCTGCTGGATCTTTTCTGCACATGCTCAAACTAATGCCTAATTGAGTTCATGCACAATCAGGAGCGAGGTTTAAAACAGCAGAACTCAGAGTATTTTAATGTTGCAGACAGATGTTTCATGTTCTCCAGAATGGTCACAAAATCATTGTTCACACTGCCATTTTTTGTTAACGACGTTCAATTTCAAAGTTCTGCATTTTTAGCTTAAATGCCTCGCAAGCACAAATTAAAGACACATTTGGCTTTTTCATTGCTGCCCCTGGTGAGATCAAGACAGAATGAGCCAATCAGAATCGATTTCAGTAGCGCACGCAATTTGATTGGACAGTAATAGAGCCATGCAAATCGAGCTTTTTAATTGCTAACGCAGTGAGTGGTTATTTAGCAGATGCTTTTATCCTAATTGACTCGCTTTAATGAATTACTTGACCAGTTTCCCTGAAAAACATGGCATTAAATCACCATTAAACATCATTTGCAACCTGGTTATCTTGTGTATTGTAACATTTCAGAATCCTATAGGACAGGATTCATTTTGGATGGTGAAAAGTTGGCGCTTCGTACTAGAGAAACAGCGGAAGCACCCATTGGTTAAGATTCAAGCGGCCTTGATGACATCATTTGACATGGAAATCGTTTCAGAGTCCATTTTGATTGTGTTTTGATGTTCATGGTCATTGCGAGCAATTGCGATTATGTAAATGCACTTATCACTTCTTCAAACCTGAAGCATTCTGGGTATTACTCAAAAACAAGTCTCTTTTAATGCATGTGATTAGCATTTCATCTCTGCTATTATAAAACATTGTGTTACCTCACTCTAAGCCCCTCCTTTGTAGAAAGGGGCGGAGCTTGGCCTCCATAATCTGTCATCTGATGTCGAGGCGTTTTTGAATAATACCCAGAATGCAAAGCAGAGGGTTTGGTGTCTCGGTAAAACACCTCGACGCCCACCGCGGCGGGCAATTAGTCTCTCGACGTGGGCGCGACTCAAAACTCCTGAACCTTTTCGTTCTCCAATCACGGCTGATGGATTGAGCCGACAGCCGCCAGCATCTGGCTGTTAGCAGGCTCAAGTGCCGCGCCCCAAACGCCACGCTGATTAATGGCCGCTGCCCGCAGTCAACAGAGGCGGAAATTAAGCGTTTGAGTTTAAGCGTTACATTTGTCTGAAGAGCGCGAGGGGTTGAGAGGCATTTGTCAAAATCCGCCGCGGTTAAAGTTGAAAATCCTCCATGCGAGGAGTTATAACGGTGTGTAAACACCTGGTAAACATCAGAAACAGTGTCTGAAAAACTGCATTGACAGTTTGCCTTTGTTCCTCTTTTGTAAGTTGATTTGGATTAAAGTGTCTGCTAAATGTAAGTGAAATCTCTTTAATTTCTTCTCGTCTAATTTCCTCTTCACAATTGTTTTGCTTAAGCCTCCTGCATTTCAGGTAGTGTTATGGTACTCCATTGTCCATCTCGTCTCGGTCTCGACCACATTTGTGCTTGGTCTTGACTTGGTCTTAGACTAAGAGGATTTTATTTCGAAACCAGTCAAGATCACAGCTGCGAGGATATCACTAAATTGCCGGTGCATTGTTTATTTTATTAGGTAACATCAGTAATGTGATTGGATGTAAAACTTCCTGCTTCAAATGCAATCAGTAACTTATTTCTAATGTGATTTCTTTTGATACTGTTGTGCCGGGTCATAAATCAACAACGGATTGTCAAAAATGTCACCAAAATTAATACAAATGCCCACAAAATTCAAAATGTGATTGAAAAAAGTACTTGTATGAGATATTGATTTTTATATTATAACTTGATATAATTAAAGGGGTGGTTGATTATGATTTCACTTTTTTAACATTAGTTAGTGTGTAATGTTGCTGTTTGAGCATAAACAACATCTGGAAGAGTTACAATGCTCAAAGCTCAATGCAAAAGGGAGATATTTTCTTTTACAGAAATCATTTTTTTATGGTTTACAACAAACAGCTGGTAGGGACTACAACGAGCTTCTTCCCGGGTTGGTGGCATCCTTAATCCTAAAATTTACATAAATCCCACCCCCAAGAACAAGTAACAAAGGGGGTGAGGCCATGTTGGGCTGCTTTAGAGAAGAGGAAGAGTTGTTGTTGTAGAGTGTTGTTTCTATGTCGTCATTTTACTCCGGACTGCTTCACAAACGAGGGTCAATTCAACGCTGGATTTGCACAAAAGATTAACATGACGGCACATGCTAGTCGATGAGTTGAATCAACTTCACAGCAACTACATAAATTTATCCACTAACCGTTCAGAAACGTCCAGTTTCATTCTAAAAGTTGTAACTTCTTCCTGAGTCTCTCCATCAGTGTCGACTCCGGTTTGAACAATGTAAGGCTGAACACCGTTACTGACAATCCTCATTTTGGCTGCGTGAGATTCTCCGGCTTTGTTGTTGTTGAGCAACCGAAGCGTGAGCTGTTAAAGCTCTGCCCTCTTCTGGAAAGGGGGCCGGGAGCAGCAGCTCATTTGCATTTAAAGGGATATACAATAAAGAGACTTATATTACATCTAAGGTGGTTTAAAGTTTCTTTTTAAGCCATATCTCAAGAGCAAATATGAGCATAATTGCAAAGTCTTGGTCTTGTCTTGGTGTTGACCTGGTCTCGGTTTAGGTGGTCTTGACTACAACTCTAATTTCAGGTGTTTCTCTTTAGAAAAAGACCCTAGTAATCTCACATGTGTCTCCTGTAGAGTTTTAGAAGTGATCTCTATGCTTAGATTAGCTGAGAAACCAACGTTTGCAATCAAACAATGTGATTCATTACTAATAGTAAGTATTTGTACTGAATGGAAAGTATGGTTCTAGCCCATTTTCGTACATTTGCATAGACACTGAAACATACGTAATTAATGTATTGACCGCAAATAAAATGCTTTTTATAAACGTTTGACGTTAGAATTTTGTGGCGATCATTTTTATTGTTTTATTGATATAAAGTTGATTTTATTGTTTAATCAAAATAATTAATTATCTTCGGTGCTATCACATTTTATTTTTTTACACAAATTAACTTACAATATTCATATAATTTCTATAAATTTATTATATAATTTATAGTTTTAATTATGTTCTGTGTGATTTCTGTTGCCATGTTCAACTCTATTAAAATATTTAATATAAAAAAATATGACATATATGATATTTTGAATATATATGTAATAGTATATTGTAGATACAATTAAATTTGTCTGGGGCTAAAAATACGAATATAATAGGAAAATATAACTAAACAAATATAGTTATATTTATACAGTTTTTTATGTTTTATCGGTTTGTGTATGTGATTACTTTTATTTTAGTTGCTGTTTCAATGTGTATGCAAATGTACAAAAATCATGTAAATATTATTTATGAATACTAAATGAGCTCAAAATCGAACCATTCTCATCAAATCCTCCCACGATCAAATGATCTGAGCTGCAAATTCACATTCATTTCACTGTACGACACTGTGACTTGTTTGAGTTTATTTTTATGTCTCAAGTTGATACGTAAATGAGTCCTCCATTAAGTGCGAGGAAAATCTTCCTCTGGATAACTTTACTGGGTTTGTTTAAGCGCTCTAAATGTGAAACGTGAGGATCGGGTTTTCCCCTGGACTCACGAGGAAACGGATACCCCAATAGCGTCAATTCTCAGGAGCAGCTCGGGTCGTTTCGTCTGTGGTTGAAGCGGTTGTACTCGTGCATGTGTCCCGTTGTGCCCGTCTGACCTTGACCGACTCTGATCGGTCACATCTTTGAGCCGGGCTCCGGCCTGTGGATCTGGGGTATCTGGGTTTCCTTTTGCAGTGTTACCGAGCCTGCGGTAAGGGCCGCGGTGGATCCGTGCCCGGGACTTTGAACAGACTAATGGTTACAAGCGCTGGCTCGAGTCCACATGCCGCCCCGCAGACCCTGCCTGAGGAGCTGCTGGATCAGTCGATAACACACAATTTAGAAAATCAGCCAAGTTTGCAGAAAGAAAGAGCTAATATCGGAAATAAAGACGGATACATAATCTGAGGCTGGGGGACTTTTTCATGCGCAGAGAGTTATTTGTTATCCGGAAGCAGCGCTGAAACGCTTGGACGTCTGAAGCGTCGAAAGCACCGCTGACCCAAGCTCTCTCTCTCACTTTAGTGTCGATGGAAATCTAATTGCCTGAAAAACGATCAATGGAAAGTAAATTGGTTTCTGTGTGAAAGTGAACATGTAATAAGCTCTGAGCTGCTTTAATATGTGCTGCTTTTGCATCTTGAATCATGCTGTTTTTTTTTTTTTAAATGGATTCCTGTATGTGCTCGGTCTCCATCACTCACTTTCTCTCTCTGATTCTCTCTCAAGTTCGATTAGTCCTTCAAACAGGACAATGTGTTTTTCTCCGAGTGCTTGCAGTTGTTTGCAGCGTCCTGGTCAGTATCACTCAAAAATATATATATTTTAGTCTAAATTTAAGTGTATAGTTCACCCAGAAATGACAATTCTGTCATTCATTTCTCACCTTCATGTTGTTCCAAACCCGTAAGACTTTTGTTCATCTTCGGAACACAAATGAAGATCTTTTTGATGAAATCTGAGAGATTTCTGTCCCTCCATTGACAGCTACGCAGCTGACACTTTGATGCTTCAAATAGTTCATAAAGAGATCATAAAACTAATTCATATGAATTGAGTGGTTTAGTCCAAATTTTCTGAAGAGACATTACTTTATACGCTGAACAGATTGAATTTAGGCTTTTAACCCTCTGGCCCTCTTCGTTTAGGTGTCACACTTGCCTTCTTTACGGTCAAAAGTGACCGAAGCCTTGAAAAGTAACTTTTTTGTTTTTCAGGAAAACCAATGTAATATATTTTTGTTCAATAATATTTTTTATTATGTATTAAATTGAGGGTATTTTATGATACTATGCAATATTTATACAATTTTTATTAGCTATTTTCCCCACTGAAAATAATACACATTTTTTTTCTAATATATTTTAAATTTTAAAATAGAGACAAGCAATGTTCCTTCTAATTTTTTTTTCTCGCTGAACAAAACTTTTCTCTGTTGAGCGCACATTTTGGCCACCTGAGCAAAAACATACTTTATATCAGACCTGTACAATGAACGTAAACACACATAAAAAAATGGTTTTATCATGCAACTGTAACATTTAACTTTAATGTGCCGTTTCTATTTATTTGACCTTGATGTAACTTAGTGTTTATTAAATATATGTTTGAAAACAAGCAGTTCAGTCACTAAATTAAGCACATTTTAGGTTACTTGAGATTTTTTCACATTGCTGTATTAACTGTACCAGTCTTTACCAAGAAATTCTATTAAAAAATAAATTCAGTTCAATTCTTTCTAATAATATAATATGAGCAGTTACAATGATGGTTTGGGACAACCATAATGTATTTTTGTACAGTCAATTATTAGCAACAGACAGTGTTAAACCATCAAAATACATGTTATTGCTTATGAATTCCCAGATTTTATATACCAGGAGGTTAAGATTTTTCGTGGCAAGGAGCCTAAACAAGCCCCTTGTGCGATCAATTTTATTAGGCTTACATTATAATATAATAAAATATAATAAATATTTAAGTATTTAAACTGATATACAGTATTATATCAGTTTAATGCTTCCATTTGTTTTAATATATATAGAAAATTGTATTGAAATATTGAAACAAAATGAAGCATTAAACTGATAGCTAACGTTAATATTTTAAGAAAAGTGAACGTTAACTCTTTATAGTTATCTAAACATCCCTGAAAACCCACACCACCACCACACACAAAAATCTATTTAAACGGAGTACATCACTGATGTATTTTGAGTTTGCAAGCTACACCTGTGTGGTGGGTGTGTGATTGTAAATGTCTGAGTTTGTTAGCATTCTGTGCCCATCATCCGTTATTTCCACCACTTTTCATTAAAACATGACGTTTTATTTCACATTCTTTTCGTTTCGCGTTGCTCTCGTGTTGATGTATTTAGTCCGCAAACATGACAGTATTCTTACCGCGACTGATTTGGCTCAGGGCCAGCCAGCTCACACGCGCTCAATCGTTCTCTTTCTATGGAACCTGTAAACCGCATTCACCGGTTCCAACTCTATAGCGACAATAACTCTAAATGAGAAATAATTGCAGTGCTCTGGACAACCGCTATAAACTACTACAATCATTTTCATGTCTGTTCTCTGCGCGGCAATTATTTCTTCTGCGCGGCCGCGCACGCGCGCAGCTTAGAGGGAAACATTGGAGACAAGGCATTTAAAATCCATTTTTTGCCCTTTGGTGGGAGTAAAAAAAGAAAAACTTATGCAATGCCATGTTGTAACCACTAGATTACTATAGATCTCTATATAAAGTGGCTTATAGATTCTCTAGTGGTTTTTAGGCACAAATATTTATTTTTATTAAGTTTTGGATTTGGATTTATACTTAGACATTCTCAAAGACTACTTTTTGTCAAGGTTTAGATTTTTTGTTTTTGTTTGAAATGTTGATTTGAATTGCGTTTTTGCATTAATTTTTACTGTAGTCAAACCTAAACACGGGAGAGGACATTTTGTCACAACATAACATCAAAATTCAATAAAAATATAACAAAAATAAAGGTATGTTTTATTAAAGCTTAATAAATCTGGGTCTGATCTAATTTCAACCTCTTATTTGAGTTTTGGCTCAATTTTACCATACTGTTACAGCCACACTGGTTCATTGTGTGTGTATAATGGCGTGTTGTGTGTCTGTGAATGTGTGTAGTGAGTGTGTGTTTGAGTGGGTGTTTCTGTTTTGTACTCTGTGTTTTTGTGTGTAACCTTTCTTGCTGTTCTTTTTTTTTACTGCTTTGTGGCTGAATTATTGATTTTATTTACCACACATTGCATAAACTTGCTCTGTGTTATAGTCAGGCTAGATCTATATTATGGGTGGGGGGGTTGGGTTGTGTATATTTTGCACTATTTGCATTTTAGAGTGTCCCCTTCCCCCCCCCCCAGTGCTGTGCACTTTTTTTCGCACAGTGTCTGATTTGTAGTTTGTACCAAGAAAGATTCTCTGAGTTTCATATTTTTCTCGTATTTCCATTCATTTCCTATGTCGGTCATTTTGACGAAAAGAAGGGGTTTTTTGTGTTCATATCGCTAATGTGACAAAAGTCACAAAAGTGTCATCTAATCCAATGAAGCCACGATTTTTAAACATTCACAAATATAAGTTTTTCTGTCAAAAATGACCAGAGGGTAAATAAGTTTGTTTGAAGTCACCATTATAGTGATCGGTGGTGTTTGTTTAGTTTGGCTCTTGACCCTTGAATTTTGAACATTAGTTTTTCTCTGGCTGCTGTAACTCTGTGTTTATAGTCCTCACTGACAGACTTTTTGTTCACTCTGCTGCCATTTTGTTCTCTGAGTTTTGTCTATTTTCAGATTCACTCGCTCTTAAAGATTAGATAGAAATAGTAAACTGTGGTTGGTCATTTTGCATGTCAGTCAAATGATCCTGTTTACTGTAAGTGGACGGTTCTTGAGCAGATTAATCTGTAATGTGAGCTAGACTTCATGCTAGTATGACAGTAGTATCTCTGGACAGATATCTGATCCGTCTGCCGTCGGTTCTTCTTTATCTCCATCTTTCTTCTTTCCAGTCATTCATCAACTTTAGCGTCCTTAGATTATTCATCAAAGGTCGTCAGTCGATCAGATTAACGGCGGGTCTCTGTCATGAAGCGCGGTGGGTGTGTTTTATCTGCTCACGTCGAGCGAGAGGCTCGTAACCATCAGCGTTTGGCATCTGTCTGTCTGTGTCAGCATCATTGTTGTAGAGTAACGCTTCGCTTGCACAATCTGTGATACCATTAAACACAACATGGCAGCCGGAGCGTCGGCAGATTGTTCCCATCTCATTACGGAAAGTTTCCTCCTGAATGTGGGAGAGAATAGATCCCTGAGGTCCGGCGGCTTGTTTTAAGGCCACTGAGGTCAAAGCGTCTGCTTTCTGTTCGAAACTTTCACCAAATCTGAATATTATTTGGTTAATTATTAAGATTATGACATAAACCAGTTTTTGGCACTGGTTCTCTCCTGTGTGATTTCATACGAGTCTCTTCAGACCTCAGAACTGTACATGATTTATAAGTTTCTACAACTTCTGACCTCCTAACTGAACTCCTTTCCACAAATTGATCATAGAAATAAAAACAGTATTAATAAAAATGAATAACACAGTTTTCTCTTAGTCTTAAGTGCAAACAGCAAGTGCAAGTGTGCAACCGTAATCAAAGTACTCGCTCAATGTTCAAAGTGCAAATAGAGAACAAATTTTTCTTCAAGCACGATACAGAGCTAAGAGATGGTTACAACTACACAGCCCGGCCTAAGATAGCTTTCGTTTTGGGAGATATTTTCATGCCTCAGAGAACATGTGCACTCGCTTTTTACAAGAGCATTCTGCAAGATCAGACATTTATCAGACACTTAGTCTCTGTTGTACAACGAATCCTCCGCCATGGTCTCGTCAGTCATCTCGTCCATGACTCTCGTCATGAGATCAGTGAACTCTGATTCCTGCTGCAGTACGTATGACTCTGCAGCCCTGTTTTGGATGACCTGTATGGGATTAAAGGGTCCATTATCCAAGTGAATTAAATGTTTTTTATTTCTTTAAAAAGCAAAATGACACCCTCACTCTCCATCATGGCAATATCGTGGCACAAGATCTCATCACACCCCTACCTTTCATACAATGTGTAATGCAGCTGTCTGTGAATGTAAATGATCTGCAAAGTTGTGAAGCCGAAAGTGCATGATAAATAAAGTTATTGTCTCTCAAAAGAATAAATCAGACCAATTTGCTTCTCAGAATCATAACCTGTAAGTATGATTAATTATTGATGACCGATACCTATACATTTATTATTTTCTCTCTCTCTCTCTCTCTTTTTTTTTTTTTGTTGATGTTGCAATTTCCAAGCCCAACACGGTGATGTGAAACTAATGAATGTAGGACAGCTTCGCTTTATTATTACTCTATGAAAAAGTAATAATTTTATTGGCTTGTCACAAACTTAAAGAACAAAAAACCTTCAAAGGGATAATTACAAAGCCTATATATAATGTTGTTATATAAAAATAAATTACAAACAAATTACAAAAAATACAACAAATATATAGAGATACAACTTAAATAAACTTGTGTTTCAGATACGTAGTTTTATTTACAATGTATACATTTATTTAACATTATTTTTTTACTTTATTAACATTAATGACAAATATAAGCTACGGTCCCTTTAAAGGTGCCCTAGAATGCTTTTTCACAAGATGTAATATAAGTCTAAGGTGTCAACTGAAGTCGTCTGTGAAGTTTCAGCTTAAAATACCCCATAGATTTTTTTTAATCATTTTGTAACTCTCTATTTTGGGGCATCATTAAATATGCGCAGATTCAGGTTGCTTCCCCTTTAAATGCTTGCGCTCCCCCGCCCCCGAGCTTGCGAGATCTGTAAATACATTGCATAAACAAAGTTCACACAGCTAATATAACCCTCAAAATGGATATTCACAAAATGTTCTGCATGCATACATCAGATCATGAGTTATAGTATTTATCTGGATGTTTACATTTGATTCTGAATGAGGTTTGATAGTGCTCTGTGGCTAAAGCCAACATTACACTGTTGGAGAGATTTATAAAGAATGAAGTTGTGTTTATGAATTATACAGACTGCAATGTTTTTAAAAAATGAAAATGACGGCTCTCCGTGAATACAGTAAGAAACGATGGTAAACTTTAACCACATTTTAACAGACATTAACAACATGCTAACGAAAATTTTAGAAAGACATTTCAAATATCACTAAAAATATCATGATATCATGGATCATGTCAGTTATTATTGCTCCATCTGCCATTTTTCGCTGTTGTTCTTGCTTGCTTACTAGTCTGATGATTCAGCTGTGCACATCCAGACGTCCTGCCCTGTCTAATGCCTTGAACATGAGCTGGCATATGCAAATATTGGGGGCGTACATATTAATGATCCCGACTGTTAGAACAGTCAGTGTTATGTTGAGATTCGCTGTTCTTCGGAGGTCTTTTAAACAAATGAGACTTATGTAGAAGGAGGAGGAGGAACAATAGAGTTTGAGACTCACTGTATGTCATTTCCATGTTCACGGAACTCTTGTTATTTCCAACTATGCCAAGGTAAATTCCATTTTTCAATTCTATGGAATCTTTAAGACCGAATCCATGGATACTGACAAATATCATGTTTTCACACAAATTGTTTGCGTCCACTTAGACAATTCTGGTCGATTACGTCACGTGAACGGTATCGGTCTTGGTATCGGGGGTATTTTTACAAGTATGAGTACCCAAGGGGTTTTTTTACATGGTGGTATCGGTGCAGCCCTATTTTATATTGTCTCCAGCTAACCGGCGGTCTTAAACTCACGTTATTACTGTCTGTTAATCAGCTGTGGCCCACTATTACCTGAAACTGTGTCCATTAATGCAGATTGTCTGTTGTTCTTATTACTTTGAGTAATGATAAAGGTTGGAGCATTTGTTTTTACAAAGTTTAATGTTATATCAGTCATTCACGTTAGCGCTTAGCTAACATAAGCACTGTTATTGATGCAGTTAATGATACAGTTCCCACATGTACAATGCAATAAATTATAAATATACACATTGGTTTGTTGATGGACATACACTTGTTAATGCTGATGGTGAGGAATTACAGTTGCAACATCTCATGATGTACGTCAAACTGAGTAGCGTATCACTGAGAAACATCCTGCTCAAGTTGCCCTTGCGATGGAGGTTCGGGTTGAATGACTAGTTCTTCCAATGTTTCATCATCGGACTCATGCTAAGATTGATATGGTAAAATCAACATTATCGTTACTGTCTTTACAGTGTGTACAATAGCTGAGCTCTGGAAGCCTGCGGAGCTCAAGTTCAGTTATGGGTAAAAATGGCCGTTTTCTTTCTGCACAACAAGGGATTTGGAGAGACTGATTAATCCGAAGAGTCATTTGAGAATCACTGAAAAATGTGGTGATGTGCAGTGTAGTGTTGTCAAAAGTACCGACTTCGATACAAAGTTGGCGCTGAAATTGAAAAAATGTGACGCTTTGAGCGCTTTCGTAAACACCTCTGGCCGTTGTGTTTAAGTGCTTAACTTTTCCTGCAGCACATTCTGATGTACAGTGAGGTCTAGTTGTGCTTTCAGTGATTTTAGTTCATTTGAGACCCTCAAAATTCATCTTGCGTATTCCTGTCTGCGCAGGAGTAGTTATTCTGACTGCACGTCTTCAGTGAAATCTTTGTTTTAATGCACAATGCTTGATTTGAAGCTCTGAAGCATCATTAATTTTCCGACTCTCAAGTGATGTGACGTACGAGAGCGACTGAAAAAGCTTCTCCCCGGTGAGTGAGATAACAGAACGAGTCTCTCACCGTCTGTTTTTAACGCAGCTCTTCCTGAGGGACGTGGGTTGTCAGCGATCAACAGGTGATTACCTGTGTCAGGTGATATAAATAACCTCCGCTCCACTGAGAGGAAGGAAATAGGGCAGATGAGGCTCACAGATGGTAAATACTAGTTAATCGTGACCTCGCGGTTACATCCACAACGGCTCTGATGGAAAATAAACTCACATTTACAGTCACGTCAGAGTTTTAGGGGGTTTGCGCACGGTTGTGGTTGTTGTTGTTTTTGTGTGTTTCTGGAGTGCGAGTCGTGTTTTCTTGCTCTTGTTCTCATCGCACATTCATCACTTTGACATCGGCTACTTTCCACCACACAGAAAAATAGTGCAGTCAGCTTTTCCTGAGAGGAGAGTGTGTGTGATGGAAGTTTACCGCATGAAGATGTTTGCTTGTGCTCTTCAGAGATGAATTGTCAGGAGATTCCGTGTGA
Source organism: Culter alburnus (assembly GCA_028476615.1). NCBI lineage: Eukaryota > Metazoa > Chordata > Actinopteri > Cypriniformes > Xenocyprididae > Culter > Culter alburnus. The sequence goes on along the minus strand of JAOTNS010000084.1, from coordinate 631,501 downwards.
ATCGCATTCATACGTGTTCTGGAAATAATGGAGCAAATGCACACATGTGTAAAGATGTCAGTCGTACCCTTGTTTGGTGCTAAGTTGATACTGAAGTAAAATAGCAGTGCTAGTGTTTATACAGTATCTGCATTCAGGGCATCTGTATCAAAATGTTTTTCGCACATTTGTGTATTTGTTCCATTATTTCCAAAACGTATGTATGAAAGCAATTCTCGTGTCTTAATTTGTGTGTCTTAAATGAATGTAAACTGTTTACAGCACAGTAACTTGCAGCAGTATTTTCTGTAAAGCTGATTTGAAGCAATATGTTTTGTGAAAAGCATTAAACAAATGAACTTGGATATTTTATTTTATTTTTAATATATATCTGAAACATTAAGTATTGTTAACTTAATCTTTATTATCTTATTTTATTTTTTTTTGAAGCTTTCAAGTACAAAATTTCAGTTTTTAAAATTTCAAGTATTTTCATCTTGATTTTTGTTCTATTTTTGTCTGGTTTCATTTTTTTTATTTAAAATTCATTTTTTTTTTTTTTTTTTTTTTTTTTGAACATATACCTGAAAACTTTCAAAAATGTTTACTCAATCTTTATTATTTTATTTATTTTATTATTTTATATATACCTGAAACAATTAATAATCCTGAAATCAGCACAAACATTATTTTATTTTATTTTATATTTTATTAAAATGAGCACAAACATTTTATTTTTTATTTTTTTTATTTATTATTTTATTTACTTTATTTTATTTTATTTTATTATTAATTATTATTTTTTATTTTATTATTCAGTTTATTATTTTAAATTATACCTGAAACATTTCAAAAATTGTTTACTTAATCTTTATTTTATTTTTTTGTATACCTGAAACATAATAATCCTGAAATCAACACAAACATGTAATCATTTTATTTTATTTATTTTATTTTTTTATTTATTTTATTTTTAATTTATCAGTTATCTATTGAATATATACATGAAACATTTAAAAAATTGTTTACTTAACTTTATTTATTTTTTGTTATACCTGAAAAAATAGTTATCCTGAAATCAAACTAAACATGTAATTTTTTAATTTTTTAATTTTATTTATTTTATTTTATTTTATTTTATTTTATTTTATTTTATTTTATTTTTATTTGAGTGAGTTTTTTTCATATTTTAAATATATATCTGAAACATTTCAAAAATTGTTTACTTATTCTTTATTTTATTTTTTATTTATGTATTTTGTTTGTATACCTGAAACAATAAACTAATCCTGAATCAGCACAAACATCATTTCTGTTTATTTAGTTCATTTTATTTTATTTATCATGAGTTTTTATAATATATATTTCGAATATATACCTGAAACATTTCAAAATTGTTACTTAATCTTTATTTTATTATTTTTGAATATATACCTGAAACAATCCTAGTGGGGGAAAAAAAAGAAAAGAAAAAAAAAAAGATTAAAATGTATTTATTGTATTTAACTTTTGAAAGTAATGGAGTGTGTGTGGTCAGTAGATGTTTTTGTGGCATTGAGAATCGTGAAAATTCACTAGTATTGTTGTTGAGTACAGACATTTTGGTTTCACGACAAACCTTCAAACTCGTTTAACTTGCCCAAACCAATATCTGTGTGTGTGTGGGTGTGTGTGTAACCATGTTAAGGCTCAGATGTTCTCTGTCTTCATGTTTTATAGTGTTTTTATCTATGAATCAGGACGAGGATTGAACAGCATCTCGCTGCAAACGTCAAACATGACTGCAGCTCTGAGAGAGAGAGAGAGAGAGAGAGAGAGAGAGAGAGAGTGTGTGTAATCGATCCACCTTTGTGTCTGTCTCAAGTGTTGCTCTGTTTGTATCAAGCTGATCTATCATGTGTGAGGCTTTCTTGCACTAAAAACTCTAGTTGTAATGCAGATTTTCTTGACATTTTTCCACTCTCGGTGACCGTTAAACACTCTTTCAGATACTGTGCCTTTAAGAGTAAATGATCTTGTTTGTGATTGTCTAACATCAGTGTATTGCTGTTGCTCATACTGTAGGTCAAATAGCGAATAAAAGTGTTGATATTTGATGGTCATATGTTAATTAGCTCTTGGTGGTGATGTCATAATGATGTTTAGCAGTTTAGTTTAAGTGTTAATGAACTGAAGAGGAAGCTTTAAGTTCTGATAGCTACAGTATGTCACATCAAATGTGATTAAAAAGTGATTTTTCTCACTCTGTTTTGAAATTAAACATGTTAATGTATGTAAAACAGTATTGAGCAGCTGTTGTTTAACTGTAGAGTATCGGCTGACGACAGCGAGATGCATGACAAAGTGTCTATTGAGTGAGTTTGTCAATGTCTTTAAAGTTTTAGATCTATTCTAGGCAATAACTGATGGCTGAGCGACTTTGTCTGTCAGTATTTAAAGAGCCAAGTACATGCCCATAACCATCACAACGGCTGGTATGTCAGCAGCTGAAGATCTGAGGAAAACCATTGTGTTTGACGTGAGGTCATCGCTCGAGTCGCGCCTCTGACATGAGACATCCTGAGTCCAGGGTGGCATAAAAAATAGAAAATAACATTTTTGTTACTTGAAATAAAATAAATGTTAACTGGGAAAAAAATAAAATAAATATAATAAAATAAAATGTAATAAATAGAGATTGTTCCACAGGGGTACCTCAGGGGTCTATACTAGGGCCCCTATGTTTTAGTTTGTACTTGAATGATTTTCCAGATGTATATATGCATTCAAATGTACGCTGATGATGACACTGTGATTTATGTACATGATAAAAAAATGAACAGGTTGCACAAAATGATCTGTATAAGTTTAAAAAATAGTCTGCAGTGACACCTCACTTAGAAATTTTAAATTTATACAGAGTAGTGTTGTCACGGTACCAAATTCCAGTAGTCGGTACCGATACCATGAAAAGTTTACGGTTCTCGGTACCAATTTCGGTACCCAGCAAAATCTGCTGGAACTATTTTTTTATTTTATATAGCTATTTTAAAAACATTGTGTATGTTTTGTGTGTGTACTACGGAGAGGGATTAGGGCCAAGCAATAATAAAAAAATAAACCATCTCGAGATTAAAGTTGTTTAATTTCGAGAAAAAACTTGTTAAATTACGGAACAAATTCGTTAAATTATGAGAAAAGTCATAAATTACGAGGAAAAAAGTCGTTAAATTATGAGAACAAAATTCGTAATTTAACAAAAAGATGCGTCATATAGCCAAAGTCCGTTATTCTACAGTCTCTGATATAGCCGCTTTGCGCTTTGAGAGGGATGTGGGACACGAGCAGGAAAGAGACCACTCTCTTAATAATAACTTCATGTTTTCTCCTGATGTTACAAGCAACTGACACTTGTTGTAAAGGTCTGAAGAGCGAGTTTATCCTCCGCAGGGGAAAGACATTCAGGCTATGTTTGATTTAGCGCTGCCAGAGAAAACGAAAGTAAAAATCACCGGCGCGTGAAACGCGCTATACAAATAAACTTGACGCGCCTTATAAAGTTTAATAACAAGCACAAACTGTGTTAGAAATTGACGTGCAAGCAAAAAGTTTCTGTTCTACGGTGTTTTTTCTACTTTACCACAGGAAGATGCGAATAGCCTATAATAGGCCAAAATGCGAACGAAAGAAAGAAACGTTTATAATAGCTGCGGAGTGAGATTGGGAAAAGAAACAGAGATTCCTGTTTGTGGAATAACTAATGGAATATTGTTAAATTCTCTGATAATCAGGTGACCATCGCGATTCGCAAAACAGAATACAAAGCTTAAATGTATGGACTCACGTCTCTCTCTCATTCGGCATGAACCAAAATATTCCATGGCTGCGATTTCACATTTAATTGCTAACCCATTTTCTTTTGTAACAAAGCTTTGGGCTTCACTCGTGTCATATTCAAGTAAATACTGACTATCAGTAGGTACCGAATATACCCGGATTCCGTACTACGGTACTACGAAATGCTGGTATCGTCACATTTTCAAAATTTCAGTACCGACTTGGTACCGAAGTACCGTACTTTTGACAACACTATACAGAGCCAACTTTCAACGGAACTGCAAGAATCTTTTTGCATTCTTTGATTTTTTTTTTCCCCTCTTTTTTCTTACCGCATTACTTTTTCTGTAAAAGCTGTTAATAACTGGAATAATAATTGACCAGTAATATTAGACAGTGTCCTACTTTTGCACCGTTTAAGTTACATTTGAAATAGGGCTGGGTATTGAAACAATTTTCATGATTTGATCGATTAGTTTTTGATTAGATTTGATTCGATATTGATTATTTTGGATGTAGTATTTCAGTTACAGTACATGTCAAATTTTCTAGAGGAAAAAAATCTCTCAACTAATGCTGTAAACTACACATGTAGTTGGTAGTACTATAATAATATTGAATGTTAAATTAACTTATTTATATACAAACACTTAAATTACACTCACTGATATTTTTATTTAAATAAAGTTTAGTGGGTGATTCGGCCGTCCGTAGGTAATCACAGTGTGTTGATATACAGCCATATCGCCACAGCTACGAGTGTGATACTGCGTTTATACAACAGTTTGACACCACTAGAATTACATAATCATATTTCTACTCCAATTCGGTTTTTGAAATATAAACATTTAAATCATGGCTGTCATAACTGATTTATTCAAACATGCATTAAATATTTAAGAACATTAAAAATTATAATGAATATGTAGGGGTGCATAGCTATATTTATCAGAATGTTGTTTTCTAGAGTTCACTTTTCTAGCTGACTAATGAGTTTATGGTCACTGAATATGATTTTCTGCGGTAAATGTGACGTTACGTGACATTGTTTACAAGCTGTTTTATTGACGTCTTTCCGAGGTTGAAACACTGAGGTATTACGCGAGACATTATATGGATTTCGTAAGTTGTACTGTATATTTAACATACCTTCAGATGTTTAGTTATGTTTATTTCACGCTGTAACTGGTATTAAAGCGGAGGAGAGGATGTTCACATGAGCTCCATGCTGCCACTTCTCTTTAACTGAGGCGCTACAGTGATCTGTCCGCCACATTAAACAGCGCCAAAACGGTTTGTTTTTTGAATCTCATAATAAGATGGACATCATTTGAAATCTGAGACTTGCTTCACATCAAAAGTAACAAAGCACAAAGATTATTGTGATTTATTGGATGGGAGGCGCGACATATTCTGCTCATTCATCAACTGAAAACAGACTAGACTAATCGATTCTTGGGATTTAAGAATCAATATTGTTTCGTAAAAAATGAGAATCGGAAATCAATATTTTTTTACCCAGCCCTATTTGAAAATATGTTTAAAGATGAGTCAGGTTTGTGATCATTTGAATATTTTTGTGCTCTGATATGGTTTCATAATTTTGGGGGTTTGATTTTTATTCTTGTGTGATGTTTTGCAGTATGCTATTGTATATTGTTTTTAAAAAAAACTTTTAAAAACAAATAAAAATTACAACAACAACAAAATGACTAAAACTAACTAAAATAATAAAAAAAAAAAAAAAAAAAAAAAAAAAAATATATATATATATATATATATATATTATATACAGTACAGTCCAAAAGTTTGGAACCACTAAGATGTTTAATGTTTTTTTAAAAGAAGTTTCGTCTGCTCACCAAGGCTACATTTATTTAATTAAAAATACAGTAAAAACAGTAATATTGTGAAAATATTATTACAATTAAAAAACTGTGTACTATTTAAAATATTTGACAAAGTAATTTATTCCTGTGATGCAAAGCTGAATTTTCAGCTTCGTTACTCCAGTCTTCAGTGTCACATGATCCTTCAGAAATCATTTGAATATGCTGATTTGCTGCTCAATAAACATTTATGATTATTTTCAATGTTGAAAACAGTTGTGTACTTTTTTTTTTTCAGGATTCCTTGATGAACAGAAAGTTTAAAAGAACAGCATTATCTGAAATACAAAGCTTCTGTAGCATTATACACTACCGTTCAAGTTTGGGGTCAGTAAGAATTTTTTATTTTTATTTTTTTGAAGATTAAAGAATGAATACTTTATTCAGCAAGGATGCTTAATCAATCAAAAGTGTCAGTAAAGACATTTATAATGTTACAAAAGATTAGATTTCAGATAAACACTGTTCTTTTTGAACTTTCTATTCATCAAATATCCTGAAAAAAAATATTGTACACAAATATTTTGTACAATTGTACACATTAAATGTTTCTTGAGCAGCAGATCAGCATATTAGAATGATTTCTGAAGGATCATGTGACACTGAAGACGGAGTAATGATGCTGAAAATTCAGCTTTGCCATCACAGGAATAAATTACTTTGTGAAATATATTCAAATAGAAAACAGTTATTTTAAATTGTAATAATATTTCACAATATTATGTTTTTACTGTATTTTTAATTAAATAAATGTAGCCTTGGTGAGCAGACGAACTTCTTTTAAAAACATTAAAATCTGTTCCAAAAAGTGGTTCCAAACTTTTGGACTGTACTGTATGTATATATATATATATATATATATATATATATATAGATATATATATATATATTATATAATGTATTGTGTGTATATGCATTATTAAAAAGAAGAAAACTGTCAATATTTGCTTGAAGGAAAAGAAGCATCAGTAACCATAAAAGAAGGCCCTTCAGACGACTGTTTCAGGTTTATCCGTGATTCCTGATCGATCCATCCTCCTTGATTCTTCAGGAATAAAGCTGAAGTTTCTGGCGTCCCGCCTGTTTTCTCCTTCAAAAGTTTTTGTGTATCAAATGAGTATTTGTGTTCTCTCCTCACGCCGTTTCCCTCTTCACTTCCTGTGCGTAATGAGGCGCTGTGCGCTAAATGTAAATAAATGTAAATGGGCGGCACCGGTGACATGACAGATGACTGGGTGCCGTGGGTGCGATCGCCGTCCTCCAGGCAGATGGCTTTTGATTTACTGTTAGCTGTCTGCATACCTCCACCATGAATCAGCCGTGATTTATGATGCCGTGCGTAAAAATACAGCTCCAGAAAATCACTCATGAGGTTCATATCAACAATAAGTGTGAACTTCAGTTTGATTATTTCTTTGAAGAGCCGCTCGCTCGTTTAAAGCAAATACGAAGCGATTACGGGCGATAAGAGTTGGTCAGGTTATTCTCTGGAGATCTCACTTCTGAAGATGAAGCTGTTCTGAAGTGATGCTGTATCTGAGTTTATTACTTTTGAAGCCATGAAAGAAACTAATTGCATTATATTTATCACTTTTTATTTTTTTATCCTTTAATGGGGTCACCTGCACACACACTATGTGTGTGTATGTATGTATGTATGTATGTATATATATAATATATAATATATAATAATAATAATAATATAAAATAACACAGTCACTCCTACTAGCCACTTAAAATATACATTTTTCAATTGTAGTCTTTCAAAGGCCTTGGAAATAATAAACTAAGTGCAATGTAGTGTTGACAAAAATATCTATTTTTCGATACATATTGATGCTAAAATATCTGAAACACTACCAATACTCATTTTAAGCAGAATAGATACACAATACCAGCTGTTTTAACTCTCATCTCTCCGAGAGCTAGATGACAAACAAAAAATTTTGGCGTGGGATTGTGTATTGCGCAAAGTTTTACTCGTTCACACAGATTTTGTGCTTACACCCAAAGTGCACACACATAAAGCCGCCTCTCAGTACCAAACTGAATTATTTTTTGCTGCTTATTGTGCTTAAACAGTCAAATACACACAAAATAATGACAAAATGCCAGTCATGGCGAGTATTCACGTAAATACAGTCAGTTAATCATACAGTGTAACATGCATCCATGCGTCAGGACCTAAAGTGACAGCAGCTAATATACCGGCTGCCAATTATTAGATAATATAAAAATATCCATATGGCAGTTTTCCCCCATGGTAACAATGTCAAAATTGTGGCCAGTATTCGAAATGTTTTAACTAATCATCTTGTAATGAATATCATTTAACCCTTGATGCAAACATGGGTCAAAATGACCGGCTGAGTTTTTATTTTCTATATCTTTGCAAGAATTAATTTCATCATTCAGTATTCCAGGTATTCCTCAATTAACTTCTTTTTGATCATCACAAATCCTCATTTTAATTTTTTTTTTTTCTTACTTTTTTAATAAAAATCATTTTTGTATCACTACCCTTCTAATGCGCAACATGGGTCAAAAATGACCCGTATTCATTTCCTATGTAATTTCAATCATGGTTGTGTTTCTTTGCTGAATCTTAAAAGAAATGTATTTTATCATTCATTTATTCCAGGTATTCCTTAAATATCTTGTTTTTGATTGTAAAAAATCATTATGTTCATTTTTTCTTTCTTACTTATAAAACAAACACAGTTTTTGTTGTCTACATCAATTTTACACATGGGTCAAAAATGACCCGTATTCATTTCCTATGTAATTTCGTCATGACTGAGTGTTTCTTCGCTGAATCTTTGAAAGAAATTTATTTATCATTTATTTATTTCAGGTATTCTTAAATATCTTGTTTTTGATTTTCTACAAATAATTATGTTTATTTTTTCTTACTTTATAAACAAACACAGTTTCTACATCAATTTTACACACATGGGTCAAAAATGACCCATATAGAAATCTTTAAGATTTGCACATTTTTGCAAGTAGGAACATATTTACTGCAGACAACTGTTCATCTGCCACACATTTTACATCTTAACAAGGCTACTTTTGTATATTTGATGGATGTAAGTCTTATTATATTTAATATATTAGGCTATATATTTCATAATTTTTAATTTTTGTCATAAATGCAATTGGTCATCCTTTTTGTCTGTCAGCGTTCCTGAAATGTAACAGTTTTGGACAAATACAACATGAGTCTAAAGTGACCCGAATTAGTTATTTTCTATATCGCATATATTACAATAAATTAATTTATCATTCATTATTCCATCTATTACTCAATAACCAAATCCTTATTTAAATTTTTCCTTTCTTTTTGAATGAATTTTTTTTGTGTGTCATTACCTTTCTAAAGGCCAACGTATACTTCACTTTTTATGTGTACGTGAGGGTCAGCATACAGATTTTTGTAACTTTTTATAATTTCCGCCGGATTTCTGTAACTGTGTATGTGCAACCCTGCACATACACATTTAAATTGTTTGACTGTTCGCAAAGTACACTTTCAGCTTTTTTTACAGTGATGTCATCATCCACCTCAGTTCTGTTGAGGACTAACACTCTAGATAAAGAAAATTAAAAGCACTTGTTGATCACACTTATTATATATTTTCACTGTTGGACAGAAACCTTGTTCAAAACTGTTACTTTTCAGGAACACTGATAGATGTAAAAGGTGACCAGTAGCATTGGTTTATGAAAAAAATAAAATTATGAAATATAATATAAGCCTATGAAATATAATATGTCTTTCATCCATCAAATATACAAAAGCAGCCATGTTGAGACATGAAATGTGTGGCGGATGAACAGTTGTCTGCAGTAAATATGTTCCTCTTGCGAAAATTTGCAAAGGTTTCTATATGGGTAATTTTTGACCCATGTGTGTAAAATTGATGTAGAAATACAAAAGTTATGTTTGTGAAAATCAAAAACAAGATATTTAATGAATACCTGGAATAAATAAATGACAAAATACATTTCTTTCAAAGATTCAGCGAAGAAACACTCAGTCATGATTGAAATAACATAGGAAATGAATACGGGTCATTTTGACCCATGTGTGTAAAATTGATGTAGACAACAAAAACTGTGTTTGTTTATAAAGTAAGAAAGAAAAATTGAACATAATGATTTTTGACAATCAAAAACAAGATATTTAATGAATACCTGGAATAAATGAATGATAAAATACATTTCTTTCAAAGATTCAGCAAAGAAACACTCAACCATGATTGAAATTACATAGGAAATAATACGGGTCATTTTGACCCATGTGTGCATTAGAAGGGGTTTTCATAGCTTGTGCATCAAAGGGTTAATTTCTACTTTCTGAGTATGAATTATTATCTGCATTGAAAGACAACAATACTCAAGTACTGTAAAAGGTTTTGCCACTAACTGAACTGACTGGTTTTCTCCTGTATGATTTCATATGAGTCTCTCAGACCTCAGAACTGTACATGATTTATGAGCTTCTACAACTTCTGACCTCCTAACTGAACTCCTTTCCACAAATTGATCATAGAAATAAAAACAGTATTAATAAAAATTAATAACAGTTTTCTATTAGTCTTATTAAGTGCAAACAATAAGTGCAACCATAATCAAAGTACTCTCCCAATATTCAAAGTGCAAATAGAGAACAATTTTTCCTTCAAGCATGATGGAGAGCTAAGAGATGGTTACAACTACACAGCCCCGCATAAGATAGATTTCATAATGGGAGATATTTGCATCCATCAGAAGGCCGCTCTCAAAATGCGGGGTATTGAAATCGTGTTTGAATGCGCATTCGCGTTTTACTTTCGCTTTCGATTTTGCGCAAGATGAGACATTTATCAGACGCTTTATTAGGCTCTTGTGCAATGAATCTTCTGCCATGGTCTCGTCAGTCATCTTGTCACGTGATCAGTGCACTACGTACGGCTCTGCTGCTTGTGTTGGATGAGCTGTATGAAATTGAAGGGACTACTATTAGGGTTGGGTGATGACATTGCAATGGACAATGATATCGTCGGGAGGGTGGGGGGGGGGGGGGGGGTATTATTTTAATTTTTTGTTATTATATAATAACTCATCCAGGCTTTCCAATAGGTTGCACGTGAGGGGGGAAAAAGTAGCGTTCTTCCACTTAAGAAGAGTTGTGCACTTTTAAGCACTTTTTATTTTAATATATCTCTTTACATAAATATTTTTTTCTTCTTAAAAACTATAATTTCGTCATCCGGGCTTTCCAATAAGTTGCACGTTTATATCTTAAACTGCCGCTTCAGTGCAGTATAGCCACAGAGCACGATCTCCCGAGACACTACAATAGGCTACTAATAATTCATTAATAAGGGCTGTTTTCTTGTACAAAATTAAATATTTTAAGTTAAATGTACAGTGACGTAAAAAAAGACAAGATTCTAACAATGTCAAGATCAAATGCCTGACACGGTATTTTCACAGACTAACACGCGTCACGTCTCTGGCATAGACTACAGTATTTAAAATAGCATATATGCATTAGTTATATTCTCAATTTATTTTACAGAGCAATTCCTGCAAAGATTTTAGGTTAACTATAGTCTATAGAAGAGACTAGGATTAGTGTGTTTTTTTTTTTTTTTTTTTTTACAGTCTATGGTGTCGACTCACAAGACTTGCAGCGGAGCGGGGCGGGGGCGTGGCATCATGATGGTGTCTCTCCATCGTGATGTCGGTCAGCCACAACCCTAATTGTTATCCAACTGAATTAAATGGTTTTATTTCTATGAAAAGCAAAACAACAGTGGAGGCGTGATGTAAACATAGCCGTTGCATATCTCTCACACTCCACCATGGCAATATCACAAGACAGCTTTTCATCTCGACAAGAAATCTAGTCACATTTTAATCTTGCGTCACACCCCTAATATTTACCAAATGTATTCGCTAGAAAAATGTCATTTATTTCTGCGATCAAAGCTGAATTTTCAGCATCATTACATTAGTCTTCAGTGTCACATGATCCTTCAGAAATCATTCTAACATGATGATTTGATGATCAAAAAACATTAAAAAATGTTTAATTTTTTTTTTTTTTTTTTGGAAACTACAATTTGACAAATATACAGTTCTAAAGAACAGCATTTATTTGAAACAAATCTTTTGTAACATTATAAATATCTTTACTTCAATTTAGTGTGTCCTTGCTGAATAAAAGTATTATTTTTGGATTTGTCCAAAAATCATTACTTTGGCCTCGTTGGATTTGGGGCATCATGCCGAGTCGAATGATATCCAATTTTCCCATATCGGCTATTTTGGCCGTCGGCCATTTTGAATTTTGTGCTAAAATGCTGTATTTTACGAACGCATTAGCGTATCGTTACAAAACTCGGTATGGCTCTTTGGCACCATGGCCTGACAGTACACAAAAAGTTTTGGTGCAGTGCCACCTTGTGGTCAAAAGTTATAACAGAATTTACAATTAACGGATTGTAATGGAACCTTGATAGATTCCTTGGGTCATGCTGAGAACATTGATATCAAATTTGCCATAGTCAGATGAACTTCCTGTCCGCCATATTGTTTTTCTTTAAAAACCTACTTTTTTCGAACTCCTCCTAGACTGTTGCTCCGATTTTCACCAAAATCGAACCATATCATCTTCAGACCATGCCGACAAAAAGTTATGGATTTCAAGTCGATACATCAAACCATTTTTAAATACCGGAGCAACGAAATTTGAGGCATGATGCAAAACCCACTCTTGAAGCTGTATCTCTGCAATGCTTTGACATATTGACACCAAACTTTGCAAGTGTCATTGTCACTTCACTCTGACCATACCACAACAATTTGGACACAGCGCCACCTATTGGTCAAAAGTGATGAACCAGTAAATCCTTACTTTTGACAGTATATATCATTTTTCAGTTCTTTTGCCTAAAATGATCTTAATAGGTCTTTAATTGTTTACAGTTGCAGTTGGTCTGATGCTCACAGCCATGTTGGCTGGCTTATTGTGCTTGGCCCCGTAATTGCTGCTTGCAGCTATATTTTTATTTATTTTTTTAAATGTGTAATTTAATTGAAAATTTTAGTTTAGTTCTGTTCACACTACATGGACGGATGTTATCTGCAGTGTGAACATGATGAACGTGAAGCGTTACTTTAGTTTTCTCATTACATAACACACGTTACTAACATGTTTCCAACTCAAACTATACTGTTAAACAAGAGGAAGTGTTTAATGAGCGGACATCCACACGTTTAACATAATGAATAGAATGTGTTCATTTCTCATTGTCCAGTGCTGTTCATAAAACTCGTTAGACACGTCCGCTGGTTTCAACCCTCTCAATCTGAGGTTAAAGGTCGCGATCAAAGCTCTTGTGTCATCTGAAATACATGGAACGGGATCTGCTGAGGTCAATTAATATCATTTTAGCTCAGTCAATCAACTGTGCATGTATGAAGTGAGTACTGATTATTGAAGAGTCATTGATATGTGGAACGGTCACATGTTCATTTTCTGATAGTTGTGACTGTCTGTTTGTAGAGTGAAGGAATAAGTGTGAACACAAAGAAAACTGAGGCAAACCCAACGGACCTGAGCTGAAATCTCTGGATGTTAGCATGCTGCGAGTGTCAGTGGTAAATGAATGAGACGGATCTCATTTCACAGTCTGTCAGGAATGATCAGACACTTTCTCATTCTCAGCACGTGATGGAGATCTCACACATGATCCTGTGTGTGTGTGTGTGAGTGAGTGACGTGCTTGTGTTTAACCTTATTTTATTTCATGTCTCTATGCAATACTTGGTTCTGATTGGTCGATCACAGCATTCTGTGGCCAGAAAATCATGCATAAATAATTAAATAATAGGCATGTTTTTAAGATTTATTTATTTACAAAACATTAAATTGTGCATAAAATTGCATTATATACAGTGGGTACGGAAAGTATTCAGACCCCCTTAAATTTTTCTTTCTTTGTTATATTGCAGCCATTTGCTAAACTCATTTAAGTTCTTTTTTTTTTTTTTCATCATTAATGTACTCACAGCACCCCATATTGACAGAAAAACACAGAATTGTTGACATTTTTGCAGATTTATTAAAAAAGAAAAACTGAAATATCACATGGTCCTAAGTATTCAGACCCTTTGCTCAGTATTTAGTAGAAGCACCCTTTTGATCTAATACAGCCATGAGTCTTTTGGGGAAAGATGCAACAAGTTTTTTTCCCACCTGGATTTGGGGATCCTCTGCCATTCCTCCTTGCAGATCCTCTCCAGTTCTGTCAGGTTGGATGGTAAACGTTGGTGGACAGCCATTTTTAGGTCTCTCCAGAGATGCTCAATTGGGTTTAAGTCAGGGCTCTGGCTGGGCCATTCAAGAACAGTCACAGAGTTGTTGTGAAGCCACTCCTTTGTTATTTTAGCTGTGTGCTTAGGGTCATTGTCTTCTTGGAAGGTAAACCTTTGGCCCAGTCTGAGGTCCTGAGCACTCTGGAGAAGGTTTTCGTCCAGGATATCCCTGTACTTGGCCGCATTCATCTTTCCCTCGATTGCAACCAGTCGTCCTGTCCCTGCAGCTGAAAAACACCCCCACAGCATGATGCTGCCACCACCATGCTTCACTGTTGGGACTGTATTGGACAGGTGATGAGCAGTGCCTGGTTTTCTCCACACATACCGCTTAGAATTAAGGCCAAAAAGTTCTATCTTGGTCTCATCAGACCAGAGAATCTTATTTCTCACCATCTTGGAAGTCCTTGCGGGCTTTCATGTGTCTTGCACTGAGGAGAGGCTTCCGTCGGGCACCTGCCATAAAGCCCGACTGGTGGAGGGCTGCAGTGATGGTTGACATTCTACAACTTTCTCCCATCTCCCGACTGCATCTCTGGAGCTCAGCCACAGTGATCTTTGGGTTCTTCTTTACCTCTCTCACCAAGGCTCTTGTCCCCCGATAGCTCAGTTTGGGTGGACGGCCAGCTCTAGGAAGGGTTCTGGTCGTCCCAAACGTCTTCCATTTAAGGATTATGGAGGCCACTGTGCTCTTAGGAACCTTAAGTGCAGCAGAAATTTTTTTGTAAATCTGTGCCTTGCCACAATTCTGTCTCTGAGCTCTTCAGGCAGTTCCTTTGACCTCATGATTCTCATTTGCTCTGACATGCACTGTGAGCTGTAAGGTCTTATATAGACAGGTGTGTGGCTTTCCTAATCAAGTTCAATCAGTATAATCAAATACCTGAGTTAAATATATGAGTGTCACAGCAAAGGGTCTGAATACTTAGGACCATGTGATATTTCAGTTTTTGTTTTTTAATAAATCTGCAAAAATGTCAACAATTCTGTGTTTTTCTGTCAATATGGGGTGCTGTGTGTACATTAATGAGGAAAAAAAAAATTAACTTAAATGATTAATATAACAAAGAGTGAAAACTTTAAGGGGTCTGAATACTTTCCGTACCCACTGTGTGTGTGTGTGTGTGTGTGTGTGTGTATATATATATATATATATATGTATAACATAATATTTTGGATAAAGAAAATAAAGCCATTATTATTATTATTATTATTATTATTATTATTATTTATTTGCATTTTAGGCCTATTACCTAGTTTATTTATTTATAAAGCATTATATATTGGATAAAGAAAATAAAGCCATACCTAAGGCCTGTTTTAGACATTATATTATTATTATTATTATTATTAATAATAATATAATAATATAATTATATATTATTATTAATATTATTTAAGATAATAAAGCATGTTAGGCATATTTATTTATTTATTTATTAGAAAGCATAACATTTTGGATAAAGAAAATAAAGCCATACTATAGGCCTGTTTTATAGACTGTTATGATTATGATGATTATGATGATGATGATGATGATGATGATTAATTGCATAAAGATAAAGTATGTTAGGCATATTTATTTATTTATTTATAAAACATTAAATTTTGCATAAAGGAAATAAAGTTAAGTTTTTGGCCTATTATAAGCTGTATTATTATGATGTTCTGTGGTCAGATATGTGTGTATAATGTGTGCATCACAGGATCCTCCTGCAGGAGATATCGAGCGCTCGTTCTATAGCCCGTGGATGTGAATGATCATGTGTCTGTGGTCTGCTTTACAGACATCGACTCCAGCGTAATGTCTGTCCTGACTAATGCTGTCCCCCCTCTCTCTCTATAGATCCACTACACACTATCACATCAGGTGTATTCATCAGAGTAGATGTGTGTGTGTGTGTGTGTGTGTGTGTGTGGTGTGGTGTGTGGTGCATTTGAATGAGGTC
Source organism: Culter alburnus (assembly GCA_028476615.1). Taxonomy (NCBI): domain Eukaryota; kingdom Metazoa; phylum Chordata; class Actinopteri; order Cypriniformes; family Xenocyprididae; genus Culter; species Culter alburnus. Next base: position 615,498 of record JAOTNS010000084.1, on the reverse strand, counting down.
CTGTTGAACTCTGTAGCTTTGAATAAATGAATCTGTGTTGTAATTTAGGGAAGTATTTCTTTTAAAACAAAATTTGCTCTGCTTAAACTCAGACACTTAATAAAAGGAAGAAAATGAGCAAGGTGTAATTAGTCATTGACAGTCTCAACAGTGTCTCAACATGAGCTCAGATGTATCATTCTGCAAAGTCAGTGATCTCAATGTGTTATTTTTTTTAGTTTCATTTCTTGTTTAGTTAATTTTTTAGTTTAATTTTTAGTTATTTTGTTATGCTCTTTGTCTTTTTTGAGATTCTTAATATTACTATTTAGATTTTATTCATTTTAGGTTCTTTAGGTTTTATTTATTATTTATTTGTTTGGTCATGTGCTTTGTCATTTTTATATTTTTAAAATAATTTTATGATATTTTTTTTTTTTTTTTCTTTCTTCTTTCTTTCTTTTTCTTCTTTCTTTCTTTCTTTCTTTCTTTCTTTCTTTCTTTCTTTCTTTCTTTCTTTCTTTCTTTCTTTCTTTCTTTCTTTCTTTCTTGTTTGTATTTTTAATGCATCAACCTAAGCTTATTTCAGTTAGTTGGCTGGGAAACATTTTATTTACATTTTATTTTCTTTTCATTCATTTTAGTTTATTGACTTTAGTGTTTTGGTATAATTGATAATTGATATTCAATAAAAAATATTTATTATTTATTTATTTTCTAGTTAGTAATTTGAATGTGTCAAGTTAAATTAATTTAATTTATTTGCCCAGGCAGCATTTATTTTTTCTTTTAACTCTTTGGTATGTATTTATGGATTGATTGATTGATTGATTGATTGATTGATTGATTAATTGACGGACTGACGGACTGACTGACTGACTGATTGATTTATTGATTGTAATTTTACTTCATCAACCTAAAATTACATAAAATTCAGTTAGTTGCTGAGGCAACATTTTTATTTAGCCTAAGTTTTAAGTTTATATTATTTATTTTATTTCAGATTTCTAATAATAATAAATAATAGTTTTAGTTAATGATAATAACCCTGATATTATCTGCTCTCCACATTCATGCTCCTCCTGGATGGTAACTAGTGGCTCATTTGGGGGTTTATTTTGGAGACGGGTGTTCTGGGACAGTCAGGACAGGAACCTAGTCCTCAGGTCAGTGTTAACTAGATGATGGCAGCTCGAGTTCAGTCTTGCATCACATTGTGTTTCCCACTTTCTCCAGAAAAAATCTTCCAGGAGGGAGAGACATGGATCATAGAAATGCAGCAGTATTGTTCTCATCGCTCCAATGGAAGATTTTTAGACTCAAGACTGTTTGGCATTAAAGTTTGCTTCGTCTAGATGCTGTTTTATCGGCAATCAATCCCAGAATGAGTTTGAGTCAGACCTGGGTGCAGAGGTCAGAAGTCAAGAGTTGTTGCGTTAACATGAGAGTGTTTCATTAGTGTTCAGATAGATGTCACTAATCAGTGAAAATGTCCTGAATTGTGTCTGTATGTTATTTTGTCATAAATCCAATACGTCTCATAGCTATGGTCCTCTGGGTGGCTTTATTAAACAGACAGAGAATCAAATGCCCTGTGGACCAATTAAACCAGCAGAAATGAGTGTTATTGGATTTTCTACCAATTAAAAAAAAATATCATCAAGTCAATGGCCACCTGTGAAGAAAACAGTGACATGCATAGTCAGACTCTGCTTTTTGTGCAAAGGAACAGAATTATTATTTTTAATGTATTTTATTCATTCATGTAATTATGATTGCATTATTTAGGCATCACTGGTTTTGGATTTACCCAGCCTTGAATGTAACGTGAACAGACTTCATACTGCTAGTTTAAATTCAGGTTACCTGAGACTGTCTGGCCTGGATCATCTTAATTATGTTAACAAGTGAAGTTTAGTTTCGTTGTAAGTTGGCTCTCGCCGGCCCATGGCAGATTTGCTGATCCTCACAGACTTATTTGGACACTACATCTGTTCTGTGTCTGCTGACCTGATGTGTGTGTGTGTGTGTGTGTGTGTGTGTGTGTGTGCGAATGAGTGTGAGTGTGTGATAGGCTCCCTAGATAGTGTGCACGTGCCAAATGCATCTGTCCATGCCTTAACGTTTCCGTAATGCCCACATCTCCCTATTTGGGTAAAAATGTAATAATACTAATAATAAATGAAGAGTTTCGTTGCAAACGAGATAACTCCGTTTTTTAATTTTTCAAAAATCTTGTTTTTTGGTTGTGCATTCCAATTAATATCAATTCAACTGCAGTTGGTTTGTTTTGATTTAAACCTTCATAACTTAAAAAATACAGCTAAGTAGCACCATAAAACAAAATAATAACATGATAACATAATAATAAACATGTTTTGACAAAAATGTTAAAAACGGAGTTATCTCGTTTTGCAACGAAACTCTTCAAATATAGCTGCAAGCAGCAATTAAGGGGCCAAGCACAACAGAAGCAAACAAGGAAGCTAGCAGCAGACCAGCAATCTCATAATGGACTATTATAGCAACTGAAACAAAAACACTGCATGTCAATGAGACCAACAGTTCTGTTCATTTCATGTTTTGTTCAGTTATAGTGGTGCAGTCCCACTGCTTTTTTTTGCCCCCATATATAAGTATGTCAAATGTAGTGAAAATATTTAGTTTATTTATATGCATGAACACATGAAAATTACTCACACCTGACTTTGATTGCATTTTTTGCCACTTACTATCAAAATTTTGACATTTGGCCATTAACATTTAAGCAACGATCTATGTTCCCAATTTTCATACGGTGGTTTCATCTTGATTGGACTAACGGTTTTGAATATATTTGCAAAAGTTGTTAAAAGCTAAATCACAACGTAGCACAAAAACCATAAGGCGAAACCTAGCATGTTTTGTATCGTTAGACTCAGCAAGGATTCAGAAATTTAAGTAGATGACTTATTCCCATTAAAATAAGTCAACCATATTTGAGAATATATGAGAATATTTGATTACACCACTAGGTGGCGCTGTCTCGAAACTTCTCAGGCTCCTTCAGGGCATCATGCTGATGACCCATACTGAGTTTCGAAATGATACGCTAATGCATTCAATAAATACAGCATTTTGCTACAAAATGCTAAATGGCCAATGCCCAAAATGGCTGATATGGTAAAATTGGATATCATTCAACTTGGCATGCTGCCCTGAATCTAACAAGACCAGTTTTTGGCCAAACTATTCGGAACTTATAAGCTAAAATATCATTTTTTTTTGCTATATCCGGACCAGTAGGTGGTGCTGTGCTGAAATGCAGCATGTATACTCAGGTCATGTTTTTTTTTTTTTTTTTTTTGAATACGAAGTGTTTCAAAATTTGGCATACACTTCTTCTAATTTGTTTGCATGTTATTTGAGAATGGTTGGGTTCGTCAAAAAGCTTTTGATACATTTTTGCCAGCATAGTCTGAAGATGATCTGATTTGATTTTCATAAAAATTGGAGAAATCATCTTAGAGGAGTTCAAAAAAGAATTTTTTTTTTTTTTTTGGTGGAAAATTTGGCGGCAAAAGTTTTATGACAGAAAATGACATCATAGGGTGCAATCGAATCATATTGAGCCAAGGAATCAGAGGAAAAAATGAGTTTGTTTCTAACCGTTATGGTTGAAATATTAGCGTAGACATGAGTGAAATTTTGGACAAGTGGTGGCGCTAGAGAGTATGATCTAGAGACACCAAATTTGCTGTAGTTAATGTTGGGACTGTCCTCTATCACAGTCCTCTAAAAAGTAATAAAGTAGTGAAGTAAAAGTCCTGAAGGACATTATCTAGTCAAGCGCTTTCATGACAACTGTACAGGATTTTTATCTGAATGAATGCAGGCTCATATTTCATATTAAAGCTATCGAATCTTTATAGTGAAACTGAGGTCGATTTTGAGGTGATTTGAGATTGGACCTGTGCATGTTCTTCATGAGATTGATCCATGACAGCAAACGCCTGTGAATGTAGTCATGAATAAAACATTCACATGGAAGCTTAGGAAAAAAAAAAAAAAAAAAAACATGCATGTGCTGTAGGGAATATTCCTGTACATTTGTGTGTTTTTTTAACATGAGCCCAGCGTAGTTGCTCCTGATCCTCTGACGTGAATATGATTCTGTGGATTACTGTATGCATGTTGATTTATGAGCGCTGCACTCGGGCTGTGATGGTCATAATTAATCTGCGGTGATGGGCAGAGAAGCTGCGGACTGATGTATGCACAACATATGGCTGTGAGAGTGAGATTATCTCTGCACCACGGCTCGCGGCTGCTGAATCAGCGATGTACCGCGGTACCGCAGCACACGCTGAGCCACAATCACTGCGCGTCAGCTCCTTTATTTCTCTCAGTGCGTCTGTTACGCTCTGCCAAGACCAAAGCTGATTCTATTACTGCTCAGATGTTGCTCTTTTGTAGCTCAGGAGACTGATCACTTATGATTTATTGAAGTATCAGCCTTAGGAGAAATAAAATAGACTCAGATGAGTCACGAGGGAAATCATACAGGGAGAGTATAGAGCTGTATATGAACGAGGAGCAGCTCAGATCATTTGATGAGAAATCTTTGATCTCTGACTTTTCATTGGACCATTTGGTATTTTGTAAAATCTGATAACATTTCTATAACAGTTTTACAATTATATTGTTTATATATATTTCTTGCATAAAGAAAATAAAGCCCATTTTAGGCCTCGTTCCTTTGTTCATTCATTCATTCATTCATTCATTCATTCATTCATTCATTCAAAATGCAGATTTCCATATTGAGATCTCCAACTATTGATTGCAGTCTTTGGTGTTTTGTGTGTAAAAAATAAAAAATAAAAATCTGAGCACACTTTTTATTTATTTATTTTTGTTAAAGTAAAACAATTTTATTTTATGTATTTTCAAGGTTTGTTTGTTTGTTATTATTTATTTTATTTATTTTATTATTATTTTGTTTAAAATATTATAATTTATGTAAAGAAAATATTAATTCTTTATTTAAAATGTAGATTTCCATCACTGTAGATCACTGAATTTGATTAGTCTGAGCAGAGTTTTTAATAAATATATATATTTAATATTTTAAATGTTGTATATTTTTATAGTTTGCATAAAGACAATAAGTCTGTTTTTAGGCTTATTGTAATCTTCTTTGTTTATTCATTCAGTTTCATTCATATATATATATAATTATATAATTATATATTTATACAAATTCATATATATATTATATATATATATATATATTATATATATTATATATATATATATTATATTTAAATTATATTATAACAAATTTAAGCTTTATATATATTACTATTATTATTTATTCATTTGTTTTTGTTTTAAAGAAAATATGATCATTTTCATAAAGAAAATAAAGCCAAATTTCAAGGTTTATGTATTTTTTTAATTTAATGTTTATTATTAATATTGTTTAAAAATATCATGATTTTTGTAAAGAAAATATTTATTTATTTTTTACTTTATTTATTTATTTAAAATGTAGATTTTCCATCACTGAATTTGATTAGTCTTTGGTTTTGTAAAATCTGAGCACAGTTTTTATATATATATATATATATATATATATATATATATATATATATATATTATATATAGTATAAAGAAAAGATAAGTTTATAGGCCTTTTTTATTTTTTATTTTTTATTATTTATTTATTTAAAATACAGATCCTCCATATTGAGATCTCTGATTTTTAATTGTAGGCTCTTCTAAAACTAGTGATGAAACACGTGAGATTTCTGGGTCTTACTCCATATGTTTGTTGAGGACAGGTGTACTATCATCCAGAATGACATAGCAACCACTTAGCAACAGAGTTCAAATCACTCAGAACACCTTAGCAACACCCCAGCAACGGCCTACAACACTAGTGGATTGTTTTTTTCAAGCAAACACCACTGTTTTCTTCATAAATTGTTAAAAATCTAAACTCAGGGTACGTTTACATGACAATGATACTCATAAAGTCACCGTTTTCACACATTTTTGTAGTTTACTCTGAGACAATAAAAAAAAAAAAAATTGCACTTTGAAACTTGTTTTCAAAAGTTTGCACTGTCAGGCCCCCAAAACGCTGTCGTCATGTATATGAAAGGCCAAAACGCAGTTGAAAACACTTTTTAATTGAATCTGAATCTGGTCTCAGAATCTGATTTGCATGCGGTTTTGTTGTGAGGCAAACATACTCGCGGTGTTCTTTCAGGTCCTCTGAGACTGTTTCTCTGGAGATCAACCTGACTGGATCTGGCAGAAAGAGACGAGCACAACTCTTTTTGTGTTCACAAGAGAAAGGGAGAGAGAGTTAGACTCATATTGATTACTCCTAATTGGATTCCTATCAAGTCTGCTGGGAATTGAGTTCCGGCACTTTTCCGAAAGAAAAGAAAAGCCTCCACTCAGGGATGTAGTGCTCTCCACTATATGAGGCTCACTAACTTCATTTGAGAAGCCCCCAGAACAAACCGTGATTTGATTATGGTGAGGATTTCTTGTGTCTAATTACACTGCCTCTTTTTTCTCCCCTCCAACATCAGTCAGTTTCAACCTTTTCATGTTGTATTTGGGGCGACAGCTCGGGCTTTGGCTGCGGTCTGCGGGAGGAGTTCAGAAGCGATGAGGAAATGCCATCTTAATGCATCTATGTTTTGCGGCTGGGCTATTAGCAGAGATTAGACATCGAGGAGCTGTCATGATGACATGAAGGAGCGCTGCCATGCGCATGCTTTAAATGATGAAATGGATTGTTTACTGTCTGTCGGCTCAAACCACGCCTGCTATTGACAGCCGACTCATTCTTGAGATGTTTACTGGAAAAACACCATACAGCAAAGTCAGTCTGAAACCATCGCTTCCCATAATGCATTGCAGGCGTGACAGTGAGATTAATGTGACTGAACGGCGATTGTCTTTATGGGGAAATATAAGGTTGCATTCTGTTGTTTTAGCACTAACCAGAAAGATTTACATGGGTAAAAATAATGGTGTGAGTTTTACAGTCTGGTGTCTTTGGAGAATCTTTATAATGTCCATATTTTTTTCTCTCTATTTTTTTTTTTTTTTCTTTTTAAAGGGATAGTTTACCCAAAAATGAAAATTATCCCATGATTTATTCACCCTCAAGCCATCCTAGGTGTATATGAATATCTTCTTTCAGACGAACACAATCGGAGAGATATTTAAAAATATCCTGGCTGTCCTGGCCCAAAATGAATGCATCTATCCATAATAAATATAATCCATACGGCTCCAGGGGGTTAATAAAGGCCTTCTGAAGTGAAGCGATGGGTTTTTGTAAGAAAAATATCCATATATAAAACTTTATGAAGTAAAATAACCAGCTTCCGCCAGACGACCGTACGCATACTGCGCAAGTTGACTTGCGCCAAATGAGTAACCTGTGACACGATGTATAAAGCAGGATCAGGGTTGCCAGGTTTTCACAACAAAATCCGCCCAATTGCTACTCAAAACTAGTCCAAAACTAGCCCAATCACATTTCAGGGGGTGCCCCTGTAAAAATCGCATATCATGCGTAAAATCCACATTTTTGACAGGGTTCTCCTGGTAAAACTTGCGTTTCATGGGCTAAACATCCAATGCTATCTCATGACCAATTCGTACAAGGTTGCTAATTCTTACAAATTCGTATGACCTCACATACGATTTGTCTAAAGCCCAGTGACGGGTAAGGTTAGGAGCAGGGTTAGGGGTCGGTAATTCGTAAAAATTCATACGAACTTGGCAACTCGTAAAATATGTACGATTTAGCAAAAATGCACAAATTTGTGTGCATTAGCCACCTCGTAAAATATATACGAATTTCCATGAGATCGGGTTGAAATATCATGTTATTTGTTGCTTCTGCTGCACTGAAACTGTAATTTTGACCTTCAACCGTTTGGTGCCCATTGAAGTCCACTATAAGGAGAATAATCCCTGGAATTTTTCATCAAAAACCTTAATTTCTTTTCAACTGAAGAAAGAAGGACATGAACATCTTGGATGACATGGGCGTGAGTAAATTATCAGGAAAATTTTATTTGAAAGTGGACTAATCCTTTAAAGTAATCCAATTCCACAGGAACACTGCGGACTTGTCAACACTGCGCAGGACGTAGGAGTATCGTAAGCTTAGACGCTTCTCACGGTTCAAATAAATATGGCTGGGCAACAAACTCAAGCTCCTCTTCTCTGATATCAAAATCCTCTGACATTTCTCTTTAAAAGTTATTGTTTTAGGCTTATTCGACTAATTAGACTAATTCGTGACCGGTGTTTTGTTTTGCTCTCTCCTCTGCGCTTCTGTGTTCATCATTACGTCATGCGTTGGGTCAATGGTCACTCTTCCTCCACAAATCGATGCGTACAGCCGTCTGCCAAAGCTACTTATTTTAGTTTAAAATAACCATATTTAAGTTTTAAATATAGATATTTTTCTTAAAAAAAACCCATCGCTTCACTTCAGAAGGCGTTTATTAACCCCCTGGAGCCGTATGGATTATATTTATGATGGATGCATTTTTGGGGGCTTCAAAACATGCCCCCCTTCACTACCTTTTGCTGCATTTTTGATCAAATAAATGCAATCTTTGTGAGCAGAAAATACTTCTTTCAAAACATACATAAATAAATAAATAAATAAATAAATAAATAAATGTTTTAATGGGGAAAAAATCTCTTTTTTTTTTCTTTTGGTTTTGGGTGAATGATGATTTGTGTGTTTCTGCATGAGTTTCACTCTGAAACAGATCGTTGTGTGTGTGTGTGTGTGTGTGTGTGTGTTGTGTGTGTTGTTACTGATCTGATATTCATAACGGCCAATAAAAGGTCAGCCATGTGAATTAAAATTAAAGACGGTTAGTGTGCTCTGTGAAGTGCACACATGTAGCCGGATTATTTCTGCGGCTAAATGTTCCCGCGGCGCTCGGGGAAGACCGGCGGTAAATTACTGAGTTCAGACTGATCTCCATCTGTGTGTGTGTGATTGTGTGTGTAAATCTCTCCGGTCTTCTTCTGGCCATTACCTGAGCGACTCTCTCAGCCCTGTTGATTGCTACTGTCAGCATCTGCTGATTTACACACTACGACTGCTAAACCCTCCTCCAATCTAGCCCTCCATCCATCTGTCCATCCTCCATCTCTCTTTTCACTGTCATTCACTCGCTCTCACAGTAGATGAGGCGGCTGCAGTTCCTCTGAATGACCAGCAAGAGTCTGCAGTGACGTTTGCATTCACAGACATTAACTGTCATAATTAAACTCATTTAATGCTTCAGTTACTCCCGTCTGCAATTGGTCATTCAGATAGTCCTACCCCAAAGTCACCTCAATGGTTGAGTCAGAACTTGACATTTCAAATGACCAGTGACTGAATAATAGTGACACTTGAACATTAAAACTGACTCGCCAGGAACTGTTTGAAAATTTGAAAATCATAATTACGTCAACTTGAATAAAAAAAATGTTGCTGCTTCATTAGTGTCAGTAACTGCAGTTTTAGCCATCGCACAACATTGAGACAAGAGGAGATTTTGGGGCGATACTAACTGTTCATCCGGCCAGTGACAAATGAGGGCGAGTGTTTTGAAAACAGAAGTGGCACAGAAATTAATGAATTAAATATTTGTATTTTTATATTTTATTTATTTATTTATTTATTTATTTTTACTTAACATTGATAATAATTAATAATCATTTTAATGTCATTTTATTTACTTATATTAATAATTTACTTACATAAATAATTAATAATTATTATTTAATAAGAATATTTTTATTTATTTGGTTAAATTATTTATTTATAATAATAATAATAATAATAATAATAGTTTGTTATTATAATAATTATTATTACTTGTTACCATTTTTATAATAAATTATATTAATAATTACTAATAATATTACTACTACTACTATACTACTACTAATAATAATAATAATTGTTTATTATTAATATTATTACTAGATATTTTTTAAACAGACATTTATGTCTCATGCTTTAATTGTTTTGCAGTCTCTCTCTCTCTCTCTCTCTCTCTCTTTCTCTCAGCGGCTCAGTCTGACGTGTCTAGACGAGCGTGAGTGAATTCCCTGGAGTCTCAGAATGGCCTCTAATCTGCTCAGTCCAGCTCATCTGTGTCTCATCAGTCTTTCAAAAGCTGCTCAGTGCTGTTATCAATCAGTCTGTCTGTCAGTGTAGTTGATGGTCAGTTAGTATCTGTCATGTTCAGTACTCTGTTTAGAGTGATTATGTTTTAAAATAAGGATGAAAATAAGTAAGTATAGCTCAATTAAAGCTGAAGTTGTAATAGGTTGAGGTGACTGGTTTTGACTTCAGGCCTAATAAACATGAATGGACCTTAAAGGTGCAATATGTAAGAATTTTGCAGTAAAATATCCAAAAACCACTAGTCCAGTGTTATATATTGTTATATTTTGTTTACTTAAGTACGTACAATATCCCAAATGTTTCCAACTATTTGTAAATCGTGAGAAAATTGCAATTTTAACCAAGGCTCCGGGACGTGTGAGGAGTCGCCTGTCAATTACGTCATACCCGCGTTACCCTCGGTTTCCGGTTTTATTTTGTAGAAACCATGGAAACACCAAAGACGCTTTAATATTTACATGTTTTAATAGACAAGAGAACTGTTTTTATATATTTATAGACATAAAACTAATTATTATTATATAGCTCAACACGTTTAGTCTTATTGTTTAGGCTAAATCTAATTTTCATGATTTTTTGCGAGTACCATGCTTTACCATGCCTCAGAGAAAAACACTATTTTGTCAAGTAGCTAACATAGCATAATCAGATGCAGCTTTATTTTTAGTAACAGTAATACAGCATTTTCTCAATCATACAATATGTTTTAAAATGAATTGCATGCCATTTATCAACACAAGCCATCCAGCATTTAATATGATATTCTAATATTGATCTATCTTACTGCAGTGTGTAACAGTGTCTCACAGCAGCCGCCGAGTGAACGCACAGAGTAACGTTATAACATCATTTTCAACACACTCAAATGTATCTAATATGATAAACAGAGCTGTGTTACCTCATACTCATGACCGGAAAAGCAGAAGCGGCGCCGGCGACTGTGTCATAATAAAAGTCCTGCTGCTCGTGAGGCGTGTGTTGTGCAATCGCTCCAGCGGCCTCGTTCAGCTCCACAACACTCGGTCCTGCTCTGCTTCAAACTACAGTAACGTTAATAATTGCATCCATGAACATGATTTGTTCCCGAGTCCTATCCCTATTCTATTCCACTGTCCTTTGAGGTGGAGACCACATGTCCCAAGATTCCGCTCTAAAACTTGGCGTCATCAAGCTACACCTTTGTTTTGAATAGGCCTCTAGCGACCTCTAGCGGACAGAAAATAATACATATTGCACCTTTAATCAGGGCTCCAGATTGCGACTAAACGGTCGCATTTTGCATTTTTTTTTTTTTCTGCCAGGGCGACTAAATTATGTTAGAGGTCGCACTGGTGCCACCACCACATTGCACAACTGATAAGAGCTACCATTTATGTTTCATATGAGAACATCAAACGGCAAATGAAACGAAACATCGCTACTCATTTGAGTTGTGCAGCATGGACCGTTTATCAGCACTGAGCAATAAGACAGCACAGATCTTGATCATGTGACACTGCTTACTACACAGTGCTGGGAGATCCAGTGAGAAAGCGTTTAAATTCTCCACAAAATTAATAACATAGCTACGAGATCTAGTGGGAAGCATTCAAATGCTTTATGTGCTTTAAACCACAGGTATCAGATCAAATAGCGCTGACGTGGAAACCAAGTGAAACACTGCCACAAACAAGTTTAGTCTCCCGAGTCCACAAATCACCATGGATTTAATGTAGTAACGCTTACTGAAACGATGGTATTGTGACAGAAATACACAAATGCTTTTACATTATTAATTTCAGGGTTAGCAAACTTTTGAGAGTGAAATTCAAGCACTTTTCAAGGCTTCACACTTTTTCCAGCACTTAAAAGCTCTAAATATTATCCAATTTTAATGTTATTTTTAATGTGGTGATTTGTAAAACTAAAAGTTTAACGATGAAGGAAAAACTAACTCTTCTAGGCAAGCAAAACTTTTTTTTTGTTTGACCTTGTAGTCAATTTTATCCCTTAAAAACATTTAATAAGAGTAGAATAGTTACATTTAAAAATGTTTTTGCAAGTTACTGTTAATAAGTTAATTTTATCTTCATCTCAATTCAAGCTCAGTGCTTTACTGTCAACTTTCCAATGAATAAACATGTAATATTATTAGTAACTGCACTTATTAATGCGAAACAGCAGTAATATTAAATTACCTTTATGATTTAAAAAAACAAAAAACAAAACAGCGCCAGTAAATCAGGTGCTGGCACCACCTTCTGTAGAACCTTCTGCTCTCAAACATCAGTCTGGAGCCCTGACCTTAATGTCTGTGGTCACAGATGAAAGACAGAGAGTCAACTGCTGCTGCTTCTTGAAGAGTGTGTGTTTGTGTACACATGTATGTATGAACACAGGGCCAAGGTTGTTTTGATGTGGATAAGAGAGGCGTAGATACAGCCTGAAGCACAAAGCAACATCAACAGAGGAGAAAACAGGTCAACAGCTTAGGGAATACTGACTCTCTCTCTCTCTCTCTCTCTCTCTCTGTGTGTGTCGTATTGGCCACTTTGATGCGCGCAAAGTTTTCAGATTTTAGCTGACGTCAGTCAATACCATCATCTGGGAATATTCCTTCAAATAATCATGTTTTTTAATGACAGGATGATTTTAGACATATTTAAAAAAAAAAAAAAAAAAGAATACTAAAACTAGCTAGATTTTTACATTCTGTGAAGAACATGCAAGTTGTGTTGTTGACCCGTTTAAAACTCCCTGGTATGATGCTAGAGTGTTTCCAGGGCGCTGATATGTGTTTGTTCTGGAAATGAAGGCACATTGCATTATGGGATACAATGCTTGGTCTTTTGTGTCACTCTGACGGACAGCTCTTCACCCTCACGACACACTTACTTTATATCGCAGCAGTAATAATGAAGGTTAAAGTCAGAAACACGCAGAGCTGTCCGTGTCTTCTTACTGAGAGTCATCAATCACTGATTACGATCGTGAGTGAAGGACAAACAGTATAGAAGATACTGACACATCATTCAGAGACGCCGTCACACAGCTTTTGCTGCTTCATCAGTGTCAGTAACTACAGTTTTAGCACTGCACAATACTGAGGCGATTAATGTGTTGAGAAGAACATATAAGTTTTAAAGGTGACTTATAATGCCCCCTTTCACAAGATGTAATATAAGTCTCTGGTGTCCCCAGAATGTGTCTGTGAAGTTTAAGCTCAAAATACCCACAGATCATTTATTATAGCTTGTCTAAATTGTCCATATTTGGGTGTGAGCAAAATTACGCCATTTTTGTGCGTGTACCTTTAAATGCAAATGAGCTGCTGCTCCCGGACCCCTTTCCAGAAGAGGGCGGAGCTTTAACAGCTCACACTTCAGTTGCTCAACAACAACAAAGCCGGAGAATCTCACGCAGCCAAAATGAGGATTGTCAGTAATGGTGTTCAGTTACTAGTTACTTTGTAATTATGCACACAGACACACACACACACACACACACACACACACACAACAATACAATATGCATGTTATTAAAATTATTATCATAATTTGATTATTATCATAATTATTATCAAAGATTACAATAATATTTGCAACAAACACAGAAGAGACAAGCATTATTTCTGGCTTCTGTAGCCCAAATATCATTGCATGTCTTTTTCTTTGTATAATAATAACGTATACTGCTACATTTGAAAGAAGAAAGAGAGAAAACTCTTTACATGTGCTCGCGCTCATAACCGCTGAACATCTGAACACAAATGATGATCAAATGCACATTGACGGATCTTCTTCCGCCTGTTCTCCAAAATGTAATCAAATGTAGCCTATATTTCTGCAGGCGCATGTAAACTGCTTAACTGTGTCTACGCAAAGGTTTTCAAGACGAACAGGTCGCCGGTGCCGCCATTGCGCAATAGGTTACCCACAAATTACCATTTCATACTCTCTGAACAAGTAGTTTATTTAATGTATAAATTAAGATATATGTCCATAAAAATGGTAAAGAAATGCTACATACTTTGTTATCGTGGCGTAATAAGCTAATCTGTTTGGTTGTAAAATGTAGGCTATTGGCTGTATGAATTGAAATAAAAATGAAATTGCTACCTGTGGAACTGTTAACAGACAGCACACGCAGCTCAACTAATAAAGATCTTCGCCGCTGACAAACAATATGCTTTTGCAGATTTGCTTTTAATTGACTGTAGATCCACTGCCACTTCATCCAACGCTCCGCGTGAGAAACCGCTTCAGACGATTCAGCGCGTGCAGGAACTGAACAAATCATTCAAACTGATTCGCGAACCAATTTAGACAGTTTTGCTAACTTGTTTGATCAAGCCTTTGAACAGAATCGACTCAAAAGAGTGATTCATTTGTGAATGGGGCATCGTTTATGAACAAACAGACAGCGCACTTGGAATAAACTACGCATTTCTGAACATTGCATTGAAATAAAGTAACGAGAGGAACGTCGCCCAATGTAGCGAAGTAAAAGTACAGATTTTTCATTAGAAATGTACTCAAGTTAAAGTAAAAGTACCCACATTTAAATCTACTCTAGAAAGTAACATTTTTCCAAAAACTACTCGAGTAAATGTACTTCGTTACTGGCCACCTCTGCCGAATATTAAGTCAGATTGTGGCAAATGATTGTGGAACAGCTTGGAAAACAGGATGGTTGGTACTGATTTCAAAACAAAGGGTGTACGAAAGGATATACAGTATTGTGATCAAGTTAGCTAAACAATAGATTTTAAGAAGAGAGAGGACAACAAAATCATCCTCACTGCTTGAAGACTCCATTTTGTATTGTTTTGCGAATTTTTTTTAGCAACTGATTAATTAATACGCATCGGACTCAGTGTGCAAGTTTTCTGTGCATGACAAATACGACAAAGCGCATACGAAAATTTTCTTGCACTCGGTGTGCAAGAACCTTAACAATTTAAGGTAGAGACATTGAATAAAGTAATCAAATGTAAAATAACTGTATAAATTAAACAGATTAATCCTTATTAAAGTTTCAGTCAAGAGCAGAGAGTATTTTTTTTGATTAACTTTAAAAACAGCAGCAGAAATATTAGGCTGCTGTCACTTTAAGACCTAATGCACGGATCCAGTATACTGATACTGTTATACATGCATTGTCTTTCTCGACTGCTTACATTCACTCAAGTCATAGCTGACTGTGTTTTCTATGATACTCACCAAGACGGGCATTTTTTTGACATAATTTTGTGCGATTATGTCGTTCAAGCACACGAAGATGTGAAATAGAGCTCATTTCAGTATTCGCACGCTGTCTGAGACGCGGCTTTCTGGGTGCGTGCTTCGGATGTTTGTGCACTAAACTTCCCACACAGCGTGTGAGTAACAAATTAAGTTCCCTTTTGCTTCTACTTGAGCTTGAATATTTAAATTGTCAAGGCTTAAACTTTCGTGACGATGCAGCGCTGGTCCGTCATCTGTCCCGAGCATTGTACATCACAACATCACATTGTTAGAATTCTTAAAAACTGGTGATTGACACCGTTTCATATTCTCATAAACGCCGATTTTTACTCTCATTTGGCACTTGGCGAGTGTTAATTTTAGGCCCTGTATGTCCTAAGTCTGGCTCACAGTGAATGAATGTGTGTAAAGCTGTAGACACAGGTAATTACACACACACTCACGCAGATTTATAGCGCTCCGAATCACACACTAAACTCGTCCTGCGAGCAGCCGCGACTCTTTACTGCTCTGCTGATGATGCATTAGGTACAGCCGCACATACGTCTCTCTGCTTCTGCACTCTCCTTCCCTTTCATCATTTTCCAGCCTCTCTCTGACCCTTGCAATTAAACACTGTTTTTGCTACTGTAGCTTTAAGACTATGCAAATCATCTCTGTGTACTTGTGTACTTCATAATGTTTTTCTTTATGGAAGGTCAAGTACTGAATTAAGTGTTTATAATGCATGTAAATGTAGGTGGTCATATGTTAATGAGCTTGTTGTGATGTTATAATCATGATGATTTCTGAATGAGTTGTTTTTGTGGTTTAGATTCAATGAATGTTCTAGTTTGACTTTGAGTTTATGAGGTGTAAATACACAGCTATGACAGATCTGTTTATGAAGGCGATTATTGGATACCTCGGCTACTATTTCCGCTTATATAAAATGTGTGTGTTCTGCTGTTAGTCAGCGTTTATATTCATTTCTGGGCAGGACAAGAAACAATCATTTACAATGTGTAAACAGTGTTTACCGTTATTCACACACCTTCCGGAGCGGCAGGGAGTTTATTGGCCCTTGGAGAGCTGAGAGAAAATGAGACGCGTCTTTGCTCATTACTCTGCTGCTTCAGAAAGACATGAGGAGGAAAACAGGGAGAAAGAGATGGAGGGAATGATGGTGTGGAAGAGAAAACAGCATCTGCTTCTGTCAGAAGTGTAGAAGAGATTCTGGAGGAGAGTTTGAGGTACCAGATGAAAAAGTCAAACGCACTAGAGAGCTACCATTAATAACCAAACACACAGACACCATTTACTTTAAAGGAACGTTAAAGGGTTAATTCACCCCCAAAACTCAAATACTCTCCTCATTTACTCCTATATTTACTCCTACATGTATGTGTGTGTATTTAATTACATTTATAATGTATATATTATGTAATAAAAAAAAATATATTTATTATTTATATATTTAATGTTTTAATATTATTTAATATTATTTAATCATTACTAGTATAATAGGTATGTCAATAGATTAAAACGTTTAATCGCATACTGTGAAATTAAGCATACATCATTAATCTTGTTGAACATGTTTATTTTGTCATCATATAGTATATGCAGCAAAGTAAACTATCAGATTGAAGGGTGATTCTCACATAACTATGCTCTGCAAGCTTTTTTTCACAGTAAATTTAGGTGTCTTTCCAAAAAAGGACACTTGGAGACTCCAAAAGCACACTAAATTACCAAATGATATAAGGATTCCATATAATTCGTAAGTGTATGCACACCAAAGAAAAAGAAAAAACACCCATGAAAAAATGATTTACAGAAAAAAAAATTTTCAGAATTCAGTATACAGTATGTATACAGTGCAACAACAAAGAGCTTGTTTACCACACAGAGAACAACAACAAAAAAACTCTTAACCAACCGCCTTGACCTGACTGCTGACTACTACAGTATACGGATCCATTAAGAATTATTAAACACAGCAACATAAACATGACAGATACAATTTTTGTGATGAATGTCATTCGCGCATCAATATAACGGACTGACGCGTGCTTACTCTACGACTCCTATATGTCACCGCAGTTGTCTTTACCTTAATTACAATCCGTATCCATCTAAACTTTACTAGCAAGACGATGGTTTGCTTTATCCAGCCGAGCCGTCTGTTTTTCACACATTGTGTTGCGTGAAGGCTCATGCTCTTCAGAAACAGTTACAGATTATGACAGAGCTTGTGTTTTAAAGCTAAACAGACACTGGAATGAATAATTCACTAAAAACCGGCCATGAGTCACTGTTCTCTCTGCCATCTCTGCCTGGTTTTCTTGACATTAGCACTGTTTTGGACTGATTGTTTGAATGCATTCGCTTACTTGATAACTGGACTGAAAACGTTCCCAGAGTTTAGCGTCTTAAAATTATCTCATGGCAAACAGAGAAGCAAAATCACGTTAGAGGGGTTAGAATAGAAATGTCCGCCTACCAGGGTTGCACGTGCTTTCGCCACTGTAGGTGCTTATTGTGATAAACTCCCGACTTCTAAGAACATGTAACTGTTTGATGTAAATTACATTATTGATGCAATTTCATTTGCTTTAGTAACTTATTCGGGTTCAATTATTTAACACGTTAACCTTGACAGCCCTAATAATTAAATATTAATATTAATGGCAATATTTAAAAAATATTTAATTTAAGAACGAGACAAGATTTTTACAGTATTTTTAAGAAATCCTCAATGATCAAATACATGACTACAAAATCGTCTGCAGGTGCATTTGAAATGTTTTAAGTAATCATCAATGAATGTCATTTCAGTTCTACTTTCTGAGTATGAATTATCATATGCAGTAAAAGACAACAATACTCAAGTACTGTAAAAGGTTTTGCCACAAACTCAACTGACTGACTTCTCTTCTGTATGATTTCATATGAGTCTCTTCAGACCTCAGAACTGTACATGATTTATGAGCTTCTACAACTTGTGACCTCCTAACTGAACTCCTTTCCACAAATTGATCATAGAAATAAAAACAGTATAAGATGAAAAACAGTTTTCTCTCGGTCTCATTAAATGCAAACAATAAGTGCAACCATAATCAAAGTACTCTCTCAATGTTCAAAGTGCAAATAGAGACCACATTTTTCTTCAAGCATGATACAGAGCTAAGAGATGGTTACAACTACACAGCCCGGCCTAAGATAGCTTTCATATTGGGAGACATATCTATAAATCGCATTTGAATGCACGCTCGTCATGCAATATATCGAGATCGCTTTTTTGACTTCAACTATAAATCTCATCACATTTTATTCTTCCAGTTAAGGTATCTAAAAATTCTTATTATATAAAATTGTAGTTCTTAATGAGTTTTTAATTAGGCTTCTTTTTTTACGGTTAAAATATCCAAATGTCCTAGAAACAAGATAAATGTACAACACTGCATTATACATTAAGACTTGTTTTATATCTTTTATAAGTGTATTTTGTCTTTCTGCTCTACAGTAATTTTGTACGTATTTTAACTTCTTTATACTTTAAAAACCAATGAAACAGTCACTTGCAGTACATTCAATACAATTCAAGAAAACAAGCCTTATTATTTTTTGCAGTGTTGCTTCTCAAATAAATATAAAAATTCAAGAATATTAAGTTATTTTAACTGGAAAATATTCACTAAGAATATCATTTTATGCTGTGTAATGATGCTTGACAGTCAGATTCACTAATGGAAAGTTAAGTTGATTTCTGGCCAGTTAATTTGTACGGTGTGTCTCAGCTTTAGTGGAAACACTCGCTAAAATCCAGCTGAAGTGTGTGATCTGTGTCTCTCTCTTTCATAACTCTTACAGGAGAAGGAATAAGTAATGAATCGCTCTGACGTTCAAACGATTATACAACTCATTTCCAAATGATTCCCAGGGCTTAGATGTTCTACATCGAACAGTCTCCCAACAAAACATCTACACAATGAGAGAAAACAGAGAACAGACAGTAAAGATACGAGCGGAAGTGCTTGAAGACGCACAGATCTAAGCACAAAACAGATGTTCAAAGGTGTACAGTGTGCGTCATTGCCCGAAGAGAAACTCTCACACAAGATCTGACATCAAACGAGTCCTTCTCGAAGATCAGAGCCACAGGCCACGCTGGAGCCCTCAAAACTTGTACGCGAGAAGTTTTTCAGTGCTGAGCAAAAACTGTTTTTTGGACTATTTAACCATATAATAAAACCTACTGTATCTTATTTGATGCGCACATTTCTAAGCCCTCTAAATGATCAACATGTTCATGTGAGTTTGATAAGACATTTATTGGTCACTTAGTTTCTATAGAAAGAAGATTAATAGTATCTAAAGAAAGTTAACTGTCCCATTCACTTGATCCAAGTTGAGCTCCATGATGGTTAGAACAGGCTGTTCTTTCATATGCCGCTTTGAAATGAGTGACAAATTATGACAAAAAATACAGAAGCTTCCAACAGGACGGCCACAAGACTCTTAAATCAGATCAGAGGGAGAGAAAGAGACAATGAGGGGGGAAAAACAGTGAAGTCATAACAGCAATGAGCCTCACACCAAACGCTCCGCTGTCGTTAAATCAATAAGTCGTTATCTTTAATGGGATAAGCACTTTGGAAACTAATTGAAAACAGCTCCATTTACCTCACTAGCCCTCTTAATGCAAACAACACTCGCAAGAAAAACATTCGCTGTGTCCTGGGGTCTGAACGTGGTAATTTGGTAAAACGTTTGTCTTGAAATCTCCATAGCGTCATCTAAGAGGCCCTGAGGCCGAGAGAATAACGATTCCCGTCCGCTGCTCATATACGCTGTGGTTCAGAGTGGAAGATTCACACTCAAACCCTGGAACGCACCGCAGAGTCATTGTTAAACATCCTACCTGCCGCTGTAACACAATCACATCTGAATAAACGGGAGGTGAATTCTTGGGCTGCAGTGGATGTGA
The DNA here is from genome assembly GCA_028476615.1 of Culter alburnus. Classification (NCBI taxonomy): domain Eukaryota; kingdom Metazoa; phylum Chordata; class Actinopteri; order Cypriniformes; family Xenocyprididae; genus Culter; species Culter alburnus. The sequence goes on along the minus strand of JAOTNS010000084.1, from coordinate 595,100 downwards.
GCGTTTCAGCCGCTGCCAGCTGCAGGCGTCTCAAGTGTTTGGATCCATAATGTAATGGCGAACATCACTTATCTGACAGAGCGGCTTAAAGAAAATATTTGATTTATCTTTAAGCAAATGTTCTTAAGCTAAAATCCAATCAAAAGCTTTAGTGGCAGTGAGCCAGTGAAACCGCAGAGTGCTGGAGAAGTTCGTCTGGTGAAACGGCCATCCTTAGAAATAACGTGGATGATTCCAGAGGAAAATATGCATTTATTTATTTATTTAATTGCAGCAATTAAGCACATTTACTAAAATTAAAAACTGATTTAAATGTGACCTATTATGCCCCTTTCACAAGATAATATAATATAAGTCTCTGGTGTCTCCAGAATGTGTTTGTGAAGTTTCAGCTCAAAATACCCCACAGATCATTTATTATAGCTTGTCAAATTTGCCCCTATTTGGGTGTGAGCAAAAATACACAGTTTTTGTGTGTGTCCCTTTAAATGCAAATGAGCTGCTGCTCCTGGCCGCTTTCCAGAAGAGGGCGGAGCTTTAAAGGCCCCGATATACTTCAAATGAAGTTCTTTTTCGTTCTTCGTTTAGGAGTAAAACGAAGTTCGAAATGCGTGACCAGCGATATCTGACACCGCCCACACTGCTGAGAGTGACGGTTATATGAATATGTATATACGTGCTGTACACTTTCTTCTCAGTAATAAAATAAACACAACAAAAATGAGAACACTGCAAGCATTTTTATAGAAAGCATAAGAAAGCGTCTGATCATAACAACATGGGTATATTAGCACGAGCTCTGCAAAATTAGCACTCCAGTTACGTCACATTTATTTATATTTTCATATAGAATAGATGTTTATTCAATAGATTGCTTAAAATCAAGCAGCTTTACAGTAACAAACACGAAAAACAGTCTCAATGCCTCATTTCATCAGAAGCACAACTTCATTTTGTACTATAAAGCGGCTATCCAGTGTGTTCATGTTTTCACCCACAGAGCTCTTACCTCAATGAACAAATGAGTTAGAGAAGACTTCCACGCGAATGGTGGCATGAAGGTGTTTTGCAGCTGGAGCGAACTTTTCCTGAAAGTTTGCTTTGGCTAGCCATTTTGAATACCCAAAAAGAACACAAAACGAACTTTGTTTTGGCCTGATTTTGTTCGAAATGACATCACATCAGTTCGTTCTTCGATTTCGTTTATATATCGGGGCCTTAACAGCTCGCGCTTCGGTTGCTCAACAACAACAATGCTGGAGAATCTCACACAGCCAAAATGAGGATTGTCAGTAATGGTGTTCATCTATCTATCTATCTATCTATAGTTGTAAGAAAAAGTATGTGAACCACTTGCAGAAAATTTGAAAAATTTTAACAAAATAAGAGAGATCATACAAAATGCATGTTATTTTTTGTTTTGTACTGTCCTGAGTAAGATATTTTACATAAAAGATGTTTATATATAGTCCACAAGAAAAAAAAAAAAAAAAAGCAGTTAAAATGAGCTCTGTTCTTCAGAAAAATCCTCTGGGTCCTGCAGATTCTTCAGTTTTCCAGCATTTTTTGCATATTTGAAGCTTTACAGCTGTGACTGCATGATTTTCAGATCCATTTTATCACACTGAGGACAACTGAGGGAGTCTAACACAACTGTTAAAAAAGGTTCAAACATTCACTGTTGCTCCAGAAGGAAACACGATGCATTTAGAGCCGAGGGGGTGAAAACGTTTGAATTTGAATATCAAGGTAAATTGTACTTATTTTTTCTTCCGGGAAACATGCAAGTATCTTCTGTTGCTTCCGGAGGGCAGTACTAAATGAAAAGCAATGATATTTCAATAAAATAAGAAAAATTGTGACATCTTCATCCTGTTCAAAAATTTTCACCCCGCAGCTCTTAATGCATCGTGTTTCCTTCTGGAGCATCAGTGAATGTTTGAACCTTTTTTAATAGTTGAGTTTGAGTCCCTCAGTTGTCCTCAGTGTGAAAAAATGGATCTCAAAATCATTCAGTCACTGCTGGAAAGGGTTCAAATATGCAAAAAATGCTGGAAAACTGAAGAATCTGCAGGACCTGGAGGATTTTTCTGAAGAACAGAGCTCGGTTTAACTGCTCAGAACAAACAAATAAAATATCTTACTCAGGACAGTACTAAACAAAAAATAACATGCATTTTGTATGATCTCTCTTATTTTGTTAAAATTTTTCACATTTTCACAGATTCTGCAAGTGGTTTGCATACTTTTTTCTTACAACTCTATCTATCTATCTATCTATCTATCGTTCTATCGTTCTATCGTTCTATCTCTCTGACCTGTCTGACCATCTATCTATCTACAAACCCGATTCCAAAAAAGTTGGGACACTGTACAAATTGTGAATAAAAACAGAATGCAATGATGTGGGAGTTTCAAATTTCAATATTTTATTCAGAATACAACATAGATGACATATCAAATGTTTAAACTGAGAAAATGTATCATTTTAAGGGAAAAATAAGTTGATTTTAAATTTCATGGCATCAACACATCTCAAAAAAGTTGGGACAAGGCCATGTTTACCACTGTGTGGCATCCCCTCTTCTTTTTATAACAGTCTGCAAACGTCTGGGGACTGAGGAGACAAGTTGCTCAAGTTTAGGAATAGGAATGTTGTCCCATTCTTGTCTAATACAGGCTTCTAGCTGCTCAACTGTCTTAGGTCTTCTTTGTCGCATCTTCCTCTTTATGATGCGCCAAATGTTTTCTATGGGTGAAAGATCTGGACTGCAGGCTGGCCATTTCAGTACCCGGATCCTTCTTCTACGCAGCCATGATGTTGTAATTGATGCAGTAGTGGTCTGGCATTGTCATGTTGGAAAATGCAAGGTTTCCCTGAAAGAGACGACGTCTGGATGCGAGCATATGTTGTTCTAGAACTTGGATATACCTTTCAGCATTGATGGTGCCTTTCCTGATGTGTAAGCTGCCCATGCCACACGCACTCATGCAACCCCATACCATCAGAGATGCAGGCTTCTGAACTGAGCGCTGATAACAACTTGGGTTGTCCTTGTCTTCTTTAGTCCGGATGACATGGCCTCCCAGTTTTCCAAAAAGAACTTCAAATTTTGATTCGTCTGACCACAGAACAGTTTTCCACTTTGCCACAGTCCATTTAAATGAGCCTTGGACCAGAAAAACACCTGCGCTTTCTGGATCATGTTTAGATATGGCTTCTTTTTTAACCTATAGAGTTTTAGCCGGCAACGGCGAATGGCACGGTGGATTGTGTTCACCGACAATGTTTTCTGGAAGTATTCCTGAGAATTGGTGTTGGTGATTCCAGAGAATTGGTGATCCTCTGCCCATCTTGACTTCTGAGAGACACTGCCACTCTGGGAGGCTCTTTTTATACCCAATCATGTTGCCAATTGACCTAATAAGTTGCAAATTGGTCCTCCAGCTGTTCCTTATATGTACATTTAACTTTTCCGGCCTCTTATTGCTACCTGTCCCAACTTTTTTGGAATGTGTAGCTCTCATGAAATCCAAAATGAGCCAATATTTGGCATGACATTTCAAAATGTCTCACTTTCAACATTTGATATGTTATCTATATTCTATTGTGAATAAAATATAAGTTTATAAGATTTGTAAATTATTGCATTCCTTTTTTATTCACAATTTGGACAGTGTCCCAACTTTTTTGGAATTGGGTATCTATCTATCTATCTATCTATCTATCTATCTATAAATGTGAGTGTTTGTTTGTTGTTGTGATATGACAAAATGTGAGACCCATGAGGCTGTCCTCCATGAAGTGTAGAGGTGAGAGCGTGTGCATTTAGTGTTGAGTCTGATTCTGCTTGCAGGGAGCATGTTTTTTGGTGACCTGTTCTTCCACGGACCCCTCAGAAGACTCCAGGGGCCTCACGAACCTCTGTCCCGGGTGTGGGAGCGACTGCGTGCGTGGTGCAAGCATGTATGGGAATTAGGGGGTTAGGGCACCATCTGTTTGATGTGAGCGCTAATGGACCCAAGCAATTACGCTTGACTTTCAGTGGACGGGCGAGACGAGCGGCTAATGCTAATGTCATGAGACATTAGCCCTGGATGTGTTTACAGGTAGATGTTGCCTATTAGTTTTAATGATCAGCAGCGACGTAACACGACCCAGGCTGTTGACCAAACCTCACTCGTTATGGAGGCACAAGGTTAACGGCCGTGATCGCAATAGCAAAAAAAATGACAGAAGCATGTTGATGGTTTCTTCTCACTCTCATTGCAATGGTGTGACCAAGGAAATGGTCTAGCTAACAAGTTAAGGAGATCAGTGGGATGCTAACACTTCAGCTCCGTACCCTTGAACGAGTCTCTCTGCTTAAATTAGCGGTGCAAATCGCTAATGTGAGTAATGGAATTGCGTGTTGAGGGCGCAAATAAATGATTTAATGCAAATCTTGAGCATCACTCCTACTGCCAATTAAGCTAACCGGTTTTAGCCGTAAGTGATTTTATTACATTAGCACGCCGCGGCTCTGACTGCATTAGTGACGGTTTAATCAGTCAGTAATCAAATTAGCGCGAGTGACAGACGGAAGAAGGAACGCGTCTGCGTCTCCGCTGAGCACCTTAAGCTCACACCTGCACTGCTCACCGGGGAAATCGACATCCTCACGCTTTTACGTGACTCCACAGCAACAGAACTGCGAAGCAAGACTGTTTCTTCAGGAAAATGTCTGAGTTTGATTTTCAGCATCTGTCAGTTTTTGCTGTCTACACTTACGCATCCTTCAAATTAGTATTGTGTCTGTTCCTATTAAAAAAAAAAAGCTAAATGCATGAAATAAATGCCATGTCTCTTTGAATGCGTCGTATTGTCGTCAGATTCTCAGTGTCTCATTTACCAAGCGTCGAGTGTTTTAAAACCTTCACAGCCCCGACAGAATAACTCCTGTCACGATTAGACTAATAATTACAGATGAAGTTCACTAAAGATCATGATATTAGGATCCGAGTGTCAGTCAGTCTGGTTTTGTTGTTGTTGTTGTTGTGGTTGTCTTGCGAAAGTGGAGCAGTCTCACAGAGCTTGATGAATCTGCAAGTGTGAAGCTCTGCCGATCGCCCAGAGCCATTCTTTAGATTCTCGGTTTCAGTCTTTTGTTGCTGCTTGAGTTTATTGGTTGTCGCTCGCGTGTGCATGTGTGCGTTTGCGTGTTTGCCCGCCGGCCGTGGCGGGTTTTAAAGATGCAGCCGTCTGATGAATGGAGCTGATCTCTGACAGTTGTGTTCATGAAGGAGAAGTATTTCAGACTCTCAAACAGCTGTGGGCGCAAGACTGGAACTGATAACTGTGTTTTAGAACAGGTTTCTAGCTGGTCCAAGCTGTATTTGGGCAATTAATGCACACTTAAACATGTCTGAATTTCATTGCATTAGATACAATATTTCTCACCCACTGGCATCTGTGCTCAAAACGTTTTTTTTTTTTTTTTCAGAACTGTCTTTACTTTTTTTATTCATTTCTTTTTTACATTTGTTTTTAACCAACTGGTCTTTTCATGGATGTATTAATTGGACCCGTTATGCAAAATTCACTTTTATAAGGTGTTTGAACACAGATGTTTGTCCACAGTGTGTGTATACAACCAGCCTATAATGGTAAAAATCCACCCAATACTTTTTTAACCCTTTAAGACCTGAAGCCTTTTTTAGAGTTGTTTTTTTTTCTTTTTTTTTTCTGAGCAACATACACAAAAGTAAAGACTCATAACTCCAAAATGGTAGGATAGAACACTTTTCGTATTTTTAGAAAATATAAATTACATTACATTTGGACATTTTCATGCTGAGAAACTGCTGATAAAATACAAAAAAAAAAAAAATATATATATATTTTTATAATTTTTATTTTTTTTTATTTTTATTTGACATAGAATAATTTAGGAAGGCAGTAAGATCAGAGAAACATGGAGAAACATGGTCTCCTACATGTGAGCTGCATCTGGTTCAAATTTTGTGGAGATAGCATAAAGTATATTTGAATAAATTGTTATTCATTTTTTCACAGCCAGATGGCGCCCACGGGCGGTAAACTCCAGTTTAGAGGCATTCCCAACACTCGTTAGGAGTTTTTCAAAGTGGTTAGATGCATTAAAAAGATGAGATTATCTTTAAGATGATACCTGTTTTGTGATATTCCACGTTGGAAAACGAACATGGATGGGTCCGGGAACATTGGATACACACTGCATCCCGGAAAGATGAGAGACATGTTTTTAGCCAAGTATGTTAAATCATTCCATAAATATATTGTGATCAACACAATATATAATGATGTGCCATTTTCTATGATCTGTGCATTTTTCATGAAGTTATGAGCATGTGAAACATACATATTTGTATTCAGTTAGCGGCTGTGCTGTTTTTGTTGTAAATGCATATTACTCAGACTCATTAGAGGGTGAAAACAATGCAACAGAAGCATGTTGGAGGCGTGTTCTGAATGTGTAAAGTCTCTAGTTTTGTATGCAAAAAGAATTTTTGTGCTACCTATATGAGTTCAGTTTTTATTGGCTCTTAAAGAGAGACACGCAAATGGGAGCGCCGATGCTCCATCCGGTCTTAAAGGGTTAATAATCTCTATAAATCATAAACAGTCTCTCCAAACACCGCGGTTCCAGATTTCCCCCTACTCTTAGGCAAGAGTATGGAAGCCCCGCCCATGACTGGTGATGATCTGCCCTATTAGCATAGATACCATCCTGAGAGAGCCACAGCAATCCGCCATTTCTGTTTACTCACTGTAGAAGCTGGAGATATACAATGTCTGCACCAAAAAAACATTACAAACGTTCTGTTATTGGATGTCACTGAGGACACTGTGGTTGTATTTAAAGGTGCCCTAGATTCAAAAATTGAATTTACCTCAGCATAGTTGAATAACAAGAGTTCAGTACATGGAAATGACATACAATGAGTCTCAAACACCATTGTTTCCTCCTTCTTATATAAATCTCATTTGTTTAAAAGACCTCTGAAGAACAGGCGAATCTCAACATAACACCGACGTACGTAACAGTCGGGATCATTAATATGTACGCCCCCAATATTTGCATATGCCAGCCCATGTTCAAGGCATTAGACAAGCCAGTATTAACGTCTGGATCTGTGCACAGCTGAATCATCAGACTAGGTAAGCAAGCAAGAACAATAGCGAAAAATGGCAGATGGAGCGATAATAGCTAACATGATCCATGATATTTTTAGTGGTGTTTGTTAATTGACTTTCTAAATGTTTCGTTAGAATGTTGCTAATGTACTGTTAAATGTGGTTAAAGTTACCATCGTTTATTACTGTATTCACGGAGACAAGACTGTCGTTATTTTAATTTTTTAAACACTTGCAGTTTATATAATTCATAAACACAACTTAATTCTTCCTGAGTCTCTCCATCAGCGTTGACTCCGGTTTGAACAATGTAAGGCTGAACACCGTTACTGACAATCCTCATTTTGGCTGCGTGAGATTCTCCGGCTTTGTTGTTGTTGAGCTACTGAAGCGTGAGCTGTTAAAGCTCCGCCCTCTTCTGGAAAGGGGGCAGGGAGCAGCAGCTCATTTGCATTTAAAGGGACACACACAAAATGTATGACATGGGGGTGAGCAAATTATCAGGACATTTTAATTCTGAAGTGAACTAATCATTTAAGTGTTCTCCAGACATGAATGATTCATTACGTGTTGAAGTACTAGTAAACAAACATCTGGCATTGTCTCTGGTTTGGTTTGCTGAAGAGAAATGCCCACGTGGCATCATCATGATGGGTGGCTCACTTACACAAATGAGTCCAGTTTGCTTTCATAGCAGTTGTGAATCTACTGGAGCTCACTCAAGAATTGATTTTTTGCTGCTTCCTCAGTTGAGTCAAGCAGATTACAACACAATTCTTGAACATTTTGAACTTAATTTCATTGCATGCAATTAGTTTACATTTTGTGGGGGGGGAAAAAAACTGAAATGGAATGAATCCAGCTGGTCAGTTTAATCACACAGTTCAATTATATGCTACTACCATTTTTAACCATTTGTTTGTTTATTGGCTTATTTATCTGTTTGGTTATTTGGTAACTTTTTTTTTGTTCTTTTGTTTGTTTGTATGTTTTCCTTTTTAAGGTCAATTTAATTGTTGCAATTGCAAAGTTTTCCTCAATACATTAAGATTGTTGAATTTACATTACATTAAGAATTTTTTTGAATGTAGTGTTTTGAATGAGAGGAAACGTCCGAGCACGTGAACCCCTGACCCTACAGATCACCGTGGCAACACGCCCCCGCTCTGTCTCTGGTCATGGGGAAAAAAATCAATGTAGAGCATCTCAATTAATCTGCCGGGGGTCATTGATTGAGAGTTTGAAGTAGGTAACAACCTCGTCTGTGTAAAGCCATGATCAGTTCATCACCAAACACGCACATGGTGACTTCAGATTTATTTTATTTATTTCATTATTATTTAGTATAATTCAATGAATAATACTGTAGATTATGGTGCTAATGATCAAATTAATAACTATTTATGACAGAAATGCATCCCTCCTATGGTGCTTTGCATTATGCATGTGGACTCATTAGTGTTTTTATGATTAAAATCAGACAGTGAGAGAATATTAAATGAGACACAGTAGATTATTTCCCTGTAAGTGCAGACGGTTTATGGATGTTTCATCCACTTGTTTCCTTTTATTCTTTGTGTGTTTGTTCTTGTATATATGATTTATGAGGACACAAATGCGTATAATAGCATGGGTATTACAACGTAAACATGGTTTATGAGGACACTTCCTATGTCCTTGTAAACCAAATGGCTTAAAAAACATACTAAACTGTGGTTTTTTGAAATTCAAAAAATGCAAAGTTTCCTGTGATGGGTATGTTTAGGGTAGGGGTAGTGTAGGGGGATAGAAATACGTTTGTACTGTATAAAAACCATTATGTCTATGGAGAGTCCCCGTAAACCACATATACAATGTGTGTGTGTGTGTGTGTGGTGTGTGTGTTAAAAGAAGGAAGCAGAGAGTGAAGGACGAGAGAACAGGTTCATTGCAGCTTTAATAATGCGTGCCATAGAGTAAACGAACCGTTTTCTGGTACACTAACACACACACACACACACACACACACACACACACACACACACACACACACTTCACAGTCTCAGAATTAAAGCATTATTGTGTTTTCACTCACTGTAGTCAGATGAGCTGTAATGTACTAATGAAAATCCTGTATCACTTCACTTTCACTTTTCTTCTGTCTGTTTCTTCATGCACATCACTGCATGATTTTATTTTTTTATTATTCGCTTCTGAATCTCAATATGATGACAAATCACTTTGCTGTTCAAACTCTTGGCTCTCAGTGGTTGATTCTTCGCTCATCAATCAGATTTAAGAGTCAAGTTGCTGGTTTTTGTTAAGCAAAGTCATGTTTGAGCTCAAAAACAGATTGTAAAGCCTCTTCTTTCTCCATAACGCTGATATAAAACCTCCTAATTTTGATGTTATTTCTCATAATTGTGACTTTATATCTGTATGTCATGCCTAAACAATACGATTTACAACATTTGACTTTTACATATTAAAAATTGTGTCCAAAGAACAAGAAAATATGAGAAATAAAGTTGCTGGGCTAAAAACAACCCAAGTTGGGTTGAAACTGGACAAACCCAGCGTTTGGGTTGTTTTAACCCAGTTGCTGTGAATGGGTTGTTTTAACCCAGCGATTGGGTTGTTTTAACCCAGTTAACCCAGCGATTGAGTTGTTTTAACCCAGTTAACCCAGCGATTGGGTTGTTTTAACCCAGTTGCTGCATTGTTTTAACCCAGGGATTGGGTTGTTTTAACACAGTTAACCCAGTGATTGCATTGTTTTAACTCAGCCAGCCCAGTGGTTGGGTTGTTTTAATCCAGTTGCTGCGAATGGGTTGTTTTAACCCAGCTAACCAGTGATTGGGTTGTTTTAACCCAGCTAACCCAGCGGTTTGGTTGTTAAACCCAGTGATTGGGTTGTTTTAACCCAGCTAACCCAGCGATTGGGTTGTTTTAACCAGTTGCTGCGAATGGGTTGTTTTAACCCAGCTAACCCAGTGATTGGGTTGTTTAACCAGTTGCTGCGATTGGGTTGTTTTAACCCAGCTAACCCAGCGATTGGGTGTTTTAACCCAGTTGCTGCTTGCCGATTGGGTTGTTTTAACCAGGGATTGGGTTGTTTTAACCCAGTTAACCCAGCGATTGCGTTGTTTTAACCCAGCTAACCCAGCAGTTTGGTTGTTTTAACCTAGCGATTGGGTTGTTTTAACCCAGTTAACCCAGCGATTGCGTTGTTTTAACCCTCCAGCAGTTTGGTTGTTTAACTAGCGAGTTTTAACCCAGTTAAGTTTAACCAGGCATTTGTTTTAACCTAGCGATTGGGTTGTTTTAACCCAGCGAATGGGTTGTTTTAACCCAGTTAACCCAGCGATTGCGTTGTTTTAACCCAGCCAGCCCAGTGGTCGGGTTGTTTTAACCCAGTTGCTGTGATTGGGTTGTTTTAACCCAGCGAATGGGTTGTTTTAACCCAGGGATTGGGTTGTTTTAACCCAGTGAATGGGTTAAATGTTTGTCAAAATTGCTAGGTAATTTTATTTAACTCAACTATTGTTCAACAATTATTATATTGCTTGCTTAAAATGAACATTTTTTAGAGTGTAAGCATGCCATTATTGGCCAGAATAAGATGCAAAGATGCCAAACATCCCCTTTTGCATTTTTTTTCTCTTTCTGTTTTTCAAGACATGATCCCACTAGCCGAAGATCACGTGTGTGTGTGTGTGTGTGTGTGTGTGTGTGTGTGTGTGTGTGTTCTGGAGGTCAACATTACCCTAAGTGATTAGTGAGCTCCAGCCAACCACACACTCACTCAGACACACACACACACAGTCACTGCGGCAGCTACTACAAGCATCGACAGGCTCGCTCATCCATCTCTCTCTCTCTCTGTAGCGTTTAATCGCAGTGTTAATATTTGATGCAGTCGGTGCAGGAGGCTGTCGAGTCTGCGGAAAGAGACAAAAATACTGCATACACACATCACACAAAACAACACAAACCACCTTAAAATCAACCTCGAACCCAGCGACCCCAGCAGAACACACAGAGACCTCGTCGATAACCCCAGAAATGCCTCCAGATGTCTCTGAAATGAGCGTGTTTTCAGACAGATTGGCTGTTTCACGTGTTTCAGTCTGCAGATGAATCTTTGATGTGTTCATATTTAACGTGCTTGAGTTGATACAGGCTGTACATGCTGATGGAAAAAAAATAGATTTACTTTAAAACCATTTTCACTCAGAAATTGATAGTAAATTCACAAATAATTACGAAGAACACATTTAATTAAACATACAATTTTTTAGTATTTTCTTGGAAAACGTTGTCCAGTAATCTTTGTTTTATTTAAAAACAGTGCAGTCTGATCATTTCACACTCTGACCTATAGCAAATGGGATGTTTAAGGGGGATTTTAAAGTGTGCAGAGCTTGTTAGATGCACTAGATAAAGATGACGTGTGTGTTTGTGGTGTAATAGACACGCTGACTCTTGGCAAATGCATCTCTGTAATGGCCAGTTTGCTCTTAAATAATACATGTGCTGTCGGCACGAGCGAGGGTTTCTCTATGTGTGTAATGTGTTTGGCTACACTTGTGAAGGCCATATGTGCTCACTAATATAGTGAAATATCATCAGAATGTGTCGTTGTTAGATAAAATCTAATGCACAGGTTTCTGTCATTAATCTGAAAGGAAAACAAGTGAAGTGCATGGATGAACTGCAGCATTTTGGAGAGAAATCTCTTTCTTAGCATCAATTTCTTAGTTGTTTCTCAGATTTAGACTCAAGCTGATGTTCTCTGCTTCTCAGATGCTTCTCTTGTGAAAAACAGCCCGTAATCCCACATGTGTCTCCTCTAGAGATTCAGAAGAGATCTCAACAATGTCTCAAACTGCTCAGATTTGCTCAAGATACCAAAGTCAGAGATTGTAATATATAGGGCCCTATGAAATCCATTTTATTTTTCCCAAATTTTGTTTTTTCTGTTTTAATGTTTTTTTTTTTTGTTTTGTTTTTTTTTGGACTTCATTTTAATGGTTAAATTAAATTGTAGTAATCAAAAAAGCATGTTTTATTAATTGAAATCATGAAACTTATATAATTTAAAAACAATTTATTAAAAGTTTGACAAAAATTATATTTTTTAGGCCCCTATGAAATGCATTTTTCCCCTCAAATTCTGTTTTATATTTACCAAATTCTGTTTTAAGTTTTCTGGATTACATTTTAATGGTTTAATTAAATTTGAATAATCAAAAAGCATGTCTAATAAATTGATTTTATAAAAACAACATTTATTTATTTAAAATTTCATTTCTATTATTTTTTTTTTTTCTGAAATTCTGTTTTTTTTTTTTTTTTTTCTGGCAATCAAATGAAAGCATAAAACTTTAATGTAATTTATCTTTTAAACATAAGACATTAAACAAACTTTTTTTGTCAAACAAAGTGCTGCACAACAGAGCTTTACTGTTAAAATTAAAACATGGAAGAAAATAACGAAAAAGTCAAATGTTTCTGTCACGATTCCTTTAAGTTAAGCCAAACTTTTATTTTGACGGGTTGCGGTGAGTTTCTATGTGTTTATGATATGATGATAGTTTTTCTCAGATCAAATGGTAAAATGCTCATGATGTGATTCTGGAGATGAAGTTCATGTCCTCATATAGTGAGGCGGCAGAGGATGAAAACACCTTGAGTGTCACGCGTGCTTCAGTGTGTGTGAGGTATGCCTAGATGAAACCATGCGTCTGGACCATTCATTCACACAGATACATACAGAACATGCAGGATTCATATTTAAATAGTCTTTTTGTGGTTTAATATTCACAGACACTATTCTATATCACGATTTGATTTAAGTGCACTCACCTACTTTTTATTTATTCATCAAAAAATGTACAACTTCCATGACACGGCGCATTATATAGTAAATTAAGTTTTTATGACTGGATTCCACGATTCCATCCGCATTTTCCGCATCGTGGAAATCATAGGGCCCTAGATATGTTGCATATATTTAGCAAGAAAATAGCTTCTATTTTGCAAAAACGTAAGCCTCTTTAGAGCAGTAACTTTTTTTCCCCAAATATTTATTAATGTAATGCAACAAAAAAACATGTGAACAACAAAAAATATTTAAAAAAAAGGGCTGTATGTAATAATTTTTATGTATTAATCACTTTTTTTTAATTGCCAATGTGTAAACAGCTTGTAACGGAACTGAAAAACGAGACTTTCCCCGACTTCCTATGTTGTCTGTGAAAGCCTGTAGACTGATTTTCATGTGAAGGACTCCGGGAAAATCAATGACACATGAAACTTACGCTTATACAGTGTTCATTGTATTGCCAGATAACATATTTTGAGTTTCTGTTGATTAAACCAATCGCCTTCATTGTATTAACTCAATTTTTTAGTTTCAATGAACTCAAAATTTTGAGGCAACCAGGTACTTTTTTAAGTTAAACCAACAATTCTTTTTTTACAGTGTAGATACTTAGACTTTTGATTTTAAATAAGTTTTCACTCAATATCTATACTTTAACTGTAAAATATATATTTTTCGAGAACTTTTACACCCCTGAGAGAGTGAGAAGTACATGAGAATCACACTTGTGCTTCAGAAGGGATTTTAGGAGAAACGTCTGAGACAAAGTTGATACTATTTGAAACACAACTGAGAACTCCATGAAAGAGCAACGTCTGAGCATGTGTGTGTGCTGTAGTGACACTTTGTGTTGTGTTTTGTGGTCAGGCGGTGTGTGTAAGTCGGCCGGTGTCGCTCTGGTGTACGGGACGGTCCTGACCGATCACCTTTGGCGATTAGGACTTCCTCTCTTCAGCACAGGGTGAGTGAGGCTCTGTGTGTGTGTGTGTGTGTTGATACAGTGTGTTTTGTTTGTGCATCCATGATTGATATGAACAGGTGGATTTGTGCTTGACTTGATGACATCACTTCCCCAAGCGTTCAATCACAGTGCGAGTGGCGTTGTGTGTTCGACTGAGCGCCGAGCAGGTGTGTGTGTGGAGGGTAAATATGCTTTTGGGATTCAGTTCAACGCGGTGATGTGTGTTGATATGATATATTTGTGCGACGCTGTTTGTTGATGCTGGGAGAAACAACAGGTGCGATTCGTAAAGTTCCAGCGGGTGATTGTGAGGAGATGATCACCTGTTACCCACTGAAAAAATGACTCTTGAGCAGTCGGTGTTCATGTGATCGGCGTTAGAGCTGGCTGAATGTCAACATCAGCACCTTTTATCATTCTGTCTGAATCAGACGCTTCCTGTAGAATCAGAGTCTAAGAATCAAACTGGAGTTGCAGAGTCAAACTAGAATCAGAGAATCAAACTGGAGTCAGAGATTCAGAGTCAAAGAATCAGACTAGAGTCTAAAAATCAGAGTCAAATTTATGTCAGAGATTCAGTTTAGAGATTCAAAGACTAAAATTAAATAATCAATAAATCAATTTAGAGAATCAATTAATCAAATTAGAGAATCAAACTAGTCGAACAATCAAACTAGAATCAGAGATTCAGAGTCGGAGGATCAGACTAGAATCAGTGAATCAGACTATAGTCAAAGAATCAAACTACAGTCACAGATCAACTACAGAATCATTAATCAAATTAGTTAGAGAAGAATCAGAGTCGGAGAATCAAACTAGTCAAAGAATCAGAGTAGGAGAATCAAACTATAGTCAAAGAATCAATCTGGTCAAGCGACCTATAATAAGAGTAAGAGAATCAAACTAGAGTCAAAGAATCAAACTAGACAAAAGTAAGAGATTCAGACTAGTATCAGAGATTAAGATTAGAGAATCAAAAAAATCAAATTACAGAATCAAACTAGATTTGAAGAGTCAAACTAGTGTCGGTCGATGATTTAGATTAGAGAATTAATTAATTTAGAGAATCAAACTAGAGTCATAGAAAAACCAGACTCAGTGAAGAATCAAACTAGACAATCAGTCAAACAGAGAGTATCAGAGATTAAGATTAGAGAATCAAACTATAGTGAAATAACAATATAATTGAACTAGAGTTGAAGAATCAAACTAAGCATGAGACAGAATTCATATTAGAGAATCAACGAATTAAATTATTGAATCAAACAAGAGTCAGAGAATGAGATTAGAGAATATGAATCAAACTACAGTAGATCCTAAGAATCAAACTAGAGTCAGAGATTCAGACAAGCATCAGAGAATCAATTTAGAGAATCAGTGTGGCATCAGAGATTCAGACAAGTGTCAGAGAATTAGATTAGAGAATCAAACTAGATCCAGAGAATCAAACTGGAGAATCAGATTAGACTGACAGAAACAGATTCATGTTGTGTAAATCTTTTAGCTCTACAGGACACAGAATAAAACAGATCTGGACTGAATATATCCGGTTACATTTGTTTTGTTTTTTTTCCCTCTTGTAGTCTAATTATCATTTCTAATAATATTCCTCAGAGGTCTAAGAGAGATACTAGAGAGGAAAAAAAAGACCACAGATAAAAATCCAATTAAAGGAGACGCGGGGCTGGAGAAGAGTCAGCTGGTGTTACAGTACAGGCTGTGTGTGTGTGTGTGTGTGTGTGTGTGTGTGTGAGAGGAGTTTATCTGGCACAGCAGCAGATTCTGTCTGTGTGTGTCTGTGGTTTGTAGGCTGCGTTTTTAAAGTGTGTCCTGCAGGCAGATATTGATGACCTGTTTTTAAAATGTGCTGATGCAGCAGTGATGAAACTACAGCGTCTCATGTACTTCTCACTCACTCTCTCTCTCTCTCTGTTTCTCTTTATATAAAGGGATTGAACCGACTCTAGGGGTGATTTGTATGATAACACATCTAGGCCACATTTCATCCCGATGACTGAAAGAAATATGCTAAATTATTAATAAAACAAAGCCTGTGTTGAAGACCATTATGATTTTTTTTTTTTTTTTTTTTTTTTTACATTGTGACATTTAAGCACATTTTCATGCAAACTCTCATTACTGTAATGCACCAGTTTTACTTTTTCCAATTATTCTTAAAGGTGATTCTCATTAGTTTCTCATTACTGTAATGCAGTCATTTTTATTAATTCCAACGCTTTTATTCTTTTTTTTTTTTTTTTTGCACTGTATTGCAGTAAAAATGAAAGCCACAAGAAATACAACCATGATGTATAAATGCTTATAATTAAATAAACTAAAAAATATATTTTTGCTGTTCACATTACAGTAATGGCAATCAGAGTTTTTATTTTATAATGTCATGAATATAACAATAATATATTTGTTGTTTTTATTGCATTACAATAATAAAAAAATAGGTTAAATGTTGTCATGAAAATAGTGCAAAAATGAAAGAAAAAAGAACAACAAAAAATCCCTTAAAATATTGTCTTATTATTTAATATTGTTTTAATTTTTATTTATTTATTTATTGCATTACATTGAAAATTTGGGTTAAAAGTTGTCATGAATAGTAAATAATAATAAAATCAAAACCTTAATACTTTAATGGACCTTAAATTAATTTTCTTGCAAATTATATTAAATAATATTTAATTTATTGTTCACATTACAGTAATGTGAAAAGATTTCATTATTATTATTTTTTATTTATTTATTTAGTTTTTTGCATTACATTAATGACAATTTGGGTTAAATATGCTTAACTGTCATTATTCAGCAAATAATATATAATAATAATGTATTAATTTATTATTAATAATAATATTTTTTTTTTCTAAACTAAAAAAAGTTTTTCCAAAATACATGCAAAATATAACATATAAATATAACATATAATTATTTTGTTGTTGTTGTGCATTTTACCATAATTTGAATAAAGTTTTTTTTTTTAATTATTATATAAATAAAATTTTGGGTTTAATGTGATGATGCAAATAATCATAATTGCTCAAAAAAGGCTTCACTTTTTGCAAAATATGTTACTTTTTTGAGCACGTTACAGTAATAGGAATTCAAAAAATAATAATAATTTATTTCCTTTCAAAATATAAAATGCCTTGTAAAATATATGGAAAATATATATTTGCTTTTGTTCAAATTACAGTAATTTGAAATTGTAAATGTTTTTATTACATTAATGAAAATTTGCATTTAACGTCATGATACAAAAAATCACAATTTCGCTAAAAAGGCTACACTTCTTGCAAAACATGAAATATATTTTCTTGCAAAAAATATGCAAAATAAACAATTATTTTTTTTCTTTGATTATGAGGGGAAATATGAGCCATACGTGTTAGTGCGAGACATACAGCAGATTCACGGTTGGCTGTTTTAATGACATACAGGCACTTCACAGTGAAAGAAACATGGCTCGTCCTCCATCTTTATATGTTCTTCTCTGTTTTATGATGTTTGTTTGTGTTGCTTGTCGGGTTTCAGACGGCGTATCTTGAGAGGATTGTGGGTAGAGCTTGTTCACTCACATCCGCCATCAATACTGTCATCAGAGAAAACCCCCTCGCTCTCTCTCTCTCGCTCGCTCTCTCTCTCTCCACGCTGGAGGCTGCTGTGATCCTGGTTCAGACTCAGTCTTAAAGTAAAGCTGCTGTGAGACGAGAGCAAAGGAAGGAGTAAAAGAGTATCAGACACACTGACGCCGCTTCTCGAGGTGTTTCCTGAGAAACCACTGAATTCTAGACCTCCAAACATCAGAAAAGTCAGAAGCGGCATCTAGGAGGAGAGGAGGAGAGAAGGAGAGGAGACAGGAGGAGAATCCAGCTGTCCTGAACTCAAGAGAGACAGAGAGAGAAATATCTGTTGAGGGTTTTCGTGGCTGAAATGATGATGTACTTTTGGGTGAGTATGAAGATTGTCGCATTTGCTGCATGTCTGTGATACGCGCAAGAGAAACGCACTGGTGTGCTGGTGATGTTCATGTACACTGCGCTTGTGTTATTTGTGTTTGATCAACTGTGAACTACTCACTTCTGTTTCGCTCGGGACGGCGAATTTATTATAAGCCGTATTGCTCAGAGGAGGCTCGTGTAGTGCTCAGGACACTTCATGAAGTTGAACTTTGTCAGGAGATGTTAAACGGAGCCAAACAAGTCATCCAGTAAGAGCACAGAGCCTTAAAATGAATGTGAGATATGTTTGAGGTAATATTGAGATTTGGATCTGAGCACAGTTTGAGACATTATTGAGATTTCTTTGAAACTCTACATGAGATCTGCAAGCGACGCCATTTGCTCTGTCTTGGAGAAATTTGAGACACCTATGAGATCTTTCTTGTGATTATTATATTTTATGGGCGATTTAGAAAACTGGCATGTTGCTCTTTTATGGCTCAGAAAATTGAGTGTTTCTTGGTATCAACATTATCTCAGATGTTTCTCCAAGAATCAAAAGAAATACTAATGAAGATCTCTTCTGAAACTCTAGAAGAGACAAATGTGAGATCTGTTAAGCAGATGACTTTCCATTCATTCTCAGTGACATCTTGGAGAAAGATTTGAGACCTCAAAGAGATCTCCTTTCTGATTTTTCTTTTCTATGGGCAATATAAGGGAAATTGTATTGCTCAGATGCTGTACTTTCATAGCTAAGGGAACTTAATGTGTTTCTTGGTATCAACATTATCTCAGTTGTTTCTCCAAAAATCAAACAAAATCATATTTGAGATCTGAAGCTCTGGAGGAGACATGTGAGATCTGTAAAGCAGGCGACTCCATTTGCATTCTCATTGATGTCTTGGAGAAACATTTGAGACGATATCTCCTTTCTGATTTCTTTGGTGATTTAGGGTAATGTATCAGATGTTGCTCTTTCATGGCTCAGGGAATTGTGTTTCTTGGTATCAACATTATCTCAAATGTGTCTCCAAAAATCAAAAGAAATACTAATTAAGATCTCTTATGAAACTCTAGAAGAGACATGTGTGAGATCTGTTAAGCAGATGACTTTCCATTCATTCTCATTGACATCTTGGAGAAAGATTTGAGACCTCAAAGAGACCTCCTTTCTGATTTTTATTTTCCTATGGCGATTTAGGTAAAATGTCATTGATCAGATGTTGCTTTTTCAACATTGTCTCAAACGTTTCTCCAAAAATCAAAACAAATCAGATTTGAGATCTCTTCTGAAGCTCTAGAAGAGACATGTGAGACCTGTGAAACAGGTGACCCCATTTGCTTTCAGTTCAATCTCATTGATGTCTTGGAGAAACATTTGAGAAACGCTTCTTTCTGATTTTTCTTTGGCGATATAGGGAAACGTTATTGCTCAAATGATGCTCTTTCATGGCTCAGGGAACTTAATATGTTTCTCAGTATTAACATTATCTCCTAAAATCAAAAGAAATAAAGATTAAACTCTAGAGGAGACACGTGTGAGATTATGGGTGTTTTTCTCAGTAGAGAATTGGTAAGAATTCAGCTAAAGTCTCTATTTGATCTCCATTCACTCTCATTGCTGTTTAGGAGAGACAACTTAGACACAGAAGACATCTGATGTGTGATTTCTTCTTCATCCAGGACAGGAGTGTGTTTCTGTGTTAGAGTGGTAGAAATAGAAAGTCCATCTCTGAGCTCAATAGAGTGGACGTATTTCTCAGATGTGTTTCGTTCAGTCTCAGTGAGCTTCAAATGAGTTCATTTTTGTTCATTTCGCATTTTCGTAGAGTGGGCTGGATTATGTGATGGAGTGAGGTGTTCCCATACGGTCAGAGATCAGTGAGAAGAACATGAACGCTGACCAACTCAGGAAGATCACGTGTGTGTGTGTTTGTAGAATCAGCAGAATCGTCCCACAAACCTTCTGTGCTGTATTTTACCGTGTGTGTGACGTTCAGGCTCTGTGTTGCTTTTCGTGGTGGTGTTTTTCTGTAAATCCTGTGCAGTGATTCTCATTCTGTTCGTGTTTGTGATTTGTCCGTCACACTCTTCACTGCAGTCCAGCTCATTCATTTGAAAGAGAAAAGTCAGAATGAGAGAGACTAGTCACAACACAATTTATCTAGTGTAAATATGGAAGTCTCTTAATATACAGTGTGTGTGTGTGTGTGTGTAGAAGAATGACTTTTTTGTTGTTTATGCATTCAGCATTTTAGGGTGTGTTCACACTTGGCAGGTTTGGTTCGATTAAAACTAATGCGATTGCTCGGTTCATTTAAATAAGTGTGAATGCTGTCATCTGAACCCTGGTGCAAACCAAACAAAAGGTCTCAGTCCGCTTCCAAATGATCTCTGGTGCAGTTTATCTGAAATATAAACGCAACACAGACCTCTAAACGAACCAAAAACAGGACGTGATGTCTCAAGATGCCACCATATAAAGCACAGAATGCTCAAACATACATGAAACATTTTTCTCATCTTATTTGCAATGTTGTCCATTACAGGTCAGTACAGGCTTTAGAAACCACGTCTCCTCGCAGCAGATCTTCGGAGGAATTCCTGCTGCTGTTTTGACTCCTTTACACATTTTATAAGCTCTTCATGAGTTCTCAACTGGTCATAATACCATCAAATGTTCACACATACAACAAGCTCATTTAGCCCATCCATTGTTTTGGATGTTCGGTAAGTTCTGTCACAAAATATGCATCATAAAAGCCATTTTTTTGGTTTTAACCCTCTACCGCACGCATTATGATAAATCTATAAAAAAAAATATTTGACTCTTTTTCTTTTCTTAGAATGGCTTAACTTAATTTTAAAGGTACTTTATGATATGTTGCCATATGGCAACAACGTACAATAGTGGAAATAACTTAGAATAAGTGTAAGTGTATATAGTTCATATTTTTCCTCAAAAATGTTGTTTGTATTGAATCAATTGGTGCTATTATAAGCTTTAGCAGTAATTATAAACAATACCTTATACTTATTTTCCAACATCTTGTGTTTTTCCATTCTCTTTTGCTGAATAATGCTTTATATTCTTTATATTTCAATACATTTTTCATGAATATAATTTAAATTGCAAATGTAGACAGTTAAAAACACATCTAATACTGTTCATCATGTATCATAAAACACTGACATAAAACCAAAAACATTGCAGTTCATGAAAATGAGACACCATGATAGGAAAGTGGTAGGTCTGGGCCAGTATACATGGCTGTGATGGCAGATCTCTGATGTTGATTTAATCCATAATACAAATGTCATGGCAGTCCTTAACATACGACTAATCAACATTATATCACTAGCATTAATTTTTTTGTTATAGCTTAACAGACTGCAGCTAACTTTTGCTAGCTATCTAACCTATTATAATAATGTCATTCCATTATTGCGCAGTGTTGCCATATGGCAACACAGACATTTTCTCGATTTACCAAAAACTAATTTCATAAAAACTTTTTTGAATGGTGAATATGTCATCATACCTTACCTGAGATGATGTTAACATTTTTTTTGTGAATGTGACATGGGCGGGTCCTTGTTTGTTACTGACGTTTTAATTTGCTTTCAGCAACTACATACAAGAGACGGCAGTCTGTCAGATATCGCGTCACAGAAAAAAAATTGCATGTCATGTGACTTAACCAAAGCACATCATTGGCTAAACTAAGGTCTTCTCTTACCAACAAAAAAAACTAGAATGTTCTCTTAAAGAGACGGTGGCAAGGAAACGAACACAAAGTGTATGTTGCCATATGGCAACACTATGCGGTAGAGGATTAAGTGTGAACGCTAAGCGAACAAAACAAGAGAACCGAACTACAAGTGTGAAACACACCCTTAAATACTAGTTACTAAATGGAAAGACCCGTCAGTTACATAAAAACAGTTACAGTTTAAGTCAGTTTGGTTACAGTTCAGATTAGATTGGTCTAATTTGAATTGAAAAGTAAGACTGATTATCTCTTGTCCAACTGTTCTTAACATAGAGGCTAAGTTTATGCAACTGGCCCCTGGTGTTTCAAGGGGACATGTCACGAAAATCTGACTTTTTCCGTGTATAAGTGTTATAATCGGGTCCCCGGTGCATCTACCAACCCAGAAAACATGGAAAAAGGACAACTTAGTAACTTTGTGGCAAGCCTTTCTCTGCAAGCATGTGAAAAAACGAGCCGCTCAGATTTCACTCCCCTAGTGACATAGGAAGGTGATCTTATTATAATATTACCACCTATTAATCTGCACGTTAACACGGCGCTGCCATTTTGTTTTCGCGAGTGAAAACGGTGTACCAGTTCTAATGCCATGGCAAAAGTTGGAGCAAAGCATGCTAACTGTTCTGTTGTTGGCTGCACAGATGAGCGCTGAACGCTGTTTAGAGTCTCGTTAGCTTGGATAGCCTGCGAGTTCACCTCGGCAAGCTCGATTGCTAAAAAAGGAGCGTTTCTGTCCGAGCGATATTTTGGAAAAAATATTAGAGCATTCACAACATTTGATAGCAATCATAAACGTTAGCCTGGTGCGTATGGCTCTGTTTGACAAACAGGTACACTATGTTTAGTGGGCGTCCATACTGGTTTTGCACAAAATATTAACATGACGACACATGCTAGTCGATGAGTTGAATCAACTCCACAGCAACTACATAAATTTATCCACTATCCATTCAGAAACATCCAGATTCATTCTAAAAGTTGTAACTTCTTCCTGAGTCTCTCCATCAGTGTCGACTCCGGTTTGAACAATGTAAGGCTGAACACCGTTACTGACAATCCTCATTTTGGCTGCGTGAGATTCTCCAGCTTTGTTGTTGTTGAGCAGCTGAAACGTGAGCTGTTAAAGCTCCGCCCTCTTCTGGAAAAGGGGGCCGGGAGCAGCAGCTCATTTGCATTTAAAGGGACACACATAAAACCGCCGTGTTTTTTGCTCACACCCAAATAGGGGCAAATTTGACAAGCTATAATAAATGATCTGTGGGGTATTTTGAACTGAAACTTCACAAACACATTCTGGAGACACCAGAGACTTATTTCCTCTTGTATTGCTCACTATTAGTGTTTGTGATGTGATGGATCCTCTAGCACTATTAAAAGTTCGGCATGTGCGTGTCATCCTGCGGTGTTTGAATGATTCCTCAAATCATGTGTTGCTGAGGAGAGTTTGTGCTGATACTTTACTAACTGATCAGACATATAATTTTCACCTGCTCGACCAGAAAACATCCCACAGACAAACACCACTGATATTTTCCTCAGGAAATGAAATGCAAAAATCCTGAAATGTGTTGCTGTCGCATTGCACTCTCTGTAATGATTTACACTACATAATCCACACCAGAAGAAGCTCAATTATAAGAGAGTTTTCAATTGCATCTCACATTTGGATCATTCCCAGACTTCTGTTTATGTTATTTTCTGACTTTTCATCACTTTATTATTATTTGGATCATGTGGAATACAATCAGAGTAAATGTGTCCAGCATCTGGCTGTTAGTGTGCTTAAAGCCAGCATTAGACAGAAGTTGTGATAGTCTTTTCTTCCCTATTGTGACGTATATCTGAGTGAAGTTTATGAGGCGCATGAATTTAAAAAAAATAATGATGTGCGCGTATAAATCATTTATAATAAACACTGCAATGTTCCATGAAAACAAGAATTGTCAGTTTTGATTTCATGGTGACTTTAAAGAGGTCAAAATGTTTGAATATTGCGGCTATTCTCAGTGAGACTGCGGTGAGAAGCGTGGAGACACAGAGGTGAAGGCTGTACAGGTGTGCGTTGTTACCTGTCTCTTGTCTGTCTCTGGGGAGGCCGCAGCTCTGCAGTGCAGTATGGGAATTGAGCGCATTCGCTCCTCATTAGAATATTTATTCAGGAAACAGATGTTCTGTTTGAGGGCGACACCTTGGGCTCTCTGTCCCCTGCTGTTCTCACACATACACACACACACACTCATGCATGCAGGGCCGGCGGAGGCTCTGAGGGGCTCAAACCCTCCGCAGCAGCATTAATCTCTCTGAACGGAGCTCCATCTGCTGAAGAGAAAACACTCAGGTGATGGAGTCACACCAGAAATTACTGAGACAAAACATGAGATCAGATTTAACCCTGATGGGCTGCGTTTCATCAGACAGAAAGAGAAAGAGAGAGAAAGAGATGTGGTGTTTGTGTCCTGCTCTGAATCTGATGAATAATTGACGAGAACAGAGGCTTTACTGTGGAACAACAGATGATGGTAATAGAGGAGAAAGAGAGAGAGAGAGAGAGAGAGAGAGAGAGAGAGAGAGTGAACGGAGAAACGTGAGGACAGAAAGAGTGTTAAAACTGCTCTATCTATCTATCTATCTATCTATCGTCTGTCTTTCTGTCTGTCTGACTATCTATCTATCTCTATGTCTGTCTGTCGTTCTATCTATCTGTCTGTCTGTCTATCGTTCTATCTATCCATCTTTCCTTCTCTCTATCCTTGTATCGATCTATCTGATACAACGATAGAACAATAGAATGACAGATAGATCGATACAACGATAGAGAGAAGGAAAGATGGATAGATGGACAGACAGACAGACAGATAGTCAGACAGACAGACAGATAGATAGACAGACAGATAGATAGATAGATATAGATAGACAGACAGACAGACAGATAGACAGATAGATAGATAGATAGACAGAAAGACAGACAGAGACAGGACAGACAGACAGACAGATAGATAGATAGATAGATATCAAGACAGACAGAAAGACAGACAGATAGTTAGATAGACAGAGACAGACAGAAGACAGATATACAGATAGAGATAGATAGATAGATAGATAGACAGACAGACAGAAGAGACAGACAGAAGATAGAGATAGATAGATAGATAGATAGATAGATAGAGACAGATAGACAGATATAGATAGATAGATAGATAGTCAGTCAGACAGAAAGACAGATAGAGATAGATAGATAGATAGATAGATAGAAGACAGGACAGATAGACATAGATAGATAGATAGATAGACAGACAGACAGACAGACAGATAGATAGATAGATAGATAGATAGTCAGACAGACAGAAAGACAGACAGATAGTTAGATAGACAGACAGGAGACAGAGATATACAGATAGATAGATAGATAGATAGATAGATAGATAGATAGATAGATAGATGATAGTCAGTCAGTCAGTCAGTCAGTCAGTCAGTCAGTCTGCTTATTGCTAGATTTTTTTTTTCTTCATTATTATTATTTTATTTTTATTTTACTGTACAGTGTTATTAAGCTTTGGCAATGTAAAGATTTCTTTCTCCATGCCATAAAGATTTTGAATTTTTGAATTTGAGTCAGTCAGTCAGACAGACAGACAGACAGACAGACAGACAGACAGACAGACAGACAGACAGACAGACAGACAGACAGACAGACAGACAGATAGATAGAGTCAGACAGACAGACAGACACAGACAGACAGACAGATAGACAGAAGATAGATAGACAGACAGACAGACAGACAGACAGACAGACAGATAGACAGACAGACAGACAGACAGACAGATAGATAGATAGATAGACATAGAAGACAGACAGATAGAGTAGATAGATAGATAGATAGATAGATAGATAGATAGATAGATAGACAGACAGACAGACAGACAGATAGATAGATAGATAGATAGATAGATAGACAGACAGACAGACAGACAGATAGTTAGATAGTCAGACAGATAGACAGACAGATAGATAGATAGATAGATAGTCACAGACAGACAGACAGACAGACAGATAGACAGATACAGACAGATAGATATCAGTAGAAGATAATAGAAGATAGATAGACAGACAGACAGACAGATAGTTAGATACAGAAGAAGACAGATAGATAGATAGATAGATAGTCAGACAGAGACAGACAGACAGACAGACACACACAGATAGATAGATAAGTCAGATAGATAGATAGATAGATAGACAGACAGACAGAAAGACAGACAAACAGACAGATAGATAGATAGTCAGACAGACAGACAGACAGATAGATAGATAGATAGATAGATAGATAGATAGATAGAACGACAGAACAATAGAACGACTATCTATCATTCTCTCTATCATTCTCTCTATCGTTGTATCGATCTATCTGTCGTTCTATTCTATCGTTCTATCACTCTATTGTTCTATCTATTATTCTATCTATCTGTTCGTCCATCCGTCATTCTATCATTCTATTAAATATAAATATCTAAAAATATTCTATAATATAATATCTGAATAATGTTATATAATATCTGAAAATAGAAATATTAACTGTGTATGAATTATAAAGTGTGTTTCCAAGAGTATTTACAGTAATTAATTTCACACTGTGAGCTCAAACCATGATAGAAACAGGACTGTGAGACATTTCAACACTTTCATCTCTATTCGAGAATCATCACAGCAGAATGAACGTCAATCATGTTTGAATGTGTGAATGAGATCAATGTGATTATCTGAGGAAGAGATTCCAGGTCAATCCAGAGTGATTCCCAGAGGATGCGACCTAAACACACGTCTCATCTGTTCGAAACATTAGAGAAATCATCTAGATTCCAGTATAGTTTGAGGCGGTGAGGTTAAACACCATTAATTATCTGTATTTTTAACATATGGCTTGTTGTTTGTAATTTTTCCCTGCAGGATGTGAGTGGAATGAGATTAGAGGATGATTGTGTTTTGACCGGCGGCTCTGCCCACATCTCAGCTGCCGCACCTGCCTCATATTGATTAACCACTAACAGCAGTTTCTCACGGCGAGATTTTCATATACACGTCCACCGAGAGCGACGGCCGCTCAGGGGAAATCACATTCCGAGAGCGTCGACTTGTGTGCAGAAATTCACCTCTGCGATCGCACCTGCCGTCATTAGATTCTCGTGCATATGGTGAACCGCAGCGGGCCGAACCCATCTATACACACCGAGAGAGAGAAAGAGAGAGAAAGAGGGAGAGTCTGATGTCGCCAGCCGTCACATGGCTAACGATATGAATCGCCATAGATGCTGATCGTCATGCATTACTCGCCTCCGTCCGCCATCTTGGTTAACACTGAGTCCGGCACTCCGCAGGGACCGATCACATCCACCCGCGTTTGATCCATCGGCACAGATTTATCATAGTGTGTTACAGTGATTTTAGCACATGGCAGCCAAACATAAAACTGTTATAAAGACAAGTTATCATATTTATCTTTACTGTGGGATGATTATTTCTGCCAGACAATGTAGAAACTTGGTAGATGCCAAATGCATCTATCTATCTGTATCTGTCTGTCTGCTGTCTGTTCTGTCTATCTATCTATATGTCGTTCATTCATCTATCTATTCGTTCTATCATCTATTCATCTCTGTCTGTCTATGTCGTCAGTTCACTATCATCTATCTCTATCTATCTATCATCTGTCTAATTCGTCATCTATCATCTATCATTAATCTATCTATCTATCTATCTATATCTGTCGTTCTTTCATTCATGTCTATCTGTGTTATCATTCGTCATTATCTATCTATCTATCTATTGTTATATATATCGTTATATTGTTCTATCTATGTTTATCTTCAATCTATGTCTATCTATCGTTCAATAGTTCTCTATCTATCTGTCATTCTTTCATTCTATATATGTGATCTTTCGTATCTATCTATCTCTATCTATCTGTTGTTCTGTCGTTCTATCATTCTGTCATTCTATACTTCTATCTATCATTATTCTATCTATCTATCTATCTATCTCTATCTATCTATTATCGTCTGTATCTAGTGTTCTGTCTGTCTGTCGTTCATTTATCTATCTATTCATATCTATTTAGTATCTATCTATCTGTCATTATATCTATCTATTTCTATCTATCTATCTATCTATCTATCGTTCTGTCTATATCTATATCTATGCTGTCTATTTATATCTATATCTATATTATATCATTATATCGTTCTATCTTCTATATCTATCTTCATTCTGTCATCTATCATTCTTATCTATTATCTACTATCGTTCTGGCGTCTATCTAATCTATCTATCTGTGTTCTGTTCTTTATATCATTGTTCTCTTGTCGTTCTATCTATCTATCTGTGTTCTGTCGTTCTATCAATTCTGTCATTCATTATATCTATCATCTTTATCTATGTTCTATTGTTCTATCTTGTTCTATCATTCAATCTATTGTTCTCTATCGTTGTCATCGTTGATCTATCTGTAGTTCTTCATTATATATATGTTCTCTTTCGTTATATCTGGTTCTGCGTTTATCATTCTGTATTCTATCTTATCTCTATCGTTTCTGCCGGTTATCTATAATTATCATATATCTATCATTTCTGTCTATCTGTCTATCATTCTCTAATCTATCTATATATATATCTATCTATCTATCTATCTATCTATTCTATTGACGTGTCTTCTCTCGTCTCTATCTATCTATCTATCTATCTATCTATCTATCTGTCATTCTATTGTTCTATCTGTTGTTCTATCTATGTTCTATCTATATCTATCTATCTATCTATCATTCTGTCGTTCTGTCTATCATTCTCTCTATCGTTCTGTCGTTCTATCTATCATTCTGTCATTCTATCTATCGTTCTTTCTATTGTTCTATCTATTCTATTCTATCTATCGCTCTGTCTTTCATTCTATCTATCTATTGTTCTATCATTCTATCTATTGTTCAATCTATTGTTCTATCTATCATTCAGTCGTTCTATCTATCATTCAATCTATTGTTCTATCTATTGTTCTATCTATCTCTCTATCTATCGTTCTTTTTTTTTCTGTCGTTCCATCTATTTGAATGTGCTGAACTTGAGTTTGTTTGAATAAGTGTGCATTTTGTGGCTTTAAGTTACAGTTGTACATGACAGTCTTTTATCTCAAAAGCTGAAGGAGAGCATCAGTGATTTTTCCTGATCTGACCTGTTTAAACTGAGCGTGAGGGTCTTGTGTCAGGTGTATGATGTCATATGTGAGCCTCGTGTTTTCCTTCAAAAGCGTTTGACCATTAAGGGTCGTAAAGCTGTTTAATTTGCTTTATACGGTCACGCCGGGGGCCAGTAAAGCCCTGCAGTGATGCTCTGACTGTGTGCGTGTGTGAAAGGGCTGTAAAATGTGAGCACAGAGTGACATTAGTGTTATGGGATATTGACCAATTTTTGGAGAGTTTATGGTGCTAATCAAGGGCCGTGTCTGAGGCCGAGATGAATGTGTGTGTTGAGAGCAAAAAGTCACGGCAGGAGTGTGTTATTTTTTACAGAGAGACGGAGAACACACACTGTGACTTTGAGTTGGTCTGTATGAAGACGCCCCGCACTGGACTCTGATGAAGCTGACTGCGTATATATATTTAGTGCTCTAATAAACGAAACGCGTCGTGTCACGTCCCTGAAGAGCTTCTGAAACTAGATGCTGCTGATATTTAAAACATCTTCATACTTTCTTACACAATTAGTTTGTGGAGACCAGTGTTTAGTCGAAGGGAAGGTGAGATCTGAAGATACTGACCAAGATCCTACAGATTCACTTGTTTCTGTTTTTCTCTGTCAAATTCAAGAGTTATGTTAGCAGTTTTGGAGCCACATCACATCCAGAGTCACTACTTTCACTCATTACAGCATGATAATTATGAGAAGTTATGAAAAAGATATATATATAGGAGCAAAGGGTTAGGCAGTATCTAGACCAGTTTTTTGTTGAAGTGAGTTCTTATTATATAGTACCTATGCTATTATAGTATTTATTAATATTTTTTAAAATATTTTTTTAAAATATATTCAATATAAATATATTATATATATTAAATATATATATATATATATATTATATATATAATATTTTTTTTTTTTTTTTTTTTAATATTTGGCTTTATTTTTATTTCAGTTTTAGTAATTTTAGTACTTATTTTATTAAGTATAGTATATAACACACACACACACACACATATATGTCATTATATTAAAGCTTTTATTTTTATGTTTTATATTCTTAGTTTTATTTTTTCATATTTTTTACTTTTGATATATTTAGCTTCATTTATTTATGTGATTTATTCATTTCCAGAACTGACATTGAAATGGACGCAGTTTTGTACTCTTTCTTCTATTTGAATATGGTGGTATCTGAGCAGACAGTATGTGTAGATTTGATGTCTTCTCTGACACAGAACATCAGAAGTGTTGTTGTGTCTCTGATGGTGAGCTCAGTGGTGTTTGTGTTGGTTTTGCATGATGCTGAGGATGGTGCATGATGATATTCAGATCTTTGCAGGCCGCTTGTGCACTCAGATCCAGAAACCACAAAACATCTGAACCGGAAGAACGAGAGAAAGTGTGTGTGTGTGTGTGTGTGTGTGTGTGTGTGTGTGCGTGTGGTGGTTCCTCTGAATCACTTTGCCATTTCCACTCAAATCTTCACTTGCCCTGAATGTTCCTCTCGGCCGCGTCTCTACAGCACAATACAGCTCTTTTTAAACCAGCCATTTGGTCTTTCCTTGTTGCACATTAAATTTTAACGTTTCGAACCCATAAGGAGGAAACAATGTCTAAAAATAGAGCCTGGCATTAGCTTGTGACTTTAAAGCATGAGATGGACTGAATGTGTTTTTGTGCTGAATGTGGATATAATGTTCTTTCTGAAGTCTAATGAGCCTGTTGATTGACACCACATTGGCATCCATCCATCCATCCATCCATCCATCCATCCATCCATCCATCCATAAATAACCATCTTAAAACAAATGTCTCTGTGAAGCATCTAATGTTCCAAAGACTTTTGTGCAGTTCTCTCTTTGTTTGTGTCATTTTGAGTAAATCTGCAGTTGTTTTCTTTGACTTTTCTTGTACTTTATACAGCAGCTTACAGCAGATGTCTCGTCTTCCTCCTCAACCATGAACAAACACTCTGAGTGACTGCAGTTTATACACACACATGCACACACACACACACACACACACACACACAGTGAGGGAATGTGTGCTGGGCTCATTCAGTGTCCTAATGGAGAGAGAAAGAGATGATATAGAGGGTATATAGTTTCTGTTGTGTAGTGATGTGTCTCAGGGTGTGTCTGAGAGCAGATGGATGAGAAACCATCTGCTGAAAATGGACTCAATAAACACACACACACACACACACACACACACACACACACACACACACACACGCTAATCAATGTTAATGAGCACATACCATATACTTGCATTGTTTATATATGAAGCTAAATATGACTTAAATGGCTAAAGTGAAGATAAATATAATGACTCCAAACTTTTAAACAAAACTATAGTATTTATTTATGAATCTTTTTTTTTTTTTTAACCTTTTAGGACATCACCAAATATTCTTTAGGGATTAGTTCACTTCATAATTAATATTTCCTGATAATTTACTCACCCCCATGTCATCCAAGATGTTCATGTCTTTCTTTCTTCAGTCAAAACATTCCAGGATTATTCTGCATATAGTGGACTTCACTTCACTAGCTCTGCGATGCGCCATGCATTACGAAATCACGTTGGAAAGGTAGGTGTAAGTACTGAGCAAGTCAAACACCCTTTACAAAAAAAAAAAAAAAAAAGGTAAAACAACAATGTTGGAGGATTTTGAAGTTGGAGGAGAAAATTTCGCCCTACTGCGGTACTTCTGCCTACATCTTGCGTGAACTTTTCAAAGTGATTACGTAATGCGTGACACATCGCAGAGCAGTGCAAGATGAACATTTGTGGTTAAAAAGTATATAAATTTGTATTTTTTTTTTTTTTTTTTAGAAAATGACCGATCATTTCTCTAGATAAGACCCTTATTCCTCATCTGGGATCATGTAGAGCTCTTTGAAGCTGCATTGAAACTGACATTTGGACCTTCAACCCGTTGAACCCCATTGAAGTCCACTATAAGGAGAATAATCCTGGAATGTTTTCATCAAAAACCTAAATTTTTTTTCGACTTAAGAAAGAAAGACATGAACATAAATTATCAGGAAATTTTCATTCTGAAGTGAACTAATCCTTTAAATGAAGGTTTTGTCAGATTCAGCTACGTTTTATGGGACATTTGTTTGTTTTTTTAAACCACAAGTATGATCACAATATCCTGGGAGTCTCTTCTTCATGATTAATTTTGAAATCTGCATATTTTCATGGTTTTTGTTTACTAAACATCACAAAAAAATCACAGTATGTGCTTTTAACATTTGAATTAGACATGAAGAGGCTGTAGTTGACACAGAAGTTTGTTAACAGCTGTCAACATGAATGATGCCGCTACACTGAACCTTGAATCCCCGACAATACTCAAGAAACAGCTGAAAACTCATCACTTGTATTCCTTATTTGTAAGTCGCTTTGGCTTAAAGCATCTGCTAATTGAATAAATGTAAACGTAAAGCTACCAGTCCAAATGTTTGGACACATTTACTTATTATTTATTACTATATCATTATTATATTTTACATCAGGGATTCCCAGACTCTTTTGTCAGGCGAACCCCTATCTTGAAGTACTCATTGGTAAGTTAATATTTCAGTAATTTAACAATGTTCTATGTCAAATTTTCGTAAAGAAATGTATACATTAACACAGCATTTATATTTGTCTACATAACTTTTGAATCATTTAAGCTGAAGCGTTTAGGATTTTAAGCACTGCGACTGATGGTGTGTGTCTCACTTCAAGCGTTCCTCCCTCTGTAGTGCGCAGGCCGCACTGATGCTCACCATACCACATTATTCGTCCTGTAGTTCCGACACGAATATTTCGGGAAAGCGCTCTCATCTCTCTGCTCTTCTGTGAGTGGACGTCTGGCTGTTGTTGTGTCCTGTATTTCTCTTCTCTCTCTCTCGGAGTGATTAATGGTGCAGCATGTTTCTGCTTTTGCCCTAGAGCAGCTGCAGTGTAGCACCTCTCACAGTGTCTGTCTGTCTCTCAGGTGATGTCTGTGTGTTTGTTATCTAGGTAGGACTTGGTGGACAACATTTCAGATAAAACATTTCTTTTTGGAGGTGTCTTTTAGGTGATTTTGGATAGTGTTAGTGTCATGCTTCTTGTTCTGTTGTGAAAAATTCATCAGTGTTTATTATTCTGAGGAAAATCTTGGTTTTCATGATTTTTCATCAAAATCTAATCACTTTCTCCAAGTCTGAAGCAGCTTTTCAAAAACATAGACGGAGCACAGAGGAATGGATGAGAGCGCAGGCTCTGGAGATGCGTTTCTCTGAGTTTTACATTTTTTAAGGCAAGACACTACCTTTAACATTGAACTAATAATAATCACCATTCCTTCACCAGTTGATTAATCACAGTACATTAAGACCGTTGTCTTGTACAGAAGCTTATTTCCGCCACTAAATAAAAAATAAAAAAATAAAAAAGATAATTGCAACTTTTTATCTCATTATTCTGACTTTTTTTCTCAGAATTGCATGAAATAAACTCATAATTCTGAGAAAAAAATGTCAGTCTTTTTTCCCCTCACAATTTTGACTTTTCTCGCAATTGAGTTTTTATCACGCAATTCTGACTTTTTTTGTATTGCGTCTTATTGATATAAAATTCTGAGAAAAGTCAGAATTGTGAGTTATAAAGTCAAAATTGTGAGATATAAAGTCAGAATTGTATGATATAAAGTCAGATTGAGTGATATAAAGTATTGAGTTATAAATCAAAATTGAGATAAAAGTCGAATTGAGTATAAAGTCAGAAGTTATAAAGTCAGAATGAGAGATATAAAGTCAGAATTGAGTGATATAAGTCAGTCAGAATTGAGTTATAAACGAATGAGAGATATAAGTCGAATGAGATAAAGTCAGAATTGAGAGATGTAAAGTTAGAATTGAGTTATAAAGTCAGAATTGAGAGATATAAAGTCGAAATAAAATCAGAATTGAGAGATAAAGTCAGAATTTAAAAGTCAGAATGAGAGAGGATATAAAGTCAGAATTGAGAGATATAAATCAGAATTGAATTATAAAGTCTTATAAGTCAGGAATTGAGAAGTCAGAATTGAGATATATAAAGTCACAAAGTCAGTATAAAGTCAGAATAAGAGATATAAAGTGTTATAAAGTCTTTTATAAAGTCAGAATTGAGTTATAAAGTCAGATATAAAGTCAGAATGAGTTATAAAGTCAGAATGAGTTATAAAGTCATTGAGTTATAGTAGAATGAGTTATAAAGTCTCAGAATTGGTATAAAGTCAGAATTGTTATAAGTCATTGTGAGATTATAAAGTCAGAATTGTGTTATAAAGTCAGATTGAATAAATCAGAATTGAGTAGAAGTAGAATGAGAGATTTATAAAGTCAGAATTGATTTAAAGTCAGAATTGGTGATATAATCAGAATTGAGTTATAAAGTTATAAAGTTCAGAATTGAGATTAAAGTCAAATTGAGTTATAATCAAAATTGAGAGATAGATCAAGTGAAATTCTGAAAGAGTGTAACGTCAAGAATTATAGTGAGTTTATAAAGAATTGTGTCTGAGATATAAAGTCAGAATTGTGTGAATAAAGTCAGAATGAGTTATAAAGTCAATTTTTAAAGGAGATAAGTGTGAGATAATTAAGAATTGATATAAAGTCAGAATTGAGGTTAAGTCAAAATTTTAAAGCGAATGAGTTATGCAAGTCAGAATTTTATAATCAGAATTAAAGTCGTCATAAGGAGATTTGACTTTATAAAATTCTGTCAGATTTGTTGATTTTTTTCAAATTTATATCATTCGAATTTTGATTTATAAAGTCAGTCAGTGAATTCGAAGTTATAAAGTCAAAATTGTGATATAAAGTCTATAAAGTCAGAAAGTGAATTTATAAAGTGAATGATATAAGTCAGAATGATAAAGAGATTGAGAGAAAGTAATTGAGTCAGTTATAAAGTTGGTGAGATATAAAAGTCAGAATGAGTTATAAAACAGAATTGAGAGAATAAAGTCAGAATGAATATAAAGTCAGAATTGAGAGATATAAAGTCAGAATTGAATTATAAAGTCAGAATTGAGTTATAAAGTCAGAATGAGAGATATAAAGTCAGCAGTCCAGAAAGTTAAAGTCAGAATGAGATATAAAGTCAGAATTGAGAGGAATTATAAAGTCAGAATTGAAAGTCAGAAATGTAAAGTTGAGTTATAAAGTCAGAATTGAGAGTAGTAAGTCAGAATTGAGTTATAAATCAGTTATAAAGTCAGAATTGAGTTATCGATAAAGTCAGAATTGAGTTATAAGTCAGAAGATAAAGTATGAGTAAAGTTAGAATTGAGTTATAAAGTCAGAATTGAGTTATAAAGTCAAAATTATAAAGTCAAGTCTAAAGTCTATTGAGTTATTCCTATAAAGTCCTGTCAGAATTGTGAGATATAAACTTGCATTTCTGACTTTTGCCTCACAATTTGACATTATAACAATTGTGCATTTATATCTCACAATTATAAGAAAAAAGATCAGAATTGTGAGGGAAAAAAGTCAGAATTTCGAGTTTATATCTTGTAATTCTGACTTTATAATTCGCAATTCTGACTTTTTTCTTGCAATTGACTTTTTCCCCATTGTGAGTTCATAACACGCCATTCTGACTTTATAACTCGCAATTGTGAGAAAAAAATTCTGAATTGTGTGATAAAAAGTTGCAATTACTTTTTTTTTTTATTTCATGGCGAAAACAAGCTTTCAGTTTTGTCTTACAAGTTTTCTGAAATGTTTAAATATGCAAGTGAGGCATTATCTGATTAAAAATGCTGTAATTTGCCTATATTTCCAGATGATAAATCTGAACATTGGCTAAAGCCAGGTTCAAAATTATTGTTTCATATTGTTGACGTATTAGAGTTAAAGGTTTTTACAGAAGGGATTTTTGATATCAATTTTTATCACTCCATAAATCAGAAAATACTGTCAGCAGCCAGAACAAAAACATGCTTTTAGGAATAAAATGTTATATAAATCAGGTGAATGAAATATGAAAAACCCCTCAGTAAAAACTTTCAGAATATACACAGGAATAAAACTGTAAAGTTTGGTGTGTGTAAGTGCTGCTGAAGTGGAGGAAAAACTTCAAAGATATGTATTGTTATTGAAATCTACAGATGCAAATAGATAAATATGTAATAAAATCAACACTTAAATGTGTATTTTGCATGTATGCTTTCTTTCCACTATAAACTGGAAGAAGACATGGAACCAAAACTGACCAAAATTTCGCCTTAGACACACAATGATAGTGGTGAGGGATGCTGAAAAACAGCCTGCTTTGGTGCGACAGCCAAAGACATCAGTCTGATGCATTTGTAGGCAAATGAATAAATAAATTAGGACACATGTTAGTTTAGGGTCCAGTTCTTACTATTTATTAGTTGCTTATTAGCATGCATATTATTAGAATATTGGCTGTTTATTAATACTATAAAGTATTGTGTTTTGAACAACACAAACTGAAGGTTTGATCCAGATTAAAACTAGGATTGGATTCTGTGATCTAATCTGATTTCAGAATCCCTTTTTCCTTTTGAACACATTTTCAAGATTGATCCCCAATGGCCGAAATCCGATCAGATTTTGAACAACTGGCCCTAATTATATTTAATTTCAAAACCCATATTCTCTCTATCATCATGTCCCTTTAGGGGCTCCGTAGAGCACTGGTAATCCAGATTTGGTTATCTGGAAAAGTGTGTATCTGGATCAAGGTGATCCAATCCAGTTTTTCTTTGAAAAACCAGCACAAAAGTAAGATGGATTACCTGATCCTGGATAGCAAAACATGGGATTTCCAAATCCAGATCATTCTGATCCAGATTAAACTTTTTGAACAACTGGCCCTAGGAGTTTGAGGCAAAAGTCATAGTTAATAGTTAGTTAATAGTGAGAATTGGACCCGAAGCAAAAGTGTGACCATAAAGTAAAATAGCACAAATGACAGGGTTATTTTAGTATTCATAATTTGTTTTTATTTCAATAATTTACTTTTTTTTTTTTTGAGTTTAGTCTCATTTTGGTTTATGCATATTCATAGTTTCATATATCCTAGTTGCATGCAAAAGCATGCGCCTCATAATCTTGAAGCAAAATAACTTCTTCTCCTTGAAGCTCTTCTCTACTCTGATGACGAGGGCGGGGCAATCTGCCAATCACATGAGATCCACCAATAGCAAACCACAACCATCCAATCAGTTCCTCATGGACAAAATCAAGCCCCGCCCTACATTTGTTCTTGTTCGTGAAGCCGTTTCACTCAGATATACTGTACATCACAATAGAGAACTTCCGTTTCATGCTGACTTTAAAGTGTTTTTAATCAATACTTTTGGTCTTAGTTTTAGTACCCTGTCTGTTAACATCCCTGACAGGAGAGTGTGTGGTCATGTGATCATATGAGGGTGAGATGCTGCAGTTGTACAGCTCAAATGAAGTGTAACACATCAGAGACGCAGACAAACCTGCTGCTGCTGAATGGACGGACCGATACACACAC
The DNA here is from genome assembly GCA_028476615.1 of Culter alburnus. Taxonomy (NCBI): domain Eukaryota; kingdom Metazoa; phylum Chordata; class Actinopteri; order Cypriniformes; family Xenocyprididae; genus Culter; species Culter alburnus. The sequence goes on along the minus strand of JAOTNS010000084.1, from coordinate 557,631 downwards.
ACACACAGCGTCGCAGTGATGTAATTTGTAGTGAAATCACATTAGTGTGTGTGTGTGATGGGCGCTGTACACAGAACATCTGTTACTGACATACACCCTTTGATTGATGCCTCTGCTTATGTGTGTGTGCATGTAAACAGGTAACAGTCTTTAAAAAAATCTGCACATGAAATAAGATTATTATTTCTATTGATGATTTTGGTGTTAAAATGCTTTCTTATATCTGTTTAATGTACAAGTATAAACGAATCATTTGTCATCTTTAGATACAGTATTGCACCGATCAAATCTTCTACAAGCAAACTTGCAGAGAAATAGATATGCCTTTCCTGAAGGGAACATGTGTGTTATATAACAGATGAATAGTGATCTTTGCGTTTCAGTCTTGAATTAGATGTTGTGCTCAGAGTGTATGTTGTTGTTGTTGTTTTTATCAACTGCAGATAGGAATGAATGCATAAGGGCACTTACTAGGCGTCAGAGAGGACTGTGAATCTATTGATTTCAATGGTGCATGAAGTATCTAGAAAGAAAATTGCAAGTGTGTAAATTACACATGTGAGCTAAAGTTTGAGGTGCTTGTTGACAGACAGATCGACTTGTGCTGTATTCCTGCTCGATTTCAAGCTCAAGCGACTCTTTACACACACATACAGGAAAAACAGTAATATGGTGAAATATAATTTCCATAAAAACGGTTTTTCTATTTAAATATGTTAAAATGTAATTTATTCCTGTGATTCCTATTACTCCAGTCTTCAGTGTCACATGATCCTTCAGAAATCATTCTAATATGATGATTTGATACTCAAGAAACATTTCTGATTATTATCAACTCCTTTGCCCGTGTGTGCGGAAAGACGCGTTTGGCGCATGCACATGCGCACCGACCGTGGTCATAAAAATTTGCTGCGCGCGGCCACTGTTCAGAGAGTCAAAGCTAGTCCGCAGTCTAGTAATCGTTTCTTGTTTGCGCCGACTGAAAACACACGAGAAACACCGTGAGACAGGAGAGACTCAGTCATTGTAGTGCTGAACACTGAACGGTCCATGCATGTGGATTTGGATAAAACAGTTATCGCTTTGATGCCCGTGCCTGAACACTGTTTATCCCTTCACAATGGCGTATAGCGGACGGGCACGCAGGGCTATTAAATTATTCTTATTTTTATCATGCTACTTTTATTATTAAATTAAAGGTGCAATATGTAAGTATTTTGCAGTAAAATATCCAAAAACCACTAGGCCAGTGTTATATATTTTGTTCAATTGAGTATTTACAATATCCCAAATGTTTCCAACTATTTGTAAATCGTGAGAAAATTTCAATTTTATCCAAGGCTCCGGGACGTGTGAGGAGTCGCCTGTCAATTGCGTCATACCCGCATTACCCTCGGTTTCCGTTTTTTTGTAGAAACCATGGAAACACCAAAGACGCTTTAATATTTACATGTTTTATAGACAAGGGAACAACTGTTTTGATATATTTATAGACAGAAAACGAATTGTTGTTATATAGCTCAACATGTTTAGTCTTATTGTTTAAATCTAATTTTCATGATTTTTTTGTGAGTACCATGCTTTACCATGCCTCAGAGAAAACACTATTTTGTGAAGTAGCTAACATAGCATAATCAGATGCAGCTTTATTTTTAGTAACAGTAATACAGCATTTTCTCCATCATACAATACGTTTTAAAATTAATTTCATGTCATTTATCAACACAAGCCATCCAGCATTTAACATGATATTCTAAAATCGATCTATCTTACTGCAGTGTGTAACAGTGTCTCACAGCAGCCGCCGAGCGAACGCACAGAGTAACGTTATAACATCATTTTCAACACTAATATGATAAACAGAGCTGCGTTACCTCATACTCATGACTGGAAAAGCGGAAGCGGTGCCGGCGACTGTGCCATAATAAAAGTCCCACTGCTCATGAGGCATGTGTTGCTCAATCACTCCAGCTCCTCGTTCAGCTCCACAACACTCGGTCCTGCTCTGCTTCATACTACAGTAACGTTAATAATCGCATCCATGAACATGATTTCTTCCCGAGTCCTATCCTGATTATTTCCACCGGCTGTGACGTAAAGACCACATGTCCCAAGATTCCGCGCTCAAACTTGCCGTCATCAAGCTACGCCTTTGTTTTGAATAGGCCTCTAGCGACCTCTAGCGGACAGTTGTTCATTTGCCCCTCGATATCATAGCGCATCACCGCATAACCGACACGCTGCGAGGACAATAAAATATTTGTTAGATAGCTTACTCCTCACTTGTTTAACACAAAATACTTCTCGATTCACGAAAAATATTTTTTCACCCATTTCACCCATTTTTTTTCTCACTATGGGCCACAAGTGAAATTTTAAGAAAATAAATTAGATTCATCTCTCATTGTCTCTAAGAGAATATGCACCGTTAATGCAGCGTGCCAAAATCTCAGTCAGTTTTAATTTCAGTTTCTGTAGTGAATAATTGAGATATATATATATATATATACACAGTATCTTTTGTAAATATTTTATTATATCTTTTCATGTGACAACACTGAAGAAATGACACTTTGCTACAATGTAAAGTAGTGAGTGTACAGCTTGTATATCAGTGTAAATTTGCTCAACACACAGCCATTATTGTCTAAACCGCTGGCCACTAAAGTGAGTACACCCCTAGTGAAAATGTCCAAATTGGGCCCAATTAGCCATTTTCTCTCCCCAGTGTCATGTGTTAGTGTTACAAGGTCTCAGGTGTGAATGGGGAGCAGGTGTGTTAAATTTGGTGTTATCGCTCTCACTCTCTCATACTGGTCACTGGAAGTTCAACATGGCACCTCATGGCAAAGAACTCTCTGAGGATCTGAAAAAAAGAATTGTTGCTCTACATAAAGATGGCGTAGGACTATAAGAAGATTGCCAAGACCCTGAAACTGAGCTGCAGCACGGTGGCCAAGACCATACAGCGGTTTAACAGGACAGGTTCTATGAATGAGCAGAGCATGATCCCCTCCCTTCGGAGACTGGGCCGCAGGGCATTATTCCAACATGATAACGACCCCAAACACACCTCCAAGACGACCACTGCCTTGCTAAAGAAGCTGAGGGTAAAGGTGATGGACTGGCCAAGCATGTCTCCAGACCTAAACCCTACTGAGCATCTGTGGGGCATCCTCAAAAGGAAGGTGGAGGAGAGCAAGGTCTCTAACATCCGCCAGCTCCATGATGTCGTCATGGAGGAGTGGAAGAGGACTCCAGTGGAAACCTGTGAAGCTCTGGTGAACTCCACGTCCAAGAGACTTAAGGCAGTGCTGGAAAATAATGGTGGCCACACAAAATATTGACACTATGGGCCCAATTTGGACATTTTCACTTAGGGGTGTTCTCACTTTAGTGGCCAGCGGTTTAGACATTAATGGCTGTGTGTTGAGTTATTTTGAGGGGACAGCAAATTTACACTGTTATACAAGCTGTACACTCACTACTTTACATTGTAGCAAAGTGTCATTTCTTCAGTGTTGTCACATGAAAAGATATAATAAAATATTTACAAAAAATGTGAGGGGTGTACTCACTTCTGAGAGATACTGTATATATAATATATTTTTGTTAAATACATGCATGTGTGTATTTATATATACGTAATAAATATACACAGTACACACACATTTAATATGTAAACAAACTTTTATTTTGAATGCAATGAATCATTTGAGTGCACTAATTAATTCATAATAATTCAAGACTATACAAAATAAAGCTTGTGTGTATTTAATGTATATTTTTTTAGGTGTAATCGCTGTTGCTTGTATTATTCTATTCTTCTGTTTATTCAGTCAAACTAAAGGATTGATGAATGAACCACTTCTGCTCATATTATTCTGTTTTGTTTTTTTTAGTTGTTTTGTATCAGAGCATCAGCTAAATCATGAATGTCATGTGTAGTGACTATAATTAGCTTTATATAAAAGCAGCAGAAGTCTGTAGCATGTCCTCATTTATGTGTGTGTGTGTGTCCTTGAGTGTGTTTTCAGGGGTCTTTGTGAGTGTTGGGCTCTAAAGGGGGTCGTGGGCAATTAAAGCACACACGCAGCGCTGCTATACGATCACACACACACACACACACACACACACACACACTGCTCTCATGCACCTCCCACCTCTGCATGTGGATGTTTAAGTGATCTTTATTGTGTGCAGAGTAAACAGAGCGCGAGCGAGGGAAGCCGTGTTGAGCTCAGACCAGCGCAGCTGCATTGTGCTTATACAGCAGGACGAGAGACAGATAGAGACGAGAGAGACAGCAGTGTGAGCCTGCCTGAGGTTAAATGTGGAAATCGTCCTCTTTGAGCTCCATGGCAAACTCTGCATGCGTGCTGCTGTCCGGCTCCGGGATGATGCCACATTCCCTGCACGCGCCGCCCGCGTTCCTCTACTTATCCGAGGTAAGGATCCTCCCGCTGCCTTCGCTTTTATCCAATCTTTTTTTATCGTTTTTCATTCCTTCGCGAGTGAATGAACATGCTTTATCCTTATCCTGACCTCTGACCCCTTCTCTGTTTGGGGTCTGCGTTCTGCTTTTATTCTACTTTTCCACGCTTTTATTCCAGGTCTGCTCCGTTGTTTAGACTCAAACGCTAATTTACTTTCTTACATGGTCATTTTGTAACTATACTCTAAAAAATAAAGGTTTAAAAAGGTGTGTTTTGGCAGCGATGCCATAGATGAACCATTGTTGGTTCCTCAAAGAACCATTCAGTTCTTAAAAGAACCATTTTTCTTAGTTTGAAGAACATTTTAATAATTTAAAGAACCTTTTGTGGAATGGAAAGATTCTTAATGGAACCATCAATGCCAATAAAGAACCTTTATTTTTAAGAGTGTAGTTGTTTGTATCTAGTGTTGTAATTTATAGTATCAGTTTAGAATTTTATTGCGAATTCATTCTGGGAATGTCTTGCTTTACAATCACAAAACGGAAGAACTGTTTGAGATGTGCGAAACACAAATCTGTCGTTCATTTTAGGTCATAATTAGCAAACTTATGCAGATTTTTATGCAATATTATGCAGATACTCTCATGAATTATTCAGGATTTCCGTGACTTTTTCCTGTTAAGTTACTAAACACTGTTTTTAATTAACTTGAATTACTTTGTAGAATAAGTCATTAGATTCACCATTGGATATAAAGTCAGCAGGGTTTTGTTTTTGAAGATTTTATTGAAGATGCATCATGTGTTAGTGACCGTATCAGTATTGGCGAATATTTGCATTTTCTTTTTCTTTTTCTTTTTGGTTATTGATATCTGTATTTTCTCCCCCCTGAATATCAGGTGAAAACTGGCCAATATTGGGTGCAAATAATATCAGTGGTGTATTTCTACTCCATTAAGTAGCAGGTTTTAATCATATATGCTAAATATTATACTGTTTGAATTTCTTTTTCATATGAATTGGTTGTGTGTATGTAGTATTTCTAGTATTTTGTATGTGGCATTAGATTGTGCGTCATTTGTTTTCATTTATATATACTCTATATATATATTATATATATATATATATATATATATCTGACAGAAAGCTGTTACTTATTTTAGCTCAGCATCAGCAATATTAGCATATGCAGATACTCTCATGAATTATTCAGGAGCTGCTTGTGTTAGATTGCTTGATCAATGTTCTTATTTAACTATGTTGAATTCGTCATTACTTTAGTTTAGTTTAAGTGGACATGGTTTTGTTTTTAAAATGTTTTATTTTTATTAGCATTGATATATCGGTTTCAATAAATTCATATCAACCAATTTAATATTTTGTAATTTATAATTTTAAATAATGTATCATTTTAGAATTTTGAATCAATATCGGTCTGAATTTGCTGATGTTTTAAGTAAATCAACTTTTGGGATTCAAAAGTGTTAAAATTATGTATCTTTTTTTGTTATATATTATAATAATTTAATGTTTGATTTGAAAGATTCACATTTAAAATTATAGCTCAGCACTTCAGTATGAACACTATTTTAGTTCAAAACAGTATAGATTTATGATATAATATTGTTTGTTATGAACATATTTGTCAGTATAAAAAACTTTTATTTTACTATCAGTGCTGGGATATATCGGTTTCTGCATATCCGTATTAACCGATATAAGCATTTAAATTTTAAATTATCGATATCGGTCTTAATTCATTGATGTTATAAGTAGATAATTGATTTTTTTTTTTCTGTATTAGGATTCATTAGTATTAAGTTATTTATCTTTTCTGTTATATATTACAATATTTTAATTTTGATTTGACAGATTTGCATGGAAAATTAGAGCTTTAGAATGAACACGCAAAACACTAGATTTATGATATTGTTTATTAGTAATAACATAAAATAATTATCAGTATCAAAATTTTCTAATTTTATTAAATTGCTTGATATATCGGTTTCTACATATTGCTAGTTTATTAACAATGCTTGATATATCAGTTTCTACATATCAGTAGTTTATTAACAGTGCTTGACATGTACCAGTATCGGTATCGGGCTGATACCAAGCTCATGTACTCGTACTTGTAAAAATACCCCTGATACCAAAGACCGATACCTCACGTGACGTAACCGACAGAACTGTTCATGCACAGAGACACCAGCGGCAGCAGCAGAAATAATGTCAGCCTCAGGGGATGGAAATACTTCAAAATTAATGATGACAACACACACATTGTGAACTGCATGCTTTCAATCACAATTCGTTATCGATTAGTGAAGGTCGGGATAGGCCGAATCGCACTGAATGACACAGACCAGAAGCGCGCTCTCTCTCGCTCTGTCTCTTTCTTGTGCGTGATCCCAGTACTCTCAGATAGCGCGCGATCCGTTCTCCTCGCGCCTGAATGGTCAAATGCACTCATAGTTGTCAAAATGTCCATCGTGTGGAGTATCTCACATAAATACAGTCGGTTATGGCTTAGAGGTATAATATGTAATAATTTTGTCCGCTAGAGGTCGCTAGAGGCCTATTCAAAACAAAGGTGTAGCTTGATGACGCCAAGTTTTAGAGCGGAATCTTGAGACATGTGGTCACCATCTCAACGGACGGTGCAAAAGAATAGGGATAGGACTCAGGAAGAAATCATGTTCATGGATGTGATTAATAATGTTACTGTAGTATGAATCAGAGCAGGACCGAGTGTTATAGGAGCTGAACGAGGCCGCTGGAGTGATTGAGCAACACACGCCTCATCAGCAGTGGGACTTTTATTATGGCACAATCGCCGGCTCCGCTTCCGCTTTTCCGGTCATGAGTATGAGGTAACACAGCTCTGTTTATCATATTAGATACATTTGAATGTGTTGAAAATGTATAACGTTACTCTGTGCGTTCACTTGGTGGCTGCTGTGAGACACTGTTACACACTGCAGTATGATAGATCGATTTTAGAATATCATATTAAATATCATATCACGTCCCAGAGCCTTGGTTAAAATTGCAATTTTCTCACGATTTACAAATAGTTGGAGTCATTTGGGATATTTTAAGTACTCAAGTGAACAAAATATATAACACTGGCCTAGTGGTTTTTGGATATTTTACTGCAAAAATATTACATATTGCACCTTGAAGTGGATGTAAACATTTGGGTGAAAACAGGATATGTGTGTCAGTATCCATGGATTCGGTCTTAAAGGGACCGTAGCCTATATTTGTCATTAATGTTAATAAAACAACAAAATAGGTTAAATAAATGTATACATGGTAAATGAACCTACTGTATCTGAAAAACAAGTTTATTTAATTTGTATCTCTATAGTATTTGTTGTATTGTATTGTAATTTGTTTGTAAATTTCTTTTTATATAACAACAATTATAAATATTGGTAATTATGCCATTTGGACACTGTGAAATTTTTGTTCTTTAAGTTTGTGACAAGCAGATAAAAATCGCTTTTTTCATTAGAGTAATAATAAAGAAGCTGTCCTACATTCATTAGTCTCACTGTGTTGTGCTTGGAAAACTGTCAAAAATTTAAAAAGAAAACTTATCAAAAATAAAAAAGAGAGAGAGAAATTAATAAATGTATAGGCATCGGTGAGTACTAGAAAAAAAGTATCGGCCCTTAAAAAAAATGGTATTGGTGCATCCCTACTTGATATCTTTCTACATATTGCTAGTTTATTAGCAATGTTTGATATATCGGTATCAGTAGAAATATCGTTTCTACATATCAGTAGTTATTGGAGTTTATTAAATACCTATATATGTTTCTTCATATTGCTATTTATTAGCAATGTTTGATATATCGTTCTTCATATTGCTAGTTTATTAGTTTGATATATCGGTAGTTTATTAGCATCATATTGCTAGTTTATAGCATATTGCTGTTTATTAGCAATGTTTGATATATCGGTTTCTACATATCAGTAGTTTATTAACAATGTTTGATATGTCAGTTCCTGCATTTTGCTAGTTTATAAGGAAAGTTTGATATATCGGTTTCTACATATTGCTAGTTTATTAGCAATGTTTGATATATCGGTTTTCTTCATATTGCTAGTTTATTAATGTTTGATATATCGGTTTCTACATATCAGTAGTTTAACAATGTTTATATATCGGTTTCTACATATCAGTAGTTTATTACATTTTGATATATCGGTTTCTTCATATTGCTAGTTTATTAGCTATCGGTTTTAGTTTTTAGTTTGATATATCGGTTCTTCATATTCTAGTTTATTAGCAATGTTTGATATATCGGTTTCTTCATATTGCTAGTTTATTAATATTGCTTGATATATCGGTTTCTTCATATTGCTAGTTTATTAGCAATGTTTGATATATCGGTTTCTACATATCTAGTTTATTACAATGCGTTTCTACATATCAGTAGTTTATTAACTAGATATAATTAGTTTATAGCAATATATCGGTTTCTATAGTATTTTTTGATATATTATATTGCTAGTTTATTAGCAATGTTTGATATATCATATTGCTAGATATATCGGTTTCTTTATTGCAATGTTTGATATATCGGATTAGTTTATTTTGCTTGATATATCGGTTTCTTCATATTGCTAGTTTATTAGCAATGTTTGATATATCGGGTAGTTTATTATTGCTTGATATATCGGTTTCTACATATCAGTAGTTTATTATGTTTGATATATCGGTTTCTAATATATATTCATATCGGTAGTTTATTAACATTGCTTGATATATCGGTTTCTTCATATTGCTAGTTTATTAGCAATGTTTGATATATCGGTTTCTTCATATTGCTAGTTTATTAATATTGCTTGATATATCGGTTCTTCATTGCTAGTTTTTGTCGGCATATTGCTAGTTTATTAATTGCTTGATAGCATATTGCTAGTTTATTATTGATATATCGGTTTCTACATATCAGTAGTTTATTAACAATGCTTGATATGTCGGTTCCTGCATATCGCTAGTTTATAAGCAAAGTTTGATATATCGGTTTCTACATGTTGGTAGTTTATTAACAATGCTTGATATATCGGTTTCTACATATCGGTCTTTCATTAGCAATGCTTGAGATATCAGTTTCTACATATCTATCAACCAATATAAGCATTTCAGTTTTAAGTTGTCGATAGAGGTCTGAATTCACTGATGTTTTAAGTCAATACTGGACTTTTTCTGTACTGTGATTCATAAGTACTAAAGTTATTTGCCTTTCTGCTATATGATGTTTGATTTGACAGATTCACATGTAAAATTATAAATTAGTGCGTAAGTATGAACAATATTTGAAACACCATGCAAAGCAGTATTGATTTATGATATCATATTGTTTACCAGCCAACATTTTGACATTAGTGCTTGTTTAGTTGTTGCGCATGTATGTGAGTTCTGTTATAGTGATACAGCACTGAGACACAAGAGAGCGATAAATGAGATGAGTGCTTCCTTCCTGCTTTTAAATCACTCTGAGACAGCAGAAGCGTCTCCTCCCCCATCTGTCCACACACACACACACACACACACACACACACACACACACACACACATGATGCTGGCACACGGTCGGCTTGCGTCGAGTCGCCCTGTGAAGAATCCAGGGCAAACGATCCTCCTGAGAGCAGGACATATTATTCATGAGGCTGCGTGTTTATCAGGGAGTGTGTTTGTGCGCTTAATTGATTTCATATTCAAACACACAGCCCTGTTTGCTGCAGTATGTACTGCTGAATTATTGATACAGTTCACGAATGTGACGCGATTTTAACGCAGACGGAAATGCAGGAATGAGATGAGACACAAGCAGTACTATGGGATAATTGGTGAAGTGGATGTTACACAACAATCTGTCACTTTATTTGTCTTGTGTTGGAGTGAAATATATCAGAGCTTACAAACAGCTGGTGAAGTGTGTGTTTTGAAGAGTGTAAAGCGCAGAGCATGTTGAACTTATTCTTGCATTACAGGAACAGGTTGTTGAAGAGGATTTGGATTCTGAGGTTGGATTTGAAGAATGTGATTTTGTTTTTTTCCTGTGTGTGATTGATTATTGCAGAAGTAGTGACTTGTGGCACTGTGGCAATCAAACATCTCTCTTAAAGGGGTGCTTGATTATGATTTCACTTTTTTAACTTTAGTTAGTGTGTAATGTTGCTGTTTGAGCATAAACAACATCTGCAAAGTTACGACGCTCAAAGTTCAATCTAAAGGGAGATATTTTCTTTTACAGAAATCGTTTTTTTATGGTTTACAACAAACGGCTGGTAGGGACTATAACGAGCTTCTTCCCGGGTTGGTGACATCACTAACCTTAAAATTTACATAAACCCCGCCCCCGAGAACACACAACAAAGGGGGTGAGGTCATGTTGGGCTGCTTTAGAAAAGAGGAAGAGTTGTTGTAGTCGAGGGTTGTTGCCATGCCGTCATTTTACGCCAGACTGCTTCACAAACAAGGGTCAATTCAACGCTGGATTTGCACAAAAGATGAACATGACGACACATGCTAGTCGATGAGTTGAATCAACTCCACAGCAACTACACAAATTTATCCACTAATCATTCAGAAATGTCCAGTTTCATTCTAAAGGTTGTAACTTCTTCCTGAGTCTCTCCATCCGGTTTGAATAATGTAAAGCTTAACACTGTTACTGACAATCCTCATTTCGGCTGCGTGAGATTCTCCAGCTTTGTTGTTGTTGAGCAACTGTGAAATAATGTCGGTTCCTGCATATCGCTAGTTTATAAGCAATGTTTGATATATCGGTTTCTACATATCACAAGCTGTTAAAGCTCCGCCCTCTTCTGGAAAAGGGGGCTGGGAGCAGCAGCTCATTTGCATTTAAAGGGACACACACAAATTTGCTCACAAATTGCTCACACCCAAATTGCCACAAATATGACAAGCTATAATAAATGATCTGTGGGGTATTTTGAGCTGAAACTTCACAGACACATTCTGGGGACACCAGAGACTTATATTACATCTTGTGAAAAGGGGCATTTTAGGTCCCCTTTAAGTACTGTAAGTAGTAAATCTGAATACTTTAAGTGAATTGATTCATCATTCAATTCCCTTTTAAGTCTTGTTTTATTTTGTAGCACATTAAATATTTAGTTAAATACTACTCCTTATCACTCCTCATTATGTGTTTTTGCTATCGGGGCCTAAACTTTCAGCTGAACTAGTGATAAGATGGTAAAAAAAAAATGGTAAAACGTGTTGCTGTTTGTGTGCCGCTGGTGTTGCTCTGAAGATCCGTCTGAACTTTAGAAATAATTTCAGTCTGATCTGAAGCATTTGAGTGGCTCATTTGGGTGCTGACTGACTCATTACGTATTTGTGTCTTAAAGGTACAGTAACACAAATGGACACTCTTAGAAGAAAAGGTTCTATATGGAATCTTAGAGCTCTGTCAAGCACATCATATAAAGAACTTTTTATGGATTCTCATCATGGGATCATTTTATGGATTCTTTTTTTTTAGTTAATTTTGATTTAGTTTTTCATTACATTTTTTACAAATTAAACAGTTCATGGATATCACTAGAGAAAAAAAAAAATCTGTTAAACATGAAATTATTATGAAAGCAGTTAACAAATTTCCCCTTATATAGAACCTTTTTACATAAAGGCTTCCTTAAAATTGAGTCAAGAACCCTATATGTTCTATATAGAACCCCACTCAACCTTTTTTTTTTTTTCTACAAGTGTATTTAATTCTAAAGATTGGATCAATTGTGGAAAATGGTAATGGAAAATAAATGCATGAAAACGTATCAGCTGTAAGAAAGTAAAATCAGCAAAATTTTCTGCATCTCTCTCTCTTTCTCTCTGTGGGTTTGTAGTTCTGCAGGTGGTCAGTATGTTGGTTAGAGACCCTCTGCGGTTGAATTTCATCAGTGAATCTCGAGTCCGTCTGGTTCTGCATCACTGACCGAATCAAATGAAACAGGCTTGAAATAGATTCCAGCCTCTCCTTCTCTCTCGATAACATGCTGAGAGCACTAGTGAACATGCTTGCATTCGTTGCAGAAACGTTTTTCATTACAAATGATATTTTCTGCACAACAATTTGAGTGCAGAAACGTTCTTTTGTAACATGACTGAATGTGAGGATGTGGAGCTGCATGAACAGAACCTGATGATCATGTTCTTCAGTATGATTTGAAATGATCCAGAAACCGTCTGTTTCAAACATAGAGGCTCTTAAGTTTGAACACTCTTTTCTAGATTTCTAGGTGACTAATTAAATGTAATGTAATGTAATTGATCATGTGAGTCTTTGTACGTGATGCTCTTATACATTTATGCATCAGAAAACAATTTCAACTACGTTTGAACCAGGATGCTTTTGTTGGTCACAGTAAATCCTCTTACAGGCTGCTATTGTTTAACGCAAAGGCCTAATTTATCTATGCGGCCACTTCATCGCTGTAAATTGTGTGTGTGTGTGTGGTGTGTTGTCAGTGTAATACTCATTCTCTCTTTCTCTCAGTAATAATTCCTCCACACTCTTACAGTCTTTTCTCTGTCGTTCTATCTGCTGATTACCGTCGCTGCTCCTCTAATTAACTGTGTGTGTGTGTGTGTGTGTGTGTGTGAGAGAGACACAAGCAGCTAGAAAATCACTGTGTAAATCACAGGCTGTTCCAGCAGGTTCTTCTGATACGCTTACATTTTAAGGGTGAAAATCCAATCTCACGAGCGTGTGTGTGCGCACGTGTGTGTGTGTTTGACATACAGTTGTTTTCTATGTTTTTACTCACTATCAGTGTTTAAAATAGCTTTTAATTCACAGTTTCTGTCTTCTAGTATTGTGTAGTCAGGTTTACATAAGAATACTAGTAATCTGCTTTTTTTTTTTTTTTTTTACTATTGAATTAAAATTGTAGCAGTGTTGCTCATAAAATAAAATTTAGAAGTGAAATAAATAAATAATAATGAAGTTAAATGAATAAATAAAAGGTAAGAAAAATAAAATGTAAAATGAGTGTATTTATTTATAGTTATATTACTTGATTATTATTCATTATTTATTTTTATTATTTATTGACTTTTGCTTTTTATTATCTATTGATTTATTTTACTTTATTTATCTATTTATTTAATAATAATAATAAATTAAGTGATGATCAAGTAAATTAAGTACAAGAATAAATTAATGAATAAATTGGTAAAAATAAATGTTTGTTTACTTATTAACTTATTTCACTTTTTAATATTCATTTATGAATGAATTTATTTGACTGCTTTATTCTTTATTTTTACTTATGAATAACTAAAACTTACAAGTAAAATAAATAAATAGTAATGAAGCAAAATAAATACATGAAATAAGTAAATAATTAAAAGGGTAGAAAATAGATAAATAATAGTGTAAAATAAATGCATTTATATGTATTCTTTATTTAGGCGACCTTGAGGGTCCTGAAAGGCGCCTAAGAAATAAAATGTATTATTATTATTATTATTATCTATTTATTTGTTTGCCATTTATCTAAAATAATCGATAGCTTCATGACCGAGTTGCATGGAAAACCCTGTAAAACCTAGCAGCGATGTGTGAATATAGCCAGTATTTATGTCCATCAAAGAGACAGAAGAGTCTTCTAGTGTTTCTAGCAGTTTCCTGTCACGTCTTCAGCAGAAACGTCTCTTTACGGGTCACTGACAAGTACACGATCAGGGCTTCTGGAGAGTGTCTCTCTCTCTCTGTGTGTATTTTTCATCTCTTTGGACAGTTTAGGGCTGAATTACGCCGACAGAAAACGGGAAATGATAGACAGCCGTGAGACGCATGTGCTCATAAATCGCGAGTCGCTCGAGGTGATTTATGAGACGTGCGTGAAGACGGCGTATCAGTCTTCACCTCCTCGAGCCCTTCACCTGCTTTATTAATGATCGCGTGATCGCCTTGTCTTGCGTTCTGAAGTTTAATTTCATTTCCATCAGATGCGGACAGCAGCGGCGAGCAGTGTCTTTAAACACTCATCCTTTACTCTGCTGCTAAAGAAGCATCATTCATTCTGAAATCACACATTCAACAAACTCGCATCAATATCTGTGCTGCCGCCGGCCATTTCAGGACACTGAACTAGTTACAGAGAACTTAGTCTCAGTGTTAAGTCCACATTGCATCTTATTCTGGACAAGAACCGCCCACTTAGACAAGAAAACCGTTTGACTGACATGTGAAGTGACCAATCACAGTTGATTGTGTCATGTGCCGTTAAGGGTCAGGTGAATCTGGAATAGTTGATATGAAGGATAATGCACTGTCAGTTGGATGCTTTTTAGAGAAGAATTGATAGCATACGGTAAATATATTCTCACATTGAGTTGGTAATGTGATCACGACAAAACAAATGACCCTTAATGCACATTCTAAGTGAACCACAATCTGTACATGTGAGTTTGGGTCATTTTAAAGTGGACCTATAATGCCCCTTTTTACAAGATGTAAAATAAGTCTCTGATGTCTCCAGAGTGTGTATGTGAAGTTTCATCTCCAAATACCCCACAGATCATTTTTTTATAGCATATTAAAATTGCCACATTTTGGGGCCGTTTTTGTGTGTGTCCCTTTAAATGCAAATGAGCTGCTGCTCCCGGCCCCCTTTCAAGAAGAGGGCGGAGCTTCAAGAGCTCATGCAACAACAAAACAGGACAATCTCACGCACTGAAATGATCAAAAACTCAGTAACGGTGGGCTGGTTTTTAGTGATCTTTTATTATTACTTATGATATTATTGTTTATTATTTTAAGTATTATTTTGTCATATCAGACATAACTTTAATTTAAATTAATGTTTTTTTTTTTTTTTTTTTTGCTGTGTCTGTGTGTGTGTGATAATAAAGACTCCAGGGTTAACTATATTGAAATTGAAGAAATTAAATCACAACTTCATTTAATAGAATTATTAGAATTAAATGTATATTTGATGTATTATCCATAAATAAGGTATTAAATTATATATTGATATAATTGATATAGTAAATATTTTAATATAATCTTTCTAGAATAATAATATTTTATTATTTTTATAATAAAATTATAATGTTTGTAATGTTTGTAATGTTATGTTATTTATTACATTTATTTTTATGTTTTATTGTTATATTTTCAGATATTTTATTGCATTTTATTGAGATATAATGAGAGATATATATACATTTGTAACATTTTAGCATTTAGTAATATTTTATATTTTATTTTTTAATATATTATGTTTTTTTATTGTTTATATTTTAGTGATTTAGTAATATTTTATTATTTATATTTGTTTTGTTGTTTATTAATTCAAATGTATGTTTTTTTTTTGTATTTTTTGTGAAAATTAAGAATCTAGAGTTTAACCACGTTAAAATTGTAAAACAACTTTTTGTTAATGTACAACATATAATTCCGTATAGTTATTATTATTGCATTAATATTAAATGTATTATCAATAAACAATTTATTAAATATTATATTGACACAAATTATATATTAAATGTTTATATATAATATCTTGTTTTAATTATTTATATTAAATACATTACCTATTATTTATTATTTATTAAATATTATAATAATATTATTAATATTTGAAAATGTGTAATTGTAATATCTTTGTTAGCTGTAAAAAAATAATAGTAATAAGTGTCAGAATAGTCCCAGCATTCAGCCTCTTATATAATATGAAGCAGTGCTGTGATGCTGTAGATCGTACTGTAAGACTGAAATCCGAGCGTTCCAGCGGACACAGAATAAATCCTGCTGCTGTGAGATCTAGTTAAAGGAACTCACTAGGATTTGGAGCTGATCCACAGTTTAACTAGATTATTGAGAGCCGGTTATTGAGTTTCGTACAAGCCGCTCTTCACTCTCTTTCTCTGTGTGTCAGTCCACTGGCTGAAGTCACAGGAAGTGATGCGTCTACACAACAAAAGGCTTTATGTCGAGTCCGGATTTTTGGGTTTTACTGCTGAATGTCTTAATAAGGATCTCCAGAATAATTCACTTCTACTGTACATGTGCTGTCAGATCTCCACAGACGGGATGAGACAGGCCTGTCAGTGAAATACTGAGATCAGGTTACACTTCTTTATCTAGGTAAATGTGTGTCAGCTCCAATAGATACTGGGCTGGATATATATGTGTGTGTGTGTATCGATCCCAACACACAGCTGATATCACTGCCTTCAGTCTTCTTTGTTTCTTTTTTCTCCACAATTTTAGAATACAGTCTTAAAAATGAAGGTTCTTTATTGGCATTGATGATTCTATGAAGAACTTTTAACATCTATGGAACCTTTCCATTCCACAAAAGGTTCTTCATAGTGAAAATGGTTATTTAGATGATTAAAATGTTCTTCACACTAAGAAAAATGTTGTTGTTGTTGTTGTTTTTAAGAATTGATCACTGAAAGATTCTTTGGAGAACCAAAATGACTTCTTCTATGACATCACTGCGAAAACCCATTTTGAACCCTTTATTTTTAAGAGTGTAGTTAAAAATCAAAAAAGGATTACCATATGTGATGTGCTCTATGTTTGTGTGTTTATATGTAAATACAGTCTGTTCATTATATAAAGAGATTGCATCTCTTCAGAAGACTTGGATTAAACCGCTCTGTTGAATGAAGGGGATTATTTTATGACGCCTTTATGACCTTTTTGTATCTTCTAAGTTTTGTTTACCTGGAATTTCAGTGGAGGGACAAAAACCTCCCAGGTTTCATTAAAAATGTCTTCATTTGTGTTTTGAATTCAAAATATAACAAAAATGATGACAGAATTTTCATTTTTGGGTGATCTATCCCATTAACATGCTAATAAGTATTGATACATACATATATATATATAATATATATATATATATATATATAAATGGTATTGTCTCCAACTCAATCCCTCTTGTGCCACCAACTGTCCAAACTTGTTTAATGACCAGAAACAAAATTTATTTTTTCCTCTAATTCCTTGACTCAAGACGAATTGATTGCACCCTATGACGTCATTTTCAGTCATGAAAATTTTCCCGACATTTTTCGACAATCTTTTTCGAACTCCTCCTAGGCAGTTGCTCTAATTTTCACGAAAATTGAACCAGATCTTCTTCTGACGATGCAGACAAAAAGTTGTGGAATTCAAGTTGATTTGTCAAACTGTTTTCGGAAGATGTGTAAATGAATTTTATGTAGCACTTGCGAAAATAGACAGAAGTTTGTATCTCCTCAACGCTTTATCAAATTTAGACCAAACTTGGTCCTTGTCATCACAAGCATGACCTGAGGTTACATGTTGCGTTTTGGTGCAGTGCCACTTACTGGTCCGGAGATACAAAAAAATTGCTATTTTTGCTTATAACTTCTGAACAGTTTGTCCAAAAAATCATAAAAGTGTTATTAGATTCGGGGCGTTATGCCAAATCGAATGATATCCAATTTTCCCGTATCGGCCATTTTGGGCGCCGGCCATTTTGAATTCTGTAGTAAAATGCTGTATTTTATGAACACATGAGCGTATCATTTCGAAACTCATTATGGGTCATCAGCACAATGCCCTGAAGGATTCTGAGAAGTTTCAGACCAGTGCCACCTAGTGGTGATAGTGGAAAAATATTTACATGTTTATAACTTTGGATGTGGTTGACTTATTTTCACGGGAGTCATCTCCTTGATTATTAAATCCTTGCTGAGCCCAACGATACTAAACATGTTAGGTTTTACCTTATGGTTAGTGCAATGTTGTGATTTAGCATTTAAACAACATCAGCGAAACTGTTAGTCCAAATGAGACAAAAACACTGTAGGAAAATCGGTCATTAACTAATGCTAATGGACAAATGTCAACATTTTGATAGTAAATGGCAAAAAAAAATGCAATCAAAGTAATTTTTTTATGTTTTTATTTTAATTATATATTATATATATATATATATATATATATATAATATATATATATATATTTTTTTTTTTTTTTTTTTTTTTTTTTTTTATATTCATACATAAATGTTTATAACTCCTATACAAATAAAATATTTTCACTAAATTTGACACGATTATGTATGGAAACACTCTGAGGACACACAAAAAAAATGGTGGGACTGTACCACTTGGTAGCGCTATAATTGAACAAAACATTAAATTGGCTCTAACTACAGTACTGTTGGTCTGATCGACTTCAAAATTGATAGTTGCTATCATGGTCCATTATGACATTGTTGGTCTGCTGCTAGCTTCCTTGTTTGCTTCTGTTGTGCTTGGACCCTTAATTGCTGCTTGCAGCTGTATTTTTAAATGCATTGCTATCAGATGATGTAATTAGGTTTTATTTTCAATCAGAGCTGTATTTAACAGGACAAAATCAATGCTGATCTCAATAGATCTTTGTCAGGGTAGATGTTAATTTTAATTTGATGTGAATGAGAGCGAGTCTGTGAGGCATAGCCGTACGCTTTGGTCAATATGTTCAATATTTTGTTGTCTGAATGATTGACACGCAGCAATACTGCCATGCGTTAGTCCTTCAGCCTCGTTGTCATTCAAGTCAGATTAAAGTTCCTGTCCTGACTGAGATCCATCAGAGTGACAGCACTGACTAAACTAAAGCATTTCATCAAATAAAACTACTAGAATAAGGTTCCAAAAGGGGGTTTTGGCAGAGATGCCATAGAAGAGCCATTTTGGGTTTATAATTATATTTTTCATTCCTGTTCTGTTCTAAATACTCATAAATTTAAAGGATTACAGCATGGCGGCATCTAACGTACATATTTGTAAAATTTGTAACCTAGGGATGCACCGATGTGAAATTTTGGCCGATTCCGATAACCGATAATACTTTATATTTGAAAGCCGATAACCGATATATTGGCCGATAAATCTAAATCCAAATTTTTATATCATTTGAGAGCCTGATTACAAAAACATAAGCCTCAACATTAAAAGCCATGTCCCAAGCACACAACTATAATGTTCTCATTATAATTTTATGTAGCCTATGTGACAGACTTGCGCTGTACTTAACTGTATTTTCCATTTTGAAGTGATTTCAATCATATTTTAAGCAATTCATAACCATCATGGTGAACAGTGCACATCTGAAGTGTCTCAGCTGAAGTAAATAAGCCATTATTTATCGGCTTTAATATATTAGCCAAATTTTCTTATCAGGCTGATATTCATAACACAAAAAATGGACATATATCAGCAGGTACCGATATGGTGGCCGATATATATTGCATCCCTAATGTAAACGTTTCTTTTTATTTATTGGTATTTTACATTTATTTCCAAATGTAATGATAAAATGTAGCTTATCTGTGTTCCATAAAACTGCTATCAAGGAGTCTTTGTTGTTCTGCCTGTGTGTGTGTGTGTGTGTGTGTGGCCTCGGCAGGTAGTTGCTGCAGCGCTATGCAATTGCAGCAATTAGCATGTAAATGATCACGAGTTGAAATGAGAGGAGAAAAATAAATATTGATGCTAATTCCTGGCGGTGGAGAAAATTAAGCCTTATGCGTGTGTGCCTGTATGTGTAACCTTAAAGCTCATTTCCATGTGTTAATTGGCCAGTTGTATGTTTAGATTATTATTACTGAGGTTTAAATGAATCAATCAGTGCTGGAGATAATTAGTATGCTGGAGGCGGAGCCTAACGGGTCACAGGCACCATCATTGTGCTTTATTAGAGTTAACTTCACACTCTGACTCATTCAGTCCAGATCACTTTAAGTGTGTGTGTGTGTGTGTGTGTGTGTGGGTTGTTGTGGTGGGTGTAATTTGATAATCTAAAGAAACCCAATGGACTGTAAAGCACTCAAGACTTTCAGAGCGTCTGATCTCAATCTCACAGGGAAATCAGACCAGGGTTGTGCAGAATTCATAATTTAGGAATTAACTCCATTTCAAGTCATAATTTGAATCTGAATTGGATTTGACAACAAACCACATGATGTTGAATTGGAATGGTGAGAACTGAAATCTAATTAATAGAAATTCAGCAGTCACACAACAAAGGGCTTTCATTCATCTAAAAACTATTTGTGATGTTAGCCGCATGAAATGTAACATTATTTTCCTTACAAAACAAAAAAAAAAACATTAAATATATTTATTATATATGAGAGGCTTCTGGGGGATTGGCAATGTTTCATCACAGGCCATAAAATAAATACAATTTAAATTATACTTAATGAAATTATATGAAAGAAAGGGATCTGTAAATATTTTCAGTCTCTTCTGCTCACCAAGACTGCATTCATTTGATGAATAATAGAGTAAAAATACTGAAATATTATAACAACATTTATTTGAAATAGAAATCTTTTGTAACCTTGTAAATGTCTTTACTGTGAGTTCAGTTGTGAATGTTTCAGTTGTGTGTCTCTCAGTCTGTAGTGTGTGTTTGAAGCGAGTGTGGTGCCTAATGAGGAATGATCTCAGGGCTTCTGGAAAACATCAGATGACTGACTGTAGGTCTGAAAGAAGACAGTAGATCACTTCTGTTCATATGTCAGTAACTGCTCACAGACTTCAGAGGGTCTTAACTGAACCTGCTTTTGAAAGTTTAGTAGGGCTGCATGATTTATCACAATTAAACCGCATGCGATTTGACAAAGGCTGCGATTATTTTATGCGCAGCTTGTCAGAGCTGTACGGCTCTGTGACCTGTAAATGTTTCTCCATCTGAAAGCCAGAGGGCGCTCTTGCGCAGAAACTCTGTAAAATATGCCCTGCCGCAGAAGTAGATAACACGCGTCATTCCAGGAAATCCCATACTATCGCTGTAGCTGAATAAACAGAAGATTGAAATGTTTTGATTGATTAAACATTACTAATAAACACACGACTGCCTTATTCTGTGTAAGAAACCACATCATCTCACAGAAGGATGCTCAACTGTCGTTATGAAGTGAGTTTGGAGTAAAAACATGTTATTAAATTTTGTCTTTTGTTGGACAGGATGTTAATAAATGCTTCTCATGTCTAGAAAGATGTTTGATGCGTGTTGCTTTTTCAAATGTACATTATAAGCGACTCAAACTCGCATTGCTTTCAGATGGATTAGTACTTAGAGCCATAGTTCATTGACAAGCTGCGCATAAAAAAATATTTGCGGTCTTTGTGATTTCATAATTGCACTAAGAATTGCATTTAAGCGTGATTTCAATGTTATTTCTCTAATTGTGTGATTTAATCATGCAGCCCTAAAGTTTAGAGTCGTGTTTGTGTGCAGTCAGGTGTGCACACTTTTTGTGTTGAATGTGATGTGCATTGTTAAGCGTGTCTCTCAGTTATTGTTGTGTGTGTGTTATGATGACGCTGCTGGTGTCTCGTGTTGGTCATAATTGCTGCTCTATTGATCTGTAGCTCCTCTTGCTGTGAGCTGAATTGCAAATGAAAGCAACTTCCTGCTCGGATCAGTGGAGTGTGTGCGTGTTTGTACAGGTTTATCTATTCTTGTGAGGGCCAAATGTCCTCACTTATATAGTGAATATTATGAAAACTGACTACTGAGGACATTTAATGGCTTATAAATCTGCCAAACCATGTTTTATTTGAATCTAGCGTTTTGCATGTTTCTGTGATGAGTAGGTTTAGGGGTTGGCTTGGGTTAGAAGTCATAGAAAATATCATTAACTTGATATAAACTCAATTGAAGTCTGTGTAATGTCCTCACTGATATAGTGAAACAAACGTGTGTGACACAACAGGGCATGAATTAGTGAATGTACTGTGTGTTCATGGTATCAGTGGTCAGTAATGAGTGTTCCTCATGTTCAAGTCTGTGAGAACACACAATTATATTGCTCAGATGTTGCTTTTTCAAAGTTCAGGAGTCTTAATGGAGCTTTTGGTTTCTTTTTAGTATCAACTTTGTCTCAGATGATTCTCATAAAATTCCTTGTGAGAAATAAAAATGGACACACATGTGTCATCCAGTAAGAGTTTAGAGTTGCAATGAGAAATGTTTGAGTTCATATTGAAATATCTGACTTTTAATGGCTTATTTTGGTATCTGAGCACAGTTTGAGACATTGTTGAGATCTCTTTTGAAGCTCTAGATGAGATTTGTAAAGTAGACTCACTGACTTCTTGGAGAAACATTTGAGACATTATTAAGATCTCTTGTGTATTTTTTTTTTTTTTTCCTATGGAAATTTAGGAAAGTGTTATTGCTAAGATGTTGAGAAATGTTTGAGTTCATAGTGAAATATCTGTCTTTTAATGTCTGACTGGTCTTGTCAAATCTGAGCACAGTTTGAGACTTTATTGAGATCTCTTCTGACACATGTGGGATTTCTGGAGTCTTTTCTCAGAAGAAACATTTGAGAAACAGGACAGTTTACAGAATTTTTCATAAAAAAACATCCTTTGTTTACAAAAGTCTCTTTCAATTTTAAAGTCTCTTGCGACTGTAACTTTCACTCAATTCATATTACTCACTAATGGACCCTTTTTCAATACCGAATACAACATATTATTTATAGAAAATATTATTTATTGAACAACAACATTTAAATTAACAACAATATTCATTATAAATTACAATAGGAAATAAACACAATTGAACATACAAAAGCAGTACAGGATGTGAGTTAAATATGGCCTTAATATTAAGTTAGCAAATTTAACATCACCCAATTCGATTTGCTCAGGAACAAGTAATAGATTAAAAAGACCAAAGATTGCCCGTTTTATGTACCCAAAATGAATTATATCTCATGTTTAACCACTATAAGAGCCAGCGGCAAATCCCTGAAGCACTGGCCGAGATGAAGCTGGTTCTCTGCGGGTACTTGAGCACTGAACGGCCGCTGACGCCCTGGAGCTCACATCTCTGAAAACAGCTAAATAAATAGTAAAATAGGCACTATGATTAAATATAAGTCACACATTTCAGGTCTAAACAACCACATTCTCACCTAAAAACTCTTAAATCTACAGTTCGTGGTACAAGTGTAATATTTATACAAAATACGGTGGATTTTCTCGGCCGCCATGACAGTCGCTTCAAGCGGAGTGATACAAACGGTGAAAAGGTAGGAGTGATGTTATCACTAGAATATCGCACGGCTCTCAGCCAATCAGATTCAAGAACCAGAAAGAACTGTTATATAATTAGGCTCATAATATTGTGTCTTATTCACAAAACTATATTTACTAGTTGTTAGCGTGTTTTCGAACTATTATTGGTGCAGTTGAATCCAGATCTAGAGAGGAGATGATCAGACTGTAAGTGTCTTAAACTTTGACAGCACTGTTTCGAGTCAGGTTGGGTCAGGGAGTCATTTAAGGACCAGATTCATGTTTCAGCATAACATCTAGGTGGATCTCTACTGTCTGATCTGCGTGTTTCGGGAAAAGCAGGAGACGGATGCAAGAGCAGGAAGGCTGTGTCTCTGTGCTCCTAAACTCAACGTGTTCATGTCTAATTCAGTGATGTAGGTCTCATTCATTATCAATAAAGCGCTGGCCTTGTGATCACTGGTTTAGCTTAAAGAGACATAAACAGCTGCTTGTCCTGGTTGATGTGAGGTTTAAGATTTGGTTTTCTCAGATAGTTTCTTAGTTGTGTGCATGCTATGGTACGTTCTGAAGTCTCTATTTGTAAGTATTTTTGTATGTGAAGTGTAGTTCTAGCACACTTACATTGCATTTTATATATAAGCTGCTCCCAAAATCGCATACTTTCTTGAGTAGGCACTTATTTTGAAGAAGTACTTACTTTGCAAGGGCTAAAAAAGTATGTTCTATATAGTACTGGATAATGTCATGGATGTTTACATTATAAATGCTAAGCTGGTGTAGCGATTAGCTGCATATAAAAGGCTAAAATAACATTTTAACACCATTATATGACTAAAATTCACATTAGATAATTAATAAGTTAATACAAGCACTCGATAGTGGTTTAAAGTGAGTTTTGAGTAAAAGTGTAATATTAATCTTTTAAATTGTGTTATGTAGCTTGATGATAATTGTAGCTCTAATGCCCCTGTCGTGCCGGGAGCTATTCTATTCCATAAACTAATTTGTTAAAATAATTCACATAAGGTCCTAAGAATAAGCTTATTTTTTTGTTTTCTAGAAAGACTTCAGTTAATAGGTGGATTAATGTATTGTAGGATCAAAGTGGTGTAGCAATGTAATGCCAGAATAATGGCTGAATACAACCAAAAGAATAATGATAAAAGAATGAAGATTAAGTCTCATACCGGCAGAGGTGTGAAAGGTTCATCGAGTGACAACAATACAACATGAATTGGTCGGTTCACCTTGCCAGACATTAGACTGCAAGTAGGTGTTTACAGGGCAATAAAATATTTTATTAGCATCTTATCAGCCTTCTCTAAAACCTCACATGACATGATCTAGGAAAATGCTGCTGCTGCAGGTTGATTTTCATGTCCGACCTCAAATAACATACATGATATTTTTTTAATTTTTTTTTTACCAGGGACCAGGTAAAGTTTCAGATAAAATTTAAGTTTGTCTAAATTAAAAGAAACCAGTTCATAAAACTCAAAACAATTCAGATTACTTAAAATGTGTCAGTTTCTTGAACTCAAAAGAAAAAGAAAGTTCTAAATACTCATAAAAGTTCATTTGATTGAACTAATTTGTTTAATTTGAGTTTGCCCTACTCAAACCAATTAATTATTTTGAGCATCAGGGTTACTGTGTTGATCAGTCAGTCTAAAGTCTGTCTCGCATGGCTTTTCATTCATAAACATGAATGATGACGATAGGCTATATTTTGAGTTGATCTTCCGAACATGTTTCTCAGTTGTATAGCGCACAATGCCGAGCGTGTGTTGATGTGTGTGTTTCGTGGAGCTCCTTCCTTCATGACCCGAGCAGCATGTGTCACTCTCACAGGACTCAATCCAGCTGCACTTTGCGAATTAATATTTCATACAGTCTTCAGCCGTACAAATCCTCTTGGTTTGCCTGGCCGCCCTCTCCTCCTGCTGAACACTGATCAAAGAGCTCATGTTTAATATCGAGCTTGTTTGATAGCAGCTCAAACTCTTTTATCTGTATTGTCTCATAGTTATGCAGTACTTTATTTGAATTTCCGTGGCATTATTCAACCACATATTTCATCGTGAGAATATGTTCCATTTCCTTTGTTGCTTTAGGTAGATGTATGAAGCGTTTGAATCGCTTTTTGCTTCATTTTACCTGTTGAGCTCAAGTCTCAGATTCAGTGTTGTCAGTGTTAAGACACAACTGAGGCGTGTGTGACGTGTTTTAGTCCTGGAGTGTGTGTGAACTGTACCTCACTTGGTTTCTGTGAATTGTTTGTCCTGTTTTTAGGTTCAGGATTTGGGTATTTGCCATTGATTTGGTTTGGTTTTGCGTGGTTTGCAGGCAAACAATTCATTCACAAATTCACAATGCTTCACTCTGACTCTGTGCGCACACATGCACAAAATGAGGAATGTTAATATTTAAATATTTATCATAATATTTATCATTTATTCATTTTTGTTCATTAATTATAACCCCAAAGCTGATGCAAGTTACATTGGAAAAACTGAAGTCCTGATGGTGAAGACACTTATAATGTCACAAAAGACTTTTATCTCAAATAAATGCTGTTCTTTTGAACTTTCTATTCATCAAAGAATCCTGAAAAAAAAAGTATCACATTTCCATATTAGGATGATTTCTGAAGGATCATGTGACACTGAAGACTTGAGTAATGATGCTGAAAATTCAGCTTTGATCACAGGAATACATTTCACTTTAACATATATTCACATAGAAAACACTTATTTTGAATTGTAATGATATTTCACAATATTACTGATCAAATAAATTTCAGCCTTGATGAGCAGAAGACACTTCTTTCAGAATCATTTTTAAAAATCTTATACAGATCCCAAACTTCTGTTTTTATATACAAAATAAATAGCTGGACATGTACTTTTATATACATTATTTATTACACACACTTCACAACTCTGTTTAGGTTAATAGAATATTATAATTACAAATTGGGGTTTTTATGATAATTGAGAATGTTTAAAACCTTTAAAATAATTAAACACTTGACGCATTTATAAAATCTGAAAGTGAAACATTTTAGTGCTTATTAAAAGTTGATCAGAAGCTTCATACATTGATATTGTACCAGTGTCTATCAAAAACTTTACTGATGAGGATTATATGGATATTTTGCTGGGATAAATCATGTTAGACATGTCCTGATGATTCAGTTCCTGCCAAACAAACATATTCCTGGTCTTATCCCTGAGTCTAAGCCTGAAATCTGATTGGTTGATCAGAATGTTCCTCCATTACCAACTGTAGCCATAATCACAGTAAAATACTAGAAGTATTGCAGTTTTAATCACACTGTACAGGTGATAAATCACATTTATACTCAGCTTTACATGACATGTTGATGATCAGAAACACCAGACAGAGACATTTAACTCAAAATAACTGGTGCATTAGAATCAGTACTTTGCGTATTAAAGCAGACTAATGCAAACAGATGCAACAAACAGGCCTATTGCATTTGAACTGAACACTGTGTTATTGTTGGTCAATAATGGAAGTAATGGTAAGTAGCATGTAAACAGGAGTGAAGAGGTTTGTTCATGTCATGTAAACATCTGCTCTGTTGTTTACACTGTCCAGTCTGGGCTTGTTCTAATCCACTAATTATTAAACTACAGCAGTTAATTTAGCCTGAACATTAAAAATACAGACGCTATTCCTGAGAGGAAAAAAGTTGTCGCATAGGCCTATAGCCTACGTCGCATTTTATTATTACATTCAGAAATAATGATAATAAAGTTATCGGTAAATAAAGTAAAATGTAAAAGTAGCCTAGCCTACATAGCTTTGTTTATAATGTTTGTAAACATCAATTATGAATAAAACTGCCTAAAAAAAAAAAAATACCTATCCACTTATGTAGCTACTCCATGAAAAAAAACTCTAAAATTAACAGTTGGACTATTCACCCTATAAACATCAAGCCAAAACGCCATTCCAGCTTCTATTTCTATATTCAGGGCGAGAACAGGTTTATTTATTGGAAATAAAACTAAATAAAATAAGAACAAATTAATTTAAAGTGAATCTGTAGCCTACCTTTCTGATTAGGCACGAATCCAACTGTTTTCATTTTCGAGACGAATGCTAAACTATTATTTATTATATGTGACCCGATCTGGCGAAATGAGTCGGAAGTCGCAACGTTCTATTTTAAGATATGGGCCGATAATGTTTTTTTTTTTTTAAGCTAATTTCAAAGAACAGACTTTCAAAAATAATCTCCCAAAGTTTCATAGTCCAGATAATTGAGTAAAGGTATTTAAATGGCTATTAAATTTGACATTGAACTCCTCTCGTCACTTATGAGCATTTCCCGGTATCCCCTGAAACGTCTCTGCTCTCCAAATATGGTGTTACACATTGTATAGAACCAATCAAAAAGCTTAGAAATGTAAACACACTGACATAAACGCTGATTTTTATCAATGGGAAGCCCCGTTTCGACTGACAGGCACGCGATTGGTCCAGCCATCCTCCTGTCAGACTAGCGCGCGGTCTGTGTAAACAAGCTAGCAGATCTCCTTAATGTCTAGTTGTGAATCAGTTAGCGGTGATCGAGATGTCGAGTTAGCCAAAATACGTGCCTTTTGCTGTAAAGGGTGTAAACTCATAAATGGAGAGCCGTGTTTTCTGTCATTTGATGAAGATTTCATTTACGAGATACGTCTGTCTATGGCCTCTCTCACTCTCTCTCTCTCTCTCTCTCTCTCACACACGCGCACACACACACACACACACACACTCTCTCTCAAGCAAAAATGTAGCACCTCTGTTCAATCTTTCTGATTTTAGTAAATCTTTGTAAAAGTGCCTTATAAAATATTAATTCAAATAAATACTTTAAAATAATTTGAGCTTCAGCCTGGTTTAATAGCATTTATATATATAAAATGTCTTTGGTCAAATTAAGCTGTAAATAAATAGTTTATCCCTTTAAATGCAATGGATTTTGAAAGATATCAACAAAAAACGGGCAAAAACTTTAAAAGCGATTTTCTCAGGTTTTCAATTTGAAAAAGAGGGCAGACGACCATAATTCAAATGGGTATATCTTTAAAACCATTCAAGGTATGACTTTGACTAGGATATCATTTTAAAGCTTATTGTCTCATCTTTCCATTGATACCAAAATCTCAATTTTGAAATTTGGGTCACTGTGACTCATTTTGCTGGATCAGGTCACATATGAGCTTTGTACTTCACTCGCATTATCAATGTAAAACATCATCCTTCACATGTAACAGCACAGTCAGGCGGTGATCACGGGTGGTAAACGGCAGATTGTATTACAGAATTTAATTGAGCAGTGTAGATTGTATTTTATTTTAATATTTAACAGCTGCAATATCAAGTAAGCAATGTAAGAATTTGTGTGCGTGCGCGTGAGGCGCCGGCGCGACCACTGGATTTGTTTTCCTTCTAGACAGTAAACTGTCTCCGTGATTTATGGTCATACAGGTAAAAGCAAGACATCATTCATACATTTACAAAAGACACTCAAATAACGAAAACAGGCAGAATGTCTGTTTCCTTTTCTGGATCTTTGGAGTGCGCCACAATGAGCCACTTTCGTTTTGTTAATCTGTAGACTTAATTAAGTGAAATATTTCGCCTATAGGCCTAAACATTCCACATATATTTATATGTGCACGTGTTATGTAGGTAGGCCTAGTTTTCTTCCTTCACAGAAGCTGCAGATGCATGATTTGACGTTGAAAATTGTACTATCCTGCAATTTTCGCTGGTTTCAAAACGCACAACAAGCTGCATTACTTGACATTCATTTTCACTTAAATGTAGGCCTAATATGATCGGTAAAACGGAATCCGTGAGATCAAGCCCCAACATGTGCGGATCATTTGCAAGTTTCACCGGTGAACAAGTAGATAAAAACCATTCTGTTCGGTATCTGTTTCGGTTTCGTTCCAGAAGCTTTCGCGTCCTCAATGCACTTGGATGGCACGCTCACATTCTCGCTGTGAACGAGGTGAGAATTCGGAATCTGCGTTACTCTTAAGTGACAGCAACCAAAATAGTCATGTAAATGCTTTGATTAATCACATTACATTTACACAGTGAACAGGTACACGGCTTGTGATGCGTGTTGTCCTTTTTACACTTGCCTAGTTATATATCCTAAGATGCAAAGCCATTTTTTTTTTTTGCTGATCCGGCCATCCATTGATCATCGGAAAAACTAATGCCAGGGCATCGCCATTGTGTGATGACTTGACAGCTGAGCCTAAGCGTGTCAGAGCGGGCATATCACTGTAGAGCATGAGCGCGGGCATTTCACTCGCGTTGGATGCGTCAGCGTCACATTTGCATAGGCTGTACTATTTGAATTTGTGATTGGTTGACTGCCAAATCAAAATATTAAACGGAACGATAAAATAACGTTATTAACCGGTTAATTGCCATTTAAAATTAGCGTTTCTGTTCAGAACAATTAAATTTGATTTCGTTTCCGTTTCTGGTTACGTTCCGGTCAAAATTTCATTCGTTTCCGGTTTTCGTTTTCGTTCCTTGGACCGGTTCAGAGCCCTGATTAATAGAATTTTCAGCATTAAAGATTGTGTAAAGATTGATTCTCATGCCCAGCTGACGAAAAATACACTGTCTTGACAATGGAAAAGCAGCTCTGATTTTGAGCAAATATTCAAAAGATTTGAATATTTGTTAAAATGTAATCTATTCCTGTGATCAAAGCTGAATTTTCAGCATCATTACTCCAGTTTTCAGTGTCACATGATTCTTAAACATGATACTTTTTTTTCTCAGGATTCTTTGATGAACAGAAAGTTCAAAAGAACAGGTTTTATTTAAAACCGAAATCTTTTGTGACATTATACACATCTTTACTGTCACTTTTGGTCAATTTAATGCATCCTTGATGAATAAAAGTATTGATTTCTTGTTTAAAAATCATACTGATGCCAAAGTTTTGATAAATAGATGCAATAAGATAGAAAGGGCCAATCACAGTTCAGTATGAGAATATTAAAATGACATCATCACTGCTGATTACATTTTGAATGGTGAGTATTGTGTCTATGTAAATCATTATTTTGGCAGTTTGGTGATGGTAGTGGCTCAGAAGCTTTAAATGAATTGAGGAAGCTTTAAATGTTTGAGGAATATCAATACAGCCACGCACCAACAGTGTTGCCAAGTCTGCAGTTTTCCCACAGAATTGGGCTACTTTAACATGGTTGCTGCGGGTGGTTTTGCATGTCCGCAGGTTGAAATGACCCTAAATAACATATTTAGTCCCTGAAATGAGAATTTTACCAGGGTAACCTCCAACGCTATCTCACAACCAATTTGTATGTATTTCACAAGGTGGCTAATTCGTACAAATTCATACGACCTCACTCATACGAATTTGTATGATTTGTGTAAACCCCAGTGACAGGTAGGTTTAGGGGCGGGGTAAGTCATTTGTACGAATTCATACAAATTGGGCAACTCTTAAAATACGTACGATTTAGCAAAAATCTTATGTATTTGTATTAGTGAAGTCGTACAAATTCGTACAAATTAGCCACCTTGTAAAATACATATGAATTGTCATCAGATTGGGTTGGAACCTCATCAAAAACGTGGATTTTACCCCCCTGGAACTCCATGAGAAACACTAGTTTTGAGTAGCAATTGGGTGGGTTTTGTTGTGAAAACCTGGCAACCCTGGCCGCAAACGCCTCTATTAAATGTCGATGAGTCCATCCAGACCTTCCTGCTGTGATTACTGGTTTACTGCTGTTTTTCCTGTGTGTGTGTGTGTGTGTGTGTGTGTGTGTGTTATGGATCAGCAGCTGCTGCTTTTGCCGCGTTGTTGATTGCAAACTCTGGCCAGAATGTATGAGGAATATCAATACAGCCATGCCGCAAACAGTGTTGCCAAGTCTGTGGTTTTCCCGCAGAATTGGGCTACTTTAACACAGTTTCCGCGGGTTGTTTTTCATGTCCACAGGTTGAAGCAACCCTAAATAAAATGATATTTAGCCGCTGGAATGCAAATTTTAACGGGAACCTCCAACGCTATCTCACGACCAATTCTTACATATTTTACAAGGTGGCTAGTTCGTTTAAATTCATATGGCCTCATTGTACAGTTCTTACAAGTTGTCTAAACCCAAGTGATGGGTGGGACTAGGGGCGGAGTTAAGGCTAGGTCATTCATATGAATTCATACGAATTGGGCAACTTGTCAAATACGTACGATTTAGCCAAAATTGTATGAATTTGTACAAGTGAAGTCGTACGAGTGAAGTTGTACAAATTCGTATGAATTAGCCACCTCGTAAAATACGTATGAATTGTTGTGAGACGGGTTGGAACCTCGCTAAAAACGCAGATTTTACTACCCAGAACTCGATTTTTACACGGGGACCCCCCCCCGAAACGGATTGGGCTAGTTTTGAGTAGCAATTGTTTTGTTGCGAAAACCTGGGCGCAAACGCCTCTATTAAATGTCGATGAGTCCATCCAGACCTTCCTTCTGTGATTTGTATCCACTCATAGTGGTTTACTGCTGTTTTTCCCTGTCTGTCTGTGTGTGTGTGTGTGTGTGTGTGTGTGTTATGGATCAATAGCTGCTGTTTTTGCTGCATTGTTGATTGCAGATGGAGGAGAAAGTGTTTGCATGAGGGAAAGCAGCTTCCTTTTTACTTGTAATCTGCGCTCCAAAGCCAGTTTGTGTGTCCGCGGTTCCCCATGGCCCGACATGAACATAATGGACTCTGTCATGTGAGACAAGCGGCGCTGGTTAATTACTTCACCAGGCCGCTGCCCTTTTCTCTTCTACTCCGACGGACTGCAAAGAGCTCTCGGCGTCTGTGTTTTCGCTCCCCGCGCGTGTCGCTGTACAAAGCTGCAGTAATTATTCCTTCTGTAGAGCGGGAAGCACGGATGGAGAGGTGCGAGCGCGGGAGTTTATCCGTTTGGGACGGCGGTGCTTTGATCACGCGTCACCGCCACTGACAGGCATCTGCAGCTCATCAGCAGATAAAAAGGAATCCGTGGCATCGTTTGTGCACGACTGGACAAACATCTTTCATAAATAGTCATCCGATTCACAAGCCTTGTCAAAAGTGCGTCAAGTTTTGAATGCTAATTAACCTTGGGTAATAAACTACACCTTTATGCTGATGTCACTGATAGATTTGCTCATCTTTCAGGAGCAAATGACACTCTAGAAGGTTTGGAAACTGTCATTGGGGTTAAACTTTTGCTGTTGCATAAAATATGGATGCTAATCTGTGATTTAAATGCAGTATTTCTTTCCAGATATACTGCATCCACATGTATGGAGCAAAGCTGGTGTTTTTTGTGTACTTGCACATGGTTAAGTGGTTTGCTCAGGACTACAAGGTCTCATCTTTCGCTCATGGCTCATTTATCTGCAACAAACCTGTTTGATTCAACTCTTGTCGTCAACCTCCACACTGCAAAAAGAAAAAAGAAAAAGAAAAAAAAGACTTCATAATGAGTTTTTAATTTATCATTTTTTTACTTGTTTTGCAGTCTCAGTATCCTTGAAACAAGCTAAATCTGCTTGAGAAACAACTCTGCATAAGATATTAGTGAATGTAAGTGTATTTTATCTTCCTGCACTGACAGATTTTTTTCATTTGTCTTACTTAAAACAACCAAAAAATGCCAGTTCAGTAAGAAATACACTTGTATTAAAGACACAATCTGAAAACAAGCCTTAAAATGTATGCTTCTCAAGGAAATTTATCTTGTTTTATTATTATTATTATTATTATTATTATTATTATTATTATTTTATTATTTTGTATTTTTTTTTTTAAGAAATTGTACCTGGAAAATAAGACAAAAATACTATAATAATACATTAATACATTACTATAATACTACTATAATAATACTTTTTTTATACTTATTTATATACTAATATTGTATTTAGTCATATTTTTAATTACTTTTTATTTTTTAGATTTTAATTTTATTTGTTTATTTATTTAAGTTTTACTGCTTTTGCTATGTGCTTTTGTCATTTTATTAGTTTTTGTTAATATTTCTATATATCGTTAATTTATTTTTATTTCAGTTTTAGTTTTGGTAATTTTAGTACTTAAACTAAAATAAGTTTTTTTGTTTTTTTTTTGTTTTTTGTTTTTGTTTTTTAATCTGATATTTTATTTTATTTCAGCTTTATTTTAATAACCGAAAACAAGAGACCCAAACTTAAGTTACATATGTAATATTTTTGAGTTCGTATTTTACTGGACTAATATTTTTTCACTAGTTTCAGTTTTCTTTGTTGTTGCACTTCTGAAATCATGCAATAGTTTTTTTTTTTTTTTTTTTTGTGAGGAAAAGACCCTAATTAAAATTGTTAGAGTTCGGTGGTAGCAGCGCATGAAGAAGACGAAGATATAAATGACAGTCTTTATTAAATTTAAACAGGAGAACATAGAATAATCACAGGAACAAAAAGCACCCTTTAGATAAACAGGAACCAACCAGGAGTGACTTAGGGGCCACGGTTACACAACACCATTGGAAACTTTTTATGCATTTTGACCATTCAGTTACATGACAACTGCATTTTGGGTGCCTGAAAATGAAAATTTTTGAAAATGTGCAAAAGTGTGCATTTTGAAAAAGTGCAAGTTTTTGAAAACAATACCTTGTAAACTCCAAAATGTGAATTTGTGAAAAAGGTGATGTCATGCGCATGTGTATTATGAATTCAGTCTATAGGTGCATAGTTTCTTTACAAAGTGACATGGGCAATTACTGGCCTGGCATGAATAATACAGGGTTTTTAGTCGTTTTCACAGATATGTGTGAATGGGGATCGTTCTGACAATGTTGTCGTCTGTTCGCGAGAAACGTTGTCATGTAAACACGCCCTGAAACACAGGAGGACATGATAAAAACAAAAGAAACTAGATAAGGAACAGGTGAACATAATCAATGAATCAAAGAGTAACCATAGAAACAAACTAGAGAGTAATGAGTAACAAAAGAAACTAAACAGAGCAGGGAAACAAGAACTAAAGGAAACTGAGCAGAATGTTGAAACCAAATAAAACTCAACCAAAACAAAACTTATATTAAACTTTTACACACACTTTTCTCAAGAACTAGTGTTGTCAAATTCCTGACTATACATGAAGACAAATGAGAATTGAGAGCTGTGATAGAGGGGAAGATTTGCATTTAAAGGCTTAGATTTACTTCAGTTTGACCTTTTTAGAATTTTATTATGCACTCTTTCATTGTATGAAAAAATG
Organism: Culter alburnus; assembly: GCA_028476615.1. Classification (NCBI taxonomy): domain Eukaryota; kingdom Metazoa; phylum Chordata; class Actinopteri; order Cypriniformes; family Xenocyprididae; genus Culter; species Culter alburnus. The sequence continues at coordinate 522,808 of JAOTNS010000084.1, read as the reverse complement.
CAGTGCGATTTGAAGAATGCATGTTTGGAATGACATGGAGGTAATGTCATGAGTAAACAATGACAGAATATAACCATGTGACTGTTTAAAAACAAAGCAAACATAAGAAGTTGTTGTGCATAGGAATGAAGTCATTTTATGGCACACTTTTGGTTTTCTTCAGTACTTCAGAGGTGAGATGTGATCTAACCCTGCAGCCCCGGTGTGGGTGTAGCTTTACTCCATTATCCAGACACCAGACCGGGGCAGAGCGACTGGGCCTCCAGGGGCGACTTCCAAACGCCTCCATCAATGATTCAGGGATTCACCTCTCCGCGCAGGAGGACGAGGGGCTCCTCGTGCCAATTAGACCATCTCTGTGACAAAACCGCGTGGTAGAGATGGAAAAAAGACAGCCAGAGAGGGAGGCAAACAGCAGTTAGAGAAGCTGACCGGATCTTCAACCCACACTCGAGCGGGTGCGACCTGATTATTCGCTGCTCCCTCAGCGGTGTCATTAAAGAGAGACAGTCATTACCGCACACGCCAAACCTCGAAGGCGCTGGAGGAAAGACTCTGTTCTTCCTCCGCTGGGAAATCTCAGCCTCTTAGACGAGCTCGAGGAAGGAAAGAGCATTAGGATCAGATCTCTTTACCTCGAATCGCTGTTTCGCGCTCACGCAGAGCCGGGCAAAACGGCCGTAATTCACTCATGTAATGGCACAAACAGGCTTTGATTGCTAAATTGACACAGAGGCGGTTGGAGATTTTAGTTTTTTCTGTTGCGGGGTGAATAAAAAATTGCCTTTTTTGAACCGAGTGTCTTCTGCAGGATGAAGAGTCGATTTAGTGAATAAGTTGTGGTAACAGGAATGTGAAGTTTTTTTGCTCATAAGTGCAAAGATTGAACGGTTTCCTGAACAGTAAATCTCTCCTGAATCTTCCAAACAGAAACTTCGGCACATGCCGTGTTGACATCTTTGCTGATTTACTAGAGTAAATTCATAATAGACCTTAATTTAATGTGGGATTTCCTTAAAAACAGGGTAAAGGTTTAAAGTTTTGAACAATTTTGCTACTTCAGCCTCACATATTCTCTCAAAAGTCTAAAAAAAAAAAGACTTCTGATATATAGTCTAAAATCAGGCTCTGATGTGTTAAATCAGAATATCCTATACTAATTGGAAGTAATATTCTAAAAATAACATACAATCTATATAATATTTCTATATATAAAACAGTGAATAATGTTATAAATCAATATATAATATTAATATAAAGCTGCAAGTGGAATATTAATTGAAAACAATGTTATTCCTTCTCTCTCTCTCTCTCTCTCTCTCTCAATATGCTGTTCATGTTCTTATTAATTCTGTTACTAATTTCTACTGTAATTTTGTGTTTTCTTTCATATTTTATTGCAGATTAATATTTTTTGTTTGTATTTCACTGCACTAATATTTCTCCACTGCTACTTTTAGTTTTCATAAAGTTGTTTGGGTAATGATAATGGCCGTGTTTGTTTCCTTCCATAATTTAGAATTTATTACAGCGAGCAAGCTGTTTCCCTGTCCCATCTTTTTTTACCAACAATACCTCCCATTTGTGCACAGATTTTTAAAAGCTACAACCAATCGTGAATCCCTCCAATCACAGTGGGAACGGCCACCATGATCAACAGTGAAGCCATTTGGCGATAAAATCCCCCATAAGTTTTGTTGCGGCCCACGCAAAGATTATGATGATTTTGTCAGCGGCGTCGTGCTGCGGTTGCGTCCGTCGCTCCATCATTCCCACACCGTCTGCTTCCTCCCTCACCGCTCCTCCCAGCAAAGTGGCATTTCCATTTTCAGATTGAATCCCTGCTCCTTTGTGAATAGAATCGAATTACACTGAAAAGCACTGATTGATTCTTACCAAACACAATAGTTTCAGCGCTTAAGTCAGTGACACCAGGTGCCTCCTCCTCCTCCTCCAGGAGCCTATTGAATGCTGTCCAAGACGTCATTGTGTCCATTATGGGTGTTTATGAATGAGGGGGGAATAGAAGAGGGAAAAAGATCTGAGAGGGTTAGTGGTGGAGTTTCAGAGTTGCACAGAGCTTCAGGTGCCCTTTCTTATGTTTTTATGATGTTTGAAGTTCACTTATACTGTTGTTAAAGTGTTTTGCACTTGCAGTTTAGTTTCAATAAATGCTCTTCCAGACTGGTGAGGAAGTTTTAGTCTGGTTTTCGTAGTACAGTGAACTCTTTTATCTCAGCAGACGAAGGAAGAATTGATTGGTCGTCATACGAGGCCTTTAAGTGCTGTAACTTTGGATGTAATGCGCTCAGGAACGCTCTCTGTCTCTCATTACATGCATTAGAGAGCTATTAACGCTAGCTGGACCGATCGACTCTGACACATTCATGGTATGTTGGGAGGGAAAAGTGTGTCCAGGTCTTTCCCAGAGGAACTGTTCGGCCTAATGTCTAATGAACACACACACACACACACACACATACTGGTGGTCCTGTCATTACCTTACCAGTGATATATGGATCATCTTCATGTTTCATATCTCTCTCTCCACAGATCAGGATTGTTGTTTAATTAGTGGTCCACCAATGTGGGTTTTATAATGTGGCGACCAGAATCCATTGAGCAGAGTGAGATCCAAATACAATATAATGCAGGTGAAAAAAAAAAAAAAAAAAAAAAAAATTCTGTTAGATTATAAAAATGCATACATATTTACATATATATATAATTTAATAATAATAATAATTTATATATTTTAATACTTTTATTTTTTTTTCAGCATTCATATGTGTATCTACATTTAATTAGTCACCTACAAATACTAAAAATCTTCATTCCTCCTTATTGTCTTTTTATATTATTTATTTATTACAATTTTTCAAAATCATACATTTTATTTAATTTTATGTTTTTTATTTAACTTTTAGTGTTTTTTTATTTTTATTTTTTTTATCAGGGAAACATTTCTGGAAATAAATTAATATTTAAAAAATAATTATATTTATATTTAAATTATATATAATAATTATATTTATGATTTTGAAAAAATAAAAATAAAGTAAAAAGTTATGACATAATGAAAAATTCTCACTATTTGTAGGTGACTAATAAAAACTTTAAAAAATTGTAATTTTATAAAAATAAAATTATTAGTATGGTATATCTGTGGATATTATATTACTTACATCTGTTTTTTTTTTTGTTTTTTATAATTTCTTGCTATTATATATGGTTTTGGTGATTTGTCCTCTATCAGTCTTAAAAAGGCACTTCATCATGAAATCATTCGTTTCTGCTGAAAGTCATCAGATGCCCACCTGCTCCTTGACATTTCAGTCTTTCCTGTCTAAATCCAGCCAGGATTCGGTGAAGATTCCTGATGAATCCGTATGTGGCACTGAAATGAAGCAGTGCGTTTTGTTGCTTAATTTTTAATGCCATGAATCATGGATTACAGCAAATGTCACAGAGAGACGTGATTGAACAGTCACTTCAGTGTCTAATTACTAACACAGAACTAGTCTAATGCTGAGAGATTAACAGCCTCTGATGAAATCATGTGGGATAAGAACCGCTCAGAATAGTTCTTGTTTCTGTTTATGATGAAAGTGAAGTTACTGCAGGTTTATAGTGTGAAGCAATTAAGATTGTTTGGTGGAAACTGGTTGTTTAAATGTGTTTGTTTGTGTGTCCAGTGTGTGTTGTCTGTAAGTCATCGAGGGGACAGATTCACAAAACATTCCTAAAAATAAAATATATAAGTTAAGTCAGAATTGTTGTTGTGAGAAAGTCAGAAGAGATTGTAAGTTGTGAGATATTGTGAGATATAAGTATTGAGTATAAAGTCCTATAAAGTCAGAATTGTGAGATATAAAGTCAGAATTGTGAGATATAAAATTGTGATAAAGTCAGAATTGAGTTATAAAGTCAATTGGTGATATAAAGTCGTTATAAAGTCAGAATGATATAAAGTCAAGTCAAATAAAGTCAGACTTGCCTGATATAAAGTCAGAATTGTGAGATATAAAGTCAGAATTGTGAGATATAAAGTCAGAATTGTGAGATATAAAGTGAAGAGATTAAAGTCGACTTGCCTGATATAAAGTCCGAGTCTGAGTTATAAAGTCCTTGCCTATAAAGTCAGATTGTGATATAAGTCAGGATTGTGAATAAAGTCAGACTTGCCTGATATAAAGTCAGAATTGTGAGATATAAAGTCAGAATTGTGAGATATAAAGTCAGGATTGTGAGTTATAAAGTCAGACTTGCCTGATATAAAGTCAGATGATCAAGTCAGAATTGTGAGATAAAGTCAAATTGTGAATAAAGTGTGAGATATAAAGTCAGAATTGTAGTATAAAGTCAGACTGATATAAAGTCAGACTTGAGATATAAAGTCAGAATTGTGAGATATAGTCAGAATTGTGATATAAAGTCAGATTGTGTATAAAGTCAGAATGTGTGATATAAAGTCAGAATTGTTGTGAGATATAAAGTCAGAGAGTTATAAAGTCAGGAGATATAAAGAGATATAAAGTCAGTCAGAATTGTGAGAGTCAGAATTGATATAAAGTCAGAAAGATTAAAGTCATATGTGAATAAAGTCAGAATTGTGAGATATAAAGTCGAGTCAGAGAGATATAAGTCAGAATATGTCGAGATATAAAGTCCATTGATATAAAGTCAAATATAAGTCAGAATTGTGAGATATAAAGTCAGAATTGTGAGATATAAAGTCAGAATGTGAGTTATAAAGTCAGAATTGTGAGTTATAAAGTCAGAATTCGAGATATAAAGTCAGAAGTTATAAAGTCAGAATTGTGAGATATAAAGTCAGAATGTGAGATATAAAGTCAGAATTGTGAGATAAAGTCAGAATTGTGAGATATAAAGTCAGTTATAAAGTCAGAATATAAAGTTGAGATATAAAGTCAGAATTGTGAGTAAAGTCAGAATTGTGAGATAAAGTCAGAATTGTGAGTTATAAAGTCAGAATTGCGAGATATAAAGTCAGAATTACGAGATATAAAGTCAGAATTGTGAGTTATAAAGTCAGAATTGCGAGATATAGTCAGAATTGTGAGATATAAAGTCAGACTTGCGTGATAAAAATCCACAATTTGTGAGAGAAAAAAAGTCAGAATTGTGAGATAAGAAGTTTTTATTTAGTGACAGAAACAAGCTTCCATACATTCCTATATATTCCTAATGAGTAAATACATTTTATACAAATATATAGTTATGTATTATCTATCTGTTTCTATATTTTATATATTTTAACTTAAGAAAAAATGCTCATAATATTTTATATTCCCAAAAGTACTTCTTTAAGTACTTCTTTTTTTAAAGACAAAATTGAAAAAGAATTAAAAAGTATCTTCTTAAATATAATCATAAATAAGTTCAGATAACCTCCAACTTGTCATAAATCCCCAAAGGTAAGATGTTTAATGAATTTATTGGGTTGTTTCAAATTAATTATTCATCACAGAGCCTTCGGCAAGAACCATCGTACAAACACCAAAGCCTGTCATTTTATTAAGAAAAAATCTTTTTGGAGAATTTTCCAAGAATCGGAATTGCAGTCTTAATGAATTTCTTCAGAAGAGTTTGCTGAGTCCGGGCCTGATCTCCTCCTGTAAGGTCTGTCCGTCCTTTTTCTTCCTCTAATGTCTATTTCACAGCTCTCTGGCTCTCCTGCCACCTCAGCGTTTAGTTTTCTCCTTTCTAAATCGCTCTCTCCCTCCGGGCATCACAGCTGGGCGCTCTGATGTTTCCCACGCAGAAGGAGCCGGGTCCGTCCGGGCGTTCGCTGAGTTTTATGTGTTTCTCTGCAGTGCCGATGGAGCCCCGAGGAGACGAACGCCGCGCTCCTTAAACTCTAAAAGCCTTTTCGAGAAAATTGCGCGAGGAGATTCGGCTAATAGATGTGCATCTGCTCAAATCCCCGCCGAAGACGCCGAGCTCCATTGATTTCTGGATGATCTCGAGCTGTGATTGATTCGTTTTCCCTCTTCATAAAACTCTTCACACTCCAGCGTTTCCCGCCCGAACCTACCGCCAGGAGACTGCGGCCCAAAACGCAAACAGCCTCCTGATCTCACGACCCGGAGCTCCTCCACACGTCGCTAGCACACTAATTGGCGTGGGGTTAAAGTTTGGAGGTGGAACAGCTGGCGGAGACGATCTGTGTAGGTTCATTCAGGTCTGAAGCTGGTAATGTCTGCATCAATCTCCGAGCCGCACGCCTCCGTCCGCCCACCGCTGAGACCGGGCCGCCACAAACTCCTCATGCAACTCTCCAAAAGTCCTCCGATCAATCACGTCGAGCGAGGCATCGATTTTCTCAGGCTTTCCACCTCCTCTTTCTCTCCGTCGCTCTACTTCCACCTGTTTCATTCTTCTCCTTTGAGTCTGTCATTGCAGTGTTGCAAAGCAGAAGTAGTGATGCCACCAACTTAACTACATTTTTCAGTAGCTCAGCTGTTTTGAAAATATCTTTTCCACTCACAAACTAGAAACTTTAGGACAGTGTCCATTTTTTTGTTATTCCATAGTTATCACACAACTTTTTTCATGCATAAAATGATCTAGAAACCACCTAAGCGGCTGTTACTAGTTTGAAAGTGTCTTCTAAAAGAAATTTAGTCTTTTTTTAACCAATTTGCATGATCAGTGTCTTGATCTGTGCTAAACTGTATGGAAGTTACTTTCAGGCATTATATGAGTGTTTGAGAACGGCTTCATAGCCATTATACTGTAGATAATTCATCACCTGACACCTTGAAATGCCTGTCAACCAATCAGAATTGAATATTCAAAAGTGCATTGTCACATTTTGTGTGTGTCATTGTAATGATGCATTTGAATGGTTCATTTTCGATTCACAGATTCATCACTCAATAGTTTTCCCTGTGTTATACTGTCTTTTTTTGTTTGTTTTTAAATAATATATAGTAGTATTAAAACAATTATGTAATGCAGTTATTTTTTTTTAATTTTTTATAATTTATATATTTTTTATTGATTTTAAATCATATTATATAATTATTATAATATAATATATTATATGATTGATATTTTTTTTTTTTAAGTAATAATATATAATATAATTGTATTAAAAATAAAAAATAATATTGTTTTGATTAATAATTGAACACAGTGCACAGAACACATATATAATTATAAAAATGTATATTATATATATTATTTGTATAAGCTACCTAAATATACACTCCTACATATAGTTAATTGTATAAGGTCATTAATTTAAATATATGAATTCCTATATATTACAAAGAAGTCAATACAGTTTAACATTTAATTAATGTTAATTAATTACATGATGACTAATTAATTGCATGATGTGGTGATTAATTAATCTAGTTAATCGCAAATTAATCGCACATCAAATTTGGCTGAGAAATTACCCCAAAAGATCATTTAAAGTCATTATTGTGTAAAGCATTATTTAAACATTATAAAAAGTAGCTTCAGAAAGAAATATTTTATTTGATTCAGCATAGAATTTTATTAAATATACATTTTTTGGACCATGAGGTTTAGTAAATGATGACTGAATTTTCTTTTTTGGATAACCTACATTTAATGTTTTTGTTTGTTTGTTTGTTTAAATATGGAAATATGAAATTATATTGTAATACAATTATAGGCCTACTCCAAATAAGAAACTAAAACTGCCAGTAGGTGGCGGTAAATGTCTTAGCATTTAAGTCATCGATTCATTCATTTATTCGATTCATTCAAATGGCTGATTCATTCATGAATGAAGTAAATTATTCTCTTTATGAATGATCCATTGAATCAGTTTCACCTGATTCGTTTAAATCGCGGTTTCAGAAATGAAACGCCGCTGTGTGTTGCTCAGAGATGAGCAGCTTTGTCCTTAAATTTTCGTCTGCAAAATTAAGCAAAACAGACAATATAATGTCTAAAATAACATAATATTAATGCCTTATTTATTGAACTGTTGTATAAAATCAGTATCACATTTGCACTAGTGCTATTCGAGAAAAACAGCACTCGTGATATTGCGCGCATTGCTTGTATGATATAGCTTAACTATATCATATGATATAAATATCAGACAACAACTCATACAGGGCCATTTTTGGCCAGATATCTTGAATTTTAGGCTCATTCTAAATATGCGTTAATCAATTTAACATGTTGTTTTTTTTACCTTAATTAATTAATCTAATTAATGCATTAAATCGACAGCCCTAGTGTATATACAGTATCTCTCAGAAGTGAGTACACCCCTCACATTTTTGTAAATATTTATTATATCTTTCATGTGACAGCACTGAAGAAATGACACTTTGCTACAATGTAAAGTAGTGAGTGTACAGCTTGTATAACAGTGTAAATTTGCTGTCCCCTCAAAATAACTCGACACACAGCCATTAATGTCTAAACCGCTGGCCACAAAAGTGAGAACACCCCTTAGTGAAAATGTCCAAATTGGGCCCAATTAGCCATTTTCTCTCCTCCGGTGTCATGTGACTTGTTATTGTTACAAGGTCTCAGGTGTGAATGGGGAGCAGGTGTGTTAAATTTGGTGTTATCGCTCTCACTCTCTCATACTGGTCACTGGAAGTTCAACATGGCACCTCATGGCAAAGAACTCTCTGAGGACCTGAAAAAAAGAATTGTTGCTCTACATAAAGATGGCGTAGACTATAAGAAGATTGCCAAGACCCTGAAACTGAGCTGCAGCACAGTGGCCAAGACCATACAGCAGTTTAACAGGACAGGTTATTTACCATTGATGTATTTACCATTTGTTAGTAGCTTGTTGTGTAGTTAACTCCTGTGTCTGTAGTTGAACTGCTTTAAATCATGAGGAGTTTTTAGCTCAAGCGTCTTCAGCAGCAGTGATGACAAAACGCAGCTGAAAACACACTCAGGTCCGGCTCTAATGAAATATTCACGGGTCAGTGGTCCCGTGAGAAATGACTTGGATCAGTCAATTGCTTTTCAGCAAGTCATTTTCTCCCTCAGACAGTCACGCCGCTCGTCATTAGAGCTGGACGGACCAAACGCCTCCTGACACGCGTGTTTAGTGATCGTCTCCCTCTTTGAGCTGAAGGTGTGAAATCTCTTCCTCTGTCAACTAGTCACAGATTAATTAGTGCTGTTTAAGCATCACTATCACTGTTGCTCATACTTCAGTGTGTGTGTGTTAAGTGATTCCTCAAATCATGTGTGTTGTTGAGGAGAGTTTGTGATGATAATATCTTTATTAACTGATCAGACGCACCATTTTCACCTGCTAGACCAGAAAACAGGTGAAAAAATAGGTCACCGTATAGATATATATAGATTATCAGCTTGATTATCAGTCAAAAATATTTTTTTTAATTTCAACGTGTCCATCTCATTTGCTGTCATTCAATTGTATAATATACAGCCTCAAAAAAGATACTTAAGTCTCACATAAAACCGTCTGAATACAAAATATACAAAGTGTTTATTTTTTTATTATTTTTATTATAGAACAAAGATGCTTTTAAAGCCAAACATTTCTGTATTTCTGTCCCAGATATTGAATGTATAGTCAAATCACCAGATAAGAGCTTTTATTTGCTCAGATTAATGTTTTTTTTTCATAATAATTTATATACTTACTGTTTGTTCCTGTTAAAATTTCATTTGTTTCTGTTTTTTTTTTTTTTTTTTTTTTAATAATAACCCTGCGTCAAACTGAAGTCATTTTGCAGTGAATTCATTGTAAGACAAGGAATAAAAACACTTCATTTATGTATTAAATTATTTATTTTGAACTAGGTGTAGATTTCATTACAGAAAAGCGCACATACATGCAGAGAATGCGTGCACTGATAAATTGATCTGAATGAAATTGAGGAAGACATGAAACACACACACACACACACACAGTGGCATCAATTACGGGATGTGTGTGGTCACCAGCCCTCTATCCAATTCAAGACATTTAATTGGACGAAGGCAATGAAGTGTGTCCTCTCAGTCTCTCTCTCTCTGCGGGTCAGTAATGAGGTGAGGTGTAGGAGGTTTTGTCAGTTTGCATCATATTGTTTTACTTCTTAACTTTGTCTCATTAGAGCTCATGAGTGCTGAATTTCGTGTGTGTGTGTGTGGTGGGACATGAAGGCAGATGCAGTGGACACAAAAAGACCTTTATGATGTAACATCAGTCTAAAGTTTCAGCATAGAAAGACAGAAATTAAATGAGAGACTTTGATGTTTTCTGCTCATATACTGAGGTTCCCTTGTCTAAAGTAGCAAGTGCCCTACCATCATTTTGTTGTTGTTGTTATTTTGGATGTAAAGTACATGAACTGTCACACGAGAATATATGTTCTGTATTATAGATACTACTTGTAGATGTTTGCAAATTGCTATAAGAACAACAATGGACAGAATCAGAAAGTGGTACAGAGCAGCAGCGTAAGGTAGGCTGAACAAGTAAATTCAGAATTAGTTAAACAAACATGATCAAGTGGAAAGACCACAGACACACCGCGCAACAAATACTACATGAATTTGGCTCTGATATCATCTACACACTAGACAACTAGACTTAATTACATAACGCTGAATCAGTAAAGATTATTAAACAGAGTGAATAGTGCGGTACGGAGTGCAAGATCAAATGGCAAACACATTATAAGACATTCATCGCTGACTAGAAGATAAAGCTCGGCTGAAGGCACAGAATTGAGTGAGTCTGAATACACCGATCAGGCATAACATTATGAGCAGGTGAAGTGAATAACACTGATGATCTCTTAATCAAGTGGGTAGATATATTAGGCAGCAAGTGAACATTTTGTCCTCAAAGTTGATGTGTTAAAGCAGGAAAAATGGGCAAGTGTAAGGATTTGAGTGAGTTTGATAAGGGCCAAATTGTGATGGCTAGATGACGATCAGAGCATCTCCAAAACTGCAGCTCTTGTGGGGTGTTCACGGTCTGCAGTGGTCAGCATCTATCAAAAGTGCTCCAAGGAAGGAACAGTGGTGAACCGGCGACAGGGTCATGGGCGGCCAAGGCTCATTGATACCCCTGTGGTCCGATCCAACAGATGCGCTCCTGTAGCTCAAACTGCTCAAGAAGTTAATGCTGGTTCTGATAGAAAGGTGTCAGAATACACAGTGAATCACAGTTTGTTGTGTATGGAGCTGCATAGCTGCAGACCAGTCAGGGTGCCCCATGCTGACCCCTGTCCACCGCCGAAAGAGACAACAGTGAGCATCAGAACTGGACCCCGGAGCAATAGAAGAAGGTCTGATGAATCATGTTTTCTTTTACATCACATGGATGGCCGGGTTTGTGTGCGTCGCTTACCTGGGGAACACATGGCACTAGGATTCACTATGTGCTGAACAAACAAGTCCGATCCACCTCGCAACTTACAGGACTTAAAAGATCTGCTCCTAACATCTCGGTGCAGATACCACAGCACACCTTCAGGGGTCAAGTCTGACTTTAAAAAGCAATTTACAATGATTGTTTAACCCTCTTGGTTTCCTCATTTGTAAGTCACACTCAGAATCTTCGCAGTCAAAAGTGACTGAACACCTAAAATCTTCCCTCCCCCCCAGTAAAATCAACGTAATATATTTTTGTTCAAATATATATATATATTTTTTTCTTTTGTATTTTAGGAGAATTTTATGGTAATAATTCATATTTATGCAATTATGGCTGGGCGATATATCGCATTAGATTGTCACGCGCATTTCGTCAGTAAAGCCGGTTCCCTGATTGCCGCTAAATCACCATCACCTGCTTTCAAATGGAGCGGCATTTAATATACAGAGCCGTAGATCACTGATAAGCCACGCAATATCGCGTTCATATCGCAGATGTATCGCCTTCGATAATGAACGCGATATTGCGTGGCTTATCAGTGATCTACGGCTCTGTCTATTAAATGCCGCTCCATTTGAAAGCAGGTGATGGTGATTTAGCGGCAATCAGGGAACCGGCTTTACTGACGAAATGCGCGTGACAATCACATGCGATATATCGCCCAGCCCTATATGCAATCCCTCTACAGCACAGCGTTGCCCTCAGGCAACGGAAAGTTTTCTTAAGCCCGATGCTTTGTACATTTTTCTTTAAATCATTACAACCAATTAGAAATTTAGAAAAAGTACCAAAGAACAGTCCAGTAAGGTGTGGGTGTCACTATCAAGCATCATTTAAAGGTGGGACGTCCTGTTCTGACAAATGTTCACAGGAGCACATGGTGTGAGAAGGCGGCAATATTATTTGCTTTAGTAATATTATTTAAAATTACATGAACTGTACATAAAATATATATATATATGTGTGTGTGTATGAAGGTGTAGAGAAGCCTTTTGTCAGGTTTTATGAAGTTTTTTTTTATTTTGCATATTCAGAAATTCAGTTTTTCTTTTCGTTGCCTCAAGGAAATGTTGTGCGATAAGGGGTACTTTTCGAGGATGTTTTGGACAATACCTCATATTGGCCATAATGTGTTACAAGAAGGGAAGATGCAGGGTTCCTGTGCACGCAGGAACACCCAAAGTGACCCAATTTTTATTTTATTTTATCAATAACATGTTCCCAAATGAACCAAAAAATGATGTGGAATTTTTTTTTTTTTTTTTCATGTGCCATCAACATGTGTGCAGTAGAGGGTTATGATCCATTTTTCCCATTGAAAATAATACTACGATATGTAATACCATAAAAAGGAAGACATGTAATACTATAGTTTATCCACTAGATGCATGTGCAGCTTTGTATAGTGAAGCTTGTGAATTCCCTAGTTGTTTTTGGACATATTTACTTATTTCTTTCAGGTTGTGGATTTGAATATATATTTAGAGATTCTCAAAGACTTCTTTTTGTCAAGGTTTAGATTTTTCTGTTTATTCGTTTGATTGATTTAAATGGTGATTTGAAGTTCCAGTTTTTACATTATAATACAGTCACTTAGCCTTGTCAAATCATGCCCCCAATTTTGTCTGTGTTCATATTTTTAACGATTTTTAAAACTTCAAATCTTAAAATTTTTCGGTCAAAATTGACTGAAGACCCCAAGAGAACATAAGAACATTCAGTAACCCTTTATAATAAGGGCTCGTTAGTTAATGCATTATAGAAAACTAATTATTTATATCAATAATAATAATAACAAATAAGTAATCATTATAAATAAAATAATAAATAATAACAAAATGAAAAAACAACAATTACTAAACTTTGAACTAAAAAAAAATAACTATGTAATGTAATGTAAATGCTGAAATTTGTTGTAAAAGTGTTACTGGACATACTTTTCAGGGACGAAAAGTCGTAGGAATGTAAGAAAAGATCTTCAGAAAAACATTAAGCACCCTATCGTACATTCGGCACAAGGCGACACCAGGCGCGACGCAAGTGTTTTTTGCTAGTTTCAGTCCAGCGCAGTTATTATTTTCACATTCTGCACCACATTGTTTAAATAGCAAATGCATTTGTGCCCATTTGTGCGTCCATGGGCGTGCTGGTCTGAAAACGAGGTGTGTTCGGGCACATTGTTGGCGTGTTGCTATTTTGAGGCAACTGAAATGCGCCATGGCAGATTCGCTATTTACATGGAGGAATATTACTTTTTGCCCTTTTTGCTATATAAAGGGCGCGTTAGTAATATATGTGTATAGTAATATTCCACCATGTAAACAGCGAATCCGCCATGGCACGAGCGCACCTGGCTTTTAAAGGGAATGGGAGATGATACTCTGATCGGTGTATTGCATGTTATGCCCAAAACACACCTATTACTCATTAAGAGAATAGGGACAACCCTTTTGGACCATGCACCTGACACGCCGACCATTTTTCCCGTCCTTAAACCAGCAAAAGTGGATTCGGACACATGCCCCAAGTGCACCTGTGCCATGCACTTCAGACCATGCCCTTAGATCATTAAAATAGGGCCCAAAGTATTTTCAGGAATACAAAACATTCATATCTTTTTAGAAAACAAGATGTACAGAAGAATTTGAATCTTCAAAATGTTTTGTAAATCCAGCTTCTGGTGAATGAGACGCTATAAACGAGGGGATCAGGCAGATCATCCAGACAGATTTTCACAAGCTCTCAGGAAAGATCTTTCTTCTATCAGAGATAATTACTCTTAATAACCGTCCCATTAACAAGATGAGGATCATGCATCATTAACGCTTTTATATCCTTCATATCTTCATCTCTCTCTCTCTCTGAGCGCCTCAGGGAAACATCATCCTCCATCTGAACCAGAGGAAACTCTTCTGAGGAGAGATTTACTGTACATATGTACTATACAGCAAATCTCAACGGTCTCATTTTTGTTTATTTCCTTGCAAAAATGTAGCTATTATCACCCACCTCATTATATAACGTTTTATCTGCATACATACAGCACACTCACATTCAGTGCTATATACTATGCACTTATGTTTACTTTTTGGTGGTTTTCAGATGTCCTCAGATGTTCTGGCCTGGTTTATTTGCTAATAACTGTCATTTTTCATTGAGTTTAAGTCTATATTTGGTGTGTGTGGGTTCAGTGCGGCAGGTCTCTCTCAGTCTGAGACCATGAGCGGGATGTGCTGCGGTGTTTATTAGCGCCGTGAGTGTGTTGTGTGGGTTTTGTGTGGTCCGGTGAGAGTCGCAGGAGGCCTCGCCGTGTGTCATAAGAGTTTAAAATGATCTTCTGTCTTTTTGCTTTATTAAGACACTTTCAGCTTCAGTCTCGGAGGACGAACGGGCTGCGGATGCCTGTTGTAGATGATTACTGCGGCGCTCCTGAGTCCCAAAACACACACATACACATTAAGACTCCATCTCAGTGTGAGAACATATAGCTTTCTCTCTTTTTTATTTGTGTGATGCACAGCTGTTTAATGTAGAAAACAGAGAATTATCAATAACGCATTGATTTTACATCTTTTGAAGAACATGAGAGGTGTTTGCTTGTGCAAAACAGTGTTGTTATTAACTAGAACTGAAACTATTCAAACTTTCTATACACTCTATCCTACATTTCTATCCTAGATTATGTCTTGAGATTAAATGGACAGCAAATGGTGAAAAGTTTCATGCTTTTAAGATGTTTCTCCTGAGAAAATGGCTCACATGCGAGTCACGAGATCTTAATAATGTCTCAAACTGAGCTCAGATTTGCCAAGATACCAAAGTCTGATTAAAAGTCAGTGATCTCAGTATAAACACAGCATTTCTCATTAAATGATCTGAGCTGCTATCCACATTCATTTTTTAAGGCACCCCAGGTGAATAGGGTAAAAAACAAACAAACAAAAAAACCGAATAGTTATCACCATACCTCCCAAGTAGATTGATTACAATAAGAATTTCAAACAATTTTTATATTACAAGTTTTCTATAAAATGTTGTTTAAATATGCAAATGAGGCATTATTTACTTAGAAATTGCACAAATGTGCATACATTTCTAGTACAGAAATCTGAACATTGGTCAGGTTCAGAATTCTTGTTTATTTATTTTTTTTTTTTTTGACATATTATATTTATTATATCTGAACAAATCCATCTTTAAAACCCTTCAGAATATAGATAGGAATAAAACTGTAAAGTTTGGTGTGTGTAGGTACTTCTGAAGTGGAGATACATGTCTCAGTGCAGGAGAAAAAGACTCATTTTGAGAAAACACCCTTTAAAAATATGTATTGTAATTGAAATCTATAGACACAAAATAGATAAAGAGCCAAAAATAAATCTTTAAAGGTGGATTTCTTACCACTAGTCTGAAAAAAAAAACACTTTATTAAAAGCCAAAAAGGCCAAAATCTCAAAATTGAGAAAACAAACAAACAAACAAAAAAAGCTCTACATTAAAAAAAAAGAAAAAAAAGTGTCAAATCAACTTAATTAATGTGGTTCAGATAAAATAATATTTTGAGTTTCTGTTGATTAAACCAATCTCCTTCATTGTATTAACTAATTTTTAATTTCAACGAACTCAAAATTTTAAGGTAACCAGGTTACTTACTTTTTAAGTTTAAGTTATTTATTGGCATCATTGGTTCCATGAAGAACCTTCAACATCTATAGAATCTTTCCATTCCACAAAAGATTCTTTAGAATAGAAAAAGTTTCCTATTAAAATATTCTTCATGCTAAGAAAAAAAAAAAAAAGTTCTTTTAAGAACTGTTCACTGAAAGTAGGGCTGGGCAATATGGCAAAAAAAAAAAAAAAAAATAAATATTTATTTATTTATTTTCAGGACTATTGACCTTTTTTTAATGTTTAACTAGTCAACTTAACTACAAGTAACATTTTCTCTTTTAACCATCTGGTTAAAAAAAGATCTGTTCCAAGTGCACCACACCTGAAGTAATCAACATGGTGTAGATGTGAAACAAATTACTTATTTGTTAAATATCTCGGCAGAAAATATGCATGAAATATGAAGGCAAATGTCTTATAAACTTACCTTAAACATATCCTATTTACTCAGAAATAATATAAGAAAAATGCTAAATATGTCTTAGCCAAAAAGTAATAGCAATAAATGACACCAGTAATAAGCTATTATAAAGATCAAATGCTTAGTAAAAACAGAAAATAACAGCACTTTTCAGCCTGTCACCATCATGCAAACATGAAATATCAAATATACAGTAGTAGTTCTTTACAGGTTTTTGCATTCCATTGTGCTACTTTTCCTATAGTTTTTATGTTTGGTGGACACCTTTGGCTGTCTCACATCTTTTGCAGCATCTAACCCATGAAACGGTGTTGTGCCGAATTTCGACTCCCTGCCAAATTATTACCCCCCTCGTTGAAGTCACTACTTGATTGACTAATCCTAACCCCACACCTAATCCTAAACCTACTAATACTAGGGGGGGTAATAATTTGGCTGGGGTCAGAATTCGGCGTTCTAAAACATGGCGTTCAAGTTAAAAAAGTTCAACTTGCGTCTAATAACTTTAAAAAAAATAAATAAAAATGTCAAATTTTTTCCCATTCCACTGTCCGCAAGTGATTTTTTCAACGCAATGACGCATTTCTGAGTGAACAGCCACTTAAGACTAGCGATGTGTTCTACGTCACATGAGAGCAGTTAATCAGGAGCGCCATCATGTGGTCGGATCATTTTCTTCTCTTGACAGTTATCATTGCTGTATTGTCGATATGTCTAATTGTAATGTTTGCTAACATTTTTATTAAAAAATGCGATTTCTCAATTTAAAAAATAATAAAATCGAGGCAAAACATTAAATTTGGTTTAATCGAAAACAAAAAATCGCCCAGCCCTAACTGAAAGGCTCTTTGGGGAACCAAAAATGGTTCTTCATCATTGCAAAAACCTTTTATTTTTAAGAGTGTATAAGTCACTATCTGAGGTCAAATAGCGCAGAGAGATTGTGAAATGTTGGGGTCGTGGCTCAGAAAACCGTCAAGACTGAGGACAGACACGCTGTTTGTTTTGCCAAATTTATTCCCTCACAAATGAGGTGTAAAAACGACACAGCGGAGCTTTCAACCGCACCGAATGAAGACTAATAACCGGCACCCGATGGACAGACCTGCTGTAAATTGGCCTGCCGCCCCTCTGCCGCTCTTTCTTCCTGTTGTTGTGCTGTAATTGGAGGGAATGAGGGGGAATCCTTCCACATCAGGAGGATCTGTGCACACTGCGACTGTGCTAGTGTTGTGCTGCTGCTTGTTGGTGGTGGGTTATTTTAGTGGACTCTCGGGTGCTAATGATCAGGTCTGTGGTTCCTGCTTCCTGACCGCGTACGGTTAGTTTTACATGTTCATTTTCCACTCTCTCTGGCCTCATGTAGTTACTGTACCTTCCAGACATACTTTATGTAACTTTTTATGCATTTTGTTTTTAGAGAAATTAATTTTCAGGATGCATTAAATTGGTCAAAAGTGACAGTGAAGACATTTATAATGTTACAAATAAATGCTGAAATGAAATAAAATAATAAGAAGTTTAATACAAACTTTCTATTGATCATGGTTCCCACAAAAATATGAAGCAACACAACTGCTGATAATAATAATTAATGAAAACTGGACTAATGACGCTGAAATTACATTACATTTTACAATACATTTTAACACATATTCACACAGAAAACTATGAAAGCTTGTTTCCGCCATTAAATTAAAAAAGGTAATTGCAACATCTAACTTTTTTCTCACAATTGCGAGATATAAAGTCAGAATTGTAAGTTATAAAGTCAGAATTGAGTTATAAAATCAGAATTGTGAGATATAAAGTCAGAATTGAGTCAGAATGCAAGTTATAAAAAGTCGAAATGCAAATATAAAGTCAGAATTGCGAGTTTTAAAAAGTCAGAATTGCGAGTTTTAAAGTCAGAATTGCAAATTTAAGTCAGAATTGCGAGTTATAAAGTCAGAATTGCAAATTATAAAGTCAGAATTGCAAATTATAAGTCAGAATTGCGAGTTATAAAAAGTCAGAATTGCAAATTATTAAGTCAGAATTGCGAGTTATAAAGTCAGAATTGCAAATTATAAAGTCAGAATTGCAAATTAAAGTCAGAATTGCAAGTTTATAAAGTCAGAAATGCAAATTATAAAGTCAGAATTGCGAGTTTAAAAAGTCAATTGCGAGTTTTAAAGTCAGCAAAGTCAGAATTGCGAGTTATAAAGTCAGAATTGCAATTATAGTCAATTGCGAGTTAAAAGTCAAATTGCAAATTATAAGTCAGAATTGCGAGTTTTAAAAAGTCAGAAGAGAATTGCAAATTATTAAGTCAGAATTGCGAGTTATAAAGTCAGAATTGCAAAAGTCAGAATTGCGAGTTATAAAAGTCGAAATGCAAATTATAAAGTCAGAATTGCGAGTTTAAAGTCAGAATTGCGAGTTTTAAAAAGTCAGATTGCGACAAAGTCAGAATTGCAAATTAAAAGTCAGAATTGCGAGTTATAAAGTCAGAATTGCAAATTATAAGTCAGAATTGCAGTTATAAAAAGTCAGAAATGCAATTATAAAGTCAGAATTGCGAGTTTTAAAAAGTCAGAATTGCGAGTTTTAAAAAGTCAGAATGCAAATTATTAAGTCAGAATTGCGAGTTATAAAGTCAAATTGCAAATTAGTCAGAATGCGCAGAATTGCAAATTATAAAGTCAGAATTGCAAATTATAAAGTCAGAATTGCAAGTTATAAAAAATCAGAAATGCAAATTATAAAGTCAGAATTGCGAGTTTTAAAAGTCGAATTGCGAGTTTTAAAGTTTAAAAGTCAGAAGTTATAAAAGTCAGAATTGCAAATTAAGTCAGAATTGCGAGTGCAATTATAAAGTCGAATTGCGAGTTTTAAAAAGTCAGCGAGTTTTCAAATTGCAAATTATAAGTCAGAATTGCGAGTTAAAGTCAGAATTGCAATTATAAAGTAATTAAGTTATAAAAAGTCAGAAATGCAAATTATAAAGTCAGAATTGCGAGTTTTAAAAAGTCAGAAGGCGAGTTTTAAAAGTCAGAATTGTGAGTTTTAAAAAGTCAGAATTGAAAGTTTTAAAGTCCAGAATTGCAAATTATAAAGTCAGAATTGCAAGTTATAAAAAGTCAGAAATGCAAATTATAAAGTCAGAATTGCGAGTTTTAAAAAGTCAGAATTGCGAGTTTTAAAAAGTCAGAATTGCAAGTTTTATAAAGTCAGAATTGCAAATTATAAAGTCAGAATTGTAAGTCAGAATTGTCATATATTACTTTAGAAACACGCAATTCTGACTTTAAAACTCGCAGTTGCGAGAAGAAAAGTCAGAATTGTGAGATAAAAAGTCGCTGTTACCTTTATTATTTTTTTATTTAGTGGTGGAAACATCGTCCATAGAAAACACATTTTAAATTTGTAATAATATTTTTACAATATTACTGTTTTTCCTGTATTTTTAATCGAATAAGTGCAGCCTTGGTTATGAGGCTTCTTTCAAAAACATAAAAAAATCATACCAACCCCAAACTTTTCAAAGATAGTGTACTTAGCTAGTTTACACCAGGAAGGGTTGAGTTTCTGAATAGTGATAATGTAAATGTGGGCGGGTCATATGTTAATGAGCTCATGATGTGATATATTAACAGTATAGAAGAATGCACCTTTTTCAGGTCATGAATAATTGAAAATATGTCTGTCAGATTTGAGAGGTGTACGAGACTTCAGCCCATCCTGACGGCTCTCTTCTGTCTCTCTGAAGGCGTGTGAGCAGTAATTAGCGCATGTGTCTGTGTGATTGTGTGGGATGCGAGGGCATCGGCGCTGGACTCTGAGGGTTTAAAGGTCTCTCCAGGACTCTGGCGTCTCCTCTGATTTACCAGCCTCTTTTTTCTCGTCTGGTTCATCTGCCCCCAGAAAATGTGTTTGTCACACACTTCAGAGCGGCAGCGGAGATCAGACGGCAGCAAGCGTGGCTTTGTGTTTTGCTAATAAGCTCCTTCTTCTCCCCGTGTGACTCGGAGCGCTGCCCTTTTTAAAGAGCCCATGTGTGTGTGTGTGTGTGTTTCACTGCTGCGCTGCTTTGAAACTCAACGCTGCTTTGTACCGTGTTTTGCGTTGCGTCATGAAAGTGTGTTATCAGAGGTGTTAAGTGCACTAGATTGTGTTTGCGGGTTGGTACAGTAAGTTGAGTTTGTGTGCTTTTGGGACTTGAATACTTGCATACTGCAGAGTATTTTATAATATTTATAATCTTTAGTTTATAATAATTTTATGTTTTATATATTTGTTATAAAAGATGCAATATACACTAACGTTTAAACATTTTTTATAGTGTCATCTGCTCACCAAGGCTGCATTTATTTGATCGATAATACAATAAAGAACAGTCATAGTGTGAAATACTATTACAAATTAACATAACTTTTTTTTTTATATGTGAATATATGTTAAAATGTAATTTATTCCTGTGATCAAAGCTGAATTTTCAGCATCATTAATCCAGTCTTCAGTGTCACATGATCCTTCAGAAATCATTCTAATATGATGATTTGATGCTCAAGAAACATTTCTGATTATTATCAATGATGAAAACTGTTGTGCTGCCATCTGACCAATCAGAGCAGAGTAGATTTCATGGTTTCATGGATCTGACTGTACATTAGAGAGCCGCTCTGAACTGATCCGGGATCAGAATGACGCAGCAGCAGCAGAAACACAAACTCAGCAAGGCACAGAAAAAGATTTATTGTATGGTTTTTGTAGGAATATTTAATGTAAGAGTCAAACTGGGTAACGAGAGGCAGCTGAGGAGAGATATGAAGAGAGGATTTCTTTTTTTTTATGTCATCAGTTTTAATATCTTAATTATTCTGCATAATTGTTATCAATTTCAATCATATATTTTTGCTTTGCACTATTTTGCACTATTTTCACTTATGTTGTAAATGTTACAACAATAAAACACATAACGCTGAAGTGGTAAAGACAGAAAGAGAGAAAAGAATCATTTAATAAAAATGGAAAATAGTCTTTAAATTATTTACCAGAAAATATTTACCTTAATGATGGCATTTAAAGGTCTAGTATATAATATAATGAAGTATATCAAATTTTGATAACAGATAAAACATTACGTGACATTTTTTGACCCCACATTTTAAATGCATGGGTATTCGTGTCATTTTTGGTGGATTTTGCTACATAGAACAAACAGGAATAAAGCGACTATGCGCTGATCTCACCGTACAGTCGTCCTGTATCAGCCGTAGATGCTCGGCTTTAATTGGGGACCTGCGGTTTGTTCAGAAACTCTCTGTGTAGATTTAATTCCCACTCATTTACAACGGCTGACGGTTCTCTGCTCATTAAGACTTCAGGAAAAGATCTGCAGGAACAACAGCTGAGATGAACACGAAATGACCACAACCAGAACAGGCAACGTGGAAAATCCAGTGCATTTATCTTCCTCCTGCGTTCAGAGATTCCTTTTGCTTTATCTGTTTAATACAGATGTTTATTTATTTATTATTACCCATAAGTCTTATTTCCAGTGAAACTGTGCCATGGAACACAGTGATCTATATCTTGGAATTATATATGTGTATATATGGGCCATTCTGCAGAAATGGTTTAAAGTCAGAGTTGGAAACATCTTAAAAAATGTATTTTTCCACAAATTTTGTATGTATGCAAATTGTATAATATCCAAGGTAGTAATTGTGCAGTTAATTCTCATATTGTATTTTCAGAAGGTTTTGGAATATTTTTTTTTCTTTCCCCAAATTTGTCACTTCCGAAACACAATGATGAATAATTTAATAAGAAAGATTACATTGACCTATTAAGATTTTGTTTACATCTACCTTACCTATATATTTTTTGCTACTTTTTAAAAAAAGTTTTCACAGGTAAATCAATGACAATTTCAATTTTAACAACATTTCAAGTGTAATTTCTGAGATTTGTTGTATTTTGAATCTAATCTTTCTTTGTAAAAGGTATAAAGTTTATCATACTGATTTCAAAGTGAAGGATTCATTAGTTTGAATAAACATTGAACCAAACACTATCATAACATCTTAGTTGATAATTCAATATACTTCCCGTGTGTTTCGGTCATGACTGCACATTTTCGGTAGTGACAGTAACAATACAGAATTTTAACTCACATACTAAAACATTTTAAAGTATTAATTATTTACATGTACTAAAATGTGTTTATTTCCCCAAATAAATGATTGTGTTCCCTTTTGTCACTACTAAAACAATGATGACATGTTTTGGTTGTGACTGTTTCGGTAGTGACAATTTTAGATACTTTTGAGCCTAACTCAAAGATGCTAATCGCACATGGTTAGCTAGCTCAGTTCTGAACAGTTGTACACAGAAAAAAACTAAATTTTATCGAATAACACTCAAAAAACAATGATGTCACAACTGAAACTTCACCACATGTTTCGGTAGTGACAATTTTAGATACTTTTGAGCCTAGCTCAAAGATGCTAATCAGCACATGTTAGCTAGCACAGTTCTGACAAGTTGTACACACATAAAAACTACATTTTATGGAATAAAAGTTTGCATATTTTGTTGAGTATCATATTATACATCAGGCTTTTATGGCTTATATAGTATGATATAGTGAGAATATGGAGAAAAAAATGCCCAAACTGTGCAAAAATATGCAATTTGGTTCAGATGTTGATATTTACATGGCTGTTCTGAAAGCTTGTAATGTAAATCAATGACATCTTTTTTTACAGAATAGCAGATATGCTTAAATATGTCAATGTTTAGTTTTATAAAAGCTCTGTAGTTTTAAAACTTATAATGCAATGCAATACAATGGTTATTGAGAGATGAAGTAATAAACACTCATCAAAAGCCTGATAGTCATATTTGATACATTTACATAATTTTAACAAGAGCAGTTGATGAAAGAGGCGTAGCAAGCTATTATATTTTTTATGAAGGAAATGCAAAAAAAAAGAGAGAGATTTATGGATAACCAAGAGTACCTAAGTTGCTTCAGTCCAGTAAGTGTTCATCTTGAAATATTGCTAACAATATAAAGGTTATTCATATGTTAACTTTATGCAAATCAGTAAAGTTTTCACAGCTACAAGACATATGAACCATGTTTTTTTATAATTATACTAAAAGGCTTTAATTTGCTAAAAACATATCAATCAGATGACAGAAGGCATGTAGTAGGTTGTGTACAACAGGTTTTTCAGCAAAATCGATCGTTTCGAGGCCTTAGAAATGTACATATTAAATACAAAACAGCAGGGTTCATAGGGAAGCTTGTAGCTTGACAAACAACTTGTCTTCAACAGCACTGAGCAGAAAGTGTTTATGTGAAGACGTGTTAAAGCGTGTCTAAGCGTCGACCGCTGTTAACATTAGTAACCTGTCAGGAAAATCAAAGCTCTCAGTCAAAACATCGTAAGGAGACTGATTTCCTTTATTCTGCACTGTTGAAAATCCCAGTGGCCTCTAGTCCTCCGAGCAGCTTCTACAACACAAAGTCTGTTCATTAGTAATGATCAAGCATGTCTGTAATCATCCGTGAGATGTGATCGTTGTTTTCGTGGCCTATTTAAAGTGCAGGGCAGCCGTATTCCCTGATCGGCCCATCAGAGGCGCGTTTGGAAGGATAAAAACACCTCAGACATGCACTGCATTGAACATATGGCCCTATATGCGAAGGCCGCAGGGGTTTAATGTATGCTTTCATTTGCATTCATGTTTCCAGGGTAATCAGGAGGCCACCAATCCGGCGGACGCGATGGCCCAGACGTACACCCCGCAGTACGCGCATCCCGCGCAGAACGGCATCCCTGCAGAGTTCAGTGCGACACACGCTCTTCCCACGCAAGACTACGCAGGACAGAACCGAGTCCCGGATCACGGCTTGACGCTCTACACGCCGGCACAGACTCACAGCGATCTGGCCAACGCCGACAGCAACACGCCAGCCATCAGCACCGGAACCAACACAGCAACGGTGCGTTAAACACGCAGACACGCGTGCTGAAAACATGCAGACAGTGCCGTTTCTATGGAAGCTTGTTTCTAGAATGATTTAGACTTTTATCTTGCAATTCTGAGAAAAAAAAAAGACAGAACTGTGGGATATAAACTCAGAATTTTGAGATATAAACTTGCAAGAAGAAAAATGACAAGACATTTTTTCTGAAAAAGAAAAAAAGAGGCTTAGAACTGCGAGATAAAAATGAACAATTCTCAGAACATTTCACAATTTCACAGTTTTCTGAGTTTTT
Organism: Culter alburnus; assembly: GCA_028476615.1. Taxonomy (NCBI): domain Eukaryota; kingdom Metazoa; phylum Chordata; class Actinopteri; order Cypriniformes; family Xenocyprididae; genus Culter; species Culter alburnus. The sequence continues at coordinate 498,060 of JAOTNS010000084.1, read as the reverse complement.
AGAACTTAGAATTGTAAGATATGAACTCAGAATTCTCAGGTGGAAAAGGCCAAAATTGCATGATATATACACAGATTGTTTTTTTTTTTGTTTGTTTGTTTGTTTGTTTTTTTTAATATAGAATTACATAATGTAAACTCAGAATTCTAAAAGAGACAGAATTGTAAGATGCGAAAATTTACTGACAATTTCTGAGTGAAATTTTTTTCAATTTAAATCCTACACCAGTTTTGTTGTGTACATATATATAAGGTTTTCAACTAGAGTTAAACTACTGTTTTTTATAAATAGAACACTTATGCTATCATTTTTTTTTTTTTTTTTTTTTGAAGAAACAAGTGAGAAAAAAACTTTTTTTTCCCCCTGCTGTTCTGTTGAATGTCAGCCTTAGTGTTTGTATTTCTCTGATTTACTCCTGAGATTCACTATAACAGCACTGCTAATGCTTTGCTTTTGAATTATACATTGCTTGTGTTGCTCCTCATTTTTAAGTTGCTTTGTATATGTATTTGTATAAAAAAAACATCTGCTTCCTTTAATGCAAACTAACAGCAGTTATGTTTTCGCTTTTCTGTTTATTTAATGGCTTGCAGTTTTTGGTTGGTATTAATTTGGTTAAGAATTAAGGTATTATTAATTTCTTTCAAAAAAAAAAAAAAAAAAAATCTTACTGACCCCAAACTTTTGAAGGTACAGTATCATGATTAATTTATGGTGCAGAAATGGTAAAAAGTGTCTCTACATGACAGGAGGATGAAAAATAAGAGCAGTTGATGAAACCAGACATTTTGGAGGCCTAGCAAGCTATTATATTTTTATGAAGGAAATGCAGATACTTCCAACAAAACATAAGAGACCTCTATAAAAAAAACAAAAACAGAAAAGCATCCTATTTGAGGTATTTTTTTCCCTTAGGAATAATATACACTGATGAATTGTTCAATCAACAAGACCAGGAAGTTGCATAAAGACAATGAATTTTGATTCCATTACAAGAAACTAGCATCAGATCTCATTCGGTTCACACTAGAAACATCTATTGACATCATTCAATGAACCTGTGTGTCCTGGAACATCCCGGAGTGGACGGGGTTCATCTCCTATAAGTCATTGCTAAAATATTCACTGATTATTAAGCTATGGAGGAACCTGTGCAAGAAGCCACAGTGTGAGACGGCGTGTTTTGGGAGTACATGCTCCTCTGTCCAAAATAATGAGCAGAGAGAGACCGCTTGACACGACTGTAACGATGTGTCACACTCTGTGCTGTTATAATGACATAATCACTGTCATGTTTCGCTCGCGCAGTATTACTATCTCTCGCTCACAGACAGAGTGACACCAAATAAGTGCCGTGTCTGTTTGCATCATTCCTGCTTCATGCAGTCGGGACATTAATTGATGCTACTGTGACTAAATACCAACACAATTTATTCAGTGCGTCGGGCCGCGTGAACACCAATCCTTACGCAGTTCTTGTATTGTGTTGATGGCATTTGCATTCATTTTAAGGTGTGAATAAGAAGAAAAGCTCAAATGTGTTGAAGATGAAGCGTGTTTGGTAGTGCAGTAATGGTCTTTTGGATTTCTTCTTCCTCTTCTCCTCCTGGCCTGTTTTCTTTATGTCTTCAGAGGAGCATGAACATGGTGTAGCATGAATAATTTAGCGTAGCAGAAAGGTGGACACGCTCGCTAGTTAATCTCGTTCTGTGGATATCTCACTGCTCTGCAGATCGCTCTCTTATTAGTCTTTCTGCAGCTGATAAAGGCTCATGGCCATGTCCTTAAACCTTATAATAAATGATTATTGTTCTCATGAAGAGTGTGTCTTATTAAAAGCGCTTCATTGAACACGGTGATAAGTGATTCTCAAGAAAAAAGGAAGGAATGAATGAACATTTATTGAGGTTTATGCTTACAAGAAAAATAAATCAATGGAAAGGACAAACGAAAGAAAGAACAAACTAACTAACGAATGAATGAAATAAAAAGAAAAAGAAAGAAAGAGAGTGAATGAAAGAATGATAAGAAGAAAGAAAGGAGGAATGAATGAAAGAAATGATGAATGAACAAAAGAAAGAAAGAAATTACAGATGAAAGAAAGAAAGAAAGAAAGAACAAATGAAAGAAAGGATGAATGAATGAATAAAAGAAAGAATGAATGAACGAAAGGAATAAAGGATGAAAAGAAGTAAGAACAAACAAAAGGAAGAAAGAAAGAAGAAAGGATGAATGAATGAATGAAAGTCAGGAAGAAAGGATGAAAATAAAAAATGAACGAACAAAAGAGAACAGATGAAGGAACGAAAGAAATAAAGGATGAAAGAAAGGATGAATGAACAAAAGAAAGGACAAACAAATGAAAGGGAGAAAGGATGAACAAACAAAAGAAAAAAGGATGAACGAAGGAAAAAACGAACAAATGAAAGTAAGAAAGGATGAATGAAAGGATGAACAAGAAAGAAAGGATGAAAAAGGGATTAACAAACAAAAGAAAGAAAATAAGAAAGGATGAATGAACAAAAGATAAAAAGGATGAAAGAAAGAATGAAGGAAGAAAGGATGAAGAAACAGAAGAATTAAAAGATGAAAGGAAGAAAGAAATAAAGGATTAAAGGAAGAAAGGGTGAATGAACAAAAGATAAAAAGTGAACAAAAGAAAGAATGAAGGAAGAAGGGATGAACAAAAGATAAAGAGAACGAACAAAAGTATGAAAGGATGAATGAACATAAGAAAGAAAGAGAGAAAAGAAGAAAGGATGAACAAACAAAAGAAAGAAAAGGATGAATAAAAGAAAAAGAGAAGGAATGAAAGAAAGAAAGAAAAAAGAAAGAAAAAGTTGTATAAACTAAAGTGTGTTTTTATATTCTTTATAAATATTTTTATAATTTATGATTTCTTAAAATCAATTATTCAATCTCAAGTTATTGAAATTAAAATCAGTGTTTCTGTGCTTTTTTATTCACAGCAACAGGTTTATGCTTTCAACTAAGAAAACAACTTAATAGAAAGAAAGAAAGAAAGAAAGAAAGAAAGAAAGGATTCTCTGACATTACCCTCACGGGTCCCCCGGGGGGCGAGCGTCCGCTCATTACCCAGGCTGCAGTGAGGGCGGGTGGGGGAGGCCGGGGTTGGTGGCCCCGTCTTCACCTGGAGCCTGAGAGCGATTGAATCAGACAGCTGTCAGTGAGAACACTGCGTGTCAGCGCGCAGGCGAGAGCCATAAAAGAGCACAAACGAGCGTCGTTACTGCAGGGACAGTGATTATGATAATGGCAACAATAAAGCCCATGGTCGTTATGGCGGTGGTGATGATGATGATGATGATGATGATGCTGGGGTGATTAATGCCGGGAGATAAATGAGAACGATGTATCACACTCCTCCCTGCAGCGGAACAGCACATCGAGAGAGTGTGTAATGAATTACGTTCTGCATGTGTCTGCATGAACATACATGTGATCATAAATCACGCGCTGCATGATTCCACACTCACACCAGGCTGCGTTCTGCATAAACTACAAGGTGACTGTCACAAAACTTGTTAAGAACGTGTTCAGGTCAAAATCGAAAGGAAAACTAAGAAATTATGTTTTGCTTGAAGAAAAATAATTCTTGACATTATTTACATGATCATTAAGCACATTCCCCCAGTTCTCATTTCTGTAATGCAAAAGAAAAGAAGAAATATATTTATTTATTTATTTTTATTATTTAAATTAAAGAGGACCTGTTATGCAAAATTCACTTTTACATGATGTTTGAATGTAAATATGTACACCATAATGGTTAAAAATCCACCCACACCTTTTTTTAATCCCCATAAATCATAAGCAGGGCCACAGAATAAGCCGTTTACAGATTCTATGCAATTGCTTAGGCCCCGCCCACGACTGCTGATGGACTCTGCCCTATTAGCTTAGCTCCTCCCCTCAGTGAGCTGGACACAGACCGCCATGTTTATCTCCTCACCAGAGCATTTAACAGCAGCATTCAAGGAAGAAATGCATTCTTATTAAAGCTACAAAAGTGATTTTCTGTTTTTCTTTTGTTGTTTGATTCATATTAACAGCATATACAGTAGTAGGTACACATGCAATTTCTTTACTTGCTGTTTACGTTCACAGACAAAACCAGCTGTGTTAATGTGAACTTTGTGTTTTTAACAGTTTAAATGCAATAGGATGCGAAAGAGAAATTAGTTTAATACTCACACGATCTGACAGGCAGCTTTCTGTGCGCGTGCTTCAAAAAAATCATATATCAGAAGTTTAGATTGATATGGCTTTAAAACGCATGCAGATAATAAACTTCCATGATGATGATGAAGAACTGCAATGTCACGTGAGCGTGACTGCGATAGAGATGACTAACAAAAACTGAAACATCTGTTTGGTTTGAGGCAATAGCTGTAAAGGCTCCGCCCTCTTCTGGAAAGTGGGGTGAGGAGCAGCAGCTCATTTGCATTTAAAGATACATGCACGAAAACAGCATGTTTTTCCTTCCACTCGGGCTGCACAATTAATCAAAGTTCTAATCGAGATTACGAATGCCACGATTGCATAATCGTTCATATGCGCGATTACATCCAAAAATATCCACATACATTATTCTGTGTGTTTAAGAGGTGTGTTTAGAGCATGTGATGTTGTGAGAGCCGAATCACAACTACTTCAGAGTGTAAAAGGTCTAACCCAGCACAAAAGGTGCACTGATTGGTCGAACAAACGCGAAACACCAGCACCCGCCATTTTTTAAAAAGCAGTGTACACAGCCTATATATTTACTCCATCAACTAACTCTACAAACATGGAAAACAGTGATAGACGGACTGCTCAGCCCTACGATAAGAAGACAATGCAGTGCGACTTTGAGCGGAACAAGCAAAACATGATTATGTATTTCTGCTCAGCTAGCTTCACTGAACATCAACCACACGACAAACGCCAATACTTTTTCATATACTGTCTACTTTCTTTGTAAAACAGTTCTATCTAATAACATATCAGACAGGACTGTTAAACAGATCGTAAACTAATGAAGATGGAGAATGCGAGCGCTGTGTGGTCAGGCTCTGGCTGAACTGTTCTCAGTGCCGTCAAAAATAAAAGTCTGTTGTGCCTTCAAAATAAAAGTCATAAGAACAAGCGCAGTTTACATCACTTCAGAGTTCCTACTACCGGTGCGAATGAAACCAGGAAAATATCACTATGAGAACATTAGTTCTTGGGGAAACACCCTTGTGGCTAGTTCCTATAACTAACTTTCTAGAACAACATGGTGCGAAAGCCCCTATTATTATCACATGCATATGTTTAATTATTTATTTAAAGAAGAAACCAAACCAATGTATATTTGACATTTGAGGCTTAATGCTATAGAAAAGCGATAAAAAAAATAAAAAAATAAAAAAAAAATTCAGGAAGAGTATTTTCAGCATTTTTGTTGTTTTTGTTTTGTTTTGTTTTTTTACATAAAATATGGCATGCAGTTTCTTGAAACAATGGTATAAAGCTATTCAGAACATCATTAAATGTAATTAATAATCGCAATTACAATTTCAAGGGAATAATCGACAATTATGATTTTTGTCATAATCGTGCAGCCCTACCTTCCACTCAAAAATGGGCTTTTACAACATGCTATAATAAATGATCTGTGGGGTAATTTGAGCTGGAACTTCACAGACACATTCTGGAGACACCAGAGACTTATATTACATCTTGTAAAAAGGGGCATAATAGGTCACCTTTAAAACTTATATGTAGTGATAGTATTTGTTATACGCCATTAAGTAATTTTTAGTAAATTTTATGACATTACTGTAAAAAAAAATGACTCTTACAGCAATGGGAATAATAATGAGAATCATCACTGAGAACTATAAACAAACATATGCATTACAGTAATGCAAATTTGCGGTGAAAATTTTCTAGTTCAGTCATGAAACTCTAGATGGTACAGGCTGATGGTCTTTTACATGCAGTCGGCAAACAATCACATCATTACCGCATGGCACAAGCTGATTGGCCTCTGCTGATCCTGCAGCCAATGAGATTGAATGCAGTTTTTCATTGAATAATGACTTAAATTTGACTCTGTTCCTCTCCTACATATGAAGTTTCAATAGGGTTTTTTCAAAGCTATGCAATAGAAGAGCTATTTTTGGTTCCCCAAATAATCTTTCAGTCAACAGTTCCTAAAAGGACCATTTTTCTGTTTTCCCTGAAGAGTTCTTAAAACAGCCTAACCATTTTTTCTTAGTGTGAGGGAAAAAATCTAAAGAACCTTTTGTGGAATGGAGAGATTCCACAGATGTTAAAGGTTCATGGAAGCATCAATGCCAATAAAGAACCTTTATTTTTAAGAGTGTAAGCAATTGCACTTGCAATATATCTAGCAATATATCTTACAGGATACTTTTATGTTTTCGTGAGATTCAACAAATCACTTTTCGAACTGTGACTGCATGTGTTTGTGCGAGTGCTGTATGTGTGTGTTTGTCTCCATTATGAGCTGATGCAATAATGTTGGTGCTCTGTGTTGATGTTTTGATGAAGCCCATGATGCTCTGGGGAGATTTGTTGATGTTGTTGCTGTTGTGTGTGTGTGTGTGTGTACATGTGTGTGTGTTTGAATGAATCTGAACATTTTTTACCTCAATGATGACATTCTGATGACATGCTGCTGTAAGCGAGCACATGAAAATGAGTGTGTGTGTGTGTGTGTGTGTGTGTGTGTGTGTCGTTCTGCTCGACTGAGCTAGCGGAGAGAGAGAAAACATCTGTCACATGCGTCTGAAGTTTCATTTGTGGCGGATCATCAACATAATGATGGAAACAACAAGCCAATGGCCTGAGTGTGAGTGTGTTTGCCGGATATTTGTCAGTATATCTTGTGTGTTTGGGCTCCTCAGACAGTAACAGGTGGAGATTAATAATCGTATCGTAGATGCATGACCTCAGGTAGGCCACCATAACTCAACGTCTGTTTATCCGCGTGCCGCTGAAATGAAAAATGATAGCCGCGGATAAGTAGGCTAACTTACTATCCTTCATTTGTTTGTTTTTTTTCTTCACTGTGAGTCTAACCTGTGGCTATGTGCACTAATGAATGGACGGCTCTTTTGTCTTTGTTTTGCTCGGACAGACGGAAGATGTGACGCAAACAGAAGTTTCCCAGCAGGTGCCACATTCAGACTCCACGGAAAAACAGCAGCCCAAGAGGTTACACGTCTCCAACATCCCCTTCCGCTTCCGGGACCCAGACTTACGGCAAATGTTTGGGGTGAGTCCATGCACTAATGTACGTGTTTTGTCGCCTGGAGATTCCTGCTTTGTCTGTGAGAGAAGTGCTCTTAAATGCAATGAATCATTAATATTAAGGCCCGTTCACACCAAGGACAATATCTATAACAATAACGGCAAAGACATAGTTTTAAAAATTATTTTAGCAGAGTCCACAGCACAACTATAACGATAACAGAGGAACGATATCATTGGAATCACTTTCAGAATGATTTTTTTTTTCCAGTTGATGAATGATAAAACATTTACAGCCAATCAGAATCCATCCTGCTTTAAGAGTTTACGCATTTAAAGTGACAGATGACAAAACTGCAGCGTGCGCTTAGAATAAACAATGATATTGTGCATTGGTGTGGATGCTAATATAGTTATTAGGGGTATAACGGTACACCCCTAATAACTATATTAATATATAGGCTAATATAATGCATATATTTAGCAAAAGAGTTCATTTCTCTGGTGAACTAACAAGCTGTGGACTTGCCTGAGGTAAATGCTACGAGACACAGATTCAAGCTGTTTTATTGACATCTTTCCGCTGCTGAAATACTCGTTGAGCGATTGTTGATGCGAGATATTATGTTTCAGTAAGTTGTACTGTATCTTTCAACATACCTTCAGATGTTCATGTTTATTCTGTAACTATTATTAAAGAGGAAGTCATGATCGCATTCACTCGTGCTCCGCACTCCCGCTTGAAATGAGGCGCCTCTACAGTGATCTGTCACGCCACATTTGTTTTGTTTGAATTTTGTGATAAAATGGGTCATAAAATTTAGCTCATTGCAAGGGAAATGTGTGATAAACATCTTAGTATTTTTATCTTGTTTTCTATTACAATTATCTAAACATTCTTAAATCAACATGCATTTACTTGAGATGCAAATTGACAAGATATTGGGCCCTATAATACACTCGATGCAAGTGTTTTTTGCTAGTTTCGCAGTTTCACATTTTCATTTTCATTTCATTTTCACATCCAGCGCCACGTTGTTTAATGCATTTGCACCCATTTGTGCTCCCATGGGTGTGCTGGTCTGAAAACGAGGTGTGTTCAGGTGCATTGTTAGCGTGTTGCTATTTTGAGGCAACTGAAAACAACCGTGCCATTGACCAACTGAAACCTGGTCTAAAGTCAATGGCGTAGTATATTTTTGTTATTTAAAGGGCTTGTTAGTAATGTGCACCTTTATGCGGGTGCAAATCGCGCGTACACTCTGCTTGTTACGACGCACAGCAGCACACAAACATGCCAAATATTAAAAAGAAAAGGATTCTTTTCTGGCGAAGCGTTCAGTCTTTCCACTTGCAAATTCCTCCATGTAAATAGCGAATCCACCATGGCACAAGCACAACTGGCCTTTAAAGGGAATGGGAGATGAGACTGTGATTGGTTTATTGCATGTTACGCGCCAAAACACACCCATGACTCATTACGAGACTAGGTACAACCCTTTTCGCCTACCATTTCCGTCATTAAACTAGCAAAAGTGGATTCGGACATGCCCTAAGTGCATTTTACATGTGCTTAGATCGTTAAAATAATTATCTTTTGTTTTTTGTCAGAATGAAGTGAGTTTATGCTTAAAACAAAAGAAAAAAAAAAATCTGTCAATGGGTTGAGAGAAATAACTTTGTTTTCCCTTTTGTTAAAATGTATTTTTCTGACCCCATTGGCAGATTTTGTTTTTCTTGTTTTAGGCATAAACTCACTTCATTCTGATGCATTATTTTTTTTTTTTTTTTTATTTTTTTTTTTTTTCAGAAAAAATAAACATATCTTAAGCCATTTTGCTTATTCTCAAGTAAATATATCTTGATTTAAACATTTGGACAAAAATGCCATGTTGGAGAGAAACATGAAAGAAACATTCCCACTCTCTGAATATCCAAATTACATTTACTGTTCTCGCCTGCGGGGTAAATCAGATGATTACAGGCTTACTAAATGCACAGACACTGTGTGCGCTGATTCCTTCTTATTTGCTAAAAATCATCTCAATCATCTTAATGACCCGTCAGCAGCAGGCTGGCCAGAAAAGCTGCTTTAAACAGCGCTCATTTGTTTGGGCCGGTGTCGGCCAGTGGCTCTGTGGAAAAGATGATGTTAATTACAGCACAGACCTCCATGTAGCTGTATAAATTACATACAACATGGTCTGTTTCCCCCATCATGCTCTGTGATAGCTGGATTATTGTTCTCAGAGGCTGCCAGGTCTGTGTGCGCCAAATCAGCCAGTAATTAACTCGCAGTCGTTGTGTATAGGTGGTCCGGAGATATATGATGTGAACTCTGTATGGATGCCACAGACAATATGGACGACTAGGGATGTTTGTTTAATCATTATTAACCAAGCTGGCATCAGGGGCCTCTCTGAACCTTTTGTTTTTGTCCTGTGAAAGGAATCTTTTTGAAGACACACTTGCAAGTGGATAAATTTGAAAACACATTGTAGTATTGACTGTGAAAATGATGATGATGAAACGATGATGTTTGGTCATGTGACGCATATTGTTCCCATTTAAACCAGCAATGTGCTACTCACTTGACAATACACTGCAAAAAAAAAAAAAAAAAAATTCTTACTTAGTATTTTTGTTTTGTGTCTTGATTTAAGTATTAAGTATTTTTTTTCTGAAACAATCATCAAATTTAAGTGACTTTATGCTTAAAACTAGAAAAATATCTGTCAGAAAAATAATCTTGTATTAACTTTTCTGACCCACTGATATATATTTTCCTTGTTTTAAGCATGAACTCACTCACCATCTTTATAATCACCATATTTATAATATAGCCATCACATTTGATGTATTAATCACATAATATCATGAAATATATCTATTTTTACTACTGTAAAGCCATAATAAATTAGTATGGGATCTCATTCAAAGCTTTAAGAATCCTTTAAAAAATCTGTATTTTTAAAGCAAACATTTTATTAAAAAAATTTTTGTATTTATTGAAACTTGTATATAATGCAAAACATTGTACTTCAGCAAAACTAATCGCCACCTCATACATTTATACGATTTTTAAACAAAACAAACCACTTTTATGATTTATTTTCTCACAAAATGTGTTGGTCCATCAATGTTCGATAAATGCATATATATTTTTCTGCAATCATACACTATGTGAGTAGTGGAAAGCACATTTTCTTTACGGTGTGCCCCATTGTAACACATTGAGACGTAATAAGCTCCATCTGCCCGCCGCGGACTGAAGTAAGCCTCGCTAATGACTCGCTGCCACGCTAACAAAGCTTGGCGGCGTTGATTAGCCTCATGGCTAATGGAGATTTAGCCTGTGGTGAGCAGGGCCGAAGGTTTACTTTGCCAAGAGAAAGCAGTGTAGCTAATTAGCTGCTTGGCTAACGGAGAGTCTACGCTAAATGAGTGGGGCGTCAGGTTAGCGTCGCAGGCTAAAGCACTGGAGTCTGGGAGTCGCTAATGAGTGCAGAAGCACGGGGCTCATTATCCGGAGCCGAGTGGTTTATTACTGAGGATGTCCATATGGAAATGTGAGGTAGGAGAGAGCGTTCCTGGAAGTAAAACCCCCGGCTTTGTTGGCTTTAGGGCTGTTTCTTCTTCCTCTCTGCCTGTGGGCCTCAAGGGCTGTTGGGAATTTGTCTCGCAGGGGGCCTTTACCTTCATCTCCAGCTTTCCCGCTGCGCAGACGCTATGTTAGCATTCCACCTGCGGCTCTACTCTTTTAAGAGACGGAATTAAAGATCTGCTTAAATCTGAGCAGCGAACAAGTCTTCATCGGTATGGAGTCCACTCGCATTAAAGAAAACCCCACCAATCAGAGCACTTCAAAAGACGCAGTTCGTGCCGAAACCGCCTTCAATACTGCTTTGGTTTGCAGAATACAGCATGAGGTTTTTTGGCAGGGTACTTTGTGCATAATTCCCTGCTGGAAAACCCAGCTAATCCAGCTTCTGAGGGAGACTGGTTTTACTCGGGCCATTCAGAATTGAATTGAGAATGCCTTTTAAATTCCAATTCAATTCTTGCATATGAATTGAGGTCCCAAACATGATTTAGAATTGCTATTATCTTCAAATGAATTGAAATGATAATTTTTTTTTAAAAACTAGAAATTAACTAATAAATAAACTTGACAATTGCTTAAAGTGTTAAAGTTTATAAAAATTGTACTCTGACCTTTCAAAATGTTTGGTTTTTCGAATAAATTGAAATTCAAAGAACATCATTTTCAAAGTCATTTCAACTAGAAAAGCTCAAGAAAGCACACATTTTCTGAAAATGTACTTTCCTTTACATTATTTCTCATTTACTTCAAAATTCATTACTAAAATATTTTTGCCATACTTAACAAAAATGTAAACAGCAGCGTCTCTATCATTGTAACATACAGTATTAGTTTTTAAGTTAGTGCAAAAATTTTCCCTTACTTAATTTTAGCTTGAATAACATCAAAATCTTGCACTGAACAACACTGTTCTGAACAAATGCAATCCCTGAATACATTTGTCCACTATTCTATTTCTTGCTAGACACCTGGCCAGTGCTTCTGCTCACACAGCTAAGCCACATTTGTCCAAGATGCCGTTTGAGCATCAGTAACGTTTATCGGATGCGTTTCGATGGTTTAAATCGTCGTTTGCGACTTGCGCAAGTGCTTTTACTGTGATTTAGGCAAGCGGACTCATAATAGAAGCAACGCGGTCGCGGCACACATGGGGTGCAGTGCGGCGTGCTCAATTTTCCAGGCGTGCCTATGCCGCGGCAACTTTTCAGAATGCCGCAAGCACACCGCAGGTCATGTGACAAGGACCAACCGATGAGCTTCGGCCTTTCCGTAACAACACCGAAAGCTCAGCCAAACAGCTGATCATAGCTGTACAGGGCGGGTTTTTATTTCTCATCCGTAAATGGCCTGCGGGCCGGCAGTTTGAGACCACTGGCCTACATAGTTCTATTAAAATCTCAGTTCTACGCAAGCTTCCATTATAGTATTGTCCAATGACAAACTGTGAAAGTATAGAAAACTGTTTGTCATATTTCTTATAACTGTCAAGCACAACTAATTATTAGGGGAGTGATGAGACAGGTAGCTCACGAGACGAGGTTGTGTTCACGAGAACGAGACGACGAGATTTTTACACAGTATTTTTAAGAAATCCTCAATGGTGAAATACAAGAAAAATTATTTTTATTCTACAAGATAAGACATTTATCAGATGCTTAGGCTCTGTTGTGCAACGAATTCTCCGCCATGGTCTTGTCAGTCATCTCGTTACTTACTCTCATCATGTGATCAGATTCCTGCTGCACTATGTATGACTCCGCAGCTCGTTTTAGATGAGCTGGATGGGATTGAAGCGACTGTTATCCAACTGAATTAAATGGTTTTTATTTCTATAAAAAGCAAAATGACAGTGGAGGCATAATGTGAACGTAGTGGTGGCATATTCTATCCTAATTTCACCCTCACACTCCGTCATGGCAATATCGTGAGACGGCTTTTCACCTCAACGAGAAATCTCGTCATATTTTAAACTCGCGATCCCTGGCATGAGATCTCATTACATCAGAAAACCTCAAACAACAGACTTAGATGGAAAAACCTAACCTGATAGACCTCACAACCGGGGACAACAGATACATGACATTAGAAACCTCACACAACAGACTTATACTAAAAAATTTCTCATGCGAGCCATGCTCTATTTCGAACTAAACTGCCAATGTGAAAGCCCCCTAAATACAGAGCCCATTGTGCATAGTCCATTGCGATTTAGTAAATTCCTCTTCCTGTCATTCCAATTCAACTTCCTGTGGGGTGTGGCCAATTTAAATCATATTCACACTAATTCATTGAAAAGGAGCCAAATCTTCAATGCAGAGTTTTGCACAGTCCTCTGCTAAACTACTAAGTGCTTCCTTCCCGGTGAGGCTGTGCTAAGGTTTTTACTGCACGTATGCATGAGAAACTCCCACCACAGGGGGTATCTGAGCATGCTCAGTAGAGAAGACCACTTCCCCTACTGTATGCAACTTTCCTACCAAACTAATTAATCTCTATCATTGGTCCATTAGGCCTGGTTAAAACAATTAGCATCTGCGGCACGCTAGCCAGGGAAAACCCCACCATACAACACGGAGCTCACGCTGGGGAGTTAATGTGTTTGTGTGTGTCTCTGATTGAGCCCTCCGCAGAATGTGCATTCATTTGAATAAATTGATAGATTTCAGCCTACAGTTTCACACAGATGCTGATTGGATGAGCAGTGATATTAAGCTGTTGCAGCTGTAGCACAAACAGAACGACGATGAGCACAGAGTCATCAGAGTGTTTCTTAAATGTTATTGCATGTGTTCTGCTCAGAATCAGCTTCGTCTCAGATGTTTCTCCTAAAATTCATTTGGGGAAATAAAACTAGAGCTATAGAGTTGTTCAAATAAATGTGAGGGCAGCTTGAAATGTTTGAGTTCACATTGAGATTTCTGATTTTGATGGTAGACTTTGGTATCTGAGCACAGTTTGAGACATTGTTGAGATCTCTCTTGAAATTCTAGAGGAGACATAAGTGAGATTACAGGGGTCTTTTTTTCAGGAGAAACATTCAATTTTCCTTTTCACTTTGAGTGTTTCTAGATCTTCTGCTGAGAATTTGATGAGAAATGTTTGAGTTCCTATTGAGATCTCTGACTTTTAATTGCAGACTTTCATATCTTTCATATCTAGTTTAAGACATTGTTGATATCTCTTCTGAAACTCAAGAGGAGAAATATAAGATTTCTTGGGTCTTTTCCTCAAGAGAAACATATGAGATACAGAATACTTTTTTCAAAAGTCTCAATTTAATCTCATTAAAAACTAGGAAAAACAATTGAGGCATTAAAGAGATCTCATTTGTGGATTTCCTGTCCAGTTTGAGTGTTTCTAGGTCTTATGCAGAGAGATCAGTGATCAGATGAAATATTTTTGCTCAGGAGACTTAAAGAAGTTCACTGTTATGTCTCAGTGTCATCTCGGATTATTCTCCTAAAATCTGTTTGGAGAAAGAAAAAGTAGATAGCAGCCAGATTATTTGATCTTGAGAGAATTTGATGAGAAATGTTTGAGTTCCTATTGATATCTCTGACTTTTAATTGCAGACTTTCATATTTTGGCAAATCTGAGAAGAGCCTGAGACATTGTTGAGATCTCTTCTGAAACTCAATGTGAGAAATGAGTGAGATTTCTGGGGTCTTTTTTTCTCAGGAGAAACATCTGAGAAGCTAGGTACTTCAGTACCCATTTAATCTCATTAAAATCTAGGAGAAACAATTGAGGCATTAAAGAGATCTCATTTGTGATTTTCCTTTTCACTTTGAGTGTTTCTGGATTTTATGCTGAGAGATCAGAGGAAAGTTGTACTGCTCAGGAGACTTAAAGGTGTTCACTGTTATGTCTCAGTGTCATCTCAGATTATTCTCCTAAAATCTGTTTGGAGAAAAAAAGTGATAGCAGCCAGATTAATTGATCTTGAGAGAATTTGATGAGAAATATTTGAGTTCCTATTGAGATCTCTGACTTTGAATTACAGACTTTCGTATCTTGGCAAATCTGAGAAGAGTTTGAGACATTGTTGAGATCTCTTCTGAAACTCAAGGTGAGAAATGTAAGATTTCTGGGTTCTTTTTCTCAAGAGAAACATATGGAGGGCTTGAGCCCCTGCCCCTTTGATTGTGAAAGTGCCCTTTGCGGACGCATCGTGGTGACCCTGCGTTCCCTTCCCCCACCCCCCAAACGCGATTTCTACCGAGAGGCGCCCCCCCCCCCCCCCCCCCCCAAAAAAAAACATGATCCGAACCCCCAACTGTTATGTCTCAGTATTATCTCAAATGGTTCTTTGATCTTGAGAGAATTTGATGAGAAACATTTGAGTTTATATTGAGATCTGACTTTTGTTTGCAGACTTTCGTATCTTGGCAAATCTGAGAAGAGTTTGAGACATTGTTGAGATCTCTTCTGAAACTCTAGAGGAGACAAATGTTTACTGGGGTCTTTTTCTCAGGAGAAAAATCTGAGAAGCAGAATCTTTTGCAAATGTTTCCACTTCATTTAATCTCATTGCTGTCTAGAAGAAACAATTGAGATTTCATGTGTGATTTTTCTTTCCTAAGGGCAGAGCTGTTAATGAAGATGAAGGCTTCCCGAATCTTTGCATCTCATGTCTAGCGACTTTTTCCCGACCTCTCCTCAGAGTCTGAAGCTCAGACAAATGGCTAATTAACATTAGCTCATAATCTGACTAGCGTGACCCCGTAACCCCGTCCATTCATCCTTTTTTGTAGTCAGTCTCTGTAGACAACAGCGCCTGCTCTCGATCCTATTAGCACTTTCAGCATCGTCTCTCTCCACCCAGCACGGCACTCGCAGAGGTTTTATTTTCTACCGCAGTGGCCAAATGATGGCGATGCAGCATGCTTGACAGGGTAATTACTTTTAATGAAATAATACGACCATCACAGGCATCAATTAAAAGCCGTGCTCATTAGAGGGGTTTGCGCTCATCCCTCATCCCTCCATTTTCTAACGATCCAAACAGCACGAAAGCTAAATCGAAGATTGGTGAACGTTTCCCCCCTTGGGAGCAATGGCACACAACAAAAACAAGAGAGAGAGAGAGGAAGACAGAGAAGAAAGGGAGCTTGTCAGCAGTGAAAGAGAAAAAAACAGACTGTACACACACATAGTTCTGTTTATCTTTATAATAATACAATAAAATGTGGGCATAATTAAATGACCCGTTTTGCTTGTTCTTTTTTATCTCTCAGAGATATTCTCAGGCCTCTGCTAAGACCTCACTCCAGGGACTCCAAATACATCACATTAGAAACCTCACACAACCAACTTATACTGAAAAACCTCACCTGATAGACCTCACGCCAGAGACCTCACTCCAAAAACATCACATTAGAAACCTCACACAACAAACTTAGGCTGAAAAACATCACCTGATAGACCTCACTCCAGATACATCACATTAGAAACCTCACACAACCGACTTATACTGACAAACCTCACCTGATAGACCTCACGCCAGAGACCTCACTCCAAAAACATCACATTAGAAACCTCACACAACACACTTATACTGACAAACCTCACCTGATAGACCTCACGCCAGAGACCTCACTCCAAAAACATCACATTAGAAACCTCACACAACACACTTATACTGACAAACCTCACCTGATAGACCTCACGCCAGAGACTCCAAAAACATCACATTAGAAACTCAACAACAACACTGACACTGATACCTATCTGATTATACTGACAAACCTCACTGATAGACCTCATCACTCCTCACATTAGAAACCTCACACAACATGCTTATGAAAAACATCCTGATAGACCTCACTCCACATACATCACATTAGAAACCTCACACAACAAACTTAGGCTGAAAAACCTCACCTGATATGAGAGACCTCACTAAGTTAATTTATTTTCTTTTAGTTTTGTTAAAATATGTCTATAATTTTTATTAATTTTTATTTTAATTCTAGCTTCAAGTCAAACTGAACAAACATGAGAAATGTTGCCTTGGCAACTAGATAAAATAAGTTATAATATTTTTTTATTTCATTTCAGTTAACATTTATTTTAGGTTACAATAATGTTTTTTATGGTTTTAGTTTTAATTTTAGTTAATAATAACTCCAGAGACCTCACATTATAAAGCTCATGCCAGAGACCTCTGCAGACACTTAATAATGCTGTAGAATGAGATTATAGCAACAAAAGTTTTTCCCAATCTAAACTCTTGAAAGTTGTTTTATGAAGCCTGCGGTGGAAAGCATCTAACATGTCCTGTGTGTTATGTAATTTCCAGTTATTATTTCATCCCAGGATTCAAGCCCCACTTTCTCATGGACACAGAGGCTCCTAATTGATTTATCTCTCTCTTATTCCCTTCTTCATCTTGCTTTTCTCTCCCTCGCTCTCTTTTTCTCTCGCTCTCCTTTTCTGCAGCAATTTGGGAAGATCTTAGACGTGGAGATTATCTTTAATGAAAGAGGATCAAAGGTATGAATGACGCTTGCTTTCTTCTCCTCTCTGTTTGTGTAGCGACGCTCTTTCTCGCTCTCTTCTGAACTCTTTATTGGCTTAGAGATGCCGGTTTGATCTTCCTCAAGTCAGATTAAAGACTATAAAGTCAAAGAACAAAACAGACATGGCAGTGCACATAATCAGAGCGCGAGGTCAGCCGTCGCTCCGCTCGCAGGACTTCATGATAATCTGGTGTTTGCTCAGACGACAGAGAGAAGTAGAGAAGTACAAACTCTTGCTGCTGATGTCGACTGCAGTCTTTGCTGTGCTGTATGAATTATTATTATAATAGCGATGTCAATTAACCTATTATTTTTCCTCCAAAGCTGTGACAGAGAGGTGAGACTGCTGACTGTTTCTCACATTGGGTTCATTTTTGCAAGATATTTTGGAGAACTGAAACTTTAAACATTAAACTCCTTAAATTCTTAACAGATTTTGCTTGTTTCATGTTTTTAAAAAATGAAAATAAAATATAATTCAAAATATTAATAAAAATTTATAAATAATATAACAAGTACTAAATATTAAGATAAAACAATATTAAATGAATAAAAATGAAAATAAAATATAATTCAAATATTAATAAAAATAATTTATAATAATATAACAAAAGTACTAAATATTAAGATAAAACAAAATTAAATTAATAAAAATGAAAATAAAATATAATTCAAAATATTAATAAAAATAATAATATATAAATAATAGTAAAAACACAGATTTATTTTTATTGAAAATATTTTAATTTAGTTTATATTATTATTTAAAAAATGTTGAAATAGTCAAAAATATACTAAAATATCAAAATATTGATTTGGGATAGATTGTCAATCAAATATTAATAATATCAATAATATAATATATATATATATATATATATATATATAATATATAAATATATATAATTTTTTTCATTATTATATTGTGATTGTTCAGTCTTAATGTATGTCAGTGCAGTTTTATTGTGACAAATAGCCCCGGTCTCCCCTATGACTGTCTTCTGATTGAAGCTTTATTCCTGTTTTACCATACAGTCGGAAAGCAATTTTCACCAATCAGGGAATCTGAGCATTTGAAAATGTATTTACTTGTGTTTTATATCTGGGGTCTCCAACATCAGTAATGTTCATAATGACTTTTGAAATGTGATATTAAGTTGCAATCATGAAGCATCGAGCTGTTAACTATAATTCTTGCACTATTAGTTATCTCTCTGAGCAAAAACAGAGCATGATGAAAGTACTGAAAGTGAAAAATCAAGGTTCTTTATTGGCATTGATGGTTCCACAAAGAACCTTTAACATCCATGGAACCTTTCCATTCAACAAAAGGTTCTTTAGATGTTCAAAATGTTCTTCACACTAGAAAATGAAGAGATTCTTTATTTTCACTGAAGTGTATGGAGGAGTTTCAGACGTAAAGCACACAGTCAGTGTTTGGTCCTGCGTGTCTCTCTGTGGATGGTGTGTAATCATGTCCCTGACAGCTACATAAGATGGAGATGACAGCGTGCTCTGCTCAAGCAACCATTCACTGTTGTGTGTGCCCTACAAAGCCCATTACCCATGATGCCTTGCTGTCCCCACCACCAGCGTTGTTGTATAATGAACCCACCGGTCCATTAATAAACAATCTATTTTCTAAGAAGCAGCAATTTGCATTCAATATGTTTGTCCCTTTTGAAAAATGGGCTCTCTTTCACCCCTCTGTGTAAGCTAATTATTGCATGATAAAACAGCAGAGAAGAGCAGAGCAGATGCAGTCGTGTGAGATGTCCACAGGATTCATTTGGCCCTCAGTTTCCTTCCTCAATTTATTCCTTTATCTCTCTGACTGATGTATATATCAAGCAGGAGGCACTGAAGTTCCTGCGTGTGAGAGCGTCTAATATTAACCCACCCCTTGGGCTGTTAGTAGCTCATCCTGTATTATCCAAACACCATCCAACAGTCCATCATCTGCAGCCCCGCCCCCTCTTCACTCTTATTGGCCGCTGTATCAAGGTGACCCCAGACAATCTTTCACATTTAACCTGGGTTAACCTCTTAAACCCTGGGTTAAGGCACCAGAGAAAGATATATTTTAAAATGATACATGTTCCTGTGATGCAAAGCTCAATTTTCTGCATCATTCCTGCAATTAAATATTATTTCAGAATATTATGAATATTAAAATTTATTAGATTAGATTAGATTTAGATTAGATTTATTAGATATTAGTGCTGTCAATCGAAAAAATTAACTAATTAATCGCACATTTTTTCTGAAATGAATTGCCATTTAAAAATTGGAGTTTTTAATATTTTTATATTGTAATAATTTCACAGTTAGTCTTCAAATTAATGTAGAAGCAACTTAAAGACACTATATTTTAAATATTTATTTAATGGCATCTTTTTATGAATGAAGGCCAGTATCACTGATACTAATACTGCTACTGATGTCTCTATGAAATTGATTTTTTTTAAAAACATTACTTATAGACATGAAACATGACAGTATAACTGAAAGCTATCGATTTAACATTTATTATGCTTTAAAAAATAACTTTTAATTTAAGTACACTTAAAACAATCTTCACATAAATTCATTATAATAAATGTCATATTTACCTGTGGCCTTCCAGAATATGCAGAATAATATACATAATATACAGAAATTGAATCAAGTTATCAAACACTTTACAGTCTTCACTGCATAAATGATAAATTAAATATAGATTAATCCTTATTAAAGCTACAAACCTTTGTTTTTCGATGAACATTAATGACAGACATCACAGCAGCTGGTTTATTAGGCTTCTGTCACTTACGAACATGACGCGGATCTGATGTGCGTCTTATTTCCTCACAACTCTTTAAATTCATTAAAAACATGATTTTACTCATTTAAGTGTTATTAGAATACTCAACAAAACGGGCATTTTGGCATAATTCTGTGTGTTGTTTGTTCAAGTGAGAAAGAGAACTTAAAGGGTTAGTTCACCCAAAAAATGAAAATAATGTCATTTATTACTCACCCTCATGCCGTTCCACACCTGTAAGATCTTCGTTAATCTTCGGAACACAAATTAAGATATTTTTGTTGAAATCCGATGGTTCCGTGAGGCCTGCATAGCCAGCAATGACATTTCCTTTCTCAAGATCCATTAATGTACTAAAAATATTCGTTCAATATTAATATTATAAAGCGACGAGAATATTTTTGGTGCGCCAAAAAAACAAAATAACGACTTATTTAGTGATGGCCGATTTCAAAACACTGCTTCAGGAAGATTCGGAGCATTATGAATCTTTTGTGTCGAATCAGTGGTTCGGAGCGCCAAAGTCATGTGATTTCATCCGTTTGGCGGTTTGACACGCGATCCGAATCATGATTCGACACAAAAGATTCATAACGCTCGAATCTTCCTGAAGCAGTGTTTTGAAATCGGCAATCACTATATAAGTCGTTATTTTTTTATTTTTATTTTTTTTGCACCAAAAATATTCTTGTCAATTCTTGTGGTGCTTAAATGGTTTAAAATCATTGTGTGAATAAGAGCCAAATTATGATGGAAAAATGGATGCTGCGTTAATTGCGTTAAATATTTTTACTGCATTACACTAAAAAAAAAAAATAATCGCCTGCATTAACACTGCGTTAACGCTATTTTGACAGCCTAATATATTATATATATATATATATATATATATATATATATATAGATAGATAGATAGATAGAGATATAGATAGAGATATAGATAGATATAGTAGTCTTTCCTCATTCATGTGAATGAAGTTTTACTTGTTTAGCTGCCTGGTGGTGTTATTAACATGGCTGCTGATTGAAGTTACTTGTTGTAGATCTGAGTAAAGCAACATTTCACACTTGTAACATTCTGAAAGGGTTTTATAGGTTTTATATGTTATTTCTGCTTAATCTGTCACTATAACATGACCTGACTGAACCTCTTTATATGCAAACTGTGTGTCTGCTTCTCTGTAACCCTCATGTTTCCTTCCTTTTGTGGGCTCCTGACTCTCTCCAAACCCCTTCAATGCTGTTTCTCTCTCTTTCCTCCTGCTTCACTCCATGCGTCCGCAGGGCTTTGGCTTTGTAACTTTTGAAACGAGCGCAGATGCAGATCGTGCGCGGGAGAAACTAAACGGTACAATCGTAGAAGGACGTAAAATCGAGGTGCTTTCCTTTTCCCCTTCTCTCCATCCTCCTTTCCTGCCTGCTGACCTCATTTCCTGTCCTCATCCTGAGATTCCCGAGCATCTGCATGCTACCTGCCTGATTGTGTTTGTGTGACATCTTAATGAAATATTCTGGGTTAAATACAACATGCTCTATTGACAGCTTCTTTCATGATTTGTTATCACATTTTTTTCTTTTGTCAAGTCAACTTAGATAATTAATGTGGTTCAGATAACATATTTGAGTTTCTGTTGATTAAACCAATTTCTTGCATTGTATTAACTCAAATTTTTAATTTCAATGAACTCAAAATTTTAAGGCAACCAGGTAACTTAATTAAGTTAAACCAACAGTTGTTTTTTTTACAGTGTAGGGTTAATCTAAATAAAACCAAAAAAACTATTCCAGGTCATATTTCACCCCAAAAAATGAGTAGAATAATACAAGAAACATGTTTTTACAACCATTGGAGGAGTTTAATCTGTTCATCCTTGTCTTTCATTGGATAATGTATAAGCAGTTAAACCAATCATAACCAGCTGTATTTTAAGTGATAATACAGACGGCCAGATCAGATATCATGTTCAAAGTGTTGTTTACTTTTGTTAATCATGGGAGATTTTTGTTCAATGCTTGTGTATGTCATCAGTTAACACCAGAAATTTTGCAAAATATCCGAATATAATAACACATTCTGTAAAGCATCATGTGCATGGTTTAGAAGAGCCAGAAGAGATGCATTGTGGGTCATTACAGGCACAGTTGGGAGATATTACTCACATGCATGCGTGTTTTGCATGAGCTCAGTATTTTTATGCATGTGTTTTTGATGTATGTTCCTGCAGCCCGCTCACATCTCTCTCTGTCTCTCTCTCTCTCTCAGGTGAACAACGCCACAGCGAGAGTGATGACGAATAAGAAAGTAGTAAACCCGTACACAAACAGTAAGAGCACCTCTCTGCTCATAAATCTCCTTAAAATGACAAAACGGCCTGTCACCTGCTGCCTCAGCATTACAGCTGCTTAACGCTCCTGACTATCACTGACAGATGTTATTTTAACACCAGTGGGATCTATTAAAGCACACGCTCAGGTGTTTGCCGGATATTTCCATCTCTGTCCTGTGTTTCTACAGGCTGGAAGCTCAATCCGGTTGTAGGAGCCGTTTACGGACCGGAGCTCTACGCAGGTGAGGAAGACCGTTGGGGAATATCGCTTTATTTTGTTGTCTTGCACACCTGTTTACGCAAGTCAATCTGACAGGTGCTGAAATATTTGCATTTTTTTCTCCCTGAAGAAAATATTAATTTAAGATTTTCTCATTGTGAAACCAAAGACCAGCCGAATGCTGTGAGCGTGTGTTAGAAATCAATAATGGTGAGAGAACATTGTGCTTGGTACATTTTTTTTTTATCTTCAAACCAAACTCGGGTCTTCATTCGACAAAGTTTGAAGGGATCCTTGATTATGATTTCACTTTTTTAACTTTAGTTAGTGTGTAATGTTGCTGTTTGAGCATAAACAACATCTGGAAAAGTTACGACGCTCAAAGCTCAATGCACAGGGAGATATTTTCTTTTACAGAAATCACTTGTTAAGGACTACAACAAATGGCTGGTAGGGACTACAACGAGCTTCTTCCTGGGTTGGTGAAATCACAAACCCTAAAATTTACATAAACCCCGCCCCCGAGAACACACAACAAAGGGGGCGAGACCATGTTGGGCTGCTTTAGAGAAGAGGAAGAGTTGTTGTAGTAGAGTGTTGTTCCCGTCATTTTACGCCGGACTGCTTCACAAACTTCATCAACGCTGGATTTGCACAAAAGATACATGCTAGTGGATGAGTTGAATCAACTCCACAACAACTACATAAATTTATCCACTATCCATTCAGAAACGTCCAGTTTCATTCTAAAAGTTGTAACTTCTTCCTGAGTCTCTCCATCAGTGTTGACTCCGGTTTGAACAATGTAAGGCTGAACACCATTACTGACAATCCTCATTTTGGCTGCGTGAGATTCTCCAGCTTTGTTGTTGTTGAGCAACTGAAGCGTGAGCTGTTAAAGCTCCGCCCTCTTCTGGAAAGGGGTCCGGGAGCAGCAGCTCATTTGCATTTAAAGGGACACACACAAAAACGGCAGGTTTTTACTCACACCCAAATGGGGCAAATTTGACAAGGTATAAATGATCTGTGGGGTATTTTGAGCTGAAACTTCACAGACACATTCTGGGACACCAGAGACTTATATTACATCTTGTGAAAAGGGGCATTATAAGTCCCCCTGTTTTAGACCCTGTTTACACCTGTATTTAGCGACCAAAACGCATCTTAATACCAGGTGTAAACAGACAGGGCTCTAGTGATGCTTGTCATTTAACTGGCGTTATTAACCCAGACAAGCTCACTGCAGATGTATTGAGGGGCTGTCCCACCCAGGCCGATCTGGGGTTAAATGTCTCACTCAAAGGCGCAGTGCTGATGTCAGTAATTTTCCACTTTATGGAAGTGAACCCAAGACTGCTGCGCTAGCACTCGAATCTACCAGCACCCCAATAAAACTACTCATGCTAGCGTGTTATTAGTGAAACTAGATGCCACGTTGGTTTCCATTACCAATAAAAGCACACGCTATTGAACACATCATAACCGCTGTTTTAATTTATTGCAGTCAGATGGTGGTCGTGTCATTAGCGCTGCTAGTTAGCTCTCGGCTCAATTTGATTAGCAGTCACGGATCACATTTCTTTTAAAACTCTTCGGTGGCACAAATGAAGAATTCAGCACAGAGTAATTGGCTTCAGTTCATTTTGCGCACTCTGTTTTCAGTTCATTCTGATTTGCCCTCGAGTCTCAATGACTGTAAAAGTCTTTCATAAGGAAAATGAAATGACATTAGAGCTCAGCAGAGCCATACGCTGACATACGCTAACACACAGCGCAGACAAATTAAGCCACCACAACACATCAGAACATAGAGGGTTACATACATGTTTAAATAACACCAGACAATGGACATCACTGACTTAAAGATAAATGGATGTATAGGCTATACACACACACATATTATAATTTATCACTTATTTACACATATTTATATTACAGATAGATACATACTATTGTACTTTAAAAAAAAAAACCAGGTAATTCAGTCTTTTTTTGTCATTGCAGACAGTATAAAAGGAAAGAACTAGAGAGATATGCAGCGCTGCTCATGTTCTCGTGTGTGTGTGTGTGTGTGAAGCATCCACTCACAGTTATCAGATTGTGAAGCCTCTGTACTGTGGATGGGTTTTCCGGGTGCGTCAGATTGGCTTTCAGTTGGCTAACAGAACGAGAGCGATGGAGTGAAAGATGCCGCCGGCCGCTCAGAGTGTAATCGAGCAGCGAGACACAGACTCACGGGGGTTTCTCTCCGTTTATTGCCGTCTGTTATACGAAGCCTTTGCATTCTGATGAGACGAGCTGCTAATATTTCATTTGGAGGAAGTTCATGGTCCGTCTCAGAACCCGACCCTTTAAATAACACAGATCATCTCAGGGCTGTGCGTTCCCTCGTCACGCTGCTGAGACACACAGACTGCTGCCTTACAGTTTATCAGGACTAAACATCCGCATATTATAGTTCAGAAGTGGCTGTCGTCCTGCAGCTACTAATATATACACTAATAGTGTTATTCCTCTCACTTATTTACAACACAGAGAAATTATGGCATCATTGGAACACACTCATGTTGTTCGTTTATTCATTCATTCAATCTATTTAGGCACCTTTTGGACTCGTGTAAATTTCATTGTATTCGATACAAAAAATGTCAAACCAAGTGGTGTCTGTGTAAAATACGATAAATAATGCTATACACTGTTTTTTTTTTTTTTTTTTTTAAATAAATAAATAAATAAATAAATCATATCATCAGTAAGTCAAGGCAGCTTATGTTTTTTAGATTACTGTCACTAATCAAAATAAGTTCAGCAATTTCAACTTTTTAAGTTTTACAAGATTCCTGTAAAGCTGCTTTTGAAAAGATATGTATTGTGAAAACTATACAAATAAATGTGAATTGAAATGAGATTCAACTAGGTTTTGCAAGTAATTTTGTTAATTATGTTAAAGTGACTTAAAAAAAATCAAGTTTATTATACTTAAAGTCATTTAATTAATAAAATAATAATTATACAATGATATGTAATAGTATATTTTATACGTTTTATAATTATTTTAAATAAATTGCATGTTACTAATATAAATATATCAAAAATAAAAAATACTTAATTTAAAATCGATTATTACTATATAATATACAATTATATAATGTATATATAAATTTACTTATATATATATATATATATATATATATAATATATATACACAATATCACTGCATTGCATATGCATTTTATATAACTTATATTTTTTATTAAATAGTGTACATATTACTTAAAAACATTAATATAAAAATGTATTATATAACTATATATATTATATTATATAGATATATATATAATATATAATAACATTATAATTAGTAATTTATATTATTATATTTATATTATATTTAATTATAATATTTATATTTATATTATATTTTAATTATATAATTATATATATAATATATATTTATTTATGTTTATATATTACATAAATATACATTGTAATAGATATATAATTATATAAATTAAATACTTATACAATATTATATATTATGCAAATACTGTAACATTACTTAAATATTAATATAAAAAATTGTATTATATATATATATATAATATATAATATATTATAATAATTACACCATTGGGTGTGTGTGGATATGTATATATATAATATATATATATATATATACACACACACACACACACACTTAAGTAATTTTACTACTAATATATTGTTTCTATACTCCTCTGAAGCTCTTACGATAAAGAGCTGCATCTGTTGTGTTTGTCAGTGTGTAGTGAGATGATGTGTAGGTGTGTTTTATTGAGGTTTGTGTGTGCTTGACTGTAGTAAGGAGTACTTGTGCTGATGGAAGCCTTTGTGGCGCCAGATTCTTCGCTCTTCTTTGTTGTTTGCAACCCAAACCTTCCCATGAGCCTCTAGTGATGAGTCTGAGGTAATGAGCTCAGAGAGTATCCGGCCCGGCCTCGCTCTGGAATCCAGTCGCTCCGTTGCGATGATCGTTTTGTGTGTTGGCACTGCTGATGGAAATGTAGACGCTGAATATCTTTTCAAATGACTTTGACGAATGAAGAAAAGCACCGCTCGTACTTGTAACGCCCAACGTGACTCTTATTAAAGGACTTTTACACTGAGAATCACTTCAGCGCCACAGACAGAGAGGTTTATAATATCAGGATTTATTTCAAAGGAATAATTCACCATCAGTTCTGTCATCATTTATTCACCCATATGTTGTTGTTTAATGCAACAAAAAAGACTTTGCCATACAATGAAAACACACTGTGACCAAGTGCTTTCAAGCTCCGAAAAGAAAATATAAAGCAGCTAATGAGTAAATGATGACACTTTTTTTTATTTTTTGCAGATCTCTTCCTTTAAGCTGTTGTGTAGTCCCTGTAACTCTAGTCAGATCCGGTCTGAAGTGTCTTAATGAGTGTAGATGAGCTCTCTCATTGTTGCTCGGCACGTAACGGAGATAATGAAGCACTTGCGGTTGATTTGATTAATCTGCGTCTCTTCCCCGGCATGTGGATTACTCTCTCTAACTCCTTCACACAACTGGAAGCTGTAAATGAGATGAAGCAGGTGACGCGTCCGGTTATGAGTCCTTCTGCATCGGAGCAACTGTCCCGTCACTGACTGTATAGAGTCACTATTACATCTTTTCTCTCTATTCATGCTTTTCTGAGCTTTTTTTTTTTTTTTTTCCTTTTTCTGGGGGTTTATGAAACAGCATGTCGGCTGGTTTGATGAATGTGTTTTTATTGAGGCAGTGTAGCCTGTCGCCTGCTCATTATGAGCTTAAATTTACATATATCAAAGACACGGCATGATTCAGATGTCTGTAGAAGAGGAGACACTTTTGAGGAGTCAAACATTATTTTTCAGTGACTGATTCTTACCTTTTTATAATTAAAATGTACAGTATCTCACAGAAGTGAGTACACCCCTCACATTTTTGTAAATATTTTATTATATCTTTTCATGTGACAACACTGAAGAAATGACACTTTGCTACAATGTAAAGTAGTGAGTGTACAGCTTGTATAAGAGTGTAAATTTGCTCAACGCACAGCCATTATTGTCTAAACCGCTGGCCACTAAAGTGAGTACACCCCTTAGTGAAAATGTCCAGTGAAAATTAGCCATTTTCTCTCCCCGGTGTCATGTGTTAGTGTTACAAGGTCTCAGGTGTGAATGGGGAGCAGGTGTGTTAAATTTGGTGTTATCGTTCTCACTCTCTCATACTGGTCACTGGAAGTTCAACATGGCACCTCATGGCAAAGAACTCTCTGAGGATCTGAAAAAAAGAATTGTTGCTCTACATAAAGATGGCGTAGACTATAAGAAAGATTGCCAAGACCCTGAAACTGAGCTGCAGCACAGTGGCCAAGACCATACAGTGGTTTAACAGGACAGGTTCTATGAATAAGCAGAGCATGATCCCCTCCCTTCGGAGACTGGGCCGCAGGGCAATATTCCAACATGATAACGACCCCAAACACACCTCCACATGACCACTGCCTTGCTAAAGAAGCTGAGGGTAAAGGTGATGGACTGGCCAAGCATGTCTCCAGACCTAAACACAATTGAGCATCTGTGGGGCATCCTCAAAAGGAAGGTGGAGGAGAGCAAGGTCTCTAACATCCGCCAGCTCCATAATGTCGTCATGGAGGAGTAGAAGAGGACTCCAGTGGAAACCTGTGAAGCTCTGGTGAACTCCACGTCCAAGAGACTTAAGGCAGTGCTGGAAAATAATGGTGGCCACACAAAATATTGACACTTTGGGCCCAATTTGGACATTTTCACTAAGGGGTGTACTCACTTTTGTGGCCAGCGGTTTAGACATTAATGGCTGTGTGTTGAGTTATTTTGAGGGGACAGCAAATTTACACTCTTATACAAGCTGTACACTCACTACTTTACATTGTAGCAAAGTGTCATTTCTTCAGTGTTGTCACATGAAAAGATATAATAAAATATTTACAAAAATGTGAGGGGTGTATATATGTATTACATTCTTGTTGAACTGATACAAAAAATATCTGATATCCTTTCATTGTGTGATTCGTTGATCAGTCAGTGTCAGGATAAAGTAACCAAGTCCTTGTACACAAACAGATTGGTATAGCACGTCTTGGTAAACTCGACAGATTTATGAAGAATCAAACCACATTAATGTCAAAGTTTTGTAAACTTACAGTACCAGTGATGCAGCAAACTAACAGAGATCAAACTTTATGACTTGAGGAGATTATTCTAAGCATAGACTTGTGCAAATAATGATTAAAAATGATAAAATTGTATTTGAAATTGTGTAAAATTGTATTTTGTTGGCCTTTAAGTAAAAATAAGAAAAAATACATTTGGTGGCAATAAAATGGGTAAAAATAAGAAGGAAAATGGTTTAAAATAAGAAAAAAAGGTTAAAAATGCTTTTGGTGGCCAATAAAATTGATTAAAAAAATGAATAAATAAATAAATAAAAACCATTAAAAAATGCTTTTAGTGGCCAATAAAATAGCTAAAAATAAGAAATTAAAATGCATTTGCTGGCCAGTGAAAAAATAAAGAAAAAAGTTATAAATTCTTTTGGTAGCATATAAAATTGATTAAAAAAAAAGAAAGAAAAATGAGCATTTGCTGGACAAAAATAATAAGAAACAAAAGTTAAAAAGAGCATTTGCTGGCCAATAAAATGTATGGGGGAAAATGGTGAAAAGAAATAATTTGGTGTGCAATAAAATGTATAAAAATAAGGGAAAATGGATAAAAAGCATTTTATGGCCAATAATTGGTTAGAAATAGGACAAAAATGGTTTATAAAGGTTTTGGTGGCCAATAAAATGGGTAAAAAGTAGAAAAAATGCATTTGCTGGCCAATAAATTGTTTAAAATTAAGGAAAAGAAGTCGTACATTCTTTTGGTGGCATACAAAATTAGTAAAAAAAAAAGCTTTTGTTGGCCTATAAAATTGGTTAAAAAATAAGGGGGAAATGGTGAAAAAAAATTAATTTGGTGTGCAATGAAATGTATTTTCTGGCCAATAAATAGGTTAAAAATAAGACAAAAAAATGGTTTAAAAGGCTTTTGGTAGCCAATAAAATGGGGGAAAAAATGAGGAAAAATAAGGAAAAAATGGTGAAAAATACATTGATGGATGAAAATAAAGGGGGGGGGGGGCATTTTCTGTTTAATAAATTGGTTAAAAAGGCTTTTGGTGGCCAATAAAATGGGCAAAAAAGAAAAACTGGTGGCCGATAAATGGGTAAAATAAGCTTATGATAATAAATGGGTGGAAAAAAAATGAGCTTACTTTGAAGGAGGGACACAAGCCATATAGAGAGCAGAAGATCACAGAGACTTGACTAGGTTGCAACACAGAAAGAAACCGTTAAGCAACCACACAGAATACACTAGCAGCAAGACAAAGAGTTTTGCATGTGCAAACAACTAATCTTGTCTTGAAATATCTAGCTGCGTCACAGAGACACATGCAGCACATGTACAGTACTGTGTGTCCTCATAAGTTGCTGATGCTCTCGGATGTGTGTGTGTGTGTGTGTTTGCAGTGGCGGGGTTCCCGTATCCCGCGGCAGGAGCGACGGTGGCGTATAGAGGGGCTCATCTGAGGGGCAGAGGCCGTGCCGTTTACAACACCTTCCGTACGGCTCCTCCTCCTCCACCCATCCCGGCGTACGGAGCGTGAGTCCCGTCTGACACTCTCTTCATACTCATCAGTTGAACTGCTCTCACACTGTTAGATGAGAGCAAAACTTCAACTGAGTCAAGTCTGATTCATAATTGATGAACTTTACAGTTGAACTGAACTGAATCAAAATGAATAATGACACTGTAGTCTTCTGTGGAGCTGCTGTGCCTGTGCAGATGAAATTATATTCGTTTCATAATTGAATAACTTTGCAATATTGTTTATTACAGTGAAGCTGCTTTGAATCAGTCTGTATTGCAGAGAGCGCAATAGAAATAAATGTGAATATTTACTCATCCGCAGCAGAATCATCTTCATTTGGAGGCTTTTCACAGCAAATATTGATCTGTGCGACGCTAATTAAATTAATTACTCAGGATGCCGTCTAATTAATGCAATTAAAGGATTGATGGCTGTATCTGGACGTGACGTGCTCCTGCATGCAGAAGCAGCTCTCGTACTTCATCTCTCTGCACCAGAGTGATTTATTTCTCGCAGTCATGTGACTTTATTCTGCACCATCCTGTTCCTCCTGACGCAGCAGTTCTCATGCTCATTTCTTGCGTGTGATCGCTGATAATCAGACGCTCTCTTTGTCTCGTTGTTGAACGCAGGGTGGTGTATCAGGACGGATTCTACGGCGCGGAGATCTACGTGAGTAACTTTGTTTCTTGAGGGATGAGAGAGGAGTGAAATTCCAGTCCTGGAGCTCTGGAGTCCATCAACACAGAAACCTGAACACTGAACTCTAGATCCGCTTCAGACACACACGCACACACACACACACACACACACACACACACACAGGTTTGTTTTGCTATCTTAGTGAGGACTCTTCATAGACGTAATGGTTTTTCTCTCCCCCTACCCATCACAGGAAACATTCTGCATTTTTACATTTTTAATAAAACGTTATTTAGTGTGTTTTTAAAGCTATTTTAAATATGAGGACTCATGAAATGCCATCATAAAACATGTTTACGTAACATAATACCAGTTTACATAATACCAGTGTAATACCCATGTCATTATACAAATTTGTGTCCTCATAAATCATGAAAATGCAACACACACACACACACACACACACTTCTTCTCACACACACCACACACACTCACACACACACAACACACACTTACACACGCACATATCACACACACACACTGACACACACTCACTCTCACACACTCTCACACACATGCTCACAAACACACATTCACATGCACACACACACTCTCACACATTCACACACACACACACACACACACACACACACACAAACCACGCACACATATCACACACATACACACTGACACACTCACTCACATACAAACATGCACTCACTCACACACTCTCACACGCACACTCACAAACACACTCACATGCACACACACACACGCACATCACGCATACACACACTGACACACACTCTCACACACACACACACACACACACACACACACACACCACACTCTCAGCACACAACATGCACACACACACACACACACACACACACACACATACAAACGCACACTCTTCTCACACACACACTTACTCTCACATACACTCGCACTCTCACACACACATCACACACACACACTGACACACACTCACTCTCACACACACATACACACATGCACGCACACACACACACACACACTCTCACGCACACTCACATGCACACACAAACACGCACACACACTCTCACGCACGCACGCTCACACATACAAATGCACACACACAAACTCTCTCACTCACACACACACACAAAATGATGCCTTGATAACATTTGCATTCTGAACAACACTTCACAGTGTTGAAAATCCTCAACATGAGCACATAACAGCTGAATAATGAAGTGTACATCTACTGTCAGTATATCAGCTCTGGACACACACTGCATTATCACCCTGCAGTGGAGCCGGATATCTCCTACACACACACACACACACACAGTACACTCATGTAAAGTAATGTAGACTATATAGCAAATCTCAACGGCTTGATTGTTTATATTGCTGCAAAAATTATTTTTTATTATCACACAGTCACTCATATGTAATCTGCTAAACGCTACTATAAGGCATGAAGATATTGAGATATTACAAATATTAACAGTATGATTTTCTGTAAAGCTGCTCTGAAGCGATATGTGTTGTGAAAAGCACTATACAAATAAAATTGACTTGACATTTATGCTTTTGGCAGCTGGATTTACCCAAAGTGACTTACATTACATTCAAGATCAATATTTTATAAGTTCATGCGTTCCCTGGGAGTCGAACCCATGACCTTGGTGTTGCCAGCACTGATGCTGCAGGCCTCGTAAACCTGGTCTGATGCCCTGGTGTTTTCCTAACCGCTTGAAAAGGAAGAGAAAAGTTGACTTTTTTAACAGCAGTATGAGAGAGAGTTTACAGAGAACAGTTCTGTGTTAGTGTGAGCTGGACTCAAGCTGCAGTGTGTGTGTGTGTGTGTGTTGGAGTGATTTCTTCATTGCTGGTGGTCCTGCTGTCTATGTGAGTCAAAGTGAGTCACTGATAAGGTACAGCGGCTTCAGATAAACAGATTCATCTTCCCGCCGGCGCTGCTGTTCACACACACACACACTCTGATAGTGACACACTGACCCTCAGTGACCGCAGGAGGACGAACATATTCACACACTCATCTCTCTCTCTCTCTCTCTCTCTCTCATTCTCTGCTCTCAGCTTCTTGCCTCTTTTTTCATATACATTTATTTAAAAAAAATACATATATTTTTAGTTTTTTATGATTTTCATTTTATTTTTTGTATTTTATTTTATTTAAATGAGTCTAACTGTACGAAACATACTGATATATTAGAGTGTTAGTCTTAATAAAAATGGTTTCTTTTCTCTTCTTTTTTTCTTTTCTTTTTTTTGTCTCTTTTTTCATTCTTTCCTTCCCTTTTTCTATGGAAGCTTGTTTCCACCACTGAATATTTTTTTTTTTTTTTTTTAATGTAATTGACTTTACAATTGTGTAATTGTAAAGTCACAAAAAAGAAAAAAAAATTGTCTTCTTTTATTGTGAGTTTATATCTCTGAGAAAAGAAGTCAGAATTGCAAGAAAAAAGTCGCAATTACCTTTTTTATATATTTTATTCAGTGGCGGAAACAATTGCAATCGGAAACAATCAATCGGAAAAGTCGTAATTAATCTTTTAAATTGTTTTATTCTGTGCCTGAAAAAAAAAAAACTTTATTTTTTTCTCTTTTTTTTTCTTTTTTCTTTTCATTTTGCTTCTTTTCTTTGCTTTTCTATTTTTCTTTTCTTTTCTCTTCTTTTAGTTTATTTTCTTTTTTCCTTTCTTTTCTTTCCATTTTATTTTCTTCTTCTTCTCTTCTTTTTCTTTTTCCTTCTTTTTTATTTATTTCTTTTATTTCTTTTTCATTTTCTTTTATTTGTTTTTCTGTTTTTCTTTTTTCTTCTCTTTCTTTTCTTTCCCTTTTCCTTTTTTATGTTTCTTCTTTTCTTTTCTCTTTCTTTTACTTTCTTTTCTTTTCTCTTCTGTTTTACTTTTGTCTTTTTTCTTTCCCCTTTTCTTTCTCTTCTTTTCTGTTTTCTTTTGTCTTCTCTTCTTTTTTTCTTCTTCCCTTTTTCTTATCTTTTTTCTTTCTTTTCATAACCTGTCTCTGTAGATCAGATTGGCACCTTCTCAGTCGATTTTTGAATCTCTTTTAAAAACATTTGGCATTTCGAACTGTTGTGTCTGATGTGATTGTAGTTGGGTGTTTATTGTGTATTTCTGTTCAGTTCTCTGTCCTTTAAGTGTCTTGTGGCTGTTTTCAATTGATTTCCTCCACATTTATTTTCTTTTCTTTATCTATTCCTGTCTCATCTTCACTGTAAAACCCGAAAAGTTACAGTAACTCAAACCATATGCCGATTGCAATTGCCTTAAATTCACTTACATTTTAGTGTTGCTTTAGTCAATCATTAGAGCAAACTCAACTTAAAGTTTTAAGTTTATTCCACTCATTCAGGTGAATTCAGGTAGCAAATCTAACTAAGTCTTAACAACTATATAGCTACTTAAATGATTTGAGGAAACCGATTGCCTTAAATGGTTTAAGTTCATCAAACTCAAAGTAATAAAGTTACATAAGAATAAGCTAAAACTAACATTGGTACAAAGGAACACTGTAAAACTCAAGTTCAGAGAACACTCAAAACATTTAAGTATTTACATTCAACTCAATCATATTAAGTTCAGCTTACTAAGATCAAATATTAAGTTCACGCAACTTTTTCCTATTAAGTACAATGAACTTTCATTATCATTTGAGTGAAACAAGCTCATTTCATTCAGTTCGTTTCACTGTTCAGTTTTACGGTGTTCTCTTCTAGTCTCTTTCTGTTCTCCGCTGGTCTCCTCTCGTTCTCTCATCTTCAGTGGTGTGGTCTGTTATATTTAGCGTCGGGCTCTCAGTGTCCTGATAAAGGCGTGTTCTGTGTATTGGGCCGGAGGTGCTGACAGTCTGATTTATTACCCCGTGTGTTCGCAGGCTGGGGCTCCAATCAGCACAGTCCCGCAGGAAGTTCACCACGCCTGCTCCTCCTCACTTCCTGTCCCCACGGGAGCGCAGAGGAGGGGTCACGTGACCTCACAATCCCCCGCTCAACCTCTAACCTGATTTCACTCCTTCACTCACAAACTTATTCCCGTTTAAATTGTTTTCCAAGTGACGGGAAATCAAGCCGCGTAATTCAAGCCTTCCCGTAGTGTTGGAGAGTCTCTGTGTGCTCGTATCAGTAACGCACAAGCCGTTCTGTACTGACTGTCTCAAATTCCCCACACATAAACTTTCAAAATGCACCACACATTATGAATGTAAAGCTTCCACACTCAGCATCCCGAAAGCGTGTTCTGTAGCGCCTCCCAGTGGCACGTGCTGGACGTTCATGGGCGTTCTGTGTGTACCGGGCCGGAGAATGTAAAACAGCGGCTGTTCTCGTTCTGACGCTCTGATTAATGTGTGTTATTAGCGATCTGCCTACAGACAAATGAGCTCGACTCCACCTCAGAGTCTCTGCTGATTATGATACAAGCGCCAAATCAACAGAATCTGCTCCGTTTTCAGAGGCAACAGAGGCAGATGTGTTTCAAAACATAGAGATCTGCATTTGAAGGCATCATATGCACACTTTTGAGATGTTATGCTACACACTCTCAGAGAAAAAAAGTCACTGGGGCAGTACCCTTTCAAAAGGTACTCATTTAGGTTCTAATATGCACCCTTAAGGGGTAAAAAAAGGTGTAGCGCTTGTTCTGAGAGTGCTGCATAATTCTGCAGAAGTCAATGCAGCATACTTTGCAGAGAAGGCTTAAAAATGCATATATAAATAAATGCATAAATGATCGTTTTGTGTGTTTGCAGGGCGGATACGCGGCGTACAGATATACTCAGCCTGCGACGGCTACAGCGTACAGTGACAGGTACGTGTTCTTGCGCACTCACACCACATTCATTACCTGCACACATTTCACATATTTAGGTCAGAAATCTCAACGAGAACACATCCAGCTCACAGCAAAGATCTCTCTGTGAAATCTCAGTTGTTTCTGCTAGACAGCAAAGAGATGAGATGGAGATGAAATGGAGACTTTTGCTGAAGATTCCTGATGAGAAGATAATGAGAAAAATATATTGTTGTTATTGTGGCAGATGAGTAAATCACTGAAAAGGTTTTTTTTTTTACAGTATTAAAGTAAAGTGTTAGATTTAGTCATTTTTCAATTATTAAATGTGTGTGTGTATATATATTCATTAATAGAATTTGATTTAATTTTTAGATTTTCTGTTTTATTATTAAGAAATGTATATCTTGTGAACATTATACTATTATAGTATTTGGTAATTTTTTGTGTATTAGTATTTATTAATATAATTAGTTTATATTATATTTTCAGTTTTCATTTTTCATTTCAGTTTTAGTAATTTGCTTATGTAAAATTATACTATTAATGTTTAAATATTTATTAATATGTATTAATATAATCAGTGTATATTTTATATTTTCATTTTTCATTATAGTATACTATTATAGTATTTTATTAATGTTTTGAGTATTTATTAATAATTAGTTTATTTTATATTTTCAGTTTTCATTTTTCATTTCAGTTTTAGTAATTTTCTTATGTAAAATTATACTATTAGTATTTTATTCATGTTTTAGTATGTATTAATATAATTAGCATTTATTTTATATTTCCATTTTTCGATTCAGATTAGTAATTTCTTCATGTAAAATTATACTATTGATATTTTTGTATTTATTAATATAATTTAGCATTTATTTTCATTTTTCATTTCAGTTTTAGTAATTTTCTTATTTTAAATTATACTATTATAGTATTTTACTAATGTTTTGAGTATATATTAAAATAATTAGTTTTTATTTTAGATTTTAATTTAAGTTTTAGTCATTTTCGTATATTTTTTGGTTTATTTTTGTTATTTTAATATTTCTTCTATAATTATTTTACTTTTAGTCATTTTAGTACTTAAAAGTATTTCACTACTACAACAATAACAACAACAACATTTCTAATTAGCATTTAAGTTTAAGTTGTTTCTCATCTAAATTATATATATATATTTATTATATATATATATATATTATATTTGTTTATATTGTTTTATAGCTTTAATTCACGTAAGGGAAATAAGTCTAAGTGAGGCAGCCATTTGCTAATGAGGAAGAGAAATGAACGTAATTCAAGACCCTTCTCGCATAACAGTTTTAATTTAACTTTTGCTTCTCAAGTAAATTTATGTTGCTTTAAAGGACGTTTGGATATTTTTACAGGAAAACAAGACAATAATACTAATTATAGCGATTACTGAAATGATGTTTTGCGGTGTGGTGAAGTCAGTGTTGTGCTTTCAAAGCAGGTTTCTTGCCAATCCAGACTGAGTCAGCACGCTCATCGTCCAGTTTCACACACACACACACACCATTAAAGCACATATATATCTCTTACGGTAAAGCTGCCCTTTTCTCTCTCGCCCTCTGTTCGAGTTGTTGCCCGCGGCCGAAGGCTTGTGTTCTCTTATCTGCTCTCTGCAGACCTTCATTTGCAAGCTGTATGTGGAGAAGAAGCAGAGAGTGGAATATGCGTAATATAAATGAAAGGAAATGACACGTGTTGTCCTTCCTGTGGAGGATTAGTTCCAAACCAGCAACGCGACACGAAGCCTGCGGCGGCATCTCGTTCTCTTCGCCTTCACACACCGCAGTCTTTCTTTCCCTCTTTTCAGCCATTCTTTTGCTCTTGTGCTTAATTTGTTTTATTCTTTCTTCTTCTTTCTTCTTGTCATCTACCTGAAAGTTTTTCTTGGAAATATAAAAAAATAAAAACAATTTATCACACAATTTTGACTTTTTCTCAGAATTGCGAGATGTAAACTCAGTTGTGAGTTATAAAGTCAGAATTGCATGATATAAACTCGCAATTGTGTCTTATAAAGTCAGAATTGCATGCTTATTTCTTGCAATTTATATCTCACAATCAGGGCTTGACATTAACACCCACCAACCCGCCAAATGCGGGTAGATTTCAGCTGTGGCGGGTAAGACAGTCACTCTCACTAGCCACTTTGGCAGGTTGAATATAATTTCAGCCTAGACTAATCAAAGGACTAATTCCTTATCGATTAACTTGAAGGCGGGATAGGCGGAATCGCGCTGAATGACAACAGAAGCGCTCTCTCTCTGTCGCGCTCGCGATCAGATCTTCTTGATCCTGAATAGTCAAATACACACAAACACAGATGTCAAAATGTCCATCGTGCGGAGTATCTCGTGTGAATACAGTCGGTTATGGCTTAAGTGGACATAAACAGGTGGGTAAAAACTGAATATGTGTCAGTATATTACGTCCATGCATTCAGCAGCCCAATTAAATACCTGTCTGTCATTAATGTTAATCAAACAACAAAAAATTTTAAATAAATGTTAATTAAACCTACTGTATCTGAAAAAAAAGAGTTTTGGCTCTTTAATTTACTATTGTATTTGTAATTTGCTAATTTACTTTTGTTCTTTTTATATAGCCTAACAAAAGTAACTTATAAAATTATAAAATTTATCATATTATGGTCATATTACCCACCCCTTGCCCACCCGTACATACCACTGATATACCATGTAGGCCTAGTCTTGTTTTGGTGGTCACCTTGCATGACGCATGGGCAAGGCCATAAATGCTCTTGTGACTTTTTTGGGTTTAATAGCTACACAATTATATTCTCTGACTTTATATCTCGCTTTTTCTCAGAATTGTGAGATATAAAGTCGCTATTCTGAGAAAACAAACGTCAGTCTTTTTTCCCTACAAGACATTATCGTCGATTCTGATTCTGATTCTGGTCTGCTCAATTCTGATTCAAACTCTCAATTCTGATTCCTCTGAGATAACTCAATTCTGGGAGGGCAATTCGGTTGCTCAATTCTGACAATTCTGACTTTATATCTCTCATTCTGACTTTATAACTCATTTACCTAACAATTCTGACTTTATAACTCAATTCTGGCAATTCTGACTTTATAACTCAATGATGGATTCTGATTCTGAATCTGATTCTGTCTGCTGACTTTATAACTCAATTCTGGCTTTATAACTCAATTCTGACTTTATAACTCAATTCTGACTCAATTCTGTGAATTCTGATTCTGGTATCTCAATTCTGACTTTATAACTCAATTCTGATAATCAATTCTGCTTTTATAAATTCTGACAATTCTGACTTTATAATTCTGACTCAATTCTGACACTCAATTCTGCTGCAATTCTGACTTTATACTCAATTCTGACTTTATAACTCAATTCTGACTTGATATCTCACAATTCTGACTTTATCTCTCGCAATTCTCACTTTATAACTCGCAATTCTGATTTTATTCTCACAATTGAGTTTATATCTCACAATTATGAGAAAAAAAGTCTGAATTGTGAAATAAAAAGTCGCAAATACCTTTTTTTATTTTTTGTTTCATGGCGGAAACAAGCTTCCATACTCAACAGACATTCTATTGATAATTTTATCTTATTCTAACTTGAATCCTAACACCTAACCCTAACCCTAACAGTCTACTAATACTCTAATGAGGGGTAGTTGATAAGTTGCTTATAGATAGTAGAATGTCTAATGTGGACCATTGAATAAAGTGTAACCCAAAATTGTTTGAGGGCTGTTCGGCAGGAAGTTTCTCTTATGCAAACAAACAAACAAACAAACAAAAACACTAAAAGCAAACAAGATTTTAAAACACAACGACTTCCTATGAACCAGTTCACACCTGAAAATGTTGATGCATTTTTTGTGCAAAAAGCCCAAAAATAAAAAAATAAAAAAATTCCACTGTAAAAACGTGCATCTTCCTACATTTTTGCAAAACTCAAAAAAAAAAAAAAAAAAAAACCTATACATGCACTGCAAGCCTGAATAAGTTGGCAAAACTTTGAGTTGCTTCAAAAAATTTAATTTAAGAAATTCAAAGTTTAAGTGAACAGAACTGTCAGATTTTTATTTTGTACTCATACATTTTGAGTACACATTCATACATTTAACTTTTTTTTTTTTTTTTTGTGTGTGTAAACATAGCTGGCTATAACAAGCTTACTGTATATTTATACTAGAAAACAAGACTAAAATACTGAAAACAATTGGCCAAACCATTTCTCTTAGAAGCCTTTGAGTTCTTTTTGAAGTCTTGGAATGCTGCCTACTTAGGGAGCTCACAAGGTTTTGGAACACACCGAGACATATGTATAACTTTTCTTACAAAGTAAACTTGCTCGCTAACTCACCTGGTACACTTATGATGCCGTGTGCTCGGGTACGAGTCCCGTGAAACACACGAGTCACGATAAACAGTTCAAAGACTTGAAGAAGCAAGCTAGAATTACATGGTTGCTTCAGAAAATTGGAGATTTGTGTCTCACATTTTTGTTTGCACTATAGACTTAGGGTAAATTTGTACACATGTTTTTAATATATTGAGTTTTTATACATATTAAAGCATCTCTTGATTCGTTTTTCTGCAGTTATGGGAGAGTCTATGCAACTACTGACCCATATCACCACACCATCGGCCCGGCGGCCACATACAGCGTGGGGACCATGGTAAGATAAATCCAGAAGAGTCAAAAACAAACACTCAAACTCATTGTGCACTTCTGTCAAAATTGTCTTAAGAACTGTTTCCCATGATTACGGACCACATATTTTCCATCGGATATGAGCCAGGATTGTGTTTCTGTGAGACGTTTTTTCCATGCCACGCTCCCTGGCGAGAGGAAGTCAGTCGGTTAATGTCTGTTTTTAGCTAGCGTTTGCAGCTAACATCAAAGATGAAGGCACTAATGGGCCGTCAGAGTGAGGAGAGCTCGTCTCTTCTCCGCTGCGTCGTTCGCTCTCTATTTCCCCCAAATTAACGAGCATGTTAACGCATGCAGCAGTGTGCCGTGGGACAGACTCGACTAAAGGACGGATGGTTCATTTTCAACCACCTCTCTCTATCAGAAAGAAAAGAAAAACGACTCTTATTTGGCACTCCGGCATGCATGCAATTTCTCAACGACGAGGACGTCAGCGAAATAAATTAAAACCAAATAAGAAAGAAAGAAAAAAAAAGCAGTAAACAGTTCCCCGGTGCAGCTGCTAGCTAAAAGCTTTCATTAATTAAGACGCTTTGTTTGAAACTCTCTTCATT
The DNA here is from genome assembly GCA_028476615.1 of Culter alburnus. Taxonomy (NCBI): domain Eukaryota; kingdom Metazoa; phylum Chordata; class Actinopteri; order Cypriniformes; family Xenocyprididae; genus Culter; species Culter alburnus. Next base: position 456,849 of record JAOTNS010000084.1, on the reverse strand, counting down.
TACTTAATTAAGACTGTGCCTGTACGCTTTTCCTTAATTCCTGCTTCCCTGCAAATTTCCTTCCTTGTTTCTTCCTCAACAGTGAGAAAAATGACCCCATCACGGAGACCAAAAGCCCCGTCAGCGGCTCTGTTCCAAAACATAGTGAGCTGCCTGTCTAGTGCTTACAAAGACAGTTTGACAGCATTGAAAACCACTAGACAGAGCACAGTTTTACACTTTTTGAATCAATCACAATTTGAATCAGCACCTTTAAAATTGTGGGGGTTTTTTCTTAGATTGAGCTTTTTATTGTTGGTATTTGGTATATTTAATGGTATTTATAATCAGTTTCTCTGTGTTTGTCCACCAATTTTGATGGATATTTTTGATGCAGTTCATTCACAAAGTTGACTTTGTTCCTCAGTATTTTTTGACTTGTGTTTCATTGTAAATATCTGAACATTCTTAAATCAAGATGCATTTACTCAAGAAGCAAAACAACAAAATAAAAATGATCTAAATCAAGATTATGCTTAAAAAGAGAACAATTATCTGCAGATGGGCTCAGAATTTTATTTTATTTTTTTCCCCTTTTAATTATGTTTATTTTCTTAACCCATTGGCAGACATTTTTGTCACTTAATTTTGATTAAAAAAATAAAAAAATTGTCGAAATGCATAAAACATTTTTTGGTAATTGAAATACAGATAAAATAAATAACATTTCAAAACTTATTGTTAACTATTAAAATATTTTTTTGTCATTGAAATACAGCTGATATAAAATAAAATTAAATAAAATATAAATGAAATTATATGAAAAACTTAATGTTAACTTTAAAAATTTGTTTTGGTAATTGAAATAAATCTGAAATAATGAAATATAAATTAAATAAGATGAAAAACAAACTTATTGTCAACTAAGTTATTACATATTGTTTTGGTAATTAAAATACAGCTGAAATAAAGTAAAATATAAATGAAATTATTGGAAAAACTTAAACTTATTGTTAACTAAACTTAAAAATAATTTTTGGTAATTGAAATACAGCTGAAATAAAGTAAAATATAAATGAAATTATTTGAAAAACTTAAATTATTGTTAACTAAACTTAAAAATAATTTTTGGAATACTGTAAAATATAAATGAATTTGAAAAAAATTATTGTTAACTAAACTATAAAATATTTTGGTCATTTAAATAAAAAATAAAATATAAATGAATTTAGATGAACAAAACTTTGTTAACTATACTATTAAAATCAGATTTGGTAATGCAATAAAACTGAAATAAAATAAAACAAATGTTAGATGGAAAAAGTGAAAAACTGAAAAGAAAAAAATAGAAATTTTGCATTGGCTGCTAACTAAGTACTAAAATTACTCAAACTAAAACAAATAAAAATAAATTGGAGCTAAATAGAAATTTACAACAACAACAGCACATAATACAATTACTAAAACTTAAACTAAGATTAAATAAATGCTATTTCAGAATGTCAGCATATACTGTAATAGTATATAAATTAACACTGTTCTTGGTTTAAGAATGTTTAGATATTTGTACTAGAAAACAAGACAAAAATACTGAAGAAAAAATCACTTTGTGCAGGCCTTTAAGTTATTTTGAAGCACCTCTATGATGTCTAGTTAGGGAGCTCACTAGGTTCTGGAACAGACCCAACTTGTCCATTTCTGTGTGTGTGTGAGTGTGTGTTTGAGTACTGATGCAGAAGAACCTGAGAACTCCAGATTTACAGAGTAATCAAACGATCCCTCATCTGTCAGAGAAAGAGCACTTTGGTTTTTGGCTCTTTCATCATAACTGATTAACGCGTCGGCGCGAGATGGGAGAGCTTTTTTGCTTTTAATAATTAGTTCCTCTGAGGTTGCATTAAATTCTCTTTGCTGGTTTTCCCAGCGTCATGAAATAGCAGAAGGCTTCCACCCAAACCAGCGAGCGGATTCCCCCTTAAATTAGCGAGAATTATCCTTTGAAGGTCTGGGGTAAATTACGCGTACAGTCCGGTATCACAGAGCGTGTTCGAAGACCATCGCTCGCTCCGACGCCTGCAAGCTTTCTACGTGCTAAACTTTAAAGAGAATAATTGTACTTTGAACAGCATCGACATTAATTTGATGTATCGTAGTTTGAGGTCTATAATGCTTTCAAAGGCGACCGATGCCATTTCTGCACAATACGAACCAGATGGAGCGTTAGTGAAATTGCTAGTTAGTGTCTCTGTAATGAGATACCAAAAAAACATGCTGATCCCTCCATGGGCCGCACAACCTCTTGATCTCACGATTATTAAAGTGAAGAAGAGAGAAGTTTTCTAAATCAGAGTTCTCATAGTTCAAAATCTGAATTTTATTGCTTTTCAATTCTGTCTGCATCAGCATTAGGGAAACACACACACACACACACCGTTAAATCAATGCTGTTATGGCCTGAGTGGAATAAAGTGCAACAGAGCCACCCACTTTTCTCATTCATTTTCCCTATAGGAGAAAGTCTTCATTATAGAGTCATAAGTCATGAACCACAAACTTTGATTGGAATCAAAATAAGTATTTGAAAATCAAGCACTACAGTATGAAAGCCCTTTTCTGCCACATAAGAAAAAAATCCTGCTCTGATAAATTATAATTATGACATAAAAAAGTCAAAATTATGATGTCATAATTGTGAGAAGTCAAATTATGAGTCAAAATTATAATTTAAAAAGTTGAAATGATTACATACCAAGTCAAAATTGAGATTAAAAAGTCGAAATTATGACATTAAGTCATAATTATGACTTAAAGTGTTAATTATGAGATAAAAAGTCTAAATTATGATGTCATAATTTTTGGCTTGGTATGTCAATTTTGACCTTTTTTCCTCATAACTGACTTATGTCGTCACTTTGACATGTCAATTCTTTTCTTATGTGGCGGAAATGGGCTTCCATGTTAAACAGTTCTTTTGGCACGATTCTGACAAACTTAATCAATCTCTCGCTTTTTTTCTCTCTCTGTGGAAAGCTATCGTGGATTTTTTTCTTTTGTTATTGGCAAAAATGGGAACACAAAAATTATATTTGTTGTTATTACCTTGAAGTACACACAATATTACAACTTCCGCTTCTGAGAACCCTGGAAATGTGAAAAGGGTCCATTAGTGGAGATTTCTTTGCAGAATCATGGGTTCGCTCTCAGAAAAATGTGCGAAACTTGTACCTTTAGGGGTACAATAGCTTTTCACTAGGGCAGTACCCATACAGGGACAACTTTTTGTACCTTATTTACCCCTAAAAGTCCATAGTAGCACCCTAATAGTGTGTGCACACCAAAAGTGAATTTAATTATTTGCGCGAGTAGAGTAGATTACATACTAAGTCAATGCAAAGATGCGAATTTGAACCCAGACACATCGGCATTTGGCTTTATTGGCATATTTGGGACTTCCACAACAGGTACAGACAAAGACTATAGAATAACACAAGATGCGTCAGTCGTATTGTTTTGAATAGGAGAAAGTGCAACGCACAATATGGCGGAATAAGTCCCGCCTTCTAAATAAGAGCCAATCGCCGACTGGTAAAGTCATCGCGTAACTGCAGCGGCCGTTAGAAGCTCCGGTTCCTATAGAAACAGTCAGACGAGCGTTTCCTATAGAGATGCCATGATTTGAGCGTTTAGAAACAAAATTTTAAGACAGTTGTTGTCAGATTTCATTGGTGATTTCAAATATGAGATTTAATGGAAAGCTTGGCAAACAGCTTTGGAGAATTTGGTGTTTCCTCATTTAAAGAGATAGGAGCTGCACTTGAATGCCCGAGAGGCGTTTCAAAGATAGCCGACGAGTGAAATGACTTGTCTTAAAGGGACATTGGTACAGGGCAGCAATAGTAGTTATCTCTATGACGGAAAAAATGGCAGAAAGAAATGCTGTTGTTGATGCGCGTTAAGACACTCCTCATCGCTCATGTTTTTATTCACACGAGTGCCGTGAAAAACAAGTGATCCCACGAGTAATTTAGACAAATATTCGCTTCGCTTTTGGTGTGCACACACCGTAAGGGTACATATTACTACTCTAAATAAGGTATACAACACTGTCCTTTTTTTGGGTACTGCCCCAGTCAATACCCCTATAGAGAAAATGAATGGGATTTTTACTCATGGAACCCTACTATTACACTCTGTTCTAAAGGAAGGAAATTTGAGGGAGCTGGAGTTCCGTCGTTGCCGTGGCCACCAGCTTGACTCTGATTGGTGCTCTGTCATCTTTGATGTTGCAGGCGAGCCTGTACAGAGGAGGCTACAGCCGCTTCACGCCCTACTAGAGAGACTAAACCACTGATTACGCAAACTAACACTCAAAACCACTAGACTCGCTCTGCTACACGGAGTACGATTTACTAAAATGCTTCCAGGTCACCCGATGACCTCATCCCGACGACAACTCTGTGGACGTTGTGGAAATCAATGGGAAAATCAGAAGAGCAGCTCGTAAATGTGGATTTACTTTTTTTTTTTTTTTCTTTCAGACATGGAAATGTTTCCTTTTTTTTGTTTGGTCTGCAAAAGCTTGTTAAAAAGAGAAGAACAGAAGCTATTTAGATGTTTGGCTTGGGTTTTTGTTCCATCATTGATCATTTTATCGGGTTTATCATGTATATAAGCTGCTAGTGTGAATTCAGACATGAGACAAAAATATCTCAGGACTCTCTTCAACTTTTCTCTGAACACACAACCGTCCCAGCAGACATTCAGATTCACTGTATCTCACCAGATATCGCCAGCATACTCTAGTCTACTAGTCTCTGTGGTCTGTATGAATAAGCTCATCTTATTTAGTTGCTGGTATTTTATTTGAAGGGTTTCTACGCATGTTGTTCCAGAGATGAGAGGATTCGTCACGTTTGCACTAACAGATTTACCTCTGTACACAGTGGACAGGTCTAACTCACACTAACTAATGCTGAACGTGTGTGTGTACATATACATTAATATATTAAAGATTAAACCGTCATATGATATTCAAAGGAATTTTATAGGTTAACAAAGAGACTTTGGGAGCAATATGTAGACAGAAAGGAGATTTTAAAAAAATATATATGGAGAAATAGTTAGATTTAAAGGGATAGTTCACCCAAAAATGAAAATGATCCCATGATTTACTCACCCTCAAGCCATCCGAGGTGTATATGAATATCTTCTTTTAGATGAACACAGTTAGAAAGATATATTTAAAAAATATTGTGGCTCATCCAAACTTTATAATGGTAGTGAATGGGGGGGGGAAGTAATCCACATGGCTCCAGGGGGTTAATGAAGGCCTTCTGAAGCAAAGTGATGGGGTTTTGTAAGAAAAATATCCATATTTAGTTGCCGCCGATAGCCTAGTGGTTAGTGCACCGACACATGGTGCAAATGCGTTCACGACGACCCGAGTTCGATTCCCATCTTGAGGTCCTTTGCCGATCCTACCCCCTCTCTCTGCCCAATTCTTTCCTGTCTGCTCTCTACTGTCCTGTCTGAATAAAGGCACAAAAAGCCCATAAATAGAAAAAAAATAGAAAAAAATATCCATATTTAAAACTTTATAGTCTAAAATAACTAGCTTCCGGCAAACGGCGCAGGATGTCAACACTGCACCTAGGATGGTCTGAGGGTGAGTTTATCATGGAACAATTTTCATTTTTGGGTGAACTAGGCCTTTAAGAAAACTTGAAGAGATTTATTAAGACATGGGGAGATTTTGGATATACAGAGAAGTTTAAAAAATAAATAAAAATAGACTTTTAGTGGGAGACATGGGGAGGTTTAGGCTGATATATGAGAGAAATTAAGAATAATAATAATTAGATTTAAGAAAATATGTAAGGGGACATGTGGAGGTAGACAAATAAAGATGTACAGGAACACAAGGAGAAATGGATAGATTTAGAAAAACACACTGAGATATACAGCAGAGCATAAAGAGACAGAGAAAGCAGGAAAAGTGATGTAGGGAGACATGAGGAGAGCATCTGTCTGCTGAGACTTTCTAGTCTTCATCAGATGTCTTAAGAAGGATACTCCAGACCTTCAATCTGGATGAATTAATGTTAAATGTGAACGAGATCAGCGCGAGCGCAATACACACTTTACATGAGACCTTAATTCGTGTGACATTTAGAAGAATTAAGGTGGAAACTCTCAACATTACAGTTCTGAGCTCAAATGTTATGATGCTTCAGACTAATATAACTTACATGTGCTGTGAAAGATGTGATTTGATTCATGTAATTAGGGCTCGATCTTTAATGAGATTGAACTTTGAGTGCTGCGATACATTTATACTTTAGGCTTAAAATAAGTGTAGGTAAAGTTAACAATGTTTACACACAAGCATATCAGCAGATTCTTTCACTCTTAAAAATAAATATTCCGAAATGGAGTTTTCGCCGTGATGTCATAAAGGGCTTTCGCACTGGGTTGTTACAGGAACTAGCCACCAGGTCGTTCCCCCAGGAACTAAATTTCCCCTAGGGCCGTTTTCCTGGTTGCATTCGCACCACCAGTAGGAACTCTGAAGTGTCGTAAGCCGACCGGCAGCGATGTCATTTACTTGCGGCATTAAAAAACATCCAACAACTTCGGCGTCGGTCCATATATCACTGTTTCCCATGTTCATGGAGTAAGTATATGTAAACTGTGTTTTTACATGCCTTTATAAAATGGCGGGTGCTGGTATTTCATATAGCATGTGTTCGGCCATATTTGCAATGCCTCCGGGCAGCTATTTTGGGCATCCAAGACCAAGTCCTATCTTTGAATGGGGGAATCCTGAAATCTCAAAAACCAATTGGCGAACTCACAATTAAATAATTAAATAATGTACAAAATCTGACATGAACTGTCCCATAAATGTTGTTTCTTATGCTCAAATAGCGTTAAAAAGGTGTATTTTTCAGGCTAGATGAGCCAATACGCATGTGCAGTCCTAAGCGCAAGTCTGAGGTTTCAATTGGAATTGGAGCTTCTAACGGCAGCTGCAATGACGCAATGACTTTATCAATCAGCGATTGGCTCTTTTACTTAGAAGGCGGGACGTATTCCGCCATATTGCGCGTTGCAGTTTCTCCCATTCATAAGTAATAGGAGTGAACAAACTTTCTATATCTATATTCTTTGACCCTACTCTGAATAGGAGCTAATTTAGTTCCCCCAAAAGGCGTTCCTATAACTAAAATCATTCCCAGTTCCTGTGGTGAGAACACGATAAAAAGTGGGTACTTCTGTCAACAGTTAGCTATAGGAACTATGAAAATGTTCCTCAGGTGCGAAAGCCTCAAGGGAAGAACCATTTTAGGATCCTCAAAGAACCTTTCAGTCAACAGTACCATTTTGTTTTTCTTAGTGTGAAGAACATTTAAAAAAATCGAATCCTTTCCACTATAAAGAACCTTTTGTGGAATGGAAAGATTCCATGGATGTTAGAGGTTCTTTATGGCGCCAGCAATGATAGAGCTGCACGATTCTGGAGAATCACGATTTTTTGGATTCAAATAGAGATCACGATTCTCCCACAATTTTGAACATACCATGTTATTTACAAGAGGTTCTGACAAAATACTAATTGCTGGAAATTTTTTTATTAATTTGAATGAATTATTTAAAAAGAAAAAAAAAAGGAATTCATTCAAAGACTCATTAATAAACTTGTTTCATTGCTGGAATCAGTGTTTTTGAACAAATCTTTTGAATGAATGTTTCAATGACATACATTTTTAACAGTCCCTTGTCGCCACCTAGTGGTTTAAGATGTAATTGATACAACCGTTATTTGAAGCGCCAAGTTAGTTTCAAAAGGTGGTTTGCTCTATTTTGATCACTATCGTAGACATCAATGTTTATATCCTAAATTTAAACTTATATCTCAGTACTTCTGTGATAATTTGAATATTTGCAACACAGAAATAACTACTCTGTGGTTCAAAACTGCTCTCTCTGACTGCAGCACGAATACAGATTTGAATGTTCTGTTATGATTTTGTAGACAAGGGTGAATCATTGTCATTAATAAATAAGATCACGTTTTTTGAATCGAGATCGCAATCTTTTTACTATTAATTGTGCAGCTCTAATCGATGCCAATAAAGAACTTAATTTTTAAGAGTGTTAAGAACATCTTATTTCAATTCTTTTTTTGTCAAATCTGCTGCAGATTTTGGCATCTCTTAAAGTCACATTCCTTTATAATTGATGTTATTTCTGTCAGCCAGAGCACAGAGGCGTAAACAGATGTGAGCAGATGCTGTCTGTTTGACCCCGTTTACATAGCATTAACATTGTTTTTTGTGATGGTTTTTATGATATTCAGGGGTTTAGCTTGCAATTTTGAGAGAGCTCTTGACAATTTTCGGTTTACATATTTTCAGACGTTAAGGGCTGGGTCAGTTTATGACCAACCAAAGAGCAAGACTGAAACCTTTTTTTTTGCTCTATAAAACTTCTTTTTAAAAGGGAAACACTTTGGTCTAAATATATATATATATAAAAATCTTCTCTGAAGGGAAATTGTATTAAAGTGTAAAAGAATAGTTTACAATCTAGTATAAAACATGTTTTTGCCCTGAATTACGGTGTATTTAATTCTCAACAGCTGCTGTCTGTTTTCCTCTCTGTATTTCCTCCACTTTTATTCTGCTTTGACCTGTTAATGCTGCTGCTGCTGCTGCTGATGTTCAACAAGAAAGAGCCTCTGTAGATGTGAAAGATGTGAATTGTTGTTTATTTCCACTGTGTCGACTCACATTAATGTACAAAGAACCAGCAGATGAGTTTAAATTACACACATGTATTTGCTTATTGTTTTGATATACTGTATTATTAATCACATGAGGGGTCATATGAGCTCTTTTACACCGTATAGTTATTCTGCAGCTCATAAAGTCAACATATCAGCACAAGGATTGATATGAATATTATTATATTATACTCACATCTATGAAATCTTCAGGTCTCGACTCATTCAGACCAGCGTGTTTACCTGCTGTTTAAGCAAAAAAATAAATAAAAGACACGGTTTAAAAAAAAGCAAAAAAGTTTGTAAATACATGTATATATAACTTATATCTTCCTAAGTGTTTCAATACACATATATAGTGGATTTTATGTGTCTGAAAATAATATTTTAAATTCTATGTCATTCATTTTTCCTTTGTTTGTTTTTGTCTGAGGGTTTTGTCAAAAGTACTTTGGTTTGATATATTCAACACTGTATATGATGTGGTCTTTTTGCCCATGAAAATGATATTTGATGTTTATATATACAAGTTCATTATAATTCATGAATATGTCTACATAAAATAAAGAGCTTACATGAGCTGGGGTCTCTTGCTATATAATATATATTTATTATTTTAAAATCATAAATCATGTTCAATTGTCAATTGTGTCCTGTAAACATGAAAATGTCAATTGTTGATTACTATATATATATATATATATATATATATATAAGGATGATTTGTATAATTGTCGAGTTGGTGACAATCTAGTAAATAAAATACAGCGGCTCCAAAAACTTATTTGGACACATTGCAATGGCTTTTAAACAATGTTTAAGAAATGCTGTGCTTTTTGCTTATTTTGTCATTGTCATTCATACATTACACTTGCTTTGATATTTTGTTATACAATATACCCATGACTAAAGGATAACTTCTCTTGCCCTTATGTCATTTAAAAATGGTATTTTATCTTGTTTTCCGGTTTAAATCATAGACTGTAAAAAAATATAATGTTTAAACATCCTTTCAAATGTACGAGAAGCATTTTTTTTTTTATCAACATCATAAATTTGTGTTAGATTCTTAAAAACAAGCAAAAAAGTTTGTAAATACATGTATGATTCTCTTCCTAAGTGTTTCAATACACACATATATGGATTTTTATTATATTAGATCTATGTTCGCTTAAAACAAGAAAACAAACAACATTGATTAAAAATGACTATTATTAATACTATTTTTATTGCTTTTTTTGCTGTTTTTTGTATGATTTGTGTCTGAAAAGAAAGAAAATGTTGAAATTCAAAGTTATTTTTCATTTATAATCTCCATAAAAACGTTGAAATTTATTTCAATAACATTCACATTTAGATTTAAAACTTGATTTGTTTAACCATGTTTAACGGCATGAGATTTCTTTTTTTACAAACAGGGCCGTAGCTAAGCTGGGGTTGGAGGTTCCTTCTCCTTTGAAATCGCATCACAGGTGGTGAACTCCCTCGATTGAATTTGCGGGGGCCTCCCTGAAAGCTGGGGGCCCCGAGAATCATAACCATCTTTTCCCCCTCTATAAGGTTGTCCTAACCATAGACTATAAAAAAAAGATAGGTGATGTGTCTCCACTTCCTTCCACTGTAGAAAAATGCAGCCAAAATATCCCAGAAACCATTATTGCCCATTACGTTGTTTGGAGCCTGAGTCTGCATAGTAGGGATCCTGAGGTGGAGCCGCGATATCAAGGTCCCGTCCACACTCCAGCAGACTCAGGGTACATTTACATGACAATGATGTACTAAAAACAGAATTTTTTTTCCTTTGAGTTTTTTGCGTACAGGCGACAATGTTATCAAAACGATCCCCGGATCCGTGAAAACGACTAAAATGCTGTAGTATTCATGCCAAGCCAGTAGATGGCGATGTCACTTTGAAAAAAAAAAAAAAAAACTATGCGCATATAGACTGAGCAAGTAATATGCATGCACACATGACGTCACCGTTTTTACACATTCTTGTAGTTTACATGGAGACAATAATGGTATAATTTTCAAAAACTTTTTTTCAGTTTTTAGTTAAATGGAGTTGTGTAAACGGCCCCTCAATCGCAAGCACAGCTGTCAATCATGACATTACACCCCTTTTTTATAACATCAAATAACTAACTAAAATCAAACTTATTGGAAAAACTAACACTTGAACAAAAAAATTATTTGAAGTGTAATTTCTTTTTTGTTTTTAGTTCGACTACATGGACAGGGCGGGGTTTATGACCTATACTGCAGCCAGCCACCAGGGGGCAATCAAAATGTCTTGGCTTCACTTTTCAGGACGCGTGTCGCACACTTGGTCCAAACACTTTTTGGGGCTGCTGTAAATTTCACCCTAAAACTGAAATATGAAACGACAATAATCACTGCATTAATGCTCATCCATCTGCTTCTGCTTTTTCAGTAAATACAGCGAAAGAAAAACAAAAACAGAAAGAGCGAGAGATCTGAAATGAGCACTTCAGGACAGCAAGGACCATCATGAGGAAAGGAAAACCAGAGGAGAATGAAGAAAAGTGTGTGTCGTGTGCCAGTGGAGAACATAAAGGACAAGAATATAAAACAGTTTAGAAAGAAAGAAGAAAACACATCCAAAAACATTTTTATTTTTCTATATGTTAGCGTTCATTGAGGGAGCAGAGACGTGTACGAGTCAGAGACGGACAGTAAACTGACACTGATATGACTGTGCAGGGATCCTCATGCTACAGCCCCGCCCACAACATCATCCACCAATCAGAGACAATATATGACGGGAGGAGTCAAAACAAGCTGAAGGCTGCATGACAATTGTGTTTCCTGTGGGTGGAGTCCTCGTGGTCTCTGTGATTGGTCGCTTTGCAACACTTCCCAGAAAGGCTCGCCACACGGACGGCACCACTTCCTGCACTCCAGCTCACGTCCGCATTGGTCATCCGTTCATCCGCTTCTTGCAGAAAGATTGCAGTCAGACCACTTTCAGGATTTGATTCATCCCATGTGGGTGGAGCCGCTCGTTCACTTCCTGTGGCTGATGTCATAACTCTCCTGATTGGCCACGCTGCTGACCAACTTCCTGTGGTGTTCCTGGTTGGGACTCTGAAACTAAAGATGTCAACTACTGATCGATGTTTTCCAGCAGTGGAGTAAGAGGTGGGGGTGTTGGTTCAGAGGGGGCGGAGCAAAAACTCAAATTAAGATTCATAAATGAATGCAACAATTTACATAAGAATGGTTTTACAGACAATTTACATTGATATTTGTTCTGTCGTTCATGTTTCATTTAGAAGACTATTTGTTTTACACTGCAAATGATTTATTATATAATGTTGGAAATTCTGTACGTACCTCGGTATTGAAAGTCACGGTTCGGTTTCTAATTATACAATTATATTTCAATTATTTTTCTACTTTAATTCATTTGTGAAATATAATAATTTACATAGGGCTGTCAAACGATTAATCACGTACATAATAAAAGTTTGAGTTTGCATAATATATGTGTGAGTACTGTGTGCAATTAATATGTATATATAATACACACACATTAATGTATATATTTAAGAGAAATATGTTATGTACAAAATATTTGTATTTATATATAATATAAATTATATAAAAATATAAATAAATACATATATTTGTAAATATTTCTCAAATATATACATGAATGTGTTTGTATTTATATATATATATATATATATATATAATTACACACAGTACACCCACATATATTAGGCAAACTCAGACTTTTTTGTATGCGATTAATCACGATTAATCGTTTGACAGCCCTAAATTTACATTTTTTTTCATTACTAATTTATTTAAACATATGACATTGCTAGCAGGTAAAGTAAATATAATGAATATATAAGCTAATATAGTGCATATATATAGAATGCTTCCTCTAGAGTTCATTTCTCTAGTGATCTAACATGCTGTGGACACTAAATGACTTGCCTGAGGTAAACGTGAGATATTATTCTCAAGCTGTTTTATTGATGTCTTTCTGCAGTTGAAACACAGGTTGAGAAATTACACGCATATCTAGATCGTCTCCTCTTCTTCTGCACTTTTTCCTGTTTTGGAGGTTAGCAAACAGCGTTGCATTACCATGAGCGCCCCCTTCTGGATTGTAGTGTGGATCGCCTGTGACTGACTGTATTCATCGTCTGACCGAACCGAACCGTGACGTCTGTACCGTGATGGTTTGGGACGAATACATGTACCGTTACACCCCTAATCATGATGCATTTTATTTGCCTTTTATTCACATTTATTTTATGCCTTTTATTTGCACTTATTTCAATGCATTTCAGTGAGTTGTAGATTTCTGGATGAGTTTCTATATTTACCACGATAGGACCACATTTATCATGAGCAGAATGAATTGCTGTGTAAATCATTTATAATATTTATGCAACAGCTTATGCAAAACAATGGTTGTGCATTAATACAAAAACATAAAGTGACGCTCCGTCCAAACAAACGTTCCCACCGTTTGGATCCTGTGCCGGGAGAGACGTTGATCAGTGATTTCCGGTCTATGAAACTCACCAGACTGAAGCGTGAGAGATTACGATGTTTACTCTTAAACCAGGGGACAAACTTCCAGCCAAAATGAACCGAACCGCGGATGCATCTAGTATTTAACTTTAAAAAAAAAAAAAAGAGAGAGAGAAAAGAAAAGTATTATTCATTGAATTATCATAGTGCTATATGACAAATATATCCACATGTTTATCTACGCCTACATTAAATGCTTCCTTTAAATGATGTTTTACACAAACAGTGACTGTTAACCTGTTCTTTGGTATATTTTGTCAGCTGTATGAAGTATTTCTGAGGGTTTGATACACCTGCAGGTAGGGGGGGAGGGGGGTGTAACGAACAGAGAATTTTATTTGGGGAAATGGCTGGAATTTTTAAAGCACATTTTCCCTTTCCACATGTTTTCAAGAATGTATTCATATATGTGAAGAGTGTAACAGTAGTTGTATTTGTACATACATAACACATTTATTATGGGGGTGACGGGGGTTGAGAGCAGGGGCTGTGTGTGTGTTTGTGAGTGTGTGCGATGTGGATTCATTTTAATCCAGTCATAATTAAATCATGCTTTATCATTCAGCTTGTACCCTCTGGTACAGTTATGTTTACACACTGACAAACATTGTTTTTATATTAAGCTAATTCTGTTTGCAGCTACAGGAAACCGTTGGCATGTTTAGAGTTTAATTACATGACACCATTTTCAACTAAAAACAGAGAACTTTTTATGCTGTTCATTTACATGACAACAGCGTTTTGGGGGTCTGAAAATGCAAACACTTGAAAACAGGTTTCAAAGTGGAAGTTTTTGAAAACTATACAGTTATCGTCTACAAAACTACAAAAACACGAATTGGTGAAAACGAATCTGTGAAATAATGCGTATTACGTGTTCAGTCTATAGGATGTAGTCTATAGTGTTTCTTTACAAAGTGACATCGCCATCTACTGGCCTGGCATGAATAATACAGCGTTTTTAGTCATTTTTTTTTGTGGATCCGTGTGAACGGGGATCGTTTTGATAACATTGTCCCCTATATGCAGAAAATGCGAAAGAAAAACGTCTCCATTTTTAGTACATCGTTGTTGTGTAAACAAACCCTGAGACTTTATTTAGTCCCTTTATTTAGCACTTTTATAATCTAAACCAAATCTTTACATTTATATATATATATATATATATAATTTTATACATATATATATATATATATATATATATGTAAAGTAAAATCAGATAATGTGTTCTGATGTGGTTTTATGACTTTTATCTGTTAAAAGAACGTTTACATTTACTGAATAATAAACAGTTTAGATCATGGATTCCCCAGCTTTTTTTTGCCGGTCGAATCCCTTTGACCTAAAATATTTACTTGAACACCCGAGTTAATATTTCAATAATTTAACAACATATTCACATTCACGGTTCTCCGTTGTTGGTTAATGGTCAAATGACATACAGGTAAGCAAATATTCTTTCTTTTTATTTTACATTTATAGTTTTTTATCAATATTTTGGAAAGTTTACTAATTTTATTTAATTTTTATAAAAGTTGACTAATTGTTGTTTTTTGTCATATATATATATAATATATATATATATATATATATATATATATAACATGTTTGTACTTTGTACATACTTTGTTTCAGTTAACATTTACTTAATTTCAAGTAACGAAAATATTTTATGGTTTTAGTTTGCGTTTAATAACCATGATTAGATCACTCATAAAGTTCTACACATCTCCATCCCATTTCTGTTTGTTTTTTAAACTCTTCTATTCTTTTGATGATGCTTTCCACATTTTGCCGTATTTAAATGCATTCCACAGAATTCCACAGATTACCCCTTTAAAATCAGCATAAAAAAATAAAGATTCCATTTGGATTTGCTTAAACTGGTTAAACTGGAAAGCTCACATACTTTTCATAGATCATATATTGTAATTCTGAAGCATCTACACTCATAATATTTACATCAGATATCACTTCACCTTATACGTGTATTATATTAAAAGGTCTGACCCAGGGTGAAGGAAGAAAGAGAATAACTGTGTGTGTGTGTGTGTGTGTGTGTGTGTGTGTGTGAAGTGAATGAGAGAGCATCTGTTTGGTTTTACCGCGGTAAACGGTTGTTTTTCTATCTCTGCTGTGCTGTAAATATCAGCCCCCTCTCCTCATACCTCTGCTCCACCCCAGCAAAATCTTGTATTTTGTTCTAAAACAATAAGGTTTATTTGTAAGGATTTTTAAAATCTATCTCTTTCTCATTTTTGTAAGCATTCAAATGATAAAATATCTTTGAAAAAAGGTTTAAAGTTGAAATACTGAAAGATAAAAATGTCTCTCTGAAGCCCTACAGATCTGTGATGGTATCAGTTTGTGTTTTCTTTCTCTTCTTCTATCGCTACAAGCCTCAGATGAAAATTCTGTTTGTTATTCTGACATTATTATCATCATTATTATGGCATCATATTTATTACTAAACCATTAATATGACCTTCATCATTATTATTACATAAATAAACTTGTCTACTTCAGCATTTGGTGGAGTTTATTTTGTCTGTATATTGTCTATAAATAGTAAATCATTTTTTAGTAAATATTTTACAGATAATGTTTTAATAATTTCCTTTCTAGTTGTATGTAGTAGAGCAGCAAATTCTGGAAACGTCTTTATAATTCAATACATGAAGATATAGTTATGTTAAATTTTAGTAGGGGGTCTCTTCAAAGGGGATCATTTGGGAATTCCACTGATTCGATTCGTAAAGATCTGAAGCAGTGTTTTGAAATTGGCCCATCACTATATTGTTGAAAAGTCATTATTTAGTCTTTTTTTTTCTTTTTTCTTTTTTTTGGCACACAAAAAGTATTCTCGTCACTTTATAAATATTAATTTAGAACCACTGTACTCGCATGAACTGATTTAAATATGTTTTTAGTACATTAATGGATCTTGAGAGAGGAAATGTCATTGCTTTGAATGCAGGCCTCACCGAGCCATCAGATTTCATCAAAAATATCTTAATTTGTGTTCTGAAGATAAATGAAGGCCTTACGGGTGTAGAACGACATGAGGGTGAGTAATTAATGACATAATTTTCATTTTTGGGTGAACTAACCCTTTAAAAGAACGTACAGTAGCTACTTTCCCCATCACCAATGAAATGCATATTTCTAGCATACATATGTGTGTGAATTGGAATCTTCACTGAGAGAATTCCAGCGAGTCGAACTGGACTTCCAGTCAGGTGAGTTCCAGTGTTTCCAGGGCGATGGGGAAGTAAAGGAGAGCATTTGTCTTCCTGCTTCCCCCTCAGGACTGTTAAGATGGAATGCACCTGTCCGTCGTCTAGGCAACCATTTACCTAAGAGAGGCGGAAACAGCATCGATCTCAATGAATCAGGCCCTGCAGATACACACATGCCGTTACACTGAGACTTACAGACCATAACGGACAATAAGCAAGAGTTTACAAACATCTCCATAAACACACGCTGGAAGCGCTGTCACAGTCCCTCACTGTCAGACTTCTGCTGCTCACCGATTTCATGCATTTAAAAACTTAGGCCTACAGAATAAAAAATGAATAAATGCCTCAAAAATTAACATCAAAGGAAATATTAGGGTGGACCTTTGACTCTCCAGTTATACACTATATTGCCAAAAGTTTTGGGACACCTGCCTTTATGTGCACATGAACTTTAATGACATCCCATTCTTAATCCGTAGGGTTTAATATGGAGTTATGGGTATTTTTGACCATTCTTCTAGAAGCGCATTTGTGAGGTCCGGCACTGATGTTGGCGAGAAGGCCTGGCTCGCAGTCTCCGCTCTAATTCATCCCAAAGGTGTTCTATCGGGTTAAAGTCAGGACAGTCAAGTTCCTCCACACCAAACTCGCTCATCCATGTCTTTATGGACCTTTCTTTGTGCACTGGTGCGCAGTCATGTTGGAACAGGAAGGGGCCATCCCCAAACTGTTCCCACAAAGTTGGGAGCATGAAATTGTCCAAAATGTCTTGGTATGCTGAAGCATTAAGAGTTCCTTTCACTCAAACCCAGACTCGTCCATCGGATTGCCAGACAGAGACGCATGATTCGTCACTCCAGAGAACACGTCTCCACTGCTCTAGAGTCCAGTGGCGGCATACTTTACACCACTGCATCCGACGCTTTGCATTGCACTTGGTGATGTAAGGCTTGGCTGCAGCTGCTCGGCCATGGAAACCCATTCCATGAAGCTCTCTACACACTGTTCTTGAGCTAATCTGAAAGCCACACAAAGTTTGGAGGTCTGTAGCTATTGACTCTGCAGAATGTTGGCGACTTCCATGCACTGTGCGCCTCAGCATGCGCTGACCCCGCTCTGTGATTTTACGTGGCCTACCACTACCACTTTACCACAATTGCTTCCACTTTGTTATGATACCACTAACAGTTGACCGTGGAATATTTAGTAGTGAGGAAATTTCATGAATGAACTTACTGCACAGGTGGCAACCTATCACTGTACCACACTTGAATTCACTGAGCTCTCCTGAGAGCGACAGATTCTTTCACAAATGTTTATAGAAGCAGTCTGCATGCCTAGGTGCTTGATTTTATACACCTGTTGCCATGGAAGTGATTGGAACACCTGAATTCAATAATTTGGAGGGGTGTCTCCATACATATAGTGCATCAATATATGTATGTAAATAAATTACAAATAGAGAGCTTTATTATGTTTACACACAAAGAATTTGTCTTGTGGCTTTGTCCCACTATATATTCCAGTGAATATTTCTGAAAGGCAGACACAAGCTAATGGACAGCTTAATTCCCAAAGACACACTGAAGACGTGTCGACCCTATAGGGGCATGTTGTCACAGACAACATTGTCTCCCCTTCATAAAACGCTCTATATGTTGCATGTTAATAAATCAATTGATGTAACAGATCCTAGAGTCGGCTACACAGGACCATTTCATTTATTGCCCAAGTTTTTGTGCGCAGTAGAGATTTCAGTGCGGCTTTACTGACATCTAGTGGTGAAATTATGCAACTGATTTAAAACTTGAGGTGGCTATCCAATAGATGACCATGTTTGAACGTCTTGAACATCAACATAAATCATAACAGCTGATTTATTTTCATAACAAATAATGTTTGGCCAGATAATGCTGACAAAAAAGCACTGTGGTAATACCATACTGAATGATTTTCGTAGTCAAGGTGAACTCAAACCTCTTACAACACATACCCGGTGTTACAATATATTCGGTTCCTGAGATATTATTTGGTACCACTGGGTGGCGCAGGTATGAATATTCATGAACTTCCCCTGTTGTGGGCGTGTCCTTGAGACAACGCGCAAAGGAATGGAACTTGCTCCTCAAATCGCAACTTGTTTAATGGATTTATTTCGATAAGGTAATAAAGTTTTAATGTTCAACTGCATTTGTTCACATTTTCAAAGCAATTAATAGTCTACAAAATCGTCTCAGCTGTTTGCTGGCATAGGTATTTACAGCAGAGCAAATGTGAGCACCTATAGTCTATTACAATTTAATTTCTTTGATGTGTTTGACCCTTTAAAAAAAAAAAAAAACTTGTGAGGCTCATTTCAATACCTGCTAGCTAGCTAGCTAGTTGTCATTCGGTGATAACTTGAGTGTTGACAACATGGACTGAAATAACCTCCACAAACTCTGTGGCCTAATAAAATATAAGCTACCCTGTGAATATTCATCCTTGTTTATTTCTTATTTTTAGATAAGGCAGTATAACACCGAACGACAAATGTTTTCCTTTTTGTCTGAACTTTATGATATGTAGCATTATCAAGTCATAGTAAGTGCACAATTTACTAGCCTACATAAAAAATGTAATATTATAGTCATAATGCAGTGTAATTGATTATTGATATGCTTTGTTCTGGTGACATTTTTTCTCAGAATTGCAATTGCGAGTTATAAAGTCAGAATTCAGAGGTATAAACTCGCATTTGTAAGAAAATGTCAGAATTGTGTCCTGACTTTTTTTCCCTCAGAATTGGAATTTTTGCGAGTTCTAACAATTCTGAGAATTTAGGTCAGAATTGTGAGGAAAAATCGCAATAATCTTTTTTTTTTATTATTCCGTTGTGGAAACAAGCTTCCATACAAAAACAGCTCAGATTATTTATCATAAACAAACAGTTAATGATTAACACAATGAAACGTATTACCTTTCGAAATAATCCATTAAACAAGTTGCGATGGCACTAATATTTTCAGTTCCATTGATTTGCACGTTGACACGCCCACAACAGGGAAAATTCATGGATATACTCATGCGCCACCAGTGGAACCAAATATCTCAGGAGCCGAATTTACTGTAACACCGGACGTGACTGTCTTATTTCACTCCTTTCTGTCATTGTGACTATCTCCGCATTGTCTCGACAAAAACAGAAAATAGGAATCAGCGATCACGAAGAACAAAGAAAACAAGAAGGATTTATTAAAAAGGGGATTTATTAAAAAGGTTATTTCTGAACAGACAGCAGATCTTTGTGAGTGGTTCATTTTTTGAAAACATAACCAGGAAGTGAAAGTAAAGGTTAGACTGCTGTAACGTTAGCTCTTATAGAGAAAATGGATCCACGGTCTGTAGAAGAACTATCTTGCGATTTACACAATGAGAAACTCGATTTCTTCTGTCTGGAGGACAAACAGCCTGTGTGTTTAGTGTGCAGAGATTCACAACAACACGACAATCACACATTCAGACCCATCAGTGAAGTGGTTCCATCTTACAAGGTAGGACAAATGTCTCTCTTGATTCTCTATCATTTTTACTCAACATATATGACCATATCAGTGTATTCTATAATGTTTTGTTTTGTTGACTTTTAGAAGGAGCTCAGTACAGCACTGAAATCCTCACGAAGGAAGCTTAAACACAGCGAAAACATTAAAGAAAAGTGTGTGGAAACAGTTCAGCACATCAAGGTGAGGAAACAGAATCAAGAGTCAAATATTTAACAATCCCAACACAAAGTATACTGCTAGTAACAGTTTGAACAAGCCTACTCTTTCTTTATTATGACTATTCGTATTATAGAATAATAGTCATCAAAACTATGAAATAATACAAATGGGGAAAGATGTAGTGAGCACAAAAAAAAGTCAAAATCATATATTTTATCTTCCAAGTCACCATCCTTTGCCTTGATAACAGCTCTGCTAACTCTGGACAGTCTCTTAAACATCTTCTTGGTTTGTAAAGACAATCAAACCCTTTAGATCAAAAGATCATGCAAAAAATAAATGTATTGTGTCCAGACGTTTGGCTGGTGGTGGTGATGTGCATGATTGAAGTGAATGTGTTTTGATTTCAGTCTCAAGCTGAGCGCACAGAGCGGCAGATTAAACAAGAGTTTAAGAAGCTTCATCGGTTTCTCAGAGATGAAGAAGAAGCTACAATCACTGCACTGAGGGAGGAAGAGGAGCAGAAGAACCAAATGATGCAGGAGAAGCTTGAGGAAATGAACAGACACATCTCAGCTCTTTCACACACAATCAAAGACATGGAGGAGATGATGACAGCCAATGACATCTGCTTTCTGAAGGTCTGATTTCAGATCATTGATTGATTGATGATTGATTGATTGATTGAGTTCTTGATGATAATTTTTGTGTTTGTTCTGCAGAAGTTTCCAGTCCCAATGGAAAGGTGAGTGATCTTCTGGTGTCTCTGGTCTCTCAAATATCCTGTAAATTTATTCAGTATTTTCTCCTGTCATATTCATTAATTGTAGTTAGTTGTACTCTAAATTCTCACATCATTTTAGTTGTCAAAAATAAAATTTTAGTAACTAAACATCTGTATAACCAAACATTTTCAAAAATGCATAAACATAATAATCATCAACCAATATTAGGGTTGTCAATTAATTACTTGACTCTAATTAATTAACTCTTTAATTTAATTAATTAGTTACAGGGAAAAAAAAAAAAACGTGTTAATTTTTAACGCTTTTAACACACCCACCTTAAACCTACATGCACTGCCCTCCGAAAGTTTGGAAACACCCCTGGCAAAGTGTGGTTTTGGACGATATCAGCATAAATCCTTATCATTTTTTGGTGCAAATACATTACAGTAACTTGACATTATCATTGAAGACCAGCAATAATAATTTTCATTTTGATTACATAATAATGGCAGTATATACATGTCAAAGCTGTGCCAGCTGTGATGCCTGGTTACTGGTTTAAACTTGGCCCAGGTTTGTAAAAGATTTGGGTCAGCACACCTTAATAGTTGTTTCAACAATTGATTTCCAATTAAGTTTAGAATACAATGAACCAATCAGAACCCAGTTTAGGTCAGATAGCTGCTAATGGTGGATATTTTGATGAATCGAAAATTTAAGTTTTTTTTCTATGTATAAACAGTTTATATAATAAAATATGTTTTCGTAGTTTGTGTTGTCCCTTATCAGTGCAAAATTATCACAAATTAAAAAGGATTCATGTCAATATTGTCCAAAACCCCACTTTTCTAGGGCGTTTCCAAACTTGGAGGGCAGTGTAGGTCATCTGACATTTCATACTGTTGATGGGGACGAACATGATGCAGGACAACAACTCACTGTGTGATGTAGCCTATAAATGCAGTTAAATGTCCCTAAAATTCAAGATATTCGGGCAAAAATTCCCCTGTATGAGTTTTTGTCTCATATCTACATCATACGATATAGTTCATACAGGACCACTTTGGCAAGTTACTTGAGTTTATTGAACACAATTTATCTTTGGCGGTATGGTTCCTTATGGGGGTTCTTGCTCCAAAATTAATTGAACTTACAAGAGCTTTAATGTTAACCCCCTGGAACCATCAGCTTGGAAATACATAGACAATTAAGACACTTAGTAATGTCTTTAAAAGCAAACATAATAATCGTGTAGATATGGCAGTGGGACTAGGGCTGGGCGATATATCGCATGCGATTGTCACGCGCATTTCGTCAGTAAAGCCGGTTCCCTGATTACCGCTAAATCGCCAGAACCGTAGATCACTGACAAGCCACGCAATATCGCGTTCATATCGCAGATAATGATAATGATAATGAACGCGATATTGCGTGGCTTGTCAGTGAACTATGGCTCTGTCTATTAAATGTCGCTCCATTTGAAAGCAGGTGATGGCGATTTAGCGGTAATCAGGGAACCGGCTTAACTGACGAAATGCGCGTGTGACAATCGCATGCGATATATCGCCCAGCCCTAAGTGGGACGTCTATACTGTAGCTTGGTTATGAGGATGAGTGTCTCTCAGCAGTGAGGTCCATGCCAGCCAGGACTTGAAAGCCCTAGTGATCTGAAACAAAAGAAGATGACAACCAGAAGGTGCACAGTAATATGCTCGTGCTTATAATGGGGAGGAAGTGAGGGTTGCGAGCAGTTTGAGCATACTTAACGAGCAGTAATGCCACGTAAATATGTCCCGTGTCTAATAGGAGAATGTGATTGGAGCAATTTGTTTAACAGTCCCGACTAATATGTTATTAGATATAACTCTTATACAAAGACAGTAAACCGTATATGAAAACGTATTGGCGTTTGCCATGTGGTTGATGCCCAATGTCGTGTTTGTCATGTTTCGCTTGGTCCCTTCAAAGTTGTGTTGGATTTTCTCAGCGTAAAGTTTGAGAGGTCCATCTATAATTGTTTTCCATGTTAGTAGAGTTAGTTTGTGGAGTTAATATATAGGCTACAATCTGTGTGTGTACACAGCTTTTTTTAAAAATGGCTGGTGCTGGTGTTTTGCGTGTATTCGGCCAATCAGCATACACTTACATCACTGGTAGTTCCTATTGTGCTGGGTTAGACCCTAATCTGAAGTAGGAGCTAATTTAGTTCCCCTAAAACACGTTCCTAGAACTAAAATCATTCCCAGTTCCTGCAGTGTGAACATGCCAAAAAGCGGGTACTTCCGCCATTAGTTCTATGGACTATGAAAAGGTTCCTCCGGTGCGAAAGCCCCTAAAAACTATTACAGTTTACCATTCAGCCTGTAGGTGGAAAATCTTAAGCACCATGTAATAAGTCCTGTGCTAAAAAAAAACTGAGCTTCTGAAATAGTAGACTTATTCAGTATGTTGAATTATCTACTTTCAGAATTATCTACCTTCACCAAGACGCACTGAATCCTGATTGAATAACAGCATTGCACTGGCAATGGCCAGTGGCATTTAGGAGCATGAAATAGAGGCAGGCCTGCTCCCTATTTAAAGCGACGCTGAGAGACATTGCTTTCCTCATTCATGAGGACGTCTTCAAGAAGCCTCACTGTGATTCAACTCTTTCAACGGTTGACAATTCTGTGCCGGTCACCTTTTGCTTTCCAGCAAAGACATGGAAAAAGCCACCAAGCCCTGCAGGGCTTGTTCGTGACCTATTGAGTATGGACGGCTATTACAGATGCATCTTCTGCCGAAGCTGCTCTTGAGGGCCCGACTTGACCTCACTGTGAAGCCATGAGCCTCAGGACTGTCCACCTCAGGATATCACTTGTTATTGGCGATGCCTTTGCTGGCATCTTGCCACAGCTTCCTTTTGCCTTCTCCTCTTAGCTGGAGAAAAATAAGCAGCGGCATCCTGAGATGGAATTTGATGATTCCAGTTGGCGAGCTCATGTCGGCTCAGTGCCCGTGTCCCTCCCACTATGCTGAGCCAGCCTCTTCTTCGGTTTCGTTCACTAGAATTAGTTCCCTCCCCTCCTTAGGAGCCCGCAGCCTAGTCTCTTTCAGAGCACCAAATGAGAAGTGCAACAACACTATGCCATCGTCTGCATTGGCCACAAAAGGCTCTACAGAGGACTCTGTGATGCATCATAGCGAAACTCTCCTGGTGCTACATTTCTTGGTTTCTTAAGTCAAGCTGTCAGAGAGCAGGCCATCAGAGACCTGCTCCATTTTTCCCAGAGGTGATGCCCCAAAATGATGGCCCAGTCTATCGGCCACACTATGGGAAGCTTGTTCATTTTAGGACATGTGGCTGACCCTCACAGACCTCAAGGACTCAGAGAAAGCTGTCTTGCTGATGCTCCAGTTAACCCAACTGGACTCTTTTGCAGCTCAGTTGAGTCCTTCTCAGAGGTCTTCTCACTTGCTTACTGAGGTTCAGAAGCAGTCAAAAGTAATGAGCCACTTCATGCCGAAATACCCTACTGGCTTATTTCGAAATAAGCACCCTCTCCCTTGCATTCTGGCTCTTCTTCTGTGCAGCGTTCCTCAACTAGACCTCTTCCAGTCACCTCATCTAGGGTTGCCAGGTTTTCACAATAAAATCACTCAATTGCTACTCAAAACTAGCCCAATCGTGGAAAAAAAATGTATTGTGGGGGGTAAAATTTGGTGGGGTTCCCCTAGTAAAATTCTCATTCCAGGGGCTAAATTTCATGTTATTTGGGGTCACGTCAACCCATGGACATGAAAAACAACCTGCTGCAACAGTCTTAAAGTAGACCAATTCCACGGAAAAACCATGGACTTGGCAACACTGACCTCGCCTGCCCCGCTGAAATAGCCAGAACCTTCGGTGTGTCCCAAGTACTCGTGGACAAAGCGGCATCCATTCCCGGAGCACTAAGGTCCCCACCCTTCAGGGAAAAAAGCCCAGGAGATCCAGTTCCATTCCTGACTGCTCCGGAAGGAAAAGGAAGCTTATTCAAATGTGCATTTGGATGTGCCTCTCGCCCCCCCTGCCTGTTGCGGGCGATGAGAGTGCAAGAAGTCAATGTGTGTTAACTGTTTCGCTGTCAAGTGCAATAAAGTTTTAAAACCACACAACTTCCTCCATATCAGAGCAATTCTCTTGTAACTCTCACATGGGCATGGGTAACCGGAATGTCTATCGCGGACATTTGTTTAGCAGCAGGATGGGCTTTGCTGAATATTTAGCCAGATCTAATAGTCTGGATTTTTCTTTGCTAGCTTCCCGGTTCCTGTCAGTACAAGAGATCTAGTTTGTGCAGGTATTGCTTACTCAACCTTCAACGTGGCTTCTATAGCCCGAGTATAGTCAACGTAATGTTCACCTGAATATCAACTACCCGTTCTGATCCCGTCATGACAGTTTTTAACTAGGTCCAGTAGGACTCAACTGAGGGGACGTAATCATTCTGAGGGGACACTGTTCGGTACATGTTGTTGCTTATGCAATTTAAATAGTGAAATAGTGTCTTCCTGTTTACAAAGCACTTCTTATGGGCCATTAGCTTCACTTGCATTAAGCAACCCTTCACAGTATCACAGCAAGATTTTATACATTCCACATAGCATCAGTTTTTGACGTAATGTCAAGTTAACCAAAATCGAAAGGGAACGTCTCTGGTTACTGAATGTAATCTTGGTTCCCTGAGATGAAGGAACAAGACATTGTGTTCATGCCGAGTTACTATTACTCAGATATTTCATGAGTTTATGATCATTTCAGTTGAAAGATTCTGAGGCAGTGTCGCTTTATATAGGGAGCGGGCCAGTCTCTCGTTATTCAATCAGGCTTCATTATGTCTCAGTGAAAGGAGTTTCGCCATAGCATCAGCTTCTGATGCAATGTTTTGTTCCCTCATCTCAGGGATGCGAGGTTACATTCAGTAACTGGAGACATTGATCTTGAACGTGGTTACATATCTGCGCATTAAAGCATTTAAATTCACCTGAAAGCTCTGGTCTCCATGGACCATGAGCCCTGAAGCGGTATACAACCTTACGCTGGGCAAACTGTGAAATATGCATTTTCAAAAAACTGTTTGTTTTTACTCTTATTCTTTAAAATATATTCTATAAATACAATTAGCACCCATGCTCCCATGGAGGAAGTGTTTAAACTGGCGTACTTCGTTGGCAAAATCTTTCTCAAGATCACATACATAATTTTCTTGGACATTCATTATATGCGGATGCAGACAGATCATACTTTGGTAACTGACTGTTATCCAAAAACCAAAATGTCTCTTGAAGTAATGAATACAGCTGTATTCTGAACTGACTGTCCAAATTTGTCTTTCGTATTTACTACTACATGACGTGCGAATCGGTGGGCAGGGCTAAAGCGGTGTTGTAGAAGTAGGTGTTGATCAACTTCTGCAAAGGCTATTACATCATAATGCAACAAAATCCAAAACATTTTGTTTGGTCAGCTTGGTTTCAAAAAAAGCTGTTTTTTGACTAAAAAGGCATTTTTTGAGTTCTGAAACTTACAGGATATTTTTATAGTACAGTGAATTCTTATATGTCAAAAGATAAAGGAAAATGTCTCAATTCATGACCCCTTAAATGCTTAATACATGCTCGTCAATTGCCTGTTGTTTTAAAACCTCTGTCCAGTAAATTACTAGAAATAAGACTTTTAGGTCAATCAAATACATGCATGGGATTTGACAGTGAAAATACAGTGAAAAACCTGATTTCTGTGGATCACTACAGCTTAGTTTAACCTGAATTAAACCCTTGACACAAAGCCACTGCAGTTCTGACTCATGAATGTTCTTCCAGTGTCCAGAGTTCAGAGCCGGATCCACAGATGGCTTCTGGAGCTTTGATTCATGTGCCACATTACTTAGGCAACCTACCGTTCAGAGTCTGGAAGAAGATGCAGGACATCGTCCAAGACAGTGAGTCTGCAGATGATCTGTGCTGTTACACACACACATGGGGGAATATTTCCAGATCTAATGATGTCTGTTGTGTTTGATCAATAGGATAAGTGTTCATAACCATACACAAATTATGAATTCACTCTTGATCATTAAATGAACATCAGAATAAAAGCACCTGTTGTTTGTGTCTCATCAGCTCCTGTGATTCTGGATCCAAACACGGCTCACCCGTGTCTCATCCTGTCTGATGACCTGACCAGAGTGAAACAGGGTGGGAACAAACAACTGCTTCCTGATAATCCAGAGAGATTTGACTATTATCCCTGTGTTCTGGGTTCAGAGGGATTTAACTCAGGAACACACTGCTGGGATGTGGAGGTTAAAAAGAGTTCACGTTGGAGACTTGGAATAACTACAGCATCAAATCAAAGGAAGGGAGGTGATTTCTTTAACACTGATGTCTGGAGCGTGCAGTACGGACTGATCGAAGAGTCTGGTTTTCTTGTTAAACAGTATCTTGAGCGTGTTAGAGTTGATCTGGACTATGACAGAGGAATGGTGTCATTTTCTGATCCTGTATCTAACACATATCTACACTCTTTCACAACCACCTTCACTGACACGGTCTCTCCGTTCTTTTATAGTTTTTTCCCTCTGAGGATCTTACCATCAAATAGTTAGTAAACGTTACACCTGGCTGTAGGACTGGATCGATATCACATGAGTCAGAGTGCTGTTGATCTGAATATCAGTACAGCTGTGATTGGGCTGCAGGTGATCACATGACTGATATCCAGCACTACAGCAACACTGAGTGTGTCATATTGCTTTTATACAACAGATCAATAAACAAAGGGCCAGATTTACTAACAGTTTGTGCCAGCGCAAACCTTCTTTTGAGGTAAAAAAAAAAACTACTGTCCGGATTTCCTAATGACACGCAGTGAAGAGCTGAAAAGGCAGCACGGTTATTTTTGCAGCTGACCTTATTGCATATGCATTTGTTTGAGTTTCCTTTTCAGACAAAAACAAAAATATGGGAGGAGAGTATTTAAATGAATCATGCAAGGTGATTTACTAAGGTTTGCGATAGATCACGTGCAGAACTTTCCACTCCCATCAGCGTTTTTTTTTTTTTTTTTGGGAATTGCGCTTTTACGCTAATTTGCCCCGTTTAGTAAATCTGGCCCAAGAAGTTAATATCAGGTAACTTATTCAGACACAATATGACCAGATATTTAGTTTATTTTTGTTCTGAATGAAGCCGAGCAGGATAAAACAGAACACCAAAACACGCAAGTCCTACCTACAACAACTGAGATAAATGAATTAACTACACCAAAACTCATTTGCATTATGCCTATACACCAATGGCGTGCAGTCCATATAAACTGAGAATGTTCTGCATACCCAAGCCATTCATGGACTCGCTAATTAATATTCACTTGTTTGAGGTATACCATAAAGCTCACATGATAGAATATTGGTAATATGTATGTAACTGTTCGTCATTTATTTATTTGCCAAGCCACAGTAATTTTCTTCAAATCTGCCAGTTATGCAGGCTTTCGGGTAAGCGGATCCACAACAGCTTTGGCGACTACGCTCTGTTATGTATCGTCGTCACTGTTACGCGTTCTCATTGGTTTGCTGGCAAATGGAGGATTTCATGCGCAGAGAAAGCTGTCCGAGAATCACTCGCCCAAGCGGAAAAATGCTTCTACAGCCAGATATCAATCACCGAAAGTCACATTGTATTTGATGCAAAACTAACTAACCTAAATCAAATGGGGAAAAAGTCATAACTGAAACTATTTTCATAGTATTTAATTTTCTCCATAGGGAAATTAATTTTTTTACAAAAACATATAAACTGTTAAAGACAGTAAAAGACTGTAAACTTAATGACTGTAAGTAGACTATTGTAAATATCTGAGGTTATTAATCGATAGTCTGTGTGTTTGTTAAAGTCATCAGTTCGCATTATTTCAACTTGTTATTATTTATTATAATTATATTTTATATTTTACTTATATTTTAGTTATAATAGGCTACTTTTATTTATTATATTATACTTAGTTTTAATTCTTAAATAAAAAAATATATATTTCCGGCTTACATTTAAATTGACACCTGCCAAGATGTTTATTTGTCATCTCTGATTTAGATAGTTTCCTAAGCCGATGCCGTTTAAAGGTGAAGCATGTAGTTACTGCGACACTAGTGGCACATAGCGGAATTACAAAAATACAGCATATTTTGCAAATGCCCTTTTCACACATTGTGCCTCCCTCAACTCAAACATCGCAAACACAGTTCTTACAGGTGCTTGTGAAGGCATGTCTCAACAGGTAAATGGCTACTTTCAATAAAAGGTCCATTATATTGGGAATACTTTTAGCTGTGTTGCTATGTGTTATGAGAGCAAGCAATTGAGTAGCTTACACTTGTTAGAGCTAATACGAGCATCACGCTCATTATAAACCGATCCAACGTGTCTGCACCGGGCACATTTTTTTAAATGATACGCCACACAGCATACCCAGTTAAAGAAGTCACTGTATTACACTTCGTAAACCAGAGTCACAAAAGCTCTTCAATTGCACCAAAAAAAAAAAAAAAATAAAAAAAAAATAAAAAAAAAAAGTAAAAGCAATGCATACTCTATTTGTCAGAATTTACTTGTTAAACCACTTTCTTATATCCGTGGCGCTTTGCTTGATAAATGTTGCATATCACCGCCAACATTTGATTTTGAGATTGTGTGCAATGAGCAACTGTGTAAAGGAATTCGTATGACAAAAACACAGCTACTTCTAACACAAAAATATAAATAATGAAATGTCTGCTGCTGGAGACTTGCCATTGGCTGTTGTATTTGAATAATTAATGAGGCAGGTCTATGCAAGAGGTGCTGTTTTGGATGTTTTTAATAGTCATTTATAAAAATTCCATTTTGTGGAATGAATGCATTCATGTGTTAAATATGAATTTTCTGTTAAAAGATACTGTTATTTAAAGTTACCTTTGTAAATATTAGTGTTCCTATGAGCTTCGGTTAGGAATGTTCGATTCCAGGTTGAGTCGACTCGATTCTAACTCCTACTGTAGGAGTAGATGGATTCGACTTCATTTACTTTACATCAAAACGGTCAGGAATAATACAATAATGTAGTCATTATTACACTATTTATTTTTTCTGTCACTGAGCCTTAAATCCCCTTTATGAAAACACACTTTTCGCGTGAATCCAATTTAGACCAATTTTCATTACTTTTAATAGCTATCAACATCGTTTTCTAGTTGTTGCGATACCTATTTTTACACAGGTAAAAGTCACGGGAAACAGCAGTGGTCGAATATTATATCAGAATTAAAAAACAAGAAAGAAAGTGGGCGTGGTTTTTAATGAATTCATCTCAGTATAATGGTGGGGTGTTGACGCTAAATACCATGATCATTGTCTTAAAAAACTGCTCTCTGACAGGAGAGTCTAAGATATTTACAAATTAATACAATACAAAAACCAATGCAAAAATGTACACTGATGTGTTTATTCTTTATGTGAGTTTTTAATGATTTATAATTAGTTTAATGATTATGAACACAAATTAGGTTAATCATGGAAAACCATATTTATATGGCATTAATATACCATTTAATTAAACTACAAAGCTGGCACGGAGGTATGTACAGTATAATTCTAAACTAAAGTTACTGTGACTGTTATTTATTTCTAAAGTAAGCTACATGTAGGATAAAAAGTCTGTGGTTTTTTTTTTTTTTTTTTTTTTTTTTTCCCCCTCCCTTTGCTGGAATCCACCCCAACTCTAGTGCCATTCAGAGTTGAGGAATCGACTCTTTTGGAGTTGACTCCCCATGACTAGTTTTAGAATACTTCAATAGCTGTTTCCATCCAAAGTTGCGAATTTAACTTATTGTGCAAAATGAAAATATTGCATAAAACATTTGTGAATAAAGCACCGTTTCCATCCAGTGAGTCGGAGTACAAAATCGTCACTTTCTGATAAACTGGCGCTAAATATCACTAAGAATAGTAGGAGAAGCCACTGTATATAATAATTTTCATATATAATAAATTACTTGTGCCTCAGAGCGAGCAGACAGAACGCAATAAACGCGGTCATGTTATCTTGCTTTCAGAGGCAGATGCCTACTGTTTGGGAAAGCAGTAATGTAAGACAGTTTCAGATGCTGTGCAAAAAGATCGGTCCGCTGGCTAGTCCAGTTATGCCGTTCCATCTCGCAAAGTCACATGACTTTTTTTGTTGCGTATCGAGGAATTTATTCAGTGAATGTGTTTCCATCATAGTTTATGCGCATGTTTTGTTAACGGATAATAAATTTATCTGACTTAATTAAGTGCATACATTTTTAATGTGCATTTTTAGAATTTATGCACATCTTGCCATTTCCATCCAGCAGGTTTTTATGCGATAACCCAAAATGCACATAAAAATAGGTGGATGGAAAACATAGCTACTGACCAAAGCTACAGAAATGGTTTTATTCTTTCAATAGTAAGTTTACTGAATGACCATACCATACGAATAGGTGGGCACTGCCCCCCAATACCCTGCGGTGTTCACTTCTTTTTATTCATTTTTTTTTTTCTTTATTTGTGAGTAATACTATAATAGTAGTAGAATATGCTATCTAAAGTATAAATCAAATTTGATTCATTTTCAAGCATATTGATTTATTTTCAAATGATTTCTAATTTAGTGAATATTATGTAAAATATATAAATTTAATTGCAGCAATTGTTATGCGAGTGTTTTTTAATATCTAAATTAAATAGTGTGACATCATATATGGGCTTTATGTTCGCCATCGGCCACCCTGTGCTCTAATATATAAGCATCGGGCATAAAAAAAAAATATCGGTCAACCGATGAGTTTTTGTTTCTGATGCAAAGTGACACACCGCTCACATCTGGTGTATAGTGGTTGCAAATGTGTACTAAATGTGTAAATAAATGTGTAAAATTTTATCATCCAACCTGTAAATGGGATTTAGTGACGCTTATAGTCAAGAGAAAAATTAAATGTGGGTGGTGGGGTTCATCTTATCCCTTTACCATGGTAGTCTCAAATGGAGCACTAATGTTTTTTATTACACAGAAACATTGAGTTTTCCAGTTGAAAGAAATGCTTTAAACATGTATCTGCTTTTGTGTTTTGTTGTTTAGAAGGAAGTGTACAGTTAAAAATATTCTCTAATTCTGTCATTAACCTTAAATTTGAGCCTTAAGTGTATTCTCAAAGTACTGAAGCACCAGAACTGTCTCTTTCTATCCCGTGTGTAATAATGTACATTTTGATCAGCTAATGATATGGCTTTTTATGTTGAGTATAACTTTCTTTGCTATTCCTGTTGTGTGAGAGAATTTGCTGTTCTTATATATAGGTATTGTTTATTTCTAGAGTGGAATTTAAAGGTGCTGTAAGTTTTTGGACTGTACTAAAGCATAAAAATACCATAATATGTTTGCAGAGATTTAGGAAACATGCTAAATTCTAGTACTTGTTTCTCTGAAAAACAATGCTATTCTGCTTTGAATCGTGCCTTCCGTGTCAGAATGTTTGTTTTTGTTTTTGTCTGTGTGATCCCACCCACTGCCAATTTACCCAATAGTATTTTGAAAGCCTGGGTTGCCAGTTGGAAGAAAACACAGTGTATTGTAGCAAAGACTATTTCAGCCATGGAAACCAGAAAACAAACTGGCTCAGATATTGCAGATTCTACCCAGCCTACCCAAGCCTCAACATACATCTAAAAAGCTCTATAAACACAGGCATATTAAAACATTGTTAAATCAACTTAGTGTAAGGCTCGTTGCCTTCCATTGTCAATTGTGCTCGTTCTCATTGCGTGTCCTCAATCTGGCAACCTGCATGAGCGTCAAGTCTGAGGAGAGGGGGTGGGAAAGACCACTCTACCAAATATTTTGAATTTGGACTGCAGTACCCATTTCAACCAATAGCTGTCAATAAGACTATAGATATACAAAGACGGCACACTCTTAGGCCTTTATCACAGTCCGAGTGTCGTCACATATAGCTCTGATTAGTAGTGTAAACTAATTTCCACCTGCATTATGTCAATGGACGGACACCATTTGTATTAAAATAAACGTCAATATTTAAAACTGTTTATTTAGACTTAAATGAAATCCTACCATATACATCATCTTTCATTGTAATGTATAACATTATCTGATCGACTCAATCGTCAGCGCTGCCGGTGTTGGCAGTCATGAGATTAATGAAGAGCTACACTCTGCTCAAGTTACTGCTCAAGTTTTTTGAATAATCATCTATGGTCTGGAAATATTCCTTAACCCTTTGGAGTCTGAGGGGGTTTTGGGGCCCTGGAGAAGTTTTGACATGCCCTGACATTTTTTAATTTGCTTATAAATGTAATAATAGCTAAAGTCTCATTACACTATATTCAGCACAATCTGGGCTACAATAATATGTGTGCAACATGTATGTACATGTTTGGAGAAAATGACATGTATGCATGGTTATTGATTGAAAAAAAAAAAAATTAAGTCACTGAAATAAGGTCACAAAACCCAGTCCCCAAGACATTTGAGTACTGAAACTTGTAGCCTAGAATTTTTGCTTCGAAATAATGTGAATTTTTTTTTTTTTGTTTGTTTTTTGCAAAGGCCATGTAACTTTACTTTGATGGTTGCATTGCAAAGTAAGTGCATGAAAAAAGTGAACATTATTGTTTAATACAAAAAATTCCCCCCAAAACAGACTTTAGTTGTAATTCATCTTTTAAGCTTTGTCTAATTGTAATGCTTAAAAAGGGCACCAATTATGCCCCTTTTTACAAGATATAAAATAAGTCAAATAAGTTTGTATGTGAAGTTTTAGCTCAAAATACCCCACCTATCATTTATTATAGCATGTTAAAATTGCCACTTTTGGGGGTGGTGAGTAAAAACAAGCTGTTTTTGTGTGTGTCCCTTAAAATGAGCTACTGCTTCAGGAGGCTTCAGGAGTTCATGCAACAAACTAACAGGACAATCGCTTGCACTGAAAATGCCCGAAACTGTCAGCAGTTCGAACCGGAGTCTGACAATGATGCCTACAGAGCAAGAGAATATATGCTGCATGGAGATAGAGCAGGTATAGTTTAGTTTAATTATGGTTATAAATTATGTGGTCATCTTGCTTCTTGTTCAAACACCATGTAAAAGTGAATTTTGCATAATAGGTGCCCTTTAATGTGATCTGTTGTTTTTATTGTATTCTTGCTGTTCTGCAATAAAAAAAAAGGTGATCAGACTCTGGAGTATTATGTATACAATAAAAGGCTTGCGCACTCCCCTTCAATCACAAAATATGTGTCAGAATCATGACACCATTTTTCTTTGTTTCACAAAATTCAATTAATGATAGTAAACTAAGTTTGGTGTTTTTAGAAGAAGTATCAGTGCTTAAATCACAACAATCCTGTGCTGTGGGCACAGCCATTGATAAAGGTGGCAGCAGAAGTTTAATTTTCCGCTACTATTTGAAGCTTCAGCTTTTCAAATGCAGAAGTGTGATAAAGGACTATTATTTATGAATGGGAGAAACTGCAACGTGCAATATAGCGGAATACGTCCTGCCATCTAAATAAAAGAGCCAATTTCCCATAGAAACCTGAGACTCGCATTTAGGACTGCACATTGGCTGGTATAACCTGAAAATGTTTTACTGGTATTTGAGCATAAAAAAAACAACATTTATGGGACAGTTCATGTAAGATTTTGTTGCTGATTTGAAATATGTTATTTAATTGTGAGTTCAGCAAGAAGTTTTTGAGATGTCAGGATTCCCCCATTCAATATGGATGCCCGAAATAGCTGCGATTATGACCGCAGAGTGAAAGGGACATTTGATACTGCACCTTTAAAACGCTGATATAGTTGCTAATTCTACAGCACCAGGTCGGACCTCGGTTTATCCTGCAATGTCATCACAGAAGATGATTTCTATTGGGACTCTTAACCAGTGCTTGAAGTGGGATGGTACACACCGGTACGCAGTACCAGCACTTCTCACGTTGCTGATATTCTGACCGAAATAGATTCAGACTATTAATTAATTGTATACATCGCACGTTCTGAGCATTTATAAGCTGCACAAACTAAATGATCTGAATCTATGATGAGACGCCAAAAATAAATCTTTGACAAATAAATAAATATATTAAATTTATTATAAATATATTAAATATCGATTACCTGTGGCAGTGGTTTTCATGAGTTCACATTTACAATTTTTTTTTTACAAAGAGTAAAATATATATATATATATATATATATATATAGACCTTTGAATGTGTTCCTCCCAAACGTTGTTTATAAAACATAATTTGTCGCTTGCATTTTGCATTCTCGAGATGCAGACATCCAAGAGGCGGTCCAATTAACTGTATAGTTTAATTCTCTGTATAGTTTCTTAACTCTTTGTTGATATCAGACATTAACAGTAAGTTCTTTTAACACATCTTCTAAGAGGTTGAAATCATCAACATTATCATGTTTCACTCCACTCAGGTCTTTTTCAGAGAAGATCAGTACATCTGAGAGCTGCTGTGTGAAACTCTTCAACCACAAACTCTGAGCCTTTCATCGGACAGTACGTCAAATATGCTTATTTACTCGTTTACCCTATTTTATCATTTGTAAGTGTGAACTCATGAAAACAACTGCCACAGGTAATCAGACATTGATCATGCCTTTTTATTATGATAGGATATGATAGATAAATAAGTTTCAGCACCCGAGGATCACCTATTTGCCTCAGTGCATATGGTGTCCTTGGGTGGATTGCTGAGGCGGATTGCTGCCAGCCATTTTAGGATTGTTTGTGATTTGGTCTTAGTGACTTAGAAGTCCTCTTGACTACTCCTGACTTTTCACAGATTTAGGAGCTAGATGAAATTTAATGTTTGACATTTGAATGAGCATCATAAAATTTAATCACAAATGTTATGTTTGTAACTTTTTAACTTACTCAAAGGTTCAGGTGTTATTGAACTGTTGTGCAGCATTGTGTTAGAAAGATCACTATAATGTATAAGTGCTGTGATAAGGGAAAGAGAAATTCTCTTTTAATAAAAATACACCATCTTTTGTGCCTGGACTGAGATGAGACACATTTAGACATCTACAGTCATCATATAAACCTCATCAATGGTGATAATCAACAAAATATTCAGATAAAGTGGGGCTGTATTCACAAAACATCTTAAGGCTAAAAGTAGCTCCTAAACTTGCCAATTTAGGAGAAACTCTAAAAAATAATGGGTGTATCAGTCCTAAATTTAGTACTCCTATTTTTGCTCTAAGAGTTTTTCACAAAGCATTTTAGCATTAAAACTTGCTAGGTACTCATGAGGACTCCTAAGTCACTAAGACCAAATCACAAACAATCATAAAATGGCTGTTGCCGGCAATCTGTCTCAGCAATCCACCCAAAGACACTGTACACCATTGAGGCAATAGGCGATAGAGCCTTGAGTGCTGAACCTTTCTTCATAAATGCAAAACATTTTTTGATTTACAGATTTTAATCTGCAATGACATAACATAAAATGTTCATGTATGTATAGGAAAAATACATTGAATGATGGAGAATAAAACACTACGGTCAAGTTGAAAATAATATCCTATCGCCATCACCGATAGCCTTGTGGGCAGCTCAGGTGAGCCGAGTTTGAGTTCCGGCTCGTGGACCTTTCCTAATCCCGTCCCCCTTTCTCTCTCCCACTTTGCTTCCTGTCTACTCACTGTCCTATCATAATAAAATGGCAAAAACACCATAAATAAATCTTTGAAAATAAATAAATAAGAATATAATGTTCGATTACCTGTGGCAGTTGTTTTCATGAGTTCACACTTACAAATGATCAAATAGAGTAAAAGAGTAAAATAAGTGTATTTCAGGCTCTGAGCTTGAAATTTGGCCCAAACCCAGAGTACTCCCCTGTATCCTAGGAATAGGAACCAGCCGAGAGTGAGGTGTCTGGGTGGAGGGATGCAGAAAACTGTTGAGGTAACTAGGCCCCATTTACACTGCACGGTTCAAGTGACCCAATTCCGATTTTTTCCTCCCATGTGGCACAGATCGGAGTCACGACCGTGTAAGCAGGAAAAAAGCGCATGGATTCCGATTTTCACAGATCGGTTTCAGGCCTCATTCATATGTGGTTATAAATCAGATATGAATCGGATACGTGCGTTTGCGCCTGCAGTGTAAGCGGACAGACCGGATATTCCCCTGTAAATGCGACTCCTGCGTCATTGAAAAGTGAGGGTTTTTTAACATTTCGCGGTACAGACATACCTATAACAAACGGAGCATCTCTAGTTGACTGGTAGATTATTAATTTCATTTGTTTGTGTTAAATAAAAGTCGATCTGACGTTGAAATGTGTTGCTCTTGAAATCACACTGAGGGCTCGTTGCCGCTGTTGTCAGTGACGACGGCTCGTGCACAGACGCGCGCTTCAGTCCCGTTGAGGACAACTATTCGTTCCATTGAAACCACAAAATAAAAAGCACACAAACTTGCAAGTGCCCTTGATATACAATCAATGATGAACGCATTGGTTTTAATGACAAAAAAAAAAAATAGTAAAGGATGGCGGATTCGAGCCCATGAAGCTGTGAATATCTACCCGTACCCGAGTATTATAGAGTCTGGGAACGTGACGTCAGCAACGCATTGCATTCTGGGACTTTAGGTCATGGACAGTACAGTAGAGACTGGGAAAGTGGAGGAAGATGTTAAATTTATATTATGTTAAAACATATTAGAATGGTGAACGCTGGCTGTGTTATTAACTATCTGCATATACTGACCAGCGGAAAACGGGTGAAATGGAGCGCCATTTTGTCCCATTTTCGGGACATTATAAAAAGCTTAACGTGGCGTAATGCTGGCGTAATGTAAGTAAACATCATACTAATAGCCCAGAATTTAAACGCAACGCGTTTAATTTCACGTTAAACGTTCTCCTCCAATGTACAGCAAAGCAGATGAGCCCAGAATATGAACAGAACCCGTCTTATTACACGTTAAGTCACTGTCCATTAAGTGTTTTCTTTATGAGAGGAAAATGCTTGTTAAATGTGTTGCGTTCATATTCTGGGCTCATCTGCTTTTGTAGTAACACCCAACTAAAAGCATACTAAGTTGTCTTAGTAAATTAAGCCACGTTAGCATGCTATAATGTCCCTTTTTTCTGCCTTCCAGCTTAGAAACGACACAATGGTGAAAGTGAAACTCAATGAAAATAAACTTGACCAAAATGTGGCTTTGTCATTTGTATTTAATACAGATTCATAACTTTGATCTTTGAATATGTATGTGCTCACGCCATTAATAATGTAAAAACACGTAGAAATGTTATTTGTGAAATAGCTCATTGCGATCACTCTATAAAGCAGCACATCTTGATTCATTGTTAAGCTTCTCTCTGTAAAATCATGTATTTATTCCATTTAGGTCCAGTAAAACTTACTTGGTGTAGCGACTCCACAATATAATTCATTTCAGAGCTGCATTACAGATGGTCATGCTGTTATGTTATCCCTTAATGCTTTAACATGAAGAAATCAGGGCTATATGATGATATGCTGGCTGAGATCAATCTATATTGTGTTTATTATTTTATCTGGCAGATATATCGGTGCCACTTAGTTATTAAAAACTGCAATAGAGAAATCACTTTGGTCCTGTGTGTGGTCCGATAGAAGGCGTCAGTATGATTTCTATGTGTGTGTATATCGTGTCCTGGCCACACGACTGAGCGATCGAATGAACACAAGAGATTAAAATATAAGTCCATTTATTCTCAGCAAGTACAAGCAGCTCTTTAAAAAAATTAGCGTAATTACAGTAGTTTTTTCATCTGGTGAGTTGTATTTATTGTCATTGTACGCTCCTGAGCGTGACCTAAAACATGGCGGCGACTACCCAGAATGCAACGCGCAGTGACGTAGTTTGCCAAGCTCTATTCAACTCGCACGCTTCCAGCGGAGCTGCATTTGTCGTGAAGAATTTGTATTATTTTTATATATGGAAGTAGGCCTAACTATTGCATTAAAAGGGTTTCTGTATGAATTCATGTCAATAAAGTAAGCTCAATGTACCATTGAAATTGATTTGTGATGTCATATAGGCTATTTTTTGGCACGTTTCACCAAGTGCAGTGTAAAAAGGAGACATCCGATACAGGTCGCTTTTAAAAGAAATGTAAGCACGTCGTCCAAAAAAATCGGATATGGTCAAAAGATCGGATCTGTGCATTAAGACTTGCAGTGTAAATGCGGCCCTAGGTGAGTCGGCTATTTTGTATATATATGCCTCCTCTTGAGCTGATTAGATAGACCATTTGAACGTGCTCAACCCGAACTTTGTTAATAAAACATCATTTGTCGCTTGACTTGTGCAATCTCTCCCAAGATGCAGACATGTAAGAGACTGACAATTAGCTGAACGTATGCTAATTTAATAAGTGACACTTAACCTACATTTTAAAATCTTTATATGAATATGACAACATTTTTATTTTGAATTATTTATTTGAATATGGCAACATGATAACAGGTTCTACAATATCCCCTATCAGTCAATCACTGTGGGCATCATCCATAGCAACTAGGTCAACCCCGCCCTTTCTCTTAGCTTAAGACTTCTGTCTATTCCTTAGTAAAAGTAGGTCTCAGCAGCTTTGTAAATAGGTTTTATGAGAAAGCTCTTACCTATGAACTTTTACTGCTGTTTAGGAGAACTCTTAGTGGTAAGATAAAACCCCAGGTCTCACACACACTGCAGTATTGCGTTGCTAGTTTAGACGAGTACTGATACCGTGTGGTTAAATAATCATGTACGTCCATGAGCCACGGCTTTCTCATAGCCTTTATCCTTAAATATGTGAACTCGCATTACACAGATACATATGATCCAGTCATGGGACCTTCAAGATGATAACATATATCGAACAGATGACCTTATTCCAATAAACCACATGACATTGGGGAAACTATAATGATACACTATCTAGTAGATACTTTGGATCCAAAAGATAAGATAATATATGCCTTTATTGCTCCTGGAAGGAGATGATGCTTTGCAAAAAAGAAAGTAAAAAAAAGTAATACTAAGAAATAAAACTATAATTACAATACATTTAAAAACAAATTACAAGTCCCATAAGATACTTTTAAAATGTCTGTATAAAAGTAAATGTAAATATGTTAATGCAATAATATGATAGTAATGAAAGCTATAATCAGTCTGATATTTAATAGGCTTATCTACTGTTTCTTTCCAGTGATTGGCTGATAGGGGAGAGGTCTTTGTCAGTGATTTATTCATAGAAATATTGTAGAACAAGGTATCATGTTGCCATATTCAAATGAATATTTTAAAATTAAAATGACATAAAAAAAAGATTTTAAAATAAAAATGTTGTTCAGCAAATTGTCAACCTCTTACATGTCTACATCTCGAGAGATTGCAGAATTCAAGTGACAAATGATGTTTTATAAACAAAGTTCAAACTGCACCTTCAAATGTCTAATCAGCTCAAGAGGAGGCATATATATACACACACCTACTGTAGTTACCTCAACAGTTTTCTGCACCCCTCTGCCACCCTGACTCCTCACTCTCGGCTGGTTCCTATTCCCAGGATACAGGGAAGTACTCTGGGTTTGGGCTAAATTCTGAGCTCCGAGCCTTTCCTCGGACAGCACGCCAAATATGCTTATTTTACTCGTTTACTCGTGAAAACAACTGCCGCAGGTAATCAGACATAATTTTCTTTTTTAATTATTTATTTTCAAAGGTACATTTTTTCCGTTTTTGCCTTTTTATTATGATAGGACAGTGAGTAGACAGGAAGCGAAGTGAAGAAAAAAGGGGGAGCCGGAAGTGAACTCAAGCCACCCGAGCTGTCCACAAAGGCTATCGGCACCGATGATAGGATATTGTTTTCAACTTGACCACAGTTTTATTCTCCATCATTCAGTACATTTTGCTTGTACATAAACTAAACTTTGGCATCGCGGATTAAAATCTATAAATCAAAATATTTATTGCATTTATGATAAATAAGGTTCAGCACCCGAGGATCACCTATTTGCCTCAGTGCATACAGTGTCTTTGCGTGGATTGCTGAGGCGGATTGCCGACAACAGCCATTTTAGGATTGTTTAGTTTGTGATTTGGTCTTAGTGACTTAGAAGTTCTCTTGACTACTCCTGACTTTTCACAGATTTAGGAGCTAGGTGAAATTTAATTTATGACATTTGAATGAGCATCATAAAATTTAATCACAGATGTTATGTTTGTAACTTTTTAACTTACTCAAAGGTTGAGGTGTTATTGAACTGTTGTGCAGCATTGTGGTAGAAAGATCACTATAATGTTTAAGTGTTGTTATAAGGGAAAGAGAAATTCTCTTTCTTTATCTTTTATTAAAAAATACACTATCTTTTGTGCCTGGACTGAGATGAGACACATTTAGATATCTATAGTCATCATACAAACCTCAACAATGGTGATAATCAACAAAATATTCAGATAAACTGGGGCCGTATTCACAAAACATCTTAAGGCTAAAAGTAGCTCTTAAAACTTGCCAATTTAAAAGAAACTCTGAAAAATAATGAGTGTGTC
This sequence comes from Culter alburnus, assembly GCA_028476615.1. Classification (NCBI taxonomy): domain Eukaryota; kingdom Metazoa; phylum Chordata; class Actinopteri; order Cypriniformes; family Xenocyprididae; genus Culter; species Culter alburnus. Next base: position 415,164 of record JAOTNS010000084.1, on the reverse strand, counting down.
ACTCCTACATTTTTTTTTCTAAGAGTATTTCACAAAGCATTTTAGCATTAAAACTAGCTCCTAAATCTGTGAAAAGTTAGGGGTAGTCATGAGGACCCCTAAGTCACTAGGACCAAATTACAAATAATCATAAAATGGCTGTTGCCGGCAATCCGCCTCAGCAATCCACCCAAAGACACTGTACACCATTGAGGCAATAGGCGATAGAGCCTTGAGTGCTGAACCTTTCTTCATAAATGCAATACATATTTTGATTTATAGATTTTAATCCACCATGACAACATAAAATGCTCATGTATGTACAGCGAAAATGCATTGAATTATGGAGAATAAAACACTGCAGTCAAGCTAAAATAATATCCTATCTTTGTGCCTTGTGGGCAGCTCAGGTGAGCCGAGTTTGAGTTCCGGCTCGTGGACCTTTCCTAATCCCGTTCCCCCTTTCTCTCTCCCACTTCGCTTCCTGTCTACTCACTGTCCTATCATAATAAAATGGCAAAAATGCCGAAAATAAATCTTAGAAAATAATTAAATAAATAAGAATATAATGTTCGATTACCTGTGGCGGTTGTTTTCATGAGTTCACACTTACAAATGATCGAATAGAGTAAAAGAGTAAAATAAGCATATTTCAGGCTCCGAGCTTGAAATTTAGCCCAAACCCAGATACTCCCCTGTATCCTGGAAATAGGAACCATCCAAGTGTGAGGAGTCAGGGTGGCAGAGGGATGCAGAAAACTGTTGAGGTAACCTCTTGAGCTGATTAGATAGACCATTTGAACATGCTCCTCCGAGCTTTGTTTATAAAACATAATTTATCACTTGAATTCTGCAGTCTCTCTATTTAAATCCCCATATTCAAATCAACACTCCTCAGTGTACAATATGTGTCCACACTAAAAGTAACACTGAAGCAGTGTTAAAGTTAATGAGATAATTAAGTGATTGAGTGATGATTGACCATTAGTGATGAACACCTGCTGTTAACAATCAAAATCATTGAAGAAAAAGGAAACAACAAGAATAGAAAAAAGAGACACAACAACTACAACTTCCACTTATTGCACTAATCAGTCTGACTTTATTTCTGTCATACATCAACAAAAGTTCTTATTGAGAATTAACAGAAGTTTAGATATTAATGTTTTAATTCTCAAAAACCGTGACGACCACCGGCGGCCAAAAAGAACTATCTTTCTAAAATGTTTAATAAGTTTTGAACTGCTAATCCAATCTGTATGCTTTTAAAGAGGAGATTCTTGGCTTTCCAGTGATATTGCATTTATCTCATTCTGACATTCAGAGGCTCCGTAGTGAGACTGGTTACGTCCTCAAAATCTGCAGCATTGATTTGTCAAGGCAATGCATGTGGTTTGTTTCTCTATTGTTGATGCCCAGTCCCACCTCCTATGCCCAGGGTAGCGTTTCCCAAAAGCATCGTAAGCCTAAGTTGATCGTAGCTCCATTAGTTTCAATAGAGCTACGATCAACTTAAGCTTACGATGCTTTTGGGAAACACAGCCCAGATTGGTTCAAACCATCATCATCTCAAACAATAAACATAGGTTTTGGTCATTTGAACCAAGATACTATCATGTTTTTTTGGAAGTATGAATAAGCGCAAAGTGAAAGTAATTGCGTGCGTGTGTATCTGCGTGTATGAAAACAAACACAAAAATAACAGATTTAAATGAGAACACTTATGTTACAAAGCATGACTTTGACATAAAATTAACCAAAAATGAGGATAAAACAGTTTCACATCAGATAAGTTATTGCAATTTATGTTTTCAAATGTGTCTCTTCGCAGTGAACCGGTGCAATCAAATGTGACACGTTTAGTGAGGAGTACAGCAACAGGACTGCTCTGTTTGGTTGTTATATTATCTAAATACTTATTTTATAGTTTGTGAAGATCATTTACATTATTATTACAGTTGAACTACTTATATTTGTATTTTGTATTATATATATTATTTTGTATTATTTGTATTATATATGTATTTTGTGAAAAAAACAACAACTTTGCACTGTTTTTATTTTCGTTGCACAAAACAATTTTCATAATTCTTTCCATTACTTGCAAGACTATTTGTTTTTATTCATGTTCAGATTGAAAATATATTTCTCTAATAAGTCACTTTTTCTTTAGTGTTCTGTTGTATAACATTTTTAGTTTTTTTGTATTTATTTTACTCCCTGGTCTTTTTTGGACACACATTATCAATAAATGAAGTACACCTGTTTATCCCTAAAGAGTAATATTGTAGTTTTATCTAGAGTAATATTGTAACAAATGGCTATAACTTGCTTAGAGATTGTTACATTTAGACAAAATTTCATCTGAAAGTTTAAAACATCCAATATAACTTTTTAAAAGAAAAATCCAAACTTCAGGAGGTTGTGTGTAAGTTTACAGTGAAAAACACCAGATTTTTGCTGGTTTTTTTTTTTTTTTTTTTTTTTTTTTTTAAATTTGATCCATTCTCAGACAAAATAAATGTAAAATTGGGACTTTAAATGATCTAAACTGAAACTTCAAGTTGCCCTGTTTAAAATGATATATGGCACTTGATGCTGACTGCTAGAATGGGTTAGAAAACAAGAGAAAAGTGCAGGCGAGTGCAGGTTCTGCTTATTAGCATCAGGTGTCACCACTAACGGTCAACCGTTATTAATCACTTAATATCTCATTAACTTTAACACTGCTTCAGTTAGACCCTGTAGTATGGATACATATGTACACTGGTTGATCACTCTTGTTTCTGGTATAAAAATAGAGATTTTCAAATATAATTATAAAAACATGTCATATGTATCCATATACTAAAGTCCTTTAAGATCAGATGTCCAATGGTTGATAATCATTAACATTTTAAATCACCTTCCAGCATTAAATAAGGCAGACAAACAATTAAAAAACACGAGACAAGATGATTCAGGTGCAGAAACTCCACCCTCTTAGAACACTTACCAGGAAGCAATTGTCTTATTATTTCTCATTTCTGTCTTATTGACTCTCTTAGTGTCTTGACAAAGTACAAAGACTCAGTGGAGAACAAAAAAACTTTTTCAAGAAGGATTTTTGAGAAGTTTGTTTCTGAACAGATAACAGATCTTTGTGATCTTTTTGCAACCTCGTTCAGAAAGTGAACGTAAAGTCAGATTGCTTAAGTTTAAACGGTGAAAATGGATTCACTATCTGTAGATGATTTTTCTTGTCCTGTGTGTTTTAACATCTTAAAGGATCCTGTTCTTCTATCATGTAATCACAGTTTCTGTAAAGAGTGTCTTCAACAGTTCTGGAGAACCAAGAATACCCAGGAGTGTCCTGTCTGCAGGAGAAGATCCTCAAGAGATGATCCTCCAAATAATCTTGTGTTAAAAAATTGTGTGAGTCATTCCTGAAGGAGAGAAATGAGAGGCGTTCATCAGGATCTGAGGAGATCTGCAGTTTACACAGTAAGAATCTCAAACTCTTCTGTCTGGAGGACAAACAGCCTGTGTGTTTAGTGTGCTTGACTTCAGAGAAACACGACAATCACACATTCAGACCCATCAGTGAAGTGGTTTCATCATATAAGGTAAGACAGATTTATATCTGGGGATAAAAAATTATATATGTTGTATATCATAAATATACAATTTTCTTTGCAACCGTTTTGGAAATATTATATTTTACATACACAATAATACATAAATCTCTGGTGTCTTATAGATTTGCTCTTTAAATTGCAGGAGGAGCTCAATACAGCACTGAAGTCCTTACAAGAGAAACTGAAACACAATGAAAACATTAAAGGAGAGTTTGAGAAAACATTTCAAAACATCATGGTGAGGATCAATTCTTTTGACATATTTGCAAATTTGATTAGAACATCTGATATGGGTTGTCTGACATAATTGCATGTTAATTGATTGGAATACAAACACACACACACACACACACACACACAGGTTTGTTTTTTGTGAATTGTGGGGACATTCCATAGGCGTAATGGTTTTTATACTGTACAAACCGTAGTTTCTCTTCCCCTACACTACCCCTACCCCTAAACCTAACCATCACAGGAAACTGTGCACACTTTTACTTTTTCACAATACTCATTCTGTATGATTTATAAGCCTTTTGAAAAATGGGGACATGGGGTAATGTCCTCATAAGTCACCCTCTTCTTGTAATACCTATGTCATACCCATGTCATTATACAAATTTGTGTCCTGATATGTCACAAAAATGCATACACACACACACACACACACACACATAGTTGTTTGTGTAACATGATGACCAAGCAGAAGCCTCTGTTAGCTAGCTGCTTCATCAGTGAATGGAACTAAAGCAGACGCAGCAATCCCATTGGCTTGTGCTGACCTATCACCTTTCGTATTTTGATTTCGAAAAATTAGTTTGGGCAACCACAGGCAATGTGATTAATATTTCTGAGCACTGAGCTGTTGACAACACATTACCTGAATGAAGACATGAGCAAAATGAGAAGTCCATCCATCTATTCTTTATACTGCTTGTCCTATAGCTTGTTGTCCCACTAGTTTATGCCGGCATCTCAGGCCAACGCAGAGAAACACTGTTGCCAGATGGCTAGTCTACTTTAGGAAAGAGAAATTGTGTTTAACTAATGTAAGTTTATGTTGTTAAACATGAAAATATTTTTCATTTTAGAAACGTTTAGCACAGGGGTCTCAAACTCGAGACCCCGGTCTCAAAAAATTATTTTGTGGCCCCCCAACTGACATCAAAGTTTAGTGTTAGTGCGGCCCGCGAGTTATTCTAAAAACTTTTGTTTTATTTTGTTATCACTTATGGCAGTGGTCTCAAACTGCCGGCCCGCGGGACATTATGACTGATATGCAAAGAAAAAGTCGCCGTTCTATGGGGGCATTCACATATCGCGTCACATAAGCGCCCGCGCCGCATTCTCCTTCTTTCCAATGCGCTTTTGCTCCAGTGGCGTCTGTCGTTGCTATGCAACCATGAGCCGCGCTCTCAACCGCGTCGCTTCTATTATGAGCGCGCTTGCCTAAATCGCAATAAAAGCTCTTGACTTTAAGTCACGAGCGTCGATTTAAAACCACCGAAACGCGTCCGATGCAACCATTAAACGTTACCGATGTTCAAACGCATCTTGGACAAATGTGTCTCAGCTGTGTGAGCAGAAGCGCTGCCAAGTGTCTGTCAAGAAACAGAAGCGTGTGCAAATGCATTCAGGGATTGTATTTGTTCAGTACAGTGTTGTTCAGTGCAAGATTTTAATGTTATTTAAGCTAACATGAAGTAAGGGAAAATACTTCCACTAGATGTTAAAATCTAATAATGTATGTATGAGAGCTTTTTATTTTTTGGCAAAATAAAGTTTATATATATATATATATATATATATATATATATATATATGCTCCAGATTTTGTTTATTTCTGACCCCTCCACGCCACAAGTTTTGCTGGTTTTATTCCTAAATTACATATTTTTTATTCCATGCACCTTGTTGGATGTGAGAAGTTGCACCAGACTATTGCAATTAATAGCATTATATTAGTAGGCTATATTAGTAATAGTATTATAAAATTATATTACACTCTGTAACAATGAGAGAGACACTGCTGTTTACATTTAGTATGGTAAATAAAATATTTATAGTATAGGTATAAAAACATTTTAGTTGGCATAATGAAAGTAAATGAGAAATAATGCAAAGGAAAGTAAATTTTCTGAAATGTTGCGCTTTCTTGCGCTTGAATGTTAATATGGCCCTCCTATGAGGTGTCAATCACAGAAATGGCCCCCCGCCAATTTGAGTTTGAGACCCCTGGTTTAGCAAGTTTTTAATCTCGAACCTCATTATTGTTAGTCTTCACAGAAACATTGAATGTCCCAAGCTCCACCACCAAATCTCTGAGTTCTGTTTAATACTGTGTGAAAAAATTTCCATTCATACATGCTTGCCATGTTTTAAAGTTTTGTCATAAAAATACTTGATTGACTGATTCTTAAAAGTTCAGTATGCCCTTTCAAATGATATCACATATTATTGATATCTAATAGTGTTTAGAATGTCAGTATATATCAATCCCAAATCATATCCCTATTGATGTTGATCCTAATAAAAATCCATTTAAAACTGTTTGGCTGGTGGGATTTAGATATTTGTGTCTACAGAATAAGACAATTCAGATGACTGAAGTGAATGTGGTTTGATTTCAGTCTCAAGCTGATCACACAGAGCGTCAGATTAAACAGCAGTTTGAGAAACCTCATCAGTTTCTCAGAGATGAAGAAGAAACTACAATCACTGCACTGAGGGAGGAAGAGGAGCAGAAGAAGCAGATGATGAAGGAGAAGCTGGAGGAGATGAACAGACACATCTCAGCTCTTTCACACACAATCAAAGACATGGAGGAGATGATGAAAGACAATGACATCTGCTTTCTGAAGGTCTGATTTCAGATCATTGATTGATTGATTGATGATTGATTGAGTTCTTGATGATAAATGGTGTGTTTGTTCTGCAGGAGTTTCCAGTCTCAATGGAAAGGTGAGTGATCTGCTGGTGTCTCTGGTCTCTCTGCTTCTGATCCAAAGCCACTGCAGTTCTGACTCCTGAATGTTCTTCCAGAGTCCAGATCTCACAGCCGGATCCACAGATGCCTTCTGGAGCTTTGGTTCATGCGTCACGTTACTTGGACAACCTGCAGTTCAGAGTCTGGAAGAAGATGCAGGACATCGTCCAAAACAGTGAGTCTGGAGAAGATCTGTCTGTCCTTGACCCTCTGAATGATCCCCTTTCCAACGATGAGGAGGAGGAGCACCTTCAAGAATGTATGTGAATGTCACTGTTGAACCCTCACATGTGAGCTGATGTCTGCCCTGTCACACTAACCTTGCCTTTGAACTTTGACCTCTGCAGTGCAGCACCAAGACAACAGTGTATCATCAGCCACCACTCAGCAGGGCAGATATAAGATTCCCATCCACCTCAAAATACTCCATAAACTGGTGATCCAGTACACAAGTCAGGGCCAGTATGACATAGCCGTGCCGCTCTGCAAACAGGCTCTGGAGGATCTGGAGAAAATCTCTGGACATGACCACCCTGGTGTGGCCACCATGCTCTACATACTGGCGCTCATATACAGGTGAGAGAAAAGCCCTGCTTCGCTGAGTGAGAATGAAGAGCATGGGTTTGTCAAGTCAAGTCAAGTCAAATTTATTTATATAGCGCTTTTTACAATTGGTAATTGTTTCAAAGCAGCTTTACATATTAGAAGCACAGAAAAAAGAGAAGTGGTGGTTCAAAATAAGCTGTACAAGCAAGCGTGGTAATATGTAACATATACAAGATGGTGCTACATTAAGCCAATGTCGGCTGACTCCCAGGGGTGGAAAAAACCCCCTAGGAGAAAAACCCAGTGTGCTAACACTGGGAAAAAAGTCCTAGGAGGGAAAAAACCCCTTGGAAGATATATATATAATATATGTAAATGGATATGGAGATCAAAATCTGAATTATACATTTTTATTATAGAGATTAAAAATAGATTATAATAATATATGTAAGCGGATACGGAGATTAAAATCTGAATTATAGATGCAGAACTGGATCTGTAGGCCCATTGTCTCCTGGGCTACGTTGTAGTCAGGTCCAGACACAGGTTCTCATCTGATCTGGATATGGCCTGGATCCAGCACCCGGCAGACCTCAGGATAAGCAGAGAGCATGATATTAGCGTAGATGCCATTCTTATTCTGATGTACAGGTATATCTAGTGTTATAGGAAATGTTCTCGGTTCCGGCCGACCTAATTATTGCAGCGTAACAATCCTTTAACGGATTTGAAAAAATGTTATGTATTGATAATGTGTTATGTGTATGCAAGAGCAAAGAGATGTGTTTTTAGTCTAGATTTAAACTGACAGAGTGTGTCTGCTTCCCGAACAATGCTAGGAAGATTGTTCCAGAGTTTAGGTGCTAAATAGGAAAAGGATCTGCCGCCTTCAGTTGATTTTGTTATTCTGGGTATTATCAACTGGCCTGAATTCTGAGATTGCAATAGACGTGAAGGACTATAATGCACCAAGAGCTCGCTTAGATATTGGGGAGCTAAACCATTTAGAGCTTTATAAGTAAGTAGCAAGATTTTAAAATCTATACGATGTTTAATAGGGAGCCAATGCAGTGATGACAGAACTGGGCTAATATGGTCATACTTCCTAGTTCTAGTAAGAACTCTAGCTGCCGCATTTTGGACCAACTGTAGTCTGTTTAAAAGCCGAGCAGAACAACCACCCAGTAGAGCGTTACAGTAATCTAGTCTTGAGGTCATGAATGCATGAACCAACTGTTCCGCATTTGTCATTGAGAGCATATGTCGTAATTTAGATATATTTTTTAGATGGAAGAAGGCGGTTTTACAGATATAGAAACATGACTTTCAAATGAAAGATTGGTATCAAAGAGCACACCCAGGTTCCTAACTGAGGACGAAGATTTAATGGAGCACCCGTCAAGTGTTAGAGAGTATTCAAGGTTTTTTCGTGAGGAAGTTTTTGGTCCAAAGATTAGGATATCAGTTTATTCTGAATTTAATAATAAGAAATTTCTTGTCATCCAGTTTTTAATGTCAGCTATGCATTCTGTTAGTTTTGTGAATTTGTAGGTTTCGTCAGGGCGCGAGGAAATATAGAGCTGAGTATCGTCAGCGTAGCAGTGAAAACTAACACCATGCTTCCTAATTATCTCTCCTAAGGGCAGCATGTACAGAGTGAAAAGCAACGGTCCTAGTACTGAGCCTTGTGGTACTCCATATTGAACTTGTGATCGATACGACATCTCTTCATTAACTACTACAGACTGATAACGGTCAGATAAGTATGATTTGAACCATGCCAAAGCAATTCCACTAATGCCAATATAGTTTTCAAGTCTTTTTAAAAGAATGTTGTGATCGATAGTGTCAAAAGCAGCACTGAGATCTAATAACACTAATAGAAATACAGCCACGATCGGATGATAAGAGTAGATCGTTTGTAACTCTAACGAGTGCAGTCTCAGTACTATGGTATGGTCTAAATCCTGACTGGAAATCCTCACAGATTCCATTTCTTTCTAAAAAGAGCACAGTTGTGTTGAAACTGCCTTTTCTAGTATCTTTGACAGAAAAGGTAGATTCGAGATTGGCCTGTAATTTACTAAATCTCTCGGATCTAGTTGAGGTTTTTTAATAAGAGGTTTAATAATAGCCTGCTTAAAAGTTTTTGGCACGTATCCTAGTGTTAAAGATGAATTAATTATATCAAGAAGGGGACCTACGACCTCTGGAAGCATTTCTTTCAGTAGTTTAGTCGGCATTGGGTCTAACATACATGTTGTTGATTTTGATGATTTGATAAGTTTAGATAATTCTTCCTCTCCTATAGCGGCGAATGATTCTAGTTTACCTCAGGGACACTACAGTGCACTGTCTGAAGCGAAACTGTAGACGGTTGCATGTTTATAATTTTCTCTCTAATATTGTCAATCTTGCAAGTAAAGAAGTTCATAAAGTCATTACTGCTGTGCTCTTTGGAACGTCAGCAGTCGAATCTCTGTTTCTAGTTAATTTAGCCACTGTGTCAAATAAATACCTAGGATTATGTTTGTTTTCAATTAAGAGATTTGAAAAATAAGTAGATCTAGCATTTCTTATAGCCGTTCTGTACTCAATCATTTTTTCTTTCCACGAAAGGCGAAAAACTTCTAGTTTTGTTTCTTCCAACTACGTTCAGCTTTTCTCACAGCTCGTTTTAGAGCCCGAGTGTGCTCATCATACCACGGCGTTGGATTAGTTTCCTTAATCTTCTTTAGACGTAAAGGAGCGACTGCATCTAATGTGCTGGAAAAGAGAGAGCCAATAGTTTCTGTTGCAGCATCGAGTTCTTCTAAGTTGTCAGGTATACTAAGGCGATGAAACTGCTCGGGAGATTATTTATAAAGCAATCTTTAGTGTAGAAGTGATGGTTCTACCATATTTATGGCTGGGTGGTGGTTTTGTAGCCTTGGCTAACTGTATTATACACGAGACTAAATAATGATCTGATATATCATCGCTCTGCTGTAGAATTTCAACAGCATCAATATCAATTCCATGCGACAGTATTAGATCTAAGGTATGATTACGACAATGAGTGGGTCCTGACACGTGTTGTCTAACTCCAATAGAGTTTAAAATGTCTGCAAATGCCAATCCAAATGCGTCTTTATTATTATCTACATGGATATTAAAATCACCAACAACAAGGACTTTATCCGCAGCCAGTACTAACTCTGATAGAAAATCAACAAATTCTTTGATAAAGTCAGTATGGTGCCCTGGTGGCCTGTATACAGTAGCCAGCACAAATGTCAACTTACATAATGTTACATAAAGCACCATCACTTCAAAGGAATTATATTTGAAATTCTTTTGAATGATTCTGAATATATTACTAAAATTACAGCAACACCTCCCCCTTTGCCTTTCTGTCGAGGATTGTGTCGATAGTCATAACCTTGAGGACTAGACTCATTTAAAATAATGTAATCATCTGGTTTTAGCCAGGTTTCTGTCAAACACAGCAAGTCTAGTTTATTGTCTGTGATAATTTCATTTACAGTAAGTGCTTTTGAAGAAATAGATCTAATATTCAGTAACCCAAGCTTTATCATTTGTTTATCTGATTTATCTGTGATTTTCATTTTTTGAACATCAATTAAATTTTTACCCTTAAAAGGTTTCGGAAGTTTTTTTGCATTTACTAGTTCGAGGTACAGACACAGTCTCTATGTGATAATATCTAGGTGAAAGAGTTTCTATGTGCTGTGAATTATCTGAGTTCTGTGACGTGAGGCGGCTAGCAGACGGTCGGTTTAGCCAGTTTGTCTGCGTCCTGGTCTGGGCCCTGGTTTGTCATGTTTCAACTCTAAGACTATTTGCCAAATTTCTAGATAGAAGAGCAGCACCATCCCGGGAGGGATCAATACCATCTCTTTTCAACAGATCAGGTCTGCCCCAAAAGCTTTTCCAATTGTCTATGAAACCTATATTATTCTGTGGACACCACTTAGACAGCCAGCCATTGAGTGATGATAACCTGCTAACTATCTCATCACTCCGACGAACAGGAATGTAAAGAATAAATGCAACTTCACATTATGGATTGACAATGTCTTTTAACTCGGCGATCTGGATTTTACAACTGTAACATTTGGCTCAAGTGAATTTGAAAATGTCTTTTCCACTCAAAGTTAAGAAACAGCAGAATCCATTACAATTACCTCATACATGTGAGTTATTGGATGAATTCTCTCTGTTTGTCTGTCTCAGGGAGCAGCAAAAATATGAAGAAGCTGTTCACTTGCTGAATGATGCTCTCTTCATCAGAGAGAAGACACTTGGAAAAGACCATCCTAAAGTAAGTGAAATAAATGTTGATTTCAGCATTTCATGTGAAATTATTTATTGTCATTTGTGTGTAGGATGCTAGAAAGAATATTTTTGTTATAAAGGTATATATTCAATTTTATAAAGACTTTAAAGGCACTGTATGTATGTTTTGCCACTAGAGGTCGCTTTTCAAAACAATAACAAAGGCGTAGCTTGATGACACCATGGGTGCTTCTCATTTCTAATTTGTGAATCCTTGTTTCCTTTCCTCACTTTCTTTCCTCACGTCTTAGCTTCACCCCATTAGGATGCGAGGGAAGGATACACCTGTGTGTCCTCAGTCATGACTCCTCAGGAAGCTTCCTCACTCCTCATTCCTCGCCTCCTCGCGGTGCAGTTAGAAAATTGTTAGAGATGTCCTTCAAAATGGCTGAGTTTGATCGGTTTCTGGGTCACAAACCGGAGGACGGAGGACTGAGGAAATGAGGAAGCTTCCCTGAACTTTGTTACTGTTACTTTTGATCACTTCACACACTTTTGATAAATTCACATTATTTTATTCCATTCCAATTTCATTTCATTCCAATTCGCTCGGTGGCTGGTATGAGACACTTGTTGCACTCTGCAGCTGGATGCCGGATGACTTGTGTTGCTAAATGGCATTCAGTTAATTTTAAATATATATAGTATTGTGGAGTAAATGCTGTATTACTGTTTCTACAAATAAAGATTTTTCTGATAATGTTAGCCATTTGACAAAATAGCATTGTCTCTGAGGCATATGATACAAACATGTTACTCACAGTAAATTAAGAAAACAATAAGACTAACCATGTTGAACTATATAACTGTGACCGTATTTGGCCTTTAACGGTTGGGTTCGGGCGCCAGGGGTAAAAAACCACCACAATTATTAAATTAAGTTCATCATTAAAGACACTACACATAGGAATGACATTATCAATTCTATTATATAGATCAAATAGAACAAGGAACCACAAGGAAGTTGATTTAAAAGTTTTCTATTTTTCTATTCAAATTCAATTCCAGCCATATTACATTACAATTCAGTACAGCATATTCAACTCAAAAAAAAAAAAAATATATATAGAGCAAAAAAAAACGAGTAAATAAATCACAACTATTAATTTCAAGCCCAGAAACATTTACCTTTTAGTTACCTCACAACAATAAATGAGTGACAGATAAATCAACAAATAATTAAATAATTCAGATAAGTAATGCAATGCAATAAATCTTATGCAGGAACAAATGAATCAAAATACAAATAAGCAACCGCATAAGAGAAAAAACAGGCATAAGAAAAAATAAAAAATCATCTGGATCCAAAGTTCAACAAAAAAGAAAAAACAACAACAAATTTGCTTACCCCGTCACTCATTGAACTACTGGGCCTGAAACACAATTCATTACATCACACCAATATTTACAAAATAATTCGGCAACTCGAGCGCCAAAATAAACACCAAAGAAAAAAAAAACTCCCTATGCAAAAAAAACCTTCCTCAAAATATACTAATGTTACATATAATGCCCTGAATTAGCGTCTAAACCACAACATAACCGGAATGGGAAAAGCTCTCTCTCAAACGCTCCATTTACATGCGAATCGGCAAATCGCTCTCATCACAACTTCCCAATGCTTTACGAAATTCAATGAGGGAAACATATTCCTCAAAATATGAATCGTGAGCATTAAAAGCAGAAAAAAGACCGCCGCATTAAATGTAGCATTAACACATAAATGCAATGCGGGCTATAACAATAATATTCACAAGCCATCCGATAGCGTGACCATGACCGGGAATAACCCGCGCCTGACAACAAAGACTAAAGAGCGCGCGAGAGAGAGCGAGAGACGCAATCACACTTCCTTAAATAACTTCCTACCTGGTTCCCCGTATATACGCTCAACAGCGCCACCCTCAGTACGGAATAGGAAAAGCACAAATCATTGACGACTGTCACATTCTTCCCCCCGTGGAGAAAGATCCCCTAATATTCTGCAATACTATAAATATATATACTCATCAACAGGGAAATGTCAATACATAAAACCCTGCAACAACAACAGCATAAAACACTAGTTCCTGCATTCAACATTTAAATTTCAATCATTTGTAAATCATTTGGCCTCGTAATATGAAGTAATTAATCCAGGACATAATTTCATCAATATTAAAACCCTAGAAAATCCTCATCATCTGACTCCTCAGTAAAAATTTTCAAGACTTCCTCCCTTTCCTTACGATCAAACTCTGCAGCGGCAGGAAAGGCAGGCTTCAAATTGCACACATGGACTGTACGCAAGTCCTCTCCATTGTCCTCACGCACAACCCGATAATTTACTGGACCTAATTTTTCAACAATTCGATAAGGCCCAATCCATTTCGCTGCAAACTTGGCTGCAAATTGTTGAGAGGCCTTAGAAAGGGGATGTGCTTTCATCCAAACCCTATCCTTCTTGGAGTAAGTCACATTCCTACGACTGGCATCATAAAAACGTTTCTGTTTCTCTTTAGCTCGAGACAAGTTCTTGTTTACCATCTCCTGTAAATCTTTAAGAACCCTGAGACTGGTCTGGTGTGGTTCTAGAACACGTTCAAAAGGTCCTTTCAACCTTCTTTGCAAGAGTAATTCTGCTGGGGAGTATCCAGTACTCTCCTGAACAGCAGAATTGATAGCATACCTCAACTCTGGCAAATAATGATCCCACTGATTATGCTCACCAAACACGTAAGATGATATCATCCCCTTAACTGTCCTATTCACACGTTCTGTGAAGTTGGTTTGGGGGTGGTAGGCTGTTGTTAGTTTTTGCACCACTCCCCACCTGCTACACAGTTCCTGCAAAATTTCAGAGGTAAATTGAGGACCTCTGTCCGACAACAAAAATTTTGGAACACCCCACCGTGTAAATATTTCCTTCCTTAGCATCTGAGCAATTGTCACTGCAGTAGCTTTTCGAAGCGGAAACAACTCCACCCAATGACTATAATAATCTACTACCACCATTAACTGGGTGTTACCTTGCGTACTACGAGGCAATGGTCCCATAAGATCCACGCCGAGCAATTCCCATGGTTCATGTGCTTCAGTCTGCTGTAACAGGCCAGCTGGTTTACGACACTCAGGCTTACATTGTTGACAACTGACACAATTTTTAACAAATTCTGCAACATCTCTCCACATATTTGGCCAAAAAGCAACTTCCATTAACCTTTTTTGTGTCTTATAACGGCCAAAATGCCCACTTAACGGGTTGGAATGATATGCTTCCATCATGGTCTGGCGAAGGATCTGTGGGACATACACTTGAAAATGGGTTCCCTTGGAAGGATGAATCACCTTCCGATAAACCTTGTCCTCTAAAATAACAAATCCAGAACCGGAATCATCAGGACTCTGTATATTATCAACTATACTCTGATATACTCTTCGGACCGCTACATCTTGCTGCTGTGCTGTCCAGATATCCTCGTCAGAGAGAGGAAACTGTAAGACCAGACTATCTGGGGTTTGCTTATTGGTATAAGCAGCAACTATTGGGGTAGAGTCTGGGCTACTGACACGGGACAAAGCATCAGGAGCACTGTTAAGCTTCCCTTTGCGATATTCGAGAGTAAATTCAAACTCTTGCAATTTCAAAGCCCAACGAATCAGTCGAGAGTTTGCCTTGGTAGTATTAAACACCCAAAGGAGAGACGCATGATCAGTCACAACAATAAAAGACTTGCCCTCCAAATAATGCCGCCACCTTTCGACCGCCCAAACAACGGCCAAACACTCCCTCTCTGTAGTGGAATAATTCCTTTCTGCACCAGTAAGTGTACGGCTTGCATATGCTAGTACTTCTTCAGATGTACCAAATGTAGATGGTCGCTGTCCAAGAACAGCACCCAAACCTGTTGAACTAGCATCTGTATAGACTATAAATGTGCAAGTATGGTTAGGGTGTCCCAATATTGGTGAAGAAGCTGACCACTGGAAACGGGCTCCTTTTCTTTTCAAGGCATTTAAGGGTTCGGCTATAGCTGAAAAATTAGGAACATACCTATGATACCATCCACTCATCCCCAAGAACCGCTGAAGTTCTTTTAGATTTTTTGGTACAGGGAAGTTCTGGATTGCCTCTGTTTTAGCAGGATCTGCCTTCACCCCTTCGGTGGTCACCACATGTCCAAGAAACTTAATTTCTGTTAAACAGAAGTGACATTTCTGAAGTTTAAGGGTTAATCCTGCCTTTTGCAAACACCTCAAAACCCTTTGGAGATCTTGTATATGCTGACTGAAATTTGATGAATAAATGACTATGTCATCTAGATAAACCAAACAACACTGTCCTAAACATTCAGCCAACACCCTATTCATGAGCCTTTGAAATGTGGCTGGGGCATTCTTTAGCCCAAAAGGTAAAACCCTGAATTCATACAACCCAAAAGGGGACACAAAGGCAGTCTTAGCCATACTGTCTGGGTCCATTGCCACTTGCCAGTACCCGCTGTTAAGATCAAGGGTACTGAACACACTGGCTCCAGCAAGAGACTCCAGAATTTCACCCACAGTAGGGAGAGGGAATGCATCACTTTCACTCACAGCATTTAATCGTCGATAATCGACGCAAAACCGCTGGCCTCCATCTTTTTTAGGAACAAGTACAATAGGAGATGCCCAGGGAGAATGAGATGGCTGAATAATGTCTCGTGAAAGCATATCATCGATTTGTTCCTTAACTATTTCCTTTTTATGTACTGGTAACCTATAGGGCTTTTGCGCAACAACCACATCTGTACGGACAGCGATCTTATGCTGAACCAGATGAGTTCTACCAAGAGTAGGAGTACATATTTCAGGATGATCATACAAAAGAGTAAAAAGAACATGAGACTCTTTGTCTGGTAAATTACTCTCATTGACTATGCTTTGCACTAGCTCAACAAGTTCTACACTAGTTTTTTCCTGCACACAGTTCTCCTTATACTCACTCACGAACCACTCAAGCTTCCCTGAACTTTGTTACTGTTACTTTTGATCACTTCACACACTTTTGATAAATTCACATTATTTTATTCCATTCCAATTTCATTTCATTCCAATTCGCTCGGTGGCTGGTATGAGACACTTGTTGCACTCTGCAGCTGGATGCCGGATGACTTGTGTTGCTAAATGGCATTCAGTTAATTTTAAATATATAGTATTGTGGAGGTGCTGAGATTTTTCTGATAATGTTAGCCATTTGACAAAATAGCATTGTCTCTGAGGCATATGATACAAACATGTTACTCACAGTAAATTAAGAAAACAATAAGACTAACCATGTTGAACTATATAACAATGATTAGTTTTCTGTTAATAAAGGTATCCTTTTTACCAGCTTTGCTCTGGTATTTAATAAATGAATATAATGGTAATGAAGTACTTTTTAGCTGTGTTAATAAGATTACATTATGTAAGATATTAAATTAAAATATCCAAAATCCACTAAAATAATATTATATTTTGTTGTCTTGTGTACTTACATTTTCCAAATGTTTCCATCAATGTTTAAATTCAGAGAAACGGCAATTTTAACCAGTGTAATGGCACGTGTCATTGTGTCGCCTGTCACTTATGTCATATTTGTGCTACCCTTGATTTTCATTTTATATGATTTAGGTGAGCAAATTTATATGATTTAGGTGAGCAACCTTTTGGTGAAAATTCTTTCAAAAGCATCTCAGATGTCTCAGCGGTTAATGAAGTAGATTAGATGAAATTTAATTACAATTTATTGAGCTCTAAGATACAAGCATCACATACTCAGCTGGTTTTTCTCATGTACCATAAAGATGTATTGTCCTACTGGGTAACACTTTACAATAACAGTACATGAATAATCATGTACAAATACCTAAATTAAATATTACTTTAATATGAACTAATGATGAGTTAAAGGGTTAGTTCACCAAAAAATGAGATAAGATATTATTAAAATAAGATATTTTTGATGAAATCTGAGAGATGTCTCCTCAATATACAGCAATTTAACAATCACTTTCAAGGTCCAGGTTTAACATTGTTAAACTGGTTGATGTGACTGCAGTGGTTCAACCTTAATTTTATGAAGTGACGAGAATACATGTGGTGTAGAATAAACAACCAGGCCAGGAATGCTTAATCTTGCCTTCAAAAACTCTTTTAACACCCACAAAACTAGGCAGAACCAATCACCCACAGACATGCATTGTGATCACAGAACAGTCTCTCTTTTTCTATAAACATTGCTTTTCCACCCTCTAGTGGACACAACATTTCTCCCCCTCTCCCTCGCTCCCATGATCTCTCTAAACATGTAAGGTCACAACAAAGTCTTTCAAGTGACCTGGCCAGGATCTGGTATGCACCGGTCATGGGAAGGAAAAGTCCTGACATAGGCTTGAAGGGCCCAGAGACTGTGGGGCCTGTGAAATTATAGGCAGGGTAAGAGAAACGGGGTGGGGGCAAAAAGGGGTCTAAGTCTTTCCTGCCAACCTGAGGTGTTGCAGTTTCCAGTTCCAGGTGTGCTCTAAGGCCATTTTTCAGACACTGCTGGAAATGTTCCACACCCCCATTGGCCTGGGGGTGGTAAAGGGTGCTGCAGATGTATTGGACACCCTTATTCTTCAAGTAAGATGAGAAGTCCACTGAGACAAACTGAGGGCCGTTATCTATTGTAATAGTTTGTGGAAGGCCCCGACGAGAGATGGACAGTGCAAAGCCCACGTACCACACATGTCATTCCAGCAAGATAGTTCATCTTTGATGTGGGCAAATGGTTTTAGCTCTTCTGAAACATGTAAGGGCCAGCCTTCTCAGATGTAAGTTCGGAGCTGAGAGAAGACAGGGTCCTGCTCTAAAACAGCTCCTGTAGTGATACCAGGTGTGTGTAGCAGCTGAATGATGTCTGTTTCAGGCCTAAAGTCTTCTGTTATTTTCAGAGCTGGGACAGAGCGAGACAAAAGGTCAGCCACCATGTTTTCATGGCCTGGTGTGAAATGATGGCGGTAATTATACTGACGGAGCCAATCATTCCATCGGTGTAGTCTCAGTGGTCTGTGACCTGTTCCTGACGTTGCCCGCAGTACCACTAAGGCATGATGATCCATCCTCAGAGTGAAATGGCAGCCATACAAGTACAGGTGCCATCTTTCGCATGTCCATTGGCATGCCAGCGCTTCCTGCTCACCCACTGAATATCATTGCTCTGTTGGATTAAGGGCCAGAGAGGCAAAGGCAAAGGCTATGCCCTTCTGTGCCTGTGACAATATGGCTCAGATGGCTATGGTGGATGCATCGCAGGTGACCTTGGTGCTACAGGAGGTGCTGAAGTGTGAAAGTATCGGAGATGAAGTGAATTGGGCCTTGAGGGTGCACACAGCCTCTGTACATGCCTGCGTCCACACTCAGGGCTCATCGTTCCGGAGTAATTGCCGCTGTGGTGCATTAGTGGTCGAATACTGAGGCAGAAACTTTAGTAATAGCCTGTCATCCCTAGGAAGGATGCCACCTGGGCAGGTGAGGTCAGTTCGGGGATGAACTGAACGGCCTCCACGTTAGACTGGAGTGGTGAAATGCCCTGTTCTGACAACTTAAACCCCACAAATTCGATGACAGAACAGCAAAGAGACATTTTCTGCCATTTAAACTTAGCCTATGCTTGCCAAGTGCATCAAAAACCCTGTTGAGGCACCCATCATGACTGTGCATTGTGGGCCCATGCATGACAATGTTGTCAAGGTAGATGACGACGCCTGGTATTCCCGCTAGCACAGAGGTCATGTCATGACCTTTTGGAAACATGAAGGGGCAGAACTAAGACCAAAAGGCATCCTAGTATAATGAAAAACTCCCTCATGTGTTACAAAATTCATCAGATTTCTGCTGTCAGCATGAAGGGGCACCTGCAGATAACCTTCTCTCAGGTCCAGCTTAGAAAACACTGTGGAGCCATAGAATTGGGCCATGAGTTCCTCCATCATTGATAGAGGGTACTTATCCAGAATAACTGCCTTATTGACTTGCTGCTAGTCCACACAGATGCACAGAGCACCAGATTTTTTAGTGGCCACCACTAGGTTTGAGACCCAGGGTGAGGTGTCCACACGCTGAATGATGCCTGCCCCCAGCAGGCACTGTAGTTCCGCTGACACCCCCTCACGCAGGGGCAGGGGAATACGGCGTAGAGGCCGAATGACAGGAGTGACGGTATGGTCAATGGGGGAATGGTGCATAAATGAAGTGAGGTAGCCCAGCCCATCAAACAGCATTGGCCGCTGTTGCTGCCACATTGTGGTCACAGCCAGGATAGCAGCCCTCCTCCATGTCCTCTAGGGCAAACCCCAGCATAGTGAACAAGTCCAGCCCCATCAAATTAGCTCCTTTGTGGGCTACTTGGAAGATAAATGAGGGCTATGTCTATGAAGGTAAAATGACACAATAAAGAATCGCATGCGCAAGGTAATATTTGTGGACGTGTACACAAGAAATGTGCAATTAAATTTGCATGCGCAAAAGAAGATTTGTGAAGGTGTAAATCGCCAAAATGTAGTGTGGAATAAACAACCAGGCCAGAAATGCAGTGAACAACTCTTGAAGTTTACACTTTTAACACCCACAGTACTAGGCAGAACCAATCACCCATAGCACAATCAGACATGCATTGTGATCACAGAACAGTCTCTCCTTTTCCGTTAACAGTGTTTTCCACCCTTTAGTGGACACAACAAATATTTTTTGTGTGCAAAAACAAAACAAAAACGACTTTATTCAACAATGTTTTCTCTACCCTGACAGTATCCTAAGCAGTTGACGCAGTACAGAGCTTCCGTGTTCTGCGTCAGAATGCCAACTCATTATTGTCCGGCTCTTGTGTCAGCATCACAGGCATGCATCATGTGAACAGCATTGGCCAATACTAAGCTGGCGTTCGGACGTAAACAGGGAAGCCTGCACTGCGTCAACTGTGTAGGAGACTGATGGAAGAGAAGAAATTGTTGAATAAAGTTGTTATTTTTGTTTTGTTTTTGCACACAAAAAGTATTCTCGTCACTTCATAAAATTAAGGTTGAACCACTACTGTCATATTGACTATTTTAACGATGTCTTTAGTAACTTTCTGGACCTTGAAAGTGGTGGTTAAATTGCTGTCTATGGAGGAGTCAGACAGCTTTTGGATTCCATCAAAAATATCTTAATTTGTCTTTTAGGTTTTACGGGTGTAAAATGACATGAGGATGAGTAATTAATGACAGAGTTTTCATTTTTTGGTGAACTAATGCTTTTAGTAATATTTAATTTAGGTATTAGTACATGATTATACATGTACTGTTATTGTAAAATGTCTTAGTGTCTCGCCAGGATGCGCCATTGTGTGTCTTTGTGTTTCAGGTGGCAGATACTCTCAAAGGTCTGGTTGTGCTATACATGAAACAAGGCAAGAATAAGGAGGCTGAGCCACTCTGTAAACGAGCCCTGGACATCCAAGAGAAGGTCAGTGGATGTCCTGTAACCAAATCATCGCTCCTTAAACCTCAGCAGGTTCATCCACCCATAAATGTCACATTGATCTGTTTAAAAATACAGCCTGTTTAAAAACAGAATGATATCTGTTTAAAAATACAACTTGTAATATTTGGGTCTGTGTACGGTCCGTAATCAGGGTATCTTCCGTTCATTCATGTTTTGATTTGATATTGAAATCAGAAAAATGAGAAAACCGCACTTTTTTTTTTTCGTTTTTCATTTTTAAAATGAAAACGAAAAAACAAAAAATTGGCTTGATTTTTCTTTTTTCGTTCTGGGGTTGGAAACAAATAAGCAGTTTGAAAATTCGATCTCTACATGTGGGCGGGAATGAAACGCCTCTTTCCGCTGATTGGTCAACCAGACGTCAAACCGTGTCGTCATCAGTTGTTCATCGGTAAGTAAATTAATATTTATGAGATAAACTAATATTTCACGTGATGAATTAATGTCTACACAGAATTAAGCCCTGACTCTGCATCAGAACGATTTGTGTCAACATTCACTAGTCTGGCTATTTGATGAGAAAGAGATAAAATGTAGAATAAACGCGTTAAGAATCCGTACAGCTGTAGAGCGAGGGACTTTTATTCTGTTGAGCGGAACCGATGAACAACTGATAACGACATGGTTTGACGTCTGGTTGACCAATCAGCGGAAAGAGGCGTTTCATTCCCGCCCACATGTAGAGATCGAATATTCAAACTGCCTATTTGTTTCCAACCCCAGAACGAAAAAAGAAAAATCAAGCCAATTTTTTGTTTTTTCGTTTTCATTTTGAAAATGAAAAACGAAAAAAAGTGCGGTTTTCTGATTTCAATATCAAATCAAAACATGAATGAACGGAAGATACCCTGATTGGTCCGTGTACTTTTGCATCCATTCCTTTTTCGTTTTTTAACCACGTCAAGAAAAACAAAAAACGAACGGTTGTTGTATTTTTAAATGCTATGGTGAATACCAAAATTTTATTTAAAACCGAATACACAAATTTCATGTGCACAAAATAAATACTGACTTCTTTTCAGATTTTTGTTTATTACATTTTGCATCTTTATAAACCAAAATTAAAAAAGGACCAATGAAAGTCGAAAAAATGTCAATTTACAAGTTTTCTTTTGTAAAATTGTTGTTTCTCCCACACTTTCAAGAGCCATGTCTCTGAAACATGATAATAATTGACTTGATTTCCACCCCATTCTCACTCACGAGGGGTCCGATACTGCCGCATGTCCAAGAGAATGCTATACTGGCAGCAAACCAGTATGTCCCGCTTCTCCAGCAATAGTGATAATTCACTACTTTTAAGCAGTCCACTATGAACACAATTAACATGATAAGCTTTTTCCTTGAAAATAAAACACAGTTATGAATAAAACACTTAATGCATTAAGACACTGATATTAAATTACCAATAAAGATATGCAGACAAGCAGGTCAGGCCGAATATGAAGCAATGCGCTTTCAACATGCAGCGTTTTCCACTTATAGAAAACCGTTATAAATGCTTAACATAAAAATATTATCCTTCCACTTTGTTTACATTGCCGTTGTCTTAGCCTTAGATGCTGTTGATGACAAGAAAATGTGCGAGAAAATAGTTTCTCCCTGGATGTTGTTTAGGATTAAGCCACATTAATGTCCCAGCGACGTGGCTGTAACGCATTGCTTTCAATGAGAATTGAGAAATATTTCTTGTCAAACCTCCACTGAGGCAAAGGGCATGGGAATTTTGTCTTCATGAAAATCACATATTGGAGTATAATGTTGTCGTCATAACAAATGTTGGTATATTTTCAATTTGAACTGCATAACTAGAAAGTGACTCCTAATCCCAAACAATTTCTCAATATAAAACAATATAAAACACGGAGCCAGACGAAAAAGTCACAGTAATTTATATGTCGTTTTGGCCTTTATTCATATAAAACAAAGTAAAAAGAAAAATGACGGGATTGAGACCACAAGCGGGAACTCGATCATGTTAGAGCGCTAAACAAGAGGCTATAGGACTAAGGTTTACAAATGTAATGTTTAGGTAAAAATATAAATGTAAAAATAATAATAGTAGTAATTTAATGAATGAAAATGAATCAATGTCATTTAGGCTGGCTCTTGAAGCGAGTCATTCTATTGACGCCAGAGGAAAAGGCACTAGAGGGCGCTTTAGCGTATGATGCAAAACACTGGAAATTAAATGTAGCTTTTTTACATATTAAAAAACAAGTTGTATATTTCATTTCTGGTTTAAAAAATGAATGGACGCAAAAGTACACGGACGGTGTACGCAACGTTTATTCATTTTTCAATTTAATATTAAAAGTAGTAAAATGAGAAAACGGTGCATTTATTGGTTTTTCGTTTTTCAAAAAAACAAACAAACAAACAAACAAAAAAACAAACAAAAAAACCCCTAAAATTCTGTTTGATTTCACGTTTTTTTGGGGTTAGGGTTAGAGAGCCAGTAGGTGGCAGCAAGTCACTGTCATAATGAGTCAGTGAGACATTCATTCGACAGATTCATTCAAAACACTGACTCATTCAGAAATGAATCAAGTGGCTGTCTATAACTATGTCCCAATTCAGGGGCAGTCGCATTTGAAGGCTGCATATGTCATCGAGATAGAGTGTATTTTAAGAAAAGTATTAAAAAAAAACTGACACAAAAAGTCAACAGTTAAACTGCCCAACTAAATGAAACCCTGATCACCAAAATGGTGATCAAACATTTTCAATAAAACATCAACATCTAAACCTATTCTAAACCTTAATTCTAAAAAAGAATGATGGACGAATGACAGAAATAAAGTCAGTCTGGTTTGTAATAAGAGAGATTTAATGTCTTTTCAGTTGATTGCTTCTAAGGCTGTGGATGGAAGTCAGTTGTAGTTGTTGTGTTTCTCTTTTCTTCAGTGATTCAGCTCATTATCATCAGGTGTCTTCACAAACAATCATCACACAGTCAATCACTCAAGTATCTAATTAACTCTAACACTGCTTCGGTGTTACTTTTAACACCCTGCTAATGGTTTTCATATGACCACCGGGGAATTTACTGTGCAATTATGCAGTTTACAGTCATTATACACAGACCACATGAATGAAGGACACTATTGACCTGTCTGTCTCTCTGCCTGTCTCTCTGTCTTTATTACAGGTGTTGGGGAAGGATCATCCCGATGTGGGGAAGCAGTTGAGTGATCTGGCGGTGTTGTGTTACAATCAGGGAAAGTACGAGGAGGGCGAGCATTATTACCGCAGAGCTCTGAAGATCTATGAATGCAGACTCAGTCCAGACGACCCCAGAATGGCCACAACCAAGCACAACCTGGTTAGTCTGTCAAACTGTGTTATGACCCCTGAGATAATCTAGGGGTACAAGGGTCTAACATTTAAAATTGACATTAAAAATAAATGCATACAAACTGTACTGCTTTTCTGCTAGAAAATAGTGTGAGGTTCTGTAGACCAGTCCTGATGGCTTTGGCGTCTGTTAAGAAGGTCGGGGTTCTGCAGGCATTTTCAGTTGATGAAGCATGCTTGGAATTCAGACCGGCCAACTCTCATGACTCCAGCCTAGATATGTGCCCAAAGTTCCCACCACTCCTTTCAGAGATTAGGTGGTGAACATGCAAGCGTTGCCCTTTAAGGAGGCAGACCCAGCCCTAGCTCTGCTCTGTCCAGTACGTGCTCTCCGCACTTACATAGACAGAACTCAGTGGTTTCGGACCTCAGACCAGCTCTTTGTCTGTTACAGAGGCCAGCAGAAGGTAAAGGCTGTCTCTAAGCAGAGGTTGTCCCACTGGATAGTTGATGCTATTGTCTTGGCTTACCAGGCTCAAGACCTGCCATGCCCCCTAGGGATGAAAGCACACTAAACCAGCAGTGTTGCTTCCTCCTGGGCATTGGCGCCTCGCTAACAGATATTTGTAGAGCGGGGCGACACCTAACACATTTGCGAGATTCTATAATCTCTGTATAGAGCCTGTGTCCTCTTGTATACTCCCCAAGGGGTCAGTAAGTAGTACCTGCTCTGTCAATTTGTTTGCTGCGCCATTCCACTCCACGGACTGGATGCATGCACTATTTTCCTCAGATGAGTTCTCCATAGTCAGAACCCTGGGTTCCTCCAGCACTGTTGATGTCTAAAACTTGTGTGCTGCCCAGTCATCAGCCCTTGTGTCAGACTAGGTGTCTCCATGCATTGTGATTCCCCCCTCTGGGCAATCCCATGCGTGTATTTCTATGGTAAGCCTCCTTCGGTAGCACGTCTTTCCCTTGGCAATACCCACTCTCGCCATCTCTGTCGATATTCCACCCTGTTGTCTGGGTTACCTCAGAGATCTTCCATATATATTACTGCCTATGCCGGTTCATATGTGCTTGTAAGACCTCCTACAAGCAGACAGCCTGTTAGCATACTTCCAGCTGGAATATGCTACCCAGTGTACTTCTGTGTTAAAGGATTAGTTCACTTTCAAATTAAAATTTCCTGATAATTTACTCACCCCCATGTCATCCAAGATGTTCATGGCTTTCTTTCTTCAGTCGAAAAGAGAGGTTTTGGTGAAACATTCCAGGATTTTTCTCCATATAGTGGGACTTCAAAGTTTGAACTAATTGTTATATACTTGCACTAGAACATTGTATGACAATTTAGTTCAAACTTTGAGGGCAGTAATACACTTAGCAGTGTCTCCACTGCTGGAATTCAAATAGAGAAGAAGAAGAAGAGAGCTAGTTCAAGATGAGTATTTATGGTTAAAACTATTTATGGTTATTTCCCGTCTGGTATCGCTGTAAACTGTAATTTTGACCTTCAGCAGCCGTTTGGGCTCCATTGAAGTCCACTATATGGAGAAAAATCCTGGAATGTTTCATCAAAAACCTTAATTTCTTTTCAAATGAAGAGAAAGACATGGACATCTTGGATGACATGGCTGTGAGTAAATTATCAGGAATTTTAATTAGAAAGTGAAATCCTTTAAGTCTCAGCCCTTTGCTCGGCTAGTCTCACGACAAGGTCTATCCTTACACAGCTGGAAGACAGCCATTGAGGTCTTACATAGTACCCGGTTCTCCCAACCACATGCACAAAGAAATGTTTGTATCTGTCGATCATCATAGCCCCACACATTATTCCATTTAGTCTTCATGGAATGAGCAGTGAAATATTCATCATTTCTTTGCAGGCATCTGTTTTTTCAAACAAGACAAAAAAAAGAAGCTGAGATTCTTACAAAAGATTCTGACCTCTGCTCATGAGAAGTTTGATTAGTAAATGGTGCGTATTTTTTTTGTTTGACTATTATTTGTGCCATTTTGCCTTTATTTGATAGTAAAGTAGAAACAGGAGTCCACACCAAGGTGTTCAGAATAACCTGACAATGACGCTGCTGTAGATTAGTGTAAGTCTGTAATGAGACGTGAGTCATGGGACTGGAAAATGAAACTGAGTTTTTCTTTCTTTCCTTAATTTTAATCTTGCACTTATAAACAGATATTAGTTAGTATTTAGGATGAAACAAATGAAAAAAAAGACCACAAAGATGATGGAGACACACATCCTTTTTTCTCAGAGGACTGAACCTGAGATAAATCTTATAAAAGACAGTAGTGCTTTCTGAGAATGTGAGGTTTTGGCCCAATCATGTGGCTTAATGGGTAATGATGTTACTTGTGTGTCTGTTTCCAGCTGAAAACAAACCCATCTGGATGCATGCTGAAGAAAGAGAGGAGGTGAGCAAAGGTGTGTGTTGGGATGAAATTAGTGTTTGTGTTTCTCTTCTCCGACTGCTGTCATTCAAACTGTCTGTCTGCTGATATTCAGGAGAAACACAGAGGCAACACAGCGTATGAAGAATATGCAAGCTGGGACAAAGCCAGAAAACTCAACAGGTACCACATCACAAACCTTCACAAAGCTGCAGAAGAGCAGGACCATTATGTTCTTAATGCTGTTTGTTCCTGATTGCTTAGTAATTTTTGTTGTCATAAATCAGACAGACACATCTAGTAATGATCACCAAATCACCAGATAAGCATCCAGAGTTGCCAGATGAGTCCAGAGTTGCTATGTTTTAACCAGACACGAATGGGTCGAAATGTCATGACACCCCAAATCTAAAGAAATAAAAAAGTAGTAATATTTTGGAGAAAGAAAATGAAGCCTATTAATCCCTCTTGTTTTCATACTGCAGTCCGGCCATAAATGCGACGCTGAGAAATCTAGCCCTTTTGTACCGCAAACAGGGCAAGATGAAGGCCGCAGACATGCTGGAGGAATGTGTCCCAAGATCCAGTACCCACAAACAGGTACAGACAAACAAACTCACTTGTCATTTGTCTGTCTGTCAGTTCTCTCATGCCTTTTCATGCTGTCTTATTGTTTGGAGATGTTTTTGCAGCTCATTCCAGCCTCATTCAGTGCAGCATTATAAAGCTCAACCCATTTCATTAGCATTATCAAATGAGAGCTTAGGCCTATGTTTTGAATAATAATAAAAATAATAATAATAATAATAATAATAATAAAGGTTGGTTTTAGGCCCATTAAACTAATAGTTTTTATTAGTTTTATCAGCATTAATTAAAGGCAGTACAGCAGATCCTGCCATAAAATATTTAAACCTTACAATTATATTTTTATTCACATTACAATGATGATCATTTTGGAGGACAGTGTGCTTAATTGAAAATATGTCAGTGTTATTTAAAACGGGCTTAATTTTCCTTATGCCAAATCCTCTTGTTTTTTCTAGACCGGTTTAGTGAGGTTCTCTCCAAAATCATTTGAATATGTAAATCACAGGTTTACAATATCTGGCGTGAGGCAAACACACATTTTATAAAATGTTTCTGAATGATTCTGGTCCAAAAAAGTGTTTCACTGAACTCTTGATCAGACAGAGACATTTAACAAAACACAGTGTTTGTGCATCAGGCCTGATGAAAAGCCTTAATGATGATCACAGAAGCTGATTTCACTGTATTTAAAACTGAATGTAATTTAATTTCAGTTTAGGTCCCATGTGCATGCACAGCAAAATCCCAGAGTTAAATGCAACTCTGCTCAGAGTACATATGGTCCCTCTCTAAAATAGTGTTAAAATAACACATGCAGCAGTTAAATTAATTAATAATTAAATG
This sequence comes from Culter alburnus, assembly GCA_028476615.1. NCBI lineage: Eukaryota > Metazoa > Chordata > Actinopteri > Cypriniformes > Xenocyprididae > Culter > Culter alburnus. The sequence goes on along the minus strand of JAOTNS010000084.1, from coordinate 387,033 downwards.
AGTGTTCATAGTGATGAACACCTGCTGTAACAAGCAGAATCCGAAGAAATAATAAGAAAAACACAAAACTACAAGTGATTTAAGTCACAGCTTATTTGCTTAATTATCTCTAAAAAGAAAAAAACAGATCTGAATCAGTTATAATGCAACACGCAAATAATCAAGCTACTCTGTTCTGAATACAGTGGCCCCAACAGAATGTGGTGCGTGTTTGTGCAGGATGGCAGACTGGATCGCCGTGATTCAACAGGGTTCAGAGATATGCTGCGCAAGAGCTGTGGAATTGCTGGTGAAGAAACTTCATGGTCCAACCCCCAGAGCCGCGCAACACCAAGTACAAGCACACACACAGTGCAATACACGGTGTTGAACATCATGGCCAAAACTTTGAAAAATTACCTCATAATTATTACCAGCACCATCCTGACTTATAATGGGACGGGCCAACCACAGCATTGCTGTCAAGTGTCAACATTGTATATAATATGCTAGTTAAATGTTCAAAATCACCTCATCAATGTTTGATGATTAATCACATGAAGAGCATTCTTTGGACGAGTGAGAGTTTGATGTGGATGGGGCTACCATAAAGACACCTTAAAGTGCCCTAGAATGCTTTTTTTCCTATAAGTCTAATTATTTAATATAAGTCTAAGGTGTCCCCTGAATGTGTCTTTGAAAAAGCTCAAAAATCATCATAGATTTTTTTTTTTATTATTTTTTTAACTCCTATTTGGGGCATCATTATAAATGCACCGATTCCGCGTGCTTCCCCTTTAAATCCTCGCGTCGCGCCGCCCCCAGCTCGAGACTCTATAATACATTGCATAAACAAAGTTTCACATAGCTAAATAACACCCTCAAAATGGATCTTTAAAGTGTCATCATTAGCATATCAGATCATGTAAGTACAGTTTATTTGGATGTTTACATTTGATTCTGAATGAGTTTGATGGTATGCTCTGTGGCACACTGCCTTACCCCCACACTACCTTACCATCATGCCAAATCTTCTGACACTGCCAGAAATTTTCGTCTGAGGTAAAATTTGATCGCAGAGGTCCTTAACCGGCTGTCTGTGAACATGTCAAACTAGCGATCAAAGACTACAGATTTTAGTCTAGGATTAAAGGAATCTTTTAGGATTTGCAAAATTTGTCTCAAACGACCAAATCGTGGCCAAAATCACACAGTGTGCACCAGCCTTTACACACACTCACACTTACGTTGAGTGTCGTAACACTCAAATCACCACAAACATACATGAACACACTTTTGAACTTTGACGGCAGCAGAACAGAATTAAGTTGTTTTTTTTTGTTTTTTCAGTTCATATTTTTTATTGTATCTTTGTTTTTCTATAGAGAATGAAAGCATGACGCCTCACTGAACAAGATGAGTGACAAGTCCTGTCAGGTAACTAATATACAATCTTAGCTCGTAAAATTACTGTAAGTTATGGTAAAATCACTGTAATGCACTGGCTCATGTGGCTTATTGCTTTTCTCATAAGTAAACATGAGTCAGTGCTCTCAACCCATTTATAGTACATCCATAATGTGACCTATTTCCAAATAAAACATGAAAAAAGGAGCAAGTTATTCCATTTTGATGAAACATTATGAAGACAAACATTTATTTCTGTAGAATAACTCACTGATTAATTGATCACAATCCAACTACAAAGATGAATTAAGAAAATAAAAAGTCTACTTTTATTTCATGTTGACTTTAACTGACCCAAAGGTCTGACTGTTACATCTTCAGATGCTCGTCCATTGTTTCCTCTCACACCTTCAGCTCACATTAATTTGTTGTTTTGTGTGTCTCTCTCTTTGTTTTTTCTTAATTCAGAGTCTGAGCAGCTGAAATCTAAAAGACGGTTGAGATTTGAGTTCCAGTAATGTGGATCTGTAAAATAGCAGTTAAAATCCACACCAAACTGCTCCACTGTCAAGCAACCAACCTACATAAGAAACTTAAAAACTTGTGTTTTAAATGTTTTAATTTTTTTATCAGTATATAAGATATTCAAACAATCAGACTTCTACTGCAGATCAAACTACATACATGATCAAATCAGTCAGCTTACTGCTTTAATAACTCTCTCAACATCGGCCACGTCCTGCTGTGTTGCCGTACTGTAAGGACCACCCACTGGCCCAATGACAGAAAACACTTTTTTTTTTTTTTTTTTTTATTTTCAATGCAATTCTGACACCATTGTTGATTTAAATTGACTCCAGTTTTCAGTGATCATTACATTTAAGCTGTAATTCTGATTTAAAAGCTAATCAAGATTTTTGCTGATTTAATTTAGATATTTGATTATTCTTGTATTCTAGTTCAAATATCTGTTCATTAGGGACCCAATGTTGCACAGAGTCTCACGCCAGCCACAAAATCGCCAGTCTTAACTGAAGTCAAATCAAGTACACCTACATTTCTATATTGCTTTATACAGATTGTTTCAAGCATGGATTTTGTCAATACTGAATTCATTTATTGGCAACTGCTCTATAGTACTGTATTCTAAATGAATTTGACAAAGATTACACATATTCAGTAAGAAATCACTTATTCAAATACAGTTACCAAATCACATATTCAATAGACAAATCGACTGAAAATGTATGAACATCATTTTATGTGGATCTGTAAGTAAATAAGTACTTAAATTAGTTAAATTTAACTAAAAAATTAGTTAATAAATAATTAATTAAATCAATCAGGTTGTGGCAATTTATCTTTTTTTTTTTTTTTTTTTTTTTGGAAACCAAATGGGTGCCCTAAAAAGCTATAACACTACCTTAAAGTTCACTAAAAAGTTTGGAAAAAGTTAACTAACCAGTGTCAAACAGCACAGAAGTTCATCTAAGATAAAAATCATCTGCTGTGTGTCTCTTCTGAATGCAGATGATTTCTGGAGATTCTCACTGAACTGCATCGTGAGATGGTTTAAACTTTAAAGGATTAGTTCACTTTAAAATGAAAATTACCCCATGATTTAGTCACCTTCAAGCCGTCCTAGATGTATAAGACTATCTTCTTGCAGACAAACACGATCAGAGTTATATTAATAAAGATCCTGATGCTCCCAAGCTTTATAATGGAAGTGCACGAAAACCACCTGTTTATATAAAGAAAATATCTCCCTTTACATTGAACTTTGAGAATCATAACTTTGCAGATGTTGTTTATGGCACAAGCAGCAACATTACACCCCAACTAAGTTAAAAAATTGCAATCATAATCACCAGCCCTTTAATGGTTTGCAGGCCATACAAATATGATATAAAACTAAGTAATATATGATTTGATTTATATTCTTGGTATTTGTCGGGGGCCCTAAGCAGCTGCTTACCTCGCTTATTGGTTCACCTCTGCTAATACGTCACTAATATGTTTATTACACACAGAGGTTATTGCTCTTTTACAGCTCAGGAGGATAGATTTATCAGCAGTCTTTCATTTAAATATCAACTTTATCTCTTCTAAAAATTAGCCAAAAAAACAAAAATCAAAAAAAAAAAAAAAAAAAAAAAAAAAAAACAGACTCAAATTGTTGACATGTCAGTAATATATAAACTCTCAGTCTCTTATGCTTAACAGGCTGGATTATTTGATCAAACATACAGTATAATCTTAATTTATGTGATTTCAAAGCTGAATTTTCAGCATCATTACTCCTTCCTTCAGAGTCATGATTTTCTTCAGAAGCATCATCTCTAATGGATGATTTCATGACCTTTGGAACACTGTTATATTGGTATCACTTTCCCATTGCTGGAAACTTTTTGTAGAAAGTTTAACACCATTTCAGCCCCTGCAACTATCAGACTATATGTTGCCACAAGGTATAGTCCATTTGTCTAGATGCTTTTCCGATTTTTTATGTCTCAGCCCGTTGCAGAGATGTCTCATACAAGAAACTCAAAGGAGTTTCAAACAAGGGGTTCATTCAAAGTTTCCTTCCTCTTCCTTCCTGTGCTGAGGCCGGAGCATAGCGAAGGCAAACCCCTACTTCCAAAGAAAAGTATAGTTCCCTCCCGTTACTTTAAACTACATTTATGTTGAAGAAAAATTTTTTTTTTCAATGTAAAGTCTACTCTGTCACTTTTGGATCAATTATTGATCATGATATGCAGTGTTCTTTCTAAACAAACAACATCTAAACGTTTTTTAATGACAGTTTATGAATCATACAGCATATAAAATATTTTTCTGTTATGGATTTAGAAGATGTGAAAAAATAAAATATAAAACTCTTTTTGAACCAAACAAAAAATTAGCTGAATAATTGGGATTAAATAGTTTGATAGTTTGTTACTGGTATTTTTAATTAAATAATGTAGCCTTGGTGACAGATGAAACTTCTTTAAAAACATTAAAATCTTAGTGATTCTCCAAACTTTGTACTGTACCGTACATTTTACAATATATCTTTGCTCTCTTCTTCTTTCTTCTTTTCTCTCTTCTCTAGGAATTCAGCAGCACTGTCCACACTAGCAGTAAAGTCTCACAAGTGACTAAATTGTCATATACAATTCCTAGAATATGTCATAGTTCATCCCTTTAACTGTTGACCGCGAAAGGGCCGTAATACACTTGGGTGTCCTACACTGCGGGAATTCTAATAAGAAGAGAGAGCTAGTTTCATGATGAGCAGATTATTATTTTTCAAAATTTATATTATATATAGAAGCGATTGTTTCTCTAGATAGACCCTTATTCCTCATCTTGGATTGTGTAGAACGTTTTTGAAGCTGCACATTTTTAACCTTTCAACCGTTTGTGGCTCCATTGAAGTCCCTATATGGAGAAAAATCCTGGAATGTTTTCCACAAAAACCTTAAAACGGGACTGAAATGGTGGCTAACAAAGACATCTCTATCGTAATTTTGATCACGGCTTGTCTTGAAAAATGAAGAAAATTTGACGTTCGTCGTAGAAGTCACACTGCCCTGTTTAAAAAACAGCATATGCTGGTAAGGTAGGTTTTGAAGTTGGTATGCTGGTTGGAGCTGTTTAGGACGCAGCATAGGACCAGCAGGACCAGCATAACTAGCTCAAACCAGCATACCAAAACCTACCTTACCAGCATGCACCAAATCTTCTGACACTGCCAGAATTTCGGGAGGTAAAATTTGATCGCAGAGGTCCTTAACCGGCTGTCTGTGAACATGTCAAACTAATGCTCAAAGACTACAGATTTAGGCTCTATTAAAGGAATCTTTTAGGATTTGCAAACTTTGTCTCAGACAACCAAATCATGGCCAAATCGCACAGTGTGCACCACCTTTACACACACTCACACATTACGTAGAGTGTCATAACACTCAAATCACCACAAACATACATGAACACGTTTTTGAACTTTGACGGCAGCAGAGCAGAATTAAGGGTTTTTTTCAGTTTTATTTCAGTTTATATTTTTTATTGTATGTTTGTTTTCTCTAAAAATGAAAGCATGACGCCTCACTGAACAAGATGAGTGACAAGTCCTGTCAGTACTAATATACAATCTTAGCTCATAAAGTAAAAGATTACTGTAAATTATGGTAAAATCACTGTAATGCACTGGCTCATGTGGCTTATTGCTTTTCTTATAAGTAAACACGAGTCAGTGCTCTCAACCCATTTATAGTACATCCATAATGTGACCTATTTCCAAATAAAACATTAAAAAAGGAGCAAGTTATTCCTTTTTATGAACCATTAGAAGACAAATATTTATTTCTGTAGAAAACTCACTGATTAATTGATCACAATCCACTACAAAGATGAATTAAGAAAATAAAAAGTCTACTTTTATTTCACGTTGACTTTAACTGACCCCAAAGGTCTGATTGTTACATCTTCAGATGCTCGCCATTGTTTCCTCTCTCACACCTTCAGCTTACATTTGTTGTTTTGTGTGTCTCTCTTTAGTTTTTTTCTTAATTAGAGTCTGAGCAGCTGACGTCTGAAAGACGGTTGAGATCCAGTAATGTGGATCTGTACAATAGCAGTTAAAATCACCACCAAACTGTTCCACTGTCAACCAACCAAAATGGTTTTTGTTTTCATTTCAATGTAATTCTGACAACATTGTTGATTTAAATTGACTTCAGTTTTCAAGTGATCATTACATTATGACTGTAATTCTGATTTAGAAGCTAATCAAGATTTTGGTTGATTAATTTAGATATTTGATTATTCTTTGTATTCTAGTTCAAATATCCTGTCATTTAGGGACCCAATGTTGCACCACGTGCTAAATGTATTACAACTGTACTACTTCGCTGCCTCTCCACAGGTTAAGTTTGAATAAATTGTTTTTTTTTTTTTGTTTTTTTTTTTTTTTAAATAATTGTCATATACAATATGCTAGTGCAAGTATAATAACAATTAGTTCAGACTTTGACCTGAGGAGGGCAGTAATACACTTAGCAGTGTCTACACTGCGAATAGAATAAAGAAGAGAGCTATTCAAGATGAGCATTTATGGTTAAAATGTATATAGTGTTTCATTTTTTTAGAAAATGAGTGATGGCTTCTCCTAGATAAGACTCTTTATTCCCGACAGGCTATTGTTTTTCATTGTTGTTTGCCACTTTGAAGCTGCCATGCAACTGTCTTGTGTCTTTCAAAAGACGAGAATCGACAAAACAAACAACCGTTTGGAGACCATTTAAGATCCCTATATTCGAGAAAATCCTGGAATGTTTTCATCAACCAACTTTAATCTTTTTTTGTAACTTATTTCTAACAAATTCGGTATTTCTTCTTTTGGATATATAATTCTAACAACTAAGTGCGGTACCATCGTTGAAAGTCACAATCCATTGCATTGGCTCTTACGATTGTGTGCGGTACAACCATCGCCCTTTAATTTGAGAGTATATTGTATTTAACCATCTGATTAACTCGGAAGAGTGGCCGAACAGACTGGTTTATTCCACCCTTCGCCACTGATGATAGCCGCGGCAAATTCTTGGCAGATTGGCTGTTTTTTTTGTTTTCCGGTGGCCTTCAGAGCCGAAAAGACTTCCCATACTGTGATCTTGACGTTTTTTCCGTGGTGTTGACATAAATCTCCACTCAATCGAGTCTTTGTTACGACATGTTTGCTTCTTCTTCGTCACTATGCTGCGTGCAGCATGCGGTCGTCGTCGTTGTTTGTGACAGGTTTCCAGCATTAACGGTGCAATCACTTCCACCTGTGAGCTCACCCACGCGTACTGGTCTGCTCGGTAATATTTTACACTGAAATGTCCCATTACCTCCAAATCGTCCTATTCATTTTAAATATTGATTGGTTATAGCACTACCGTACTACCTTTTTCACATACCTAAAGTACATGATAACATATATTTCCTGCTTTGAATATCCGAGTTATATTGCGACATCCCTATTAACTTTATATTTAAAGTTCTCTCGTGTCTATTCCATATTCTTAAAGTCCCTTTCTTCGTGATCCCATGTTTCAAAACTTGAGTTAGTGGTGATACTGCATTGTTTGTTATGAGTATAAATTTCACATCTGTAAAAATTTTAAGCTCAAGTTCAACAATCCAATCGCGATCTCTTTATTTAACCGAAGATTCGCCCTCCATCTATACGGCCAAGTATCGAACTACATCCCCTACATTCCATCTTTAATGACGGCACTCCATTTTTTTGCAAACAGGTTTTGTGACTAATCCATCCGTTTCTTGTACAGCCTGAACTTCGCAACAACGCCTGTTTATTTTCAATATCATCCCCCGCCGGCGACGGTGCCGCATCAAACCGTTGTTTGTCCCTTCCCAGGGCTCTGTGTAATACTAGAGATCAGCTCTGTCGACTCACACACAGGACCCGCTGAGCACATCAACGCTGATACGTATTTCTGAAGAGAGGCGCTTCCATAGAACAAAGGAATTCTCATCCCTGGGTTATGACGAGTGGAAACGGAGCGGAGTACTCAATAAAGTAAAATTATGTTAAAAATACTGGTGTTTTCATTTACACAGGCGAAACATGACTCACATGTTATAGTGAAGTAGCTACCCTGATAACCACAATCAAGCCTTCAGAAACCACGAAAAACGGAGACCTGTATTGATCACTTAGGTAAAAGTACTATATGATCACAAAGCATTAATTTAAGAAGCCAGATTGTATTGTTAAAGTCTATAGAAATAATTTTTAAGAATTGCTGTTTTATTTCTCTTTAATACAACATAATGTGAATAAATTGTTCCTATTGATAGTAGCAGAGTTAGAGGTGGATGGAGCTGTATCTACATCATTGAGATCATCCGCATTCTGAGTTTTGCGTGCTATGAAGGGTGGGACAAACCGGGCCAGAGAGAAACCAAAAGGACAAAAACCATACACGTTTTTTTTCACTCACAAAGACTCACAAAGAGTCTTCTGAATAAGTAGGCCGTTGTGTTGCTAGTTAGGATACCTGGGTTACCGGTGTTACATGTTCAGCCAAACACTGATTATTCACTTGTTTGTTTTAGTAATAAATCATTTAGTTCAGATAAAGAACAGACACTACAGTTAAAATCTGAATGTCACATCCCCACCACCCACCTGGTGATAACCAGTATTACCGGTGTTGTTCTCATGTCATTAACCAGTGGGAAATTTCCTCACTTTCACTCCTTGACAGAGCTTATCTTTATTGAACCCTTTACAGTCCTTTAAAACTACTTTATTGGCCTAAACAAACAAACAAACAAAAAACAACTGAAAAAATACAACAGGCTACCTTCTGTAAGTGCCTTGTTGTACATTCATATCATTGGGATATCTTCATGTTTAGAGAAATCACAGATGTGAGAAATCACACCAATTAATTTTCTGTAAACAGGTTTACTGTCATGAAAGGAACTTTATGCTGGAGTAAGGTTCATAAAGTACATTGTTTCCCAGGAATTTGCAAAACTTTGTTGGGTGTACCTCCTGTTGGGAGGTCCGGGGGACCATTTAGGCTATGTATGATTTTTAAATTTTAGGTTCATTATGAAACAATGGTGGCATACGGTAATTAATGGGAATCACGAATGAATGTTTAGCTGACAAATGTGCTAAAGTTGTTAAATATATATGTGACAGGAGGCGTGTCTGTGTTCAGCTGCGGTGTGTGTGAACTCGCTGTCGGAGGGAAGAGAGAGAAAGCGCCGCAGGTATCGGTATATAGGCCTTTGGCAGAAAAGTGATTTTGAACTGTTTAACATATTTTAATGGAGAGATTAGAAAATTATATTTTGACAGCACGGTTAAGAAACCTCAAACCTGAAAGATTCGGGGCTTTTGGAAAAACATTCGGGGCTCCAGCCCCCTTAGCCCACACCTAGCTCCACCCCTGAACGCAGCCACAATAACACTCTATATGACAGGATCGCTATTAGTTTTTTCCTTCACAAACTTGCTTACCAAGTCTTGCTTACCATAAAATATATGATATTCCGATTCTCAAATATGTGTAAGTGAGTGTGTTTTGTCATTTTAAAACCTTTATAGAGTCCTGTCAGTCAGATTTATAGCAGGTGAATTCATCAGTTTCTCCCGAAATATATGCAAGTAAGTGGCTGGTGAACTGGAAGAATAATAGAGTAAACTTTATAGTTACTTAGTTACTTACTGGTGCTTATGCGTATTTAAATGTCTGAAACCTTAAAAGAAACATTATGTGGCTGAAAACACTGCATAGTTGTGATATATGACAAGAGCTGCGCGCGTCCGTCTCGCAGCCAAAGCGCGAAAGCACAGTTTGACGTTGCTGAACGTTTGAAATCCCATATGTGGGACCGTACTGCTCAAAGGGTTAAATAGGCTATGTGTGTTCAAACTTGTATTTTACTGTGTAAAATGATACTACATTGTTAACAATAATAATAATAATAAGCACGATTACAAACCATTCTCGGCCCGTAATTACAAAGAAGAATCCAACCCAACAAAAATTATAAACATTGGTAATGTAATGTGTGTCTATGTATTACTGTGCAGTGAATGTACGAGACTGTCCTCCAAAAAAAGCGACCCTACAGGTCATTTTTTAAGCACCATATTACGACCTATATTTACGTTTTGAATTCATGTGCCCTCTAGTGGTTTCGTGTATATGGCACACAGATATTTCTTGACACAGGAAAAAAAAAGATCGGATAGGGTAAGCTCTGGCTTCAGTGTGGACGTAGCCTAAGGTAGGTTAGGATGTTTTTGTTTGTGGTGGGAATTTCAAATGTGAATAGAGATGAGAGCTGTAATCTTAATGTAATCCACTAAATGGAACCACAAGACTAGAAATCCTTTTAAAGTCCCCGAAAACCAGAAGTTGCAAACAACTTTTCTGCAGTGTTGTGACGTATTTCCAAGTAATACAGAATATTAAATAGAGGGCAGGGTTTTACTTTAGCGCTCCTCCTCTCCATCTCCCGCTCATAGCAGACTAACGGATGGAGGGGAGTGGTTTAAGCGGCAAACTGACTTCATCAGAGAAGGAACGCCATTCCAGATCGGAAGATTGAAAAACAATATTTGTCTGTGTATTAACTTGCACAGATTAATTGTTCACCACAAGACTAGTAATATGCGCTAACAAAGTAAATAGGGTTTTGATTTCATGTGTACTTTAAGTGTAATCATTTTACATCTGTGCAAATTGCTTAAGATGTAATAAATTATTGCTTGGAAATGTATTTGTTGATCCATAGTAAACTAAAAACATCTGTTTTGCATAATTAGTTTGTCACTAAATGTGAAGTTATTTTTAATGTGTATATCCTAATAATGATATTGAAAAAAAAAATTAAGTTTCCAGTTATGCCACAGGAAATTTGTGCCCCAGACTGCCGTGAACTCACTCAGGACCGTTTGCAGAGGCTGTCAATTACAGGTAATAAAGCTGTTCAGTTTTGCACAGACCAATTGTTTTGCTTCATAAGACCTCAATGTATTGTCAGGAGCTGCGGATATTAAATTCTAGGGCTGCTTAAGAAAAGCGTGCACACACAGTTATATTGACTTGGTAAACCTGGATCAAATTAGAGGGATTGCGTGAACTTCAGTTACCTTTTATGAAACTGCTATAGGCCCAACTTATTTGTTAGGTTCAGTCAAGTCAGGTGTTGGAGTTTAATCCCCGCTTCTCTTAGCATCTTTTATGAAACAGCCCTCTGATTGAGTTCTCATTGACTTGAATATTTAGTTTTAATTGCTTTGTTTTTAAACTGGCAAGGCTTATAAACGCATACAAATGATAGAATTTTGTGAAGATGCAGCAATGAATTGTCACGAGCGTAACCGCGATAAATTTGTTAAGGGTTGTCAAATTTCTACTGCTTGATCATGCCCCATCCTCTAATAATTGGTGTATGTGATTTACTTGAAAACACCTCAAAGGAAAACTGTGTACAATTAAAATCAAAGACCTACATGCGTGAAGATGAATAGGAGCCAAAGAAACATAATGTGCACACACACAAAAACAAAAAAAAAAGTCAACTTGAATTGTATTCTTTCACATTTCAATCTGGTTAGGAAGAAGTGAAGCTGGTATGCTGTTTGTAGTGTTGTTTAATCAGATCTTGTGATTTAATGTCTTTTATCTTCAGTTCATCTAAGGCTTTGAATGAAGTAGTTTGTGTTCTTATTTCTCTTTCTTTCAGTGTTTGTTCACAGCAGTTTTGAATGATTGAAAGAATGTTTCAGGAACATCATACTTTAAATAACATTCTACTAACATTGAGGAAACTGGACATTTTGATGTTTTTGGAATGTTACAAATCAACATTCCTAGAAATCTGATTTGTTAATCAATTAAGTTGAAGGAACAAGGAAATCATACCTTTCAAAACATGTTCCCCTAACGTCAAAAAACTGGACATTTTTTACATTCCCAGAACCAACACTGAATATTTGGAGAATGTGAATAAACAAAAATCTGTTAGCTGGGCATCAGGAGCAACAAAGGCTGAATGATTTAGGGGACAAATCTAATTGGGGTCTTTCTGGTTAAAATTGTGGTTTCAAAAAAAAAAAAAAAAAGGTGAAACTTAACATTCACAAAAAAACGATAAGCAATGAGGTAGTGGGTTGTGGTTTATAAACAGATTTATAGATTATTCTCAGAACAAAAACGCTTTCAAGATAAATGAAAGATGAAAAATATTATTACAAAAATGACTAAAAACCCTAAACGGCTTGAGAATTCAACTGAAGATGTTCCAGGTAAATTCTTTTCTTATTTCTGAATGCCCACAAGCATTTTTGAAAAAAAAGGGGAAAAAACAAAAACAAAAAAACACCAACATTTTTGATCATTTTCACAAAACTTTCATGGCCCCCAGATATCAAAAGAAAAAACAGAGCCTCTGTTTAAATAAACAAAACAAAACAAAAAACATTTATTCTAGCTTCATGCATTATTTCTTCATCAACACTTTAATGTGGGTTTTTAAAGTTTCATAAAAAAAAAAAAAAAAAATCATTTTGTGTAAAAAGCTGAGAAAATTTTTGTCATAGAACTAAGTCTGGATCGGATTCAGAACGATGATCAAACCATATATAGAGTGGACCACATTCATCAACACCCCCGAACAATCCTATACCACTTCCTGGATAGACATTTTAATTTGGTAACTTTAGGCATTTTCGATGTATATTCTGTTTAATTTTGATTATCATGTTATTTTACATATGCATCTGCTTACATGCCCAATCGCTTGTTTCTGCTGCCTCTTCCCCCGTGTTTTGATCCGGAGATTCTGTACTTGTTCAGTAGATGCGTAATAGCATCCCCTATGGTATAACACTAAAAGCACCTAAAGTCAGAAAATTTGTGGCATCAGAAGTGGAAAACGGAGGTCAAAAACGTACATTTGCACATAAACTGACCAGCAACCGCAACTTTCAAACGCCATCTTTCTTTTTCTAGCTCAACTGTCACTGAATGAAACACAGGATTGTGGGATATCAAAGGCATCGATCAGATGAAGGTATCTCAGGAGACAGTAAGTGAAGCTAACATTGGATTCGGATGTGCCTTGATGCCTTCCTATCTTGGAATGCGTCCTCCAAAGGGAACATTTTAAAGTTTGTCATCATTATTGTCACGTTTTGAGTTTGTTTTTTCATGATTAGTGTTTGTTTTTGATCTGTTTTCTCAGGGTCATTTTTTTTTGTACCTCACTTAATACATCTGAGATTATTTGACCGATGCCAGATCTTCTAATCGTGATAACTGGTTCTTCAAACGAATTTGCGGATTGGATTAAAATATCTGGATTAAATTGTCTTAATTACTGCATGTTCTTGTGTTCCCCGGAGAGGGCAGATGTATCAATACTCTAAACCACAATCATCAATGCAGTGATTGGCTGGCGTCAAGACAGCAACGTAGTGAAAAAAGACCTGATGAAAAACTTGACAAATTTCTGGACCTTCATAAGAAACAGCCAAGCAACCAAAATGACATAAAAGTTATAGATAAATGAAATGGGCACTGTTTATGTGCACATGATCCCAAATTATTTATATTCACAATTTCTAGTATTTGTAGCCTACAGCTTTTACAATTTTATTTCAATGATTTGTAAATAATTGATTTGTAAATAATCAGCAGCACTGTAGTTTTGAGTTCAGGTGTAGTTCAACACAAATCTGGGAAAGGCTATCATTTCCACTTAGCTTCAAATGATGAAAATGTACTTCAAAAAGAAAAATAATAATCATTTCAAATTATTTGATATGTTATGTAAATTTGTGTTTATAGGAACACCACACTTTTTCACTTTCATTTCATTTCATTTCATTTCAGAAAGAAGGAAGTAGTATGGCATGCTTTTTCTTAGCATCCGTTTCCATGGTGACTCATCAATTCATCTCTCTATTGAGAATGTCTTGTGTGTTCACAATTAACATACTCTGGGCTGGATAAACTTACTCACAGATGTGTTTTTAAATTCCCCATGGCATAAACTATGACAGAAATCCAATTAAAACCCAGGAGGAAGTGGGTGAGGCTGACAGGTTCATAGATTGTAATCAGAACAAAAATGCGTTCAGGGAACATTTCCTGAAAAATAGCAATATAAATATGACTAAAAACCAAGAGTTATTCAGACTTCAACTGAAGACATCTGAAGATCAGGAGACTTCTTTTCTTAACATACCCAAGACACGCATAGATCTGAGGTGAGACATGACTTTAAAATCATACAACAGAATTTTTTTTTTTTTTGAGCTGTTTATACACATTTAAATGTTTTCGCTTTTTTTATTAAAATATTATTGGTGTTCATATATAGAAATGCATGTTTCACTTGTTCAAGGCTTTGTATTGCATGCTAATTTTTAACTATGATTATGAATAGGGTTAGTTCACCCAAAAATGAAAATTCTGTCATAATTTACTCATCCTCATGTCCTTCCAAACTTGTGAGACTTTTGTTCATCTTCAAAAAAACAAAAATGAAATAGTTATAGTTTAAATAGTTAATACTTGAATTACGAGATTCGTGTACCAACAATACTAATACTAAAAATACTAACTAAAAATGTTACTGATGCTCATTTGCCACCCACACCGAATGATATAGACATCAATAATACACCTGGGATGAACTTTTAAAATGTTTGCATTTGACACAGATAGATGTTAAAATCAGTGAGGCTAAGTTTTACATCTAATCTGTCATCCCTGTTACCCACATGTCAAGACCTGTTACTCTGAAATGTAACAGGTTTGACAATTTAAAGCTAATTTGCTATTTGCTAGCTAACAGAACAGATCACAAATGCTCATTTTGTACACTTTAAAGGGATATTACTTGTAGATAATAATTGTTACATTAAATAAATAAGTGTTTAAATGTATACTTCAAAATGGTAACAGGTTTGACATTGCATGATATCCCCCCTCAGTCAAACCTCATAAATCATCAAAAATAGTAAATTATAGAAGAGAGAGAAGCTTATTTTTATCTGAACTGTTGGCATCCTGGTTTAGAGATGATGTGACGGTAACAGGGCTGACATGAAATCGGGGACACCGATAAAATTATTTATATTTTATAAAAAATAATGTATACTTATGCTAAAACACTGCTTGATAATAAGACTATACTTAGAACAATATGCAAAACAGATTTTTGTATCATTTTGCATTCAATTTGCAAATTAAAAGTCCTGCTGAAAAAGAGCAATCATAGCAAGGGACAGGCCAAAAACCTTACCCTTATGAGAATAAATGCAATTTTAATTATTTAAAATATTTAATTAACTTTACTTTGGTGTAATATTGATAAAACAACACACAGTATTGATATGTCAATCATACATTTATTTGTTGTTATAGTACTTCTATGTCTGATTATTTCTTAGTTACGCAAAAGGCACTGATTTTGTGGAATGGTCCGTAAAGTTTTGAGACGCATCCGGGGACAAATGTCTTCTGACAGAACTGATGGGCAGGGTCCATCGCCTTCTCCCTCAAGTAAGTGCTTATTTTGAATAAGTAATTACTTCACAACCACTAAAAATGTATATAGGATGAGTGTGTGTAATATGAATGTAATCTGGATATACTACTTTCTCCATGTTGTTACTGTCATGATGGGATCCGCGTCAGCTGTGTCGTTTCACAGCCATTCACAAATTCTGTCCTGTCTCATGAGATAAAGTGTCTATCATATCAGAGATGGCCTAATTATAGGGAGATGAGAGGATCTGTATCTCTTACAAATAAAAAAAAGCATAACACCTTGGATCACGAGAGACAGCTCATCCTATCATACAATGGCAGTGACTCCAGCAGCCAGTGTTCAGAGTGTTATGGCAGTCAGTTACAGTTTACAGTAGGCCTACACACAGTTTCTTGTTGATCAGTGCATTGGTCTTAATAAATGTTATATTTGGTGTTATATTGCTAGTAAACATACAGTGGGGTGACCAGATGACCCTGTTTTCCAGGAACAGTCCCAGTTTTTGGTGTTCTGTCCCCAGAAATGTCCCCATTTTACAGCTTGGTCAAAACAACCCATAAATACAAAAAGCCCAACCAACAAACAGCAGCCGGTTGGTTATCGGAGCAATCGAGTAGTTATCATATTCACCAACAGAGGGGGCTGTGCAGCTACACTTGGTCACCACTGCTGCTGTTTCATAAAGAATGACAATTATCAAAATAAACATTGTTATCGGTTTCAAGGTAGCAACTATTATTTTATAGTTAGTTTTATAACAGTGTGCAGGACTGTTACACTCAGATTGAATAAATAAAAGAAATACACTTGCAACTTACTTTGCGCTTAAAAATAAGTGTAAAATGCAAAAAAAATTTAAAAAAAGTTGAAATTTCTGTAGACTAGGCCTATACAGTATAAACAGCCTGTGATAATGAAAATATTAATTAAAATAATAAAATGTTAATAAAATATTTGTTAAATTCCATTTTATTTATTGTATCTTCTCATATTTACGTTGCTTTATTTGTGTAATGTGTTTTTGTAAAGTCATACTTTTGTTATAATAGACATTGTTTTTATACGGCTTCAGTGTTTACTATTAATAGTGTAATGGTCAGGGATGTAACAGTATTATCAATTTTGTGGTAAATTGTCTTGATATTATCGTCACATGACTGTATGAAACAACTGCACCGTGTCTACACCAGACGTGACTTTTTTCACGTCGCATTGCACCGCAACCAGTGGAGACAATATCACTGATTATAATGGGTTATATTGTCTTGTGACGCGTTGCATCACACCGCTTGTGTCTGGTGTAGATACGG
Source organism: Culter alburnus (assembly GCA_028476615.1). Taxonomy (NCBI): domain Eukaryota; kingdom Metazoa; phylum Chordata; class Actinopteri; order Cypriniformes; family Xenocyprididae; genus Culter; species Culter alburnus. The sequence continues at coordinate 370,255 of JAOTNS010000084.1, read as the reverse complement.
TGTAGGTCTTCCATGCAAAAAGTGTTTGTTTTTTTTGGCCTGGTACCGAAATGGTTCTGGTGTGATGGGTGGGCGATTTGCGATGAGCATATCCTTTAATAGAGACGTCTCACCTCATGAATATTATAGCAATGAATGCAATGAATGCAATGAATGCAATGAAAAGCCCTCGCGCTACTCATATAATTACGTCAGATATCAATGCTGAGAGAGAAACAGAGAGATTAGAAAATGCTTTGGCAATACATTGTAACAACTGTCATGCCAATAAACCACACTTTGAACTGAATTGAATTTAATTGAAGTTGAATTGAGAGAGAGAGAGAGGTGCACAAAGGCAAGCTGAATGATTAATCTTTAAAAGATCGCGTTCTCGATTTCATCACCCACATGATCTAATTCCTAAATGGCAACGATTCACCCGTGTATATTAAACCTTTGACAAAAATAAAATCGCAACATTCAAATCTGCGTTCGCGCTGCAGCAGATCTAGAAAGAGTTGTCATGTGTAGATATAAACAGCTTCACAAACAATCTTTTCAAACACACAGTATCATTATTTCTGGTACAAATATTCCAGTTATCACAGAAGTATACAAAAGTTATTATTCAGATAAATGCTGATCTGCGTTACCGATCATAATAAATCACCATTTGAAAGCAACTGGTGCTTCAAATAACGACTGTATCGATTGCATTGTTGCACCACTAGGTGGCAACAAATTACTGTTAAAACTGTATCACTGAATAGTGAATATCCGTTTATTTAAATGACATTAAATGGCGTTATTTTTTTTTAATTCATCAAGATTTTGTAACCATCTCTGAACATGCTTACGATTAGGCAATATATACAATAAGCTTACATTATATCTTAAGTTTGCAATAAAAAAGTGTAAACAAAAAAATAAAGAACAAAAACATTTTAAGCTCAAGCAGCGCGAACAGGAAAAGTGCTAATAAAGCAGGCAGCGCCAGTTATCATACAGAATATACATAATATACTCGAGTCAGTATATGGTTATTGTGTTTATATTGTTTCACATGTTCATGTTGATAAAAACTATCCACATGCTCGGGTGAGACAATGTGCTGCGCTGGCAGTCGCAGAGACACAAAGATAACGGCATGCTAAGCTAAGCTTCTAACAGCAGCACTTTGTGTTTTCCGTTTTCCTCGAGGAAACTTAAAGGAAGTTTTTGTCTCGAGATCATTTTGCTATAAGATAAGTTATCTTCTTGGCTTACTCGGGGTACAGCTGCACTTTCCTGTCATGAATGCAGTGATGGACAGCTGTCTTTCCTCATTCGACGGGTGTTTGGATTTCATGTGCTTTCTCATTATGATATATGATGATGATGATGATATGATCATTCGGTTTCATTAATTAATTTGGTCAAAAGTAATTGCATTTTGTAAGATCATTTTCATCTAAGTAATTCCCCAAACTTCACGAGGCAGACCAGACGTCAACATTATGTGACGATCAAATACAATAAACTTAAACACGCTCCACAGCGCCACCCTGTGCATTTATTTATAACTGCGAGTTTTAATGCTTAGGATTTATCATGGATTCACTGCATTTACAGCCAGCAAAGCAACATAGTAAAATTTGAATAGCATTTTTATATTTTGAATATTAATTACAGATCGAATATTCGACTATTTGTGCACACCCCTATTTTAGACACAAGTGAAGTCTTTATGAATCCAATTTTCACCTTCACAATTTGTTGTAACACTTTGCAATAAGGTTAATTTGTTAACATTAGTTAATGTATAAACTAACATGAACTAACCATGAATAATACATTTGTTACTGTATTTGTTAATCTTTGTTAACCTTAGTTAATAAAAAATACAGCTGTTCATATTGTTCATGTTAGTTTACAGCGCATGAACTAATGTTAACAAATACAACTCTTGAGAATGTTAGAAATATGTTACTTTTGTCAAGGTCCAGCTGGTTAGTCCAACTATTTTATAAAAGAGTTTTTTAGGTCCTTTGACCGCTCTCATACTATAACCTCATACCTCTAAACAACAGTTATGATTAGAGGATAAAGAAAAGATGACAGGATATGACATGGTTAATTTGTACATCATTGTAATGTTCAATCATTAACACCTATGGCACTTTTTTACAAGTCTTCTTTTGTATTTTTTTAAAAATATCGCAATAAATATCGTGTCATGGACTTTATACCGAGGTATTATCATACCGTGAGATTTTGATATTGTTACACCCCTAGTAGTAATAGTGTTTTAGTGAAATGTATTAACACCAGACCAAAAATCCTAATAATCAAACTAAATCATAATAATGATTATTAATGTAGCCTAATACAACAATTAAAAAGCAATACATTCAAAAGTGTATTGTCCCTAGATAATAACAAATGAATTTTCAGTGAAATTTTGTTCACTCAAATAGGAAATGTCCCTGTTTTCCATTTCAGAAATCTGGTTACCTTAACGCACACTAGGACTGCAATGTTTGTGGAATTACTGAAGTATTGTGCTTTAATGAGCGGTAAAAAAAAAAAACGAGAACTACTCTGCTGCAGCTGATCACAGTGCGCATAAAACCACATTTAAAGTGGAAGTGAAGTTGCAACTGATTTTTCTCCAGTGTTTTGACGTATTTCCAAGTGAAACAAAATATTGAATAGAGGGCAGGGTTTTACTTTAGCTCCTCCTCTCCATCTCTCACTTATACAGACTGTTGGAGAAGAGTGGGTTAAAGGATTAGTTCACTTTCAAATGAAAATTAGCCCAAGCTTTACTCCCCTCAAACCATCTTAGGTGTATAAGACTTTCTTTCTTCTTCTTTCTGAACATAATCAGAGTTATATTAATAATATCCTGACACATCCAAGCTTTTTAATGGCAGTGAACAGGATCAACGAGTATGAGCTGAACAAAGTGCATCCATCCACATCCATCCATCATAAACATGGCTTCAACACGGCTCCTGGGGGGTAATAAAGGCCTTCTGAATTGAAGTGATGTTTTTTTTTTTGTATAAAATATATATATATATAATATATATATCCACCAGACCGCCTATTCAAGTTATGAAGAAAGTGTAAACCGGCATTGTGCCAGTTACACTTTTTCCGTATTTAATAGGGAAGGCATAGGACATGAGCTTTGTGAACTGCTAAAGTTTTACACTTTCTTCGGAAGGCTGTCTGGATATATTATATATTTATATTAGATATATTACTTCATAAGTTGTTTAAATATGAATATTTTTTTTTACACAAATGCATCGCTTCATTTCAAAAGGCCTTTATTAACCCCCCTGAGGCCATGTAGAGCACATGTTTATGATGGATCAGTGTGAATGGAAGCACTTTCTTCTGCTTATACTTATGACCCCTGTTCACTGCCATTATAAAGCTTGGATGCATCAGGATATTTATTTATAAATCTCAGATTGTGTTCATCAGAAAGAAGAAAGTCATATACACCTAGGATGGCTTGAGGGTGAGTAAAGCTTGGGGTAATTTTCATATGAAAGTGAACTAATCCTTTAAAGGTGCCATCGAACGTTTTTTTTACAAGATGTAATACAAGTCTAAGGTGTCCCCTGAATGTGTCTGTGAAGTTTCAGCTCAAAATACCCCATAGATTTTTTTTAATAATAGAATTAATATTTTTAACTGCCTATTTTGGGGCATCATTATAAATGCGCTGATTCAGGCTGCGGCCCCTTTAAATGCTCGTGCTCCCCGCCCCTGGAGCTCGCGCTTGCCTTGAACAGCAAACAAAGTTCACACAGCTAATATAACCCTCAAAATGGATCTTTACAAAGTGTTTGTCATGCAGCATGTCTAATCGCGTAAGTATGGTATTTATTTGGATGTTTACATTTGATTCTGAATGAGTTTGAGGCTATGCTCCATGGCTAAAGCTAGCATTACACGCTGTTGGAGAGATTTATAAAGCATGAAGATTATGCATTATACAGACTGCAAGTGTTTAAAAAATGAAAATAGCGACGGCTCTTGTCTCCGTGAATACAGTAAGAAACGATGGTAACTTTAACCACATTTAACAGTACATTAGCAACATGCTAACGAAACATTTAGAAAAAACAATTAACAAATATCACTAAAAATATCATGTAATCATGGATCATGTCAGTTATTATTGCTCCATCTGCCATTTTTCGCTATTGTTCTTGCTTGCTTACCTAGTCTGATGATTCAGCTGTGCACAGATCCAGACGTTAATACTGGCTTGTCTAATGCCTTGAACATGGGCTGGCATATGCAAATATTGGGGGCGTACATATTAATGATCCCGACTGTTACGTAACAGTCGGTGTTATGTTGAGATTCGCCTTTCTTCGGAGGTCTTTTAAACAAATGAGATTTATATAAGAAGGAGGAAACAATGTAGTTTGAGACTCACTGTATGTCATTTCCATGTACTGAACTCTTGTTATTTAACTATGCCAAGGTAAATTCAATTTTCAATTCGATGGCACCTTTAACTTACCCATTCTGGCAGGTAATCATGGCCATCCAACGTGAAATCTATAAATAATTTTAATAGCATGGCCATTCAAAACCCTAGGGTCTACTATGTGCGTAGTGAAGCTATCAATGACAATCAGTTTGGACAGAAATTAATGTAAACACAGATAGCGGACACCACTTGCATCTAATGTGAATGTAAACAGACTGCCCAAAAAATTGGATATGGTCAAAAGATTGGATCCATCTGTGTATTAAGTCTAGCAGTGTAACTGCAGCCCTAGTTCATCATGTGTGAGTTCCCCATTCCTACCATCCAGCGAGGTGTGTGCTTCAGCCATCCGTGATTCCCTACATCTGTAAGAAAGGACATTTCTGGTTTTATCCATTTTCCATTAATTGAAAGTATCATTGGACTGTCTGCTCACCTGTTTTCTGCCATTACGCTCAGTCCTGTCAATAAAACATCCTGTTCATGATATCTCTCTGTCTGTGTTCCATTACACTTATACACAAGAGTGAGCATATTTTAAGATTTATTTATTTCTATGATGATATAAGTTTCCATTCCTTTAAATGTTGCAGGTGCAGAAGCCTCCAAAGCAGCATCTGCAAATGCAGCAGAAGGAGAAGGCATGGAAAGTCTACAATCACCACTGCCAGCAAAAACATGGAAACAGTCACCATTACAATTAACAGTAATAATAGCACTGACAGTTGCAGCAGCTGAAATATTAGTAGGACCAGCAGTTTTTAACAGAGTTGTAGGACCATTAGCAGGGGCAGCAACAGGAGCAGGACTATGCATTTTAAGATTACTATGGGAAGCAGGGTTGAGAGAAGAAGTAGTAATAGTGGGAGCAGCAGCAGCAGCTGGAGGCGTAGCAGGAACAGTAGCAGCAGAAATAGTGCAATTAATATTAGGAGCACAATCACAAAGAGGATCAGCAATAATTGGAACAATGGCAGGAGTGGCAATAATAGCAGTATCAGGACCACATATGCAACTGCTAATAGATACAGTAAAGCGGGTAATAACTCTAGTAGAAAGAGAAATATCAGCAATACAATGGGGTACAAAAGCAACAAAACTAGCATCGCTCACAGCACCAATAATCAGACTATCAAAATCAGCAATAGCAGCTGTGTTGAAAATGTCACAGACACATGCACCAGTGGCAGTAGTAGCTCTAAAAAGAGAAATATCAGCAATACAATGGTCTACAAAAGTAACACAACTAGGATCGCTCACAGCAACAGTAATCGGAGTATTAAAATCAGCAATAGCAGCTGTGTTGAAAATGTCACAGACACACGCACCAGTGGCGGTAGTAGCTCTAAAAAGAGAAATATCAGCAATTCAATGGTATACACAACTAGCATTGCTCACAGCAACAGTAATCAGAGTATCAAAAGAAATAACAGCTGTGTTGAAAGTGGCAGCAGCATCAGGTCTAGCAGCAGTAGCAGGAATAATGGAAAGACTTGTGGCAGAATTGGGAATTAATGGAGCACAACAGGAAGGACAATCAGAGACACAAACACCAGTGATGGTAAGAATGCAGATTTTACCAAAATAACTGCTTTCACTATTATTAATTATGAAACCTGTTTTTAAATGTTTGCATTTTCAGGCCCCCAAATGCCTCTGTCATGTAAATGAACAGCCAAAGCACATAAGACGTTTTCTGTTTTCATTCATGCCATTAAGGGTGTTTAACTTTCACAAAAACAAACCGTTTTATTGGCTAATGGTAAGCCAAAACAGCCAAACACAAAACCCCAGTTTCACAGACGAGGCTTAAGCTAGTCCTAGACTTAAATGCATGTTTGAGCTGTTTTAACTGAAAACAACTTGTACTGACATTTCTTAAAATATGTCACTGCCATTGTTTTGTCTCAAGATGCACACCAGTAATGATGTTTTAGTGTGCATTTATAAAAGATACTTAAATATTTTAACTGAACTAAGGACTAATCCTGGCTTAGGCTAAGCCCTGTCTGTGAAACCGGGCCAAAGTGTTTAACAGGTATTTAATAGGCCTATAATTGAAATTGGATGCTGTATCCTCATTATTGTTCACTCAGACTATCCAAGTCTAAGTTTCAAAGAACATTTTTCAACTTCAAAAAGTTCATAAAAACATTGTAAAAGTGATATATTTGAAATGCCCATATAGTCCTCTTAAGAGACATGATTGCTTTGTATGATGAAGAGATTTAAATAAGACACACATACTGTACATAAAGCATATCAGATACATGATGTTGACACTCTTGCATGTGAAATACAATACAATATTAAATCATATATTGATACACATAGTTTTGAACTTGTCCATCCTTCAGTAAACTCAGGTTCAGAGACAGTGGCATTTTATCTTGCTTGAACATCTCTATTGAATTAACCCTTTGATGCATAACATGGGTCAAAAAATGACCCGGCTGAGTTTTTATTTTCTATATCTTTGCAAGAAATGAATTTCATCATTCAGTATTCCAGGTATTCCTCAATTAACTTCTTTTTGATCATCACAAATCCTCATTTTAATTTTTTTTTTCTTACTTTTTGAATAAAAATCATTTTTGTATCACTACCCTTCTAATGCGCAACATGGGTCAAAAATGACCCGTATTCATTTCCTATGTAATTTCAATCATGGTTGAGTGTTTCTTTGCTAAATCTATAAAAGAAATGTATTTTATCATTCATTTATTCCAGGTATTCCTTAAATATCTTGTTTTTGATTGTCAAAAATCATTATGTTCATTTTTTCTTTGTTACTTTATTAACAAACACAGTTTTTGTATGTCTACATCAATTTTACACACATGGGTCAAAAATGACCCGTATTCATTTCCTATGTAATTTCAATCATGACTGAGTGTTTCTTCGCTGAATCTTTGAAAGAAATGTATTCTGTCATTTATTTATTCCAGGTATTCATTAAATATCTTGTTTTTGATTTTCTACAAATAATTGTTTATTTTTTATTTCTTACTTTATAAACAAACACAGTTTCTACATCAATTTTACAGACATGGGTCAAAAATGACCCATATAGAAATCTTAAGATTTGCAAATTTTTGCAAGTAGGAACATATTTACTGCAGACAACTGTTCATCTGCCACACATTTCACATCTTAACAAGGCTACTTTTGTATATTTGATGGATGCAAGTCTTATTATATTTAATATATTAGGCTATATATTTCATAATTTTTTATTTTTTGACATAAATCAATGCAATTGGTCACCCTTTAAATCTGTCTGTGTTCCTGAAAAGTAACAGTTTTGGACATATACAACATGGTCTAAAGTGACCTGAATGTTATTTTCTATATCGATATATTACAATAAATTAATTTCATCATTCATTATTCCAGGTATTACTCATAAACAATTTTTTATTATTATAAATAAAAATTAATTATAAAAATTAATTATTTAATTTTTCCTTTCTTTTTGAATGAAATTTTTTTTGTGTCATTATCTTTCTAAAGGCCAAAGTATACTTCATGTTTTATGCGTATGTGAGGGTCAGCATACAGATTTTGTAACTTTTTATAATTTCCACCAGATTTCTGTAACTGTGTATGTGCAACCTGCACATACACATTTAAATTGTGTTCGACTGTGCGCAAAGTATACTTTCAACTTTTTTTTACAGTGATGTCATCATCCACCTCAGTTCTGTTGAGGACCAGCCGCTAACACTATAGATAAAAAATTAAATGCACAAGAATGTTCAAATATTCAAATTCAAATACACTTATTATATATTTTCACTGTTGGACAGAAACCTTGTTCAAAACTGTTACTTTTTAGGAACACTGATAGATGTAAAAGGTGACCAGTAGCATTGGTTTATGACAAAAAATAAAGATTATGAATATAATATATAGCCTATGAAATATAATATGACTTTCATCCATCAATATACAAAAGCAGCCATGTTGAGACGTGAAATGTGTGGCGGATGAATAGTTGTCTGCAGTAATATGTTCCTACTTGCGAAAATTTGCAATGGTTTCTAATATGGTCATTTTTGACCCATGTGTGTAAATTGATGTAGAAATACAAAAGCTATGATTTGTGAAAATCAAAACAAGATATTTAAGGAATACCTGGAATAAATAAATGACAAATTACATTTCTTTCAAAGATTCAGCGAAGAAACACTCAGTCATGATTGAAATTACACAGGAAATGAATACGGGTCATTTTTGACCCATGTGTGTAAAATTGATGTAGACATACAAAAACTGTGTTTGTTTATAAAGTAAGAAAGAAAAAATGAACATAATGATTTTTGACAATCAAAAACAAGATACTTAAAGAATACCTGGAATAAATGAATGATAAAATACATTTATTTCAAAGATTCAGCAAAGAAACACTCAACCATGATTGAAATTACATAGGAAATGAATACGGGTCATTTTTGACCCATGTTGCGCATTAGAAGGGGTTTTCATAGCTTGCGCATCAAAGGGTTAATCACATTTATGTTCAGTTTGCAAGCTGTAAAGGGACACCAAACAAAATCAGAAATCAGAATCTTTCATCAGAAAGTTGCAGAAGTTTAAAACAAACCATTTTTGCACCTTAGCTTCAATAAATTCTCCGATGCCAGTGACTCCTAGTGGAATTACAAAAATATTAAGCATATTGCCCATTATAATCTTGCCTACTATAATTATAATCCAATGTGTCTGCACACTGGGAGCGTTTCAACACATCACAATAGGGAAGAAAAAACAATTGCAACTTCCCTTTCATAATTTACACATTTTTCACACATTACACTGACAGTGATGGCAAACTCCATTCACACATAGTGGGATTCAGTTGTGTCATATAATCAAATAAGCAAGTTTGTGATTGATCAAGTAATGTTTGATCATAAATTAAATTTACAGATGAAACTTGATGGCCAAACATTAATTGATCCATCACAATCTTGCTTATTTGAATATGTGACCCAACTGAAGGCCTAATTGCAGTGAATTTAGACTTGCACTTCTGTAACAGGGGGAAGTTTAAAAGAAAAATCATTGACACAATCACATGGCCTTCAATACTGAATATGATTCCATGTGAATTAAACAAAATAAAATAAATCTGTTATTATTGTGTCTATTAAACAGAGAGATAACATAGACTCTGGAGCAGCAGGAGATCAAGACCTACAGCAGGAAAAGACTGAAAGTGAAAAAATAGAGCATCTGTTTCACAGACTTCATCTTCACAGGAACAACAAACTGAGAGTTTCAGATGTTCTTCAGATAACTAAACATTCATTACAGACCCATGAGTCTTGTGCTGAGGGAGGAGCTGATTCAGACTTTCCTACAAAAACTACTGATGATGAACTACAGAGCAAGATACATTAATGTTAATAAGTTAAAATGTTAAAATGCAACAAAGACACACAGACACATCTGAAGACATTGGAGATATATTCAAAGCAGTGTCCTTGTCTAATAAAGGAACAAGTCAGTTTGTTCTCATTCACCCAATGGATGTTCAGATGGCCGTGTTTCATTGTGCTGATGGTTTCCTGAAGCAGCTGATGGTCACTAAACTGTCCCAGTGTCAGTACGCTCTGCCTCTGCTTGTTCCTGATCCATTAACACAACAGATTGAGTTTCCTCTCTGGACATTCAGACAAATCAACAAGAGCTGGAAGATCAGAAACACCAACAATGAAACTATCAGTCAAACCCAGTCGGTCTACAAGGCAGAAACTCCAATGGTGTTTTTCTTCAGGTTTGGCTCTGTGTCTTCATCCAAGTCTCAGCTGATGAACAGTCTGATCAATGAGAAACACAACACGTTCTTCCACAGGAACTGCCCAGGCAGCAGCAGAACCAGAGTCCTGATGGATGGAGTGGTGGAGATCGCCTGGTTCTGCCCCTCTGGATCACATGATGATAAATTCAATGACTGTGTTGCATTCTGTAATCTACACGGAGATGCAGGAGACCATGAGAAACAACTGCAGATCCTCACTGAAATGAGCTCAGTCAATGTTGTTCTTCTACCACAACTGGACATGAATGACAGAAGTGCAGAAAAGATCCAGAACCTGTTCAGAATCACAAAGCCGCTTATTTGTCTATGTATGGAGGAAGAATCTACTGTAGTGAAGATGAAGAAAGGGAAATTCAAGATTGGTCTGAAAGACAGAAATCAATCAGATGTATCTGAAGAACTCAGAAAAACTATAAGTGATTGTCTCTCAGAATCATCTTCCACTTTCAGACTTGAAGATGTGTCCAAACACTCAGACATCGGAGTAGATGAGGAAGATGATGAAGACTGCAGGAGAGGAAGAGAAGCAGCACAGCAGATGATGAGTTTACTGGAGAAGAAAGATCTGACAGAAATCAAAGAATCAGTCTGCCTCATCAGGGGAAACTTTGGCATCAGTGGAGTCAGAAGAACAAAGAACTACATCGACCTCAAGCAGATATGTCAGAAATGGAAATAAGTAGAAAAAAAACAGAGATGAATAACATCCGTACACAGCAACATGAATCTAACAGTGGAAGATTTATGAAATTCTTTATTGAAGAAATGACCTCTAATGATAAACATGGTACGTTTTTTCTTAAATGGCTCAGAATCCTCCTGGATGAATATATCTCAGCTGACCTTTCAGCTCTACATCACAAGTATAATGAAAAGTGGTCAACAGTTGTAAAACTAAAAGAGAGTCATGATAAATCTGAGCAGCTCAAGACAGAACAAACTGAACTTGAGAAAATATCTGAAGAACTTCAAGCTGCAACCTTTGGTATGGAACACATCATGAGGGAGATCGGTCAGATCTATGAATCATGTTCATCTGTGAAGAAGAACAAGAAAGACCTGCAGGTTCACTTCTCTTCTCTCCCGAGTCATGCAGCAGAGATGATGATCTCTGGATTTCCACTGGAGCTGATGGATGGAGATGCTGCTCATGTTCCTCTGAACTGGATCTCTGCTGTTCTAGATGAACTCATCCAGAAACTGGGAGACAAGAGAGTCTTTGTGCTGTCAGTTTTAGGGATTCAGAACTCTGGGAAATCCACCATGCTGAATGCCATGTTTGGACTCCAGTTTGCTGTCAGTGCTGGCAGGTGCACCAGAGGAGCTTTCATGCAGCTGGTCAGAGTGTCAGATGAGATGAAAACACAAGTGAACTTTGACTATATTCTGGTTGTTGATACTGAAGGTCTTCATGCTTTAGAACTGGCTGGAAGATCAACAAGAGATCATGACAATGAACTGGCAACATTTGTTGGTGGTCTTGGAAATCTAACCTTGATCAACATCTTTGGAGAAAACCCATCTGAGATGCAGGACATTCTTCAGATTGTTGTTCAGGCCTTCATTAGGATGAAGAAGGTCAGACTGAATCCCAGCTGTGTGTTTGTGCATCAGAACATTTCAGACGTCACAGCTGGAGAGAAAAACATGGAGGGAAGGAGACGACTGTAGGAGACACTGGATGAGATGACAAAACTTGCTGCTGAAGAGGAAGTCTATGATGCAGAATGTTTCAGTGACGTCATTAGATTTGATGTTCAGAAAGATGTGAAGTATTTTGCTCAGCTCTGGGAGGGCAGCCCACCCATGGCACCACCAAACCCAAACTATTGTGAAAATATTCAAGAACTAAAGGAAACTATTATGTCGCATGCCTCAAAATCACATGGAATGATGTTGACAGACTTAAAAGATCGTATTAAAGATCTCTGGGAAGCTTTACTGAAGGAACGATTTGTCTTCAGCTTCAGAAATTCTCTGGAGATTGCAGCATACAGGAGACTGGAGTCCGAATACAGCAAGTGGACCTGGAATCTTCACAATACCATGAAGGAAACTGAGAACAAACTACACAACAAAATAGAAAATAAAGCCATTCATGAGATTGATGAAACTGATCTTCAAAGAGAACTGCTGGATCCAAGTGAAGAAATGAAAAAATCAATGTCTGAATTCTTTGAGAAAGACAAAGATAAATATATACTGATTCAGTGGAAAACATCATTTGAACTCAAAATCAGTGAGCTTCAGGAAAACATTGTGAGAGAAACCTGGAGGAAATTAACTGAGATTCTTCAGGAGCGACACCTGAAGAAGGAGATTGATGCTCAAAGGACAAATCTTGAAAACACTCTCTTTGAAAAGAGCAAAGAACTTGCCTCAAATCGCATAGACAAAGCAGACGATGAAGAAACACTGAAGAAAGAGTTTGATTTGTTTTGGGAACAGAGTGTGCAGAAGATCATCAGAGACACTCCTGCAATCAAAGAAATTGACGTAATTGGAGATGTGAGACAGATCCTCAGTGACTTCTATGGAAGTGTTTCTGTAGACCACGGTGATATTTTCTCTGTGCCCAGTTATTCAGGCTATGTCAAGGTAAAAATATCAGGAGTTACAGAGAAGGATAAAGAGACATTTGTTTGGTTATCTAAAGAGGATGAAGCTCAAATAGAATCATTAGTCACAGATGTTGATCAGCACGCAGACAAAGAGATTCGATCATTAAACATTCCAAAGAAGGGCTATAACATCAGCTGCATTCAAAAACTCACAAGTTACATCATCTCGAGAGTTAAAAAACATGAGGAAGAATCAGTGAAATATGAGTTCAAGAATGAATTCTTCATTGATTTGGTTATATCCTTCTGGAAAAGAGCAAACAAGATGATCACTGACCTACACAAACTGTTTGTGAAAGCCAATGATCCTAAAATTTATGCTGAGAAGAAAAGAAAAGAGTACTACAAGATTTTCCAGGAAAACTGTCATGGCGCAACATCAGCTGCCATTTTTGGTAAGATTATCTGTCAGAAACTTAAAGAGCCCATTGAACAGAGTGTCTACAAGAAGACTGCCAGAGATTTAGCTGATGAAATGAGATCAAACTGTGAATCACTGAATGGAAATCGATCAAATCTGGAGAAACACATCCTGAAGACACTGGCAGAAAAGGAGGACTTTGACAAATACATGAACTACATTCATAATCCCAGAGATCACTTTGAGAGTTTCATCAGAGATGAAGTCAGTCGGTACATCACTGATAAGTTCAGTGTCAGTGTTTTACCCAAGATGAAGGAGAACATTGAACTCCTGCAGAAGAAGATCATGAAAGCAGCACATGAATCTACTGAACATGTTCAAGAGAACAGAGGAGATGCTGGTTTGTGGTTGAAGAGTTTCACACAGAAGCTCTCAGATGTGCTGATCTTCTCTGAAAAAGATCTCAGTGGAGTGAAACATGATGATGTTGATGTGAAACTCCTAGAAGATGTGATAAGACAAGAACTTCCTGCTATAATGTCTGTCATCAGCAGATTTAACAGAAAGACATTTGATGAAAAACTGGACCTCAAGGACAGAACAGATGAGCTTCTGATTAATCACTTCTGTCAGTGCTGTTGGGTTCAGTGTCCGTTCTGTAAAGCCATCTGCACCAACACCATAGAAAACCATGATGGAGATCACAATGTTCCTTTCCATAGAGTGGATGGAATTAATGGATGGCATTACCATAAAACAGAGTATCTCTCTTCTAATTTTTGTACAACTTTAGTATCAAGTGGTAAAATGTTTAGTGTATCAGATAATTGGTTTCCATGTAAAGAATACAGAAATGCAGGAGGAGTTTATGCGAAGTGGAGCATCACCCCTGATCTCTCTGAACTGCCCTACTGGAAGTGGTTTGTGTGCAGATTCCAGAAAGATCTGGAACATTATTATAAAAAAACATTCCAGGGTGAGGGTGAGATTCCAGCTGAATGGAGAAATCACAAAAAACAAGATGCTATTCAGAGTTTGGATACATGCTTTTGACGGATCTAAGAATTCTCAATAGCAACCTCTGTGTTGTCTTTTTATTTTCTTTGTTTTTGATATGATTTAACTTTTTAATCACTTTTAATCAGTCATTTATGTAGTTATCATTTATTAATCATATTTGATTTACATCATTGAATCATTTATTCATATTATTGTTTGATTTACATAATTTAATCATTTTATTATTAAGTTCTGTCAGTTTATATTTTTATTGCTCTTGCAATGCTTGCTAATCTTAAAATTGTATGCAAAAAGGGATGTTTGTTGTCTTCATGAATAAGCGATAAGGGAATGTCTCCATTTCAAGATTTATAACATAACAGAAGGGTGTTGTGAAGCAGTAATTTTCCATTGCTGTTGCTTGGCTATAATAACACTTGCTGGATTTGTACTAGTCAGACAAAGTCTGAGCAAAGAAACACTCAGACGAAGTTTGAGCATTGAAACATGCAAATAAGATTATTCAATAAACCTACTTTGCTCATTTTCATCTCTTTGTCTCATGTCTTCTGCTGCTGGCTTTCTCAGTCTAACTCTCAGGCTAACAGAAGACTGTTAATAGAGTTAACTCTACTGTTAATAGAGTTTTGGATGCAGACAAATTTAGCCCATCCAGCCCACGTGTTCCTAAGTGTTCACCTGTGAATGTTTGCTGTGGTAAATAAATAAATGAAAGGACAGAAACAAAAATTATAGATATTATTGAAATTATTGCAAATACAGTAACCTTAATATTGCTTAATATTTTTTGTTGCATAGACATTTCCTTGTCAGGAAAGCACTGATTTTGAGCTAGGATGCCATGAAAGTACATATACTGCTATTAAATTCTACCATAATCTACTCACCATCATGTTGTTTAAAACCTGTATTACTTTCTCTCTTATGTGAATCACAAAAGAAGATATTTTGAAGAATGCTGTAGTGTGGTCATATAAATCAAGAGAGATCACATTAAGCGTTGCAAGCCCCAAAACAGACTTTCTCTTGCTCAGTGTAAGGAGGTGCAATGCGTGGGTGAAGGTGCAATGCGTGTATGTCTTTTCAGCACCCCTTGTGAAGTTCACTTAAGTTTTAGAATATAGTTTAAATTTTAGTTTAGCTGGCCACTTAATCTGACTCCAATTTCAAATGATTATTACCAGGCCTGGCGCCACGAGGGGCCAAAAGGGGGCATTGCCCCCTCAGATTTGATTTGTGCCCCCTCAGTTTCAATTCATCCCCATTCACCCGATCGATTTTAACTTTTTAACGCGTACGATAACACCGTTGTGATGAGAACTTCAATGCACCACGCCTAATTTCAAACCTGCTTTCCCGCTGCTGGCGCTTCCATCTAGATTCAAGATCAAGCCACAGTGCTTAGCTCTTCAGTGTTTGTTCTGTTTTTGTTAGTTTTTCCTGTTTTCTGTTTTTCAAACACCATCAGTTTTACCAGGGATGAACTGCTGAACATTCGGCAGTACACACCACAAAATCTTTTACCGGATTTCGATTATTCAGACGTTTTGTTGAATGTTGTAGTCGGCGGAGCGGCAGCGCTGTTTAGACGCTTCAGGACGCGCAGACGGGGAAGCTCAGAGAGCGCGGATTAAGAACGCCGCTGCCTAGCATCCATCTGGCGAATCTCCGTCTCTGCCCAACAAAACGGACGAACTCCTTCTGCTCTCCCGGACAAATAAGGATTTTTCGAACTCGGCTGCTCTGTGCTTCATGGAAACCTGGCTGAACGACGCCATTCCGGACTGCGTGTTAAGTCTGCCGGGCTTTCAGCTGTTTAGATCAGATCGCGACGCAGAATCAATGGGGAAATCGCGCGGCGGCGGGACGTGCTTTTACATCAATGAAAGGTGGTGTTCAGATGTAACGGTGTTAAAGAAGATGTGCTGTCCAGATCTTGAAACACTCTTCATTAACTGCAAGCTGTTCTATTCGCCGCGGGAGTTTTGCTCGTTCATTCTGGTGAGCGTCTACATTCCTCCGCAAGCGCACGTGAGCTCGGCTTTACAGATACTTGCTGATATGATCACAGAGAGCGAGCAACAACACCCGGACTCTGTTCTTATCATTCTCGGGACTTTAACCCTCTGGAGTCTGAGGCTGATTTGGAGCTTGGAGAAGTTTTGACATGCCCTGACATTGTGCTTTTTTCAGTTTTCATAAACATATAAATGACAAAAGTGTCATTACACTGTATTCAGCACAAACTAGGCTACATAATATGTGAGGAACATGTATGTACATGTTTGTATTTTTGAAGGAATAATGTTTATGCGTGGTTAT
The DNA here is from genome assembly GCA_028476615.1 of Culter alburnus. Taxonomy (NCBI): domain Eukaryota; kingdom Metazoa; phylum Chordata; class Actinopteri; order Cypriniformes; family Xenocyprididae; genus Culter; species Culter alburnus. The sequence continues at coordinate 353,618 of JAOTNS010000084.1, read as the reverse complement.
TGACAAAACAAAAAACTTAAGTCACTGAAATAAGGCCAAAAAAGTATATTAAATCTGTGTTCACAAGACTTTTGGGTATTGGAGGTTGTAGACTAGAGTTTTTGCTTCAGAATTATGTAAAAAATTATGCTGCCTACTCCTTCATATAAACATATATGATTTAGCTTTTGTAAGACACTTTTGTCAGAAACGCAGTATGCGTGGAGGCGTGAATCTGCATGAAATATGGGCCATTTACACCTGAGAAGACAAAGAATCACATAATAATGACCTGAAATGACTTGCATATTAATGAGGCCTTTCAGTCAGGTAGGCTGTGAAAAAAACCCTCTGTAATGTCTCAGCTCATCATAAACGCATACTGTGAAATATTATTACAATTTAAAATAATGGTATTCTATTATATTCTTTAAAATATAATGTATTTCTGTGATGCAAAGTGTCTGAACAATTATGTTACCTCTATGGCATTTCATATAGGCTTTTAGCTTAAAAGCATGCACATTTGGAGAAATATTGATGGATTCTTATATATTTATGTCAATTTTCTATACTGAGAAGTAATATTTATTGTCATCACTATGAGTGCTGGATACTGTGTTTTTAATTCATACTTGCAGCCGGAGGGCGCTCTCTGTGCACATTTAGTCCACAAATTATTCTAAAGAAGAAGAGGACATTTCAGGAATGGTGTTTTTAATTCATACTTGCAGCTGGAGGGCGCTCTCTGTACACCTTTAGGCCACAAATTCATATAAAGAAGAAAAGGAACTAGGAACTAACGGCATGTCTTCTAGAGATCGCTAACCATTGCTTTAACATCCAAATAAACACTTTTCAAGACAATAAATACACGATTGAGACGATGAATGCATGTATTGCCTCTGAATTTGCGTCTGAATAGCGCTGGCTCCGTGGGCGTGGCCGCATTAGCAGATAATGAGCTGAATCACGGATTTCTGACATGGCTCTCTTTTCATACAGATTACATAAACACAGAATGTTTGTTTTCGATTTGACTTGCACGATTTAAAACCTGACATTTAAACGTTTCTTTAGACGTAAGTGTCATTTTTTTTGTCATTAGTATTCATAAGTTACAGTTCATTTTCTGAGAACTATCAGATTGGACTTCGTTCAGAGGGAGAGGAGAGATCATGCATCATGTTAGTTTTGTTTATTTTACAAAAAGCACAACATTGTGTTTTTACTCTGAGTGTACACAAATAAAAGAAGACATTCTATAGTTTCAATTGATATATTACTTATGTCTCTATGACAAGAAATGACGGAGTATTTTAAGTCTGTTTTGCTGGCATGTGAAAAAATCCTGCAAAACGCGCCGGCGCGTTTTCAGACCTCAGGGAGTTCATAAAGCGATTCTCTCACGTGAACTGCCTAAATACAGACAGCATGTTACTTGTCCCACCAGAGACAGTAATATACTCAACCATTGTTACACAGCAATAAAGGATGCATATCACTCTGTCCCACGGGCAGCTTTGGGGCTCTCTGATCACTGTCTAGTTCATCTCATACCGACCTACAGGCAGAAACTAAAATCAGCTAAACCTGTAGCAAGGACTGTAAAGAGATGGACCACCGGAACAGAGCGGGCTTTACAAACCTGTTTCGAATGGACTGATTGGAGTGTTTTTGAAGCTGCTGCCAGCGATCTGGACGAGCTCACAGAGACTGTTACATCATATATCAGTTTCTGTGAGGATCTGTGCATTCCTACAAAGACTCATTTAACTTACAACAACGACAAACCCTGGTTCACTGCAAAACTCAGCCAGCTCCGTCAGGTCAAAGAAGATGCTCGCAGAAAAGGGGACAGAGTCTTGTACAAACAGGCCAAATACACACTGGAAAAGGAGATCAGAGTGGCAAAGAGGAATTATTCTGATAAACTTCGGAATCAGTTCTCTTCTAATGACACAGCTTGAGTGTGGAAAGGTCTGAAAGACATCACCAACTACAAGACACCATCCCCCAGCTCTGTGGAGAATCAACAACTGGCAGACGATCTGAATGGGTTTTATTGCAGGTTTGAAAAAACACCATTAACACCTCCTGTAACCCCCCTCTCCCCCACACCTACACTTCAGTTTAGTGAAGATGATGTGCGCCAGGTCTTCAGAAAGAACAAGAGAAGAAAGGCACCAGGCCCAGACAGCGTTTCACCAGCCTGTCTGAAAACCTGCGCTGACCAGCTGGCCCCCATCTTCACACAGATCTTCAACAGATCACTGGAGCTGTGCGAAGTCCCCTCATGCTTCAAACGCTCCACCATCATCCCCGTCCCAAAGAAACCCAAAATTACTGGACTAAATGACTACAGACCTGTGGCTCTAACGTCTGTGGCCATGAAGTCATTTGAAAGACTGGTTCTGGCTTATCTGAAGGACATCACTGGACCCTTACTGGACCCCCTGCAGTTTGCTTACCGAGCAAACAGGTCTGTGGATGATGCAGTCAATATGGGACTGCATTATGTTCTCCAGCATCTGGACAGACCAGGGTCTTATGTGAGGATCCTGTTTGTGGACTTCAGCTCTGCTTTTAACACCATCATCCCATCACTCCTCCAGCCTAAATTAACTCAGCTCTCCGTGCCCACCTCTGTCTGTCAGTGGATCACCAGCTTCCTGACAGACAGGCAGCAGCTAGTGAGGCTGGGAAAATTCTCATCCAGCACCCTCACCATCAGCACCGGAGCTCCTCAGGGCTGTGTCCTCTCCCCACTGCTCTTCTCCCTGTACACCAACGACTGCACCTCTAAAGACCCCTCTGTCAAGCTCCTGAAGTTTGCGGATGACACCACACTGATCGGCCTCATCCAGGACGGTGACGAGTCTGCTTACAGACTGGAGGTTGAACAGCTGGCTGTCTGGTGCAGTCTTAACAACCTGGAGCTCAACACGCTCAAGACAGTGGAGATGACCGTGGACTTCAGGAGAAACCCCCCTGCTCTCCCCCCACTCACCATCATGAACAGCACTGTGACTGCAGTGGAGTCATTCAGGTTCCTGGGCACCATCATCTCCCAGGACCTGAAGTGGGACAACCACATTGGGTCCATTGTGAAAAAGGCCCAGCAGAGGTTGAACTTCCTTCGCCAGCTGAGGAAGTTCAACCTACCACAGGAGCTGCTGAAACAGTTCTACTTTCCATCCTTTGCACTTCAATTACTGTCTGGTTCAGCTCAGCTACCAAATCTGACCTCAGAAGACTACAGAGGGTAGTCCGGTCTGCTGAGCGAATCATTGGCACAACCCTCCCCACTCTCCAAGAGCTGTACTTAGCCAGAGTGAGAAAAAGGGCAAAGAAGATCACTCTGGACCCCTCACATCCAGCACACTCCCTCTTTGAACTGTTGCCATCCGGTCGACGCTACAGAGCTCTGAACACCAGAACGACCAGACACAGGAACAGTTTCTTCCCTCAAGCAATCCATCTCATGAACACTTGAAAAACACAGAACACACAACACTATTACACATTATTTACTTAAAACACTTATTTATATCTCAATTTGCACACATAACTGTACATACAATTGTCTATATTATATATTGGGTTTTGCTTTTTTTGCACTTTGTCTATCTTGTAAATTTGTATATTATTATTTTATTCTTTTTATTATGTGTCTTGTCTTGTCGCTGTCACTCTGTTGCACTGTGGAGCTTCTGTCACTAAAACAAATTCCTAGTATGTGTAAACAACATACCTGGCAATAAAGCTTTTTCTGATTCTGATTCTGATTCTGATTGACGTGCTCAGTGCTTTTCATATTTCACAATTATTCAGTGTTTTCAACCACATGTTTATTTGAGGTTTAAATGAGGTCTAGGCTATATAAAAAAAGACATTTATAGTTGTTAAATGCAAATTCCATACACTCATATGGAAGCTGCAATAATCCTTTCAATTATAATTTGGCAACGTTTTTATTCATATCAGATACATTGCGTATGAAACAATAAAGTTTACTCTCTTCTCCCAGTTCATTAGTGCTGAGAGAAAGAGAGAAGTGGCTGGGGCCAGTGCATGAACTTCCCGCCCGCAGGAGTGCCGCGATCGTTTCTGTGACGGCTCAATGGACTTTTTAGAGGCAATAGCACGAGATCCATGCGAATTGGAAGTGAGCCAAAATGAGGACATTGCTTCAGCCGGTGAGAGTGAATATGCTGGTTCTCCATCCTTTCATAACTGGAAGTCTGGGTGCAGCAATGGAAATTCTGGATGGAAGGGAGGTGAACAGGGTTGATGGTAGCCTGGCGTGCTGGGTGGAGTAAGGAGGATTCAGCATTGGTGCTGGAAGGGTCAGCATTACAAGTGCTGCTTGATCTCACACCAGCAGAGCAGAGAGACTACGAAACTCTTGAACAGCGGTTTGGGGCGCAGACAGCAGAGCAAAGACGGGAACAGCTGGCTGGTAGACGGAGGAAAGAAGGGGAGAGTTTGGGTGCTTTGGATGTGCAGTTCTTTGTGTGGCGAGGGTACCCGCAATGCGCCGCAGCTGCCCAGGAGGAGCTGGCTCTCCACACATTCCTGCAAGCCCTGCTTCCGGAGAAGCTGCGACAGCATGTTCGCTTATCTGCCCCACAAACACTGGTTCAAGCATTGGCAGAGGCTGAGCAAGCGGAGTCTGTATTTATGACGACATGAGCAGCAGCCCCATTTTACCACCCTCCTGCCCGAGTTCGCCAGGCCGAGCATACTGACGTTGACAAATTTAGCTATAGAACTGGGCTCCTATGGGAGCGGAGGGGACATTGTTGCTGCTGCAGTGGAAGGGTCAGCCAGACAAACTAAGCTCCTGCGAGAGCATGGAGATAACACTGCTGCGGCCGTGAAGGCAAGATTAGCTAGAGATGGAGCTCCTGCGGGAGCGGAGGAGACAAGACTGCTACTGCAGTGTAAGAACAGAGTGGGCTCCTGCGGGATCGGGTGAGAAGACGTGTGGTAGAATATTTTCACTATTTTAGTGGATTGATGGTGTTAATTGAGGCGGATATGGTGAGCTTGTAGGATTGAGCGGAGAACAAGCTGAAGCTGAAGAATTTGGCTGGTAAGGGTTTGTTGAGCTTCTTTAACATGGAAGCAATTGGATTGCATAGGATACAGATCTTTAAGCGACTAGAGTGTTTGAATCTGATGCTGGAAGAGGCCTTTGGGACAGCTGTTGGTTCCTTGCCGCTGGCACCTCTGGCTTGCTTAGTTGGGGACACTTGGTATTCAACAATGTTTTGATCTGCCTTCATTGTCTTCACTGCACACCACTGTATGCGAACCGAACTGACCTGGATGATGACATCACTGTTTCCTCCAGAGCTGCTGTATAGATAAATGAACTGTATGAATAACTAATGGTTTGAACTTACTTAAGCTGGACAATGACACCATTTTCTTCTAGAGCTGCTGTGCAGCCAAAATTATTTTCTGCTATTTCTGTAAAGCTGCCCCGACACATCCTGCATTTAAAAAACTCCATAAAGGTGACTTGATTTGATATGGTGGCTGCTCCTATGCGTAACAAATAATTGGAAAAGTGAATAGGTTGGGTCAGGGTCCACCTTTGGAGCCAGCGGCCTGAATTTCAGATAAAATCTGTGCTCTGATCTTGCTGGCGACCTCCATATAGCAAACAAAACAAGATAATTGTAACAAGTTAATAAAATAACACATAATACAACACTTCATATTAGGGTTGCATGGTGTACCGGTACTACGGTAGTATTGCGATACTAAAGCTTCAAAATACTGGCGATGCCATTGTATTGGTAGTATTGTTGGTACGGTAGCACTGTAAGGAATGTTGTATGTGCGGCAGGTACACTTCCTTTGAACACACATGCCTACAAAAACATTAGAGACTGCCGTTGCCTGTCTTCTGTGCCCTGTGTAGTAAATGCTGTGTAGAATTACATTGTTTCCCAATGTTTTTGTTAATCTTGCAACGAGATAAAGTTGCACTTGCACTTTGTTTTTCGTGCTGCATTTTATCAGGAGAAACGTCTGAAATTATTATTATTATTATTATTATTATTATTATTTAAAAAACAGCAGCTCAAGCAACACTTAATCAACATCATAATTTTTTTATATAAGAATGAATTCTCACCACTTCTGGAACAGGTGTAATAATTTATTTCTAGAAACATCTTTGCTAAGACGATTCAGACAAATGCAATTCCATTCATCAATATAGCGGCTTTGCACACATTATCAATCATGTCATGAATCATGATTCTTATCAATCTTTTTTTTTTTTTTACATTATAATTGTATTATATGTTTTAGTTCTGCTCTCCAGTCAGGGTTGGAAATTTCATGCCGGCAAAAATGCTCCTGATAGTTCATGACACGAGTAAGAGCATCGTTTTTGTTTCGTTTCTAAATAAATCTGTTTATCTGTTTTGAACAAATCAGGCGACTCACTTTCAACAAATCACTGACTCACTAAGCCATTTATTAAGACAGTCATTTGCTTTGTTCCTGAATGAATCAGCCGTTTTGAACGAATCGGTTGAAGGATTTAGTGACTTAATCATGAATACTTGCTGCCACCTACTGGCGACTTCAGTCTCCCATCTAGAAGTAGGGTTTTTTTTTGCGCAATTGTAATAGAGTACCTCAGGGATGATGCATTTTTGGAGGCAAAACCTGGAAGCGAGTTAGCATTTTAGGACTTCCGGTTCCAACGCCGTAAAGTCTATGGGTTTTTTGAATGGGTTTTTGCTAAATTGCCTGAAGTAAGGTCTGTGGTTAACAAAGCCTCTAAATATTTTCACGTTTTGATCTATGACACAAAGCACACCAGTTATAACCCGCTTGTGATTTTTTTAAACCTTTACTGTGTCTTAAAAACAGTTGCTAACAAATTGCTAAAAGGGACTACTTCCTTTGGCAGGGACTTTAGATGTCATCATTAAAAACGGGACATTTGGACAGCATTTCTCATGAAAAAGTGGATAAGCATTCATACACAGCACAGATCATAATCAGCGAGCATGTTTTAAATAACGTTGTTTTTTAAATACAGTTTGAGGAAGCTTGGTGGTGACGATGTTGATCTGTGACCATGGTGTGCTGTAGTCCGTTTATAGCCTACTGTTAGCCTTTTATATCTGACCACTTTATTTAGGCTTCAAAATGTATTTATGTTGTTTTAACTTGTAAAGATTATCTTGATAGACAAAACGTGTAAGTGTCACAACCCTTTGTTAAACACAGAGCTTATTTTCTGTGATTTTCCAAAAGTCTATGGCAAAAATGCATAGGCTTTCAACCAAGGGAACCTGTGCGCCACTAACTTCCGGGTTGGCCTACAAAAACGCGTCATCCCTGAGGCACTCTATTGAAGTGCAAATGCATAAATGCTATGGCTGCATCTAAGATCGCATACTTCCTACTATGTAGTATGCGAAAAACAGTATGCGAGGCGAGTAGTATGTCCGAATTCATAGTATTCGAAAAACAGTAGGCGAGAAGTACCTGGATGACCTACTGCTTCCGCCTGAATTCTGTAGTAGGCATACGATGGACGCTGTGCTATCCCTTGAGGCCACAGGAGAGGATTCTTCATATTTGAAAATGGCGATGCGGAGCTTTTCAAGTGTAAGTACCTCAGGGAAAAACGGTGTTTGTTGTGGTTAAATTGCACTTGTTTAACATAATGTAAGTAAACGTCTGACTTATTGAAAGTTTAAACAATGTAAATCGATGAGAAGATTTTGAGAATCGGCTGTAAAAAATGTTTAATCACTATTACTGAGCACATCAAGCTAACAAACAGATCGAGATACATCAGCTTGTTAACACTGTTTTTATTTAACGGAGACGTTCGTTGTTAAGCAGTTTAATGAGTTTAGAAAACTTAACGGAATTAAAAGATTTTTTCCTCGTAATGCTGCCATCAAAGGATTTGAGTAAGTATACAAATGAGGTGTATAAATGTATTCAGTGAAATGTATTCAGGTGCTGTTGACAGTGAAAGTAGTGCATACTAACACTTCCGGCAGCTTATTTGTGTTCTATTTTATGTTTTATGCTTGATTTCTGTGCATTTATTGCAGAGTTTTTGTAAAATATGAGAATTTAGAGGGCAAAATTTCTGCCGCTCAGGTCAAAAGGAAGTGGGACCTAAAACAACCTAAAACAAAAATATAAAGTAAGATTTTTTAAAAAAGTAGTTGTCCCCAAAATGTGAATTCTTTCATGATTTAATTATGCTAATGTTTTTCCATGTAATAGTAATGCAGTAAACTAATAAATATAATTGAATGTCTTGGTATTTTGCTTTTACGTTTTCTTTTCTTTTTTTTTTCTTTTTTTTTGTAGGATCTTACATGTCCACAGACTGGTGTGAGCACTGAGGATGGTGAGGTTACAGCAGCATCCTGGAAATGTTATGCTGTCTTGGATGAGGCAATAGGGGGCAGACCCTCCACCACACCACCCAATCTTATTGCCTCATCCGGATCAGATGTTGCTTTAACCTCACCATTCTCAGTGAGGTCAACATCTGTAAGAACAGGGAGGAAAAGAAAGGACATAGAGGAGCTAATCTGCGAGATGGAGGAGAAAGAAGCAGAAAGAGAAATAGAAGCAGTTGAAAGGGAGGAAAGGCGATGGAGATGGTGGAAAGGGAGGAAAGAAGAGAAAGAGAGAGACAAGAGCAAGAGGAAAGATGAGAACGAAAGGCCAGGGAAAGAGAAGAAGAAGAGACAGAGAAATGAGAGAGAGGGAGGAAAGAAAAGACAAGGGAGACAAAGGAGAGAGATGAGAGGTTTCTTCGCATTCAGTGATGGCCTGCAGCTGTACAGAGTGGAACAGCTTCCTATTAAAATAGCATGCAGCGTCACTTGCAGGTGGCTTGATCCGGATGTGACATCCATCTATAGCACCAGCTACCATGTTGAAAGCTGGAGATCCAGCCAGCTGGGCAAAACTTGCTCCCACTGCCTTCAGGTCATTATGGGTGGGGAAAGTGATCAGCCTCCTCAAAATACTGATGACTGCCCTGCTCATTTTTTGCACATTATCATGCACCTAGGACTTTGTAATGTCAAAGGCCAGTGAGACCCCTTTATATGATGCTGCATGGGCTAGCCAATAGAGGAACACCAGCACCTCAACATCTATTTCCCAGCCATGTTCAGAATCTGACTTCAAAGCAGCAATGAGGGATGTGATGGTCTGTCGTGAAAGCCGGAGACTGGGACGAAGGTCAGATCCATCTTCGCAATACAATCGAAGAATTGGCACAGCAACATTCAGGCTGCAGTAGATTGTAGGGCTCACAGTCTGTAAATGTTATGTAAATATTTTTTTTTGTTTTGTTTTGTTTGTTTTTTTAGAATATGTATATGCTATTTATTTATTATGTACATTGTAATATTATGTATAGTATCTATAATATTTAGGCTATGTATATATTGTTTATTCATTTCTCTTTTCCTTAAGTTTATTGAATCATTTTTTTCTCTCATGTGTATTTTTATATGCATTCATTTATAACAATAAATTACTTCATTTCGTTACTCCAAATCAGCCTCTGTCCTGGTGTTCACAGACATGTCTTTTTATTCTGAGGTAAAATTTTCTAGCTAAATAGGTGATTATTGCATTATTTGACAAATATTTAATAAGCTGTTGACGAAAGCGTGATCTGCGAGCAGCTGACCGACGCCTCCTTTGAGCTATTGACTGAATCAGAGATAAAACGCCGATGAAAGTGATAGCATTAATATAAACATTGTAGATGTTCGCGGAGTAGAGTCTCCCCTTTAAATTTTCGTGCTGTTGTGACGCCACATGACACGTGACAACATTAACATGCCGGATGTAGTACGTCCGAATAGAGTACCTCAGGGATGACGCATTTTTGTAGGCAAAACCTGGAAGTGAGTTTGCATTTTAGGGCTTACGGTTCCAACGCCGTAAAGTCTATGGATTTTTTTTAAGGGGTTTTTGCTAAATCGCCTGAAATAAGGTCTGTGGTTAACAAAGCCTCTAAATACTTTCACGTTTTGATCTATGACATAAAACACACCAGTTATAACCCGCTTGTAAACCTTTACTGTGTCTTAAAATCGGCGGTTGCTAACAAAGTGCTAAAATGGACTACTTCCTTTGGCGGGGACTTTAGACGTCATCATTAAAAACGGGACATTTGGACAGCATTTCTCATGAAAAAGTGGATAAGTATTCATACACAGCGCAGATCATAATCAGTGAGCATGTTTTTAAATAAAGTTGTTTTCTAAATAAAGTTTGAGGAAGCTTGGTGGTGACGACGTTGATCCGCGACCATGGTGTGTTGTAGTCCGTTTATAGCCTACTGTTAGGTTTTTATATCTGATGACTTTATTTAGGCTTCAAAATGTATAATGTTGTTTTAACTTGTAAAGATTATCTTGATAGACAAAACGTGTAAGTGTCATAACCCTTTGTTAAACACAGAGCTTATTTTTTTGCGATTTTCCAAAAGTCTATGGGAAAAATGCATAGGCTTTTGATCGAAGGAACCCGTGCGCCGCTAACTTCCGGGTTGGCCTACAAAAACACGTCATCCCTGAGGTACTCTATCCGGTTGTTAAGTCTGACGTCACGCGGCAGCACTTCCGGGTCCTAACGCTCTATCTCATACCACAAGAAAACAACAAATGGTGCTAATATACATACACGATGTGGTGTAATACTACAAAAAATATATAATTACAACCTTTATCTCCATATCAAAATTCCAGATGGCCATACAATGATTCATCTTTTATAAATCATTAAAATATTAATATCTGTGACGCTGTGAGCACGGAGACTGTTGTGTAGACTGTAAGTATTTAAAATGTTTAACTTTTTTAAATGATTGATGTTTAATATGAATAAATAGCGCTCATAAACGGCATTCTCAAGTGAAACGAGTCGAGGCTTGGACCCGGAAACGGCGTTCTTTACGTCACGACTTAACAAGCGGATAGAGGGTATGCATCGACATCACTTTCCTGCCAGAACGCACTCCCTCAGTTGGACTGAGTGGCAAAAGAACCTGCTTTGTGACTGGATTTAATAGGGGAAACTGAAAATGCAAGTAAAGCAAATGATTATACTAAAGGTTGGGCTCGAAAGTGTTCCTTACAACACATCAAATAAACCTAATCCATGGATATTGACATGCAGTCAGGAGTCATGTTTCCTGACATTTATATGTGCCTGATTTCGACGTCGGGGATATACATAAAGCAAATTGTCCAGCCCTAAAACTTTTATAGTTTTTGTGAGTGTTTATTTAAAAACATCCAATTATGCAGATTATAAGATGTTAAATATTTAATTGATGATTTGTTGACACAATAACAATATAATATATAAAATATGATTTTACCTCAAAATCCAACATTTTGACACAAAATGATAACTGCAAATCCATGTTTCTTTGCTTGGAGTCCAGTTGTTTCTGTGAATTGCAGTGATCCATTTGCTTCTTTTTTTTCTTTAGCTTTCGGCAGTCTTTAAATATATACAGTGGGTACAGAAAGTATTCAGACCCCCTTAATTTTTCACTCTTTGTTATATTGCAGCCATTTGCTAAAATCATTTAAGTTCATTTTTTTTCCTCATTAATGTACACACAGCACCCCATATTGACAGAAAAACACAGAATTGTTGACATTTTTGCAGATTTATTAAAAAAGAAAAACTGAAATATCACATAGCCCTAAGTATTCAGACCCTTTGCTCAGTATTTAGTAGAAGCACCCTTTTGATCTAATACAACATGCAACAAGTTTTTCACACCTGGATTTGGGGATCCTCTGCCATTCCTCCTTGCAGATCCTCTCCAGTTCTGTCAGGTTGGATAGTAAACATTGGTGGACAGCCATTTTTAGGTCTCTCCAGAGATGCTCAATTGGGTTTAAGTCAGGACTCATTCAAGAACAGTCATGGAGTTGTTGTGAAGCCACTCCTTCGTTATTTTTAGCTGTGTGCTTAGGGTCATTGTCTTGTTGGAAGGTAAACCTTCGGCCCAGTCTGAGGTCCTGAGCACTCTGGAGAAGGTTTTCGTCCAGGATATCCCTGTACTTGGCCGCATTCATCTTTCCCTCGATTGCAACCAGTCGTCCTGTCCCTGCAGCTGAAAAACACCCCCACAGCATGATGCTGCCACCACCATGCTTCACTGTTGGGACTGTATTGGACAGGTGATGAGCAGTGCCTGGTTTTCTCCACACATACCGCTTAGAATTAAGGCCAAAAAGTTCTATCTTGGTCTCATCAGACCAGAGAATCTTATTTCTCACCATCTTGGCAAACTCCTTGCGGGCTTTCATGTGTCTTGCACTGAGGAGAGGCTTCCGTCGGGCCACTCTGCCATAAAGCCCTGACTGGTGGAGGGCTGCAGTGATGGTTGACTTTCTACAACTTTCTCATCTCCCGACTGCATCTCTGGAGCTCAGCCACAGTGATCTTTGGGTTCTTCTTTACCTCTCTCACAAGGCTCTTCTCCCCCCGATAGCACAGTTTGGCCGGACGGCCAGCTCTAGGAAGGGTTCTGGTCGTCCCAAACGTCTTCCATTTAAGGATTATGGAGGCCACTGTGCTCTTAGGAACCTTAAGTGCAGCAGAAATTTTTGTAACCTTGGCCAGATCTGTGCCTTGCCACAATTCTGTCTCTGAGCTCTTCAGGCAGTTCCTTTGACCTCATGATTCTCATTTGCTCTGACATGCACTGTGAGCTGTAAGGTCTTATATAGACAGGTGTGGCTTTCCTAATCAAGTCCAATCAGTATAATCAAACACAGCTGGACTCAAATGAAGGTGTAGAACCATCTCAAGGATGATCAGAAGAAATGGACAGCACCTGAGTTAAATATATGAGTGTCACAGCAAAGGGTCTGAATACTTAGGACCATGTGATATTTCAGTTTTTCTTTTTTAATAAATCTGCAAAAATGTCAACAATTCTGTGTTTTTCTGTCAATATGGGGTGCTGTGTGTACATTAATGAGGAAAAAAAATGAACTTAAATGATTTTAGCAAATGGCTGCAATATAACAAAGAGTGAAAAATTCAAGGGGGTCTGAATACTTTCCGTACCCACTGTACCTCAGGTTTTGTGTCAAAGCTATTTGTACAGTCAATCACAAAGCACTTTCCCGTTTTGGAAGTGTTTTGTGTGTTTTTGGCAGCATTCACACTAAAAACCAATGCTGCCGTTCAGTCTTTGTGCCACTCAGTGGGCATGAACGCAGTCATAACGGAGAACATACTTTTTTAAAGTATGCGATTTTGGATGCGGCCTATGTCACTTCATGCAGCTGAATTTTGTTTACAATTATTTTATTCAAATAAAACAAAAGCCTGTTCACATTCTAATGGATGAAGTTTTCAGAGATAAATCTGGTCTGTTTTCATGTATTTATGAAAGTTTGGTTCATTTTGTATACTGTAAGTATCGCAGTACTTCAGCTGATATAGTATTATCTAATGGTATTAGATAATTTGTTATTAGCATTTAACACTTTCAATAAAACAGTTGCAATTGGTTGTTAAAATGTTTTTTTCTGACTATACGATGCATTTACGCCCTTTCTGACCAGTACATCATTGGTGTGTAACGTTTCGAGTGAAACTGTGGATGTTCCCTCATTCTTTAGGCCAGAGGATTGCAGTAAAGATTCCTTGAGAACGAAGGATTTTTCATCAGACCGCTCGATTTCGGACATGTTGGGAACGTAGAGCGGGGCCTAATGCAGATAAAACTCTCAGAGGAACACAGGTAAGTCTACTGAATTTATACTTCTTCACATTGGTTGATTTGTTTAACTGAATGCTCTCCACCTGTGCTAATTAGGTTAACTATCTGAACTTGCTCCTCCTGAACTTTGTAAATAAAACATTTCTTTCAGTGCTTGTTTACAGCAGGTGTTTGAATGATTGAAAGAATGTTTCAGGAACATCATACTTTAAATAACATTCTACTAACATTGAGGAAACTGGACATTTTTATGTTCTTGGAATGTTACAAATCAACGTTCCTAGAAATCTAATTAAGTTGAAAGGATGTTTAAGGAACAAGGAATCATACCTTTCAAAACATGTTCCCCTAACATTTTTTACATTCCCAGAACCAACACTGAATATTTGGAGAATGTGAATAAACAAAAATCTGTTAGCTGGGTATCAGGAGCAACAAAGGCTGCAGGATTCAAGGGACAAAATCTAATTGGTCTTCTGTTAAAATTTATAAAGCAAAAAAAAAAAAAGATAAAGCAAATGAGGTAGTGGGTGTGGTTTATAAACAGGTTTATAGATAATAGTCAGAACAAAAAATGCTTTCAAGATAACATTTCCTGAAATATAGTATTTCAAAAATGACAAAAAAACCACAAAGGGCTTGAGAATTCAACTGAAGACGTTCCAGGTAAATTATTTTCTGATCTCTGAATGCCCCACAAGCATTTTTGAAAAAAAAACAAAACAAAAAAAAAACAAAAAAAAAACAAAACACTAATATTTTTGATCATTTTCACAAAACACAAAACTTTCATGGCCCCCCAATATCAAAAGAAAGAACGGAGCCTCTGCTTAAATAAACAGAACAAAACAAAAAACACAAAAAACTTCTATTCTTCATGCATTTTTCTTCATCAACACTTTAATGTGGGTTTTTAAAGTTTCATATTAAAAAAATAATACTTTTGTGTAAAAAGCTGAGAAAATAGCATTTTTGTCATAGAACTACATCCGGATCAGATTCAGAACGATGATCAAAACATATATAGAGTAGACCACATTCATCAACACCCCCGAAGCTTGCACAATCCCATACCACTTCCTGGATAGACATTTAATTTGGTAACTTTAGGTATTTTCAATTCATATGCTGTTTAATGTTGATTATCACGTTATTTTACATATGCATCTGCTTACATGCGCAATCGCTTGTTTCTGCTTCTTCTTCCCCTGTGTTTTGATCTGAAGATTCTGTACTCGTTCAGAAGATGCGTAATAGCGCCCCCTACGGTATAACAGTAAAAGCACAGAAAGTCAGAAAATTCCATCTATGGCAGGGAAGCATTAAAAATTACACCAGAAGTGGAAAACAGAGGTCAAAAACGTACATTTACCAGCAACCGCAACTTTCAAACACCATCTTTCTTTTTCTAGCTCAACTGTCACTGAATGAAATGCATGGGATTGTGGGATATCAAAGGCATTGATCAGATGAAGTATCTCAGGAGACAGTAAGTGAAGCTAACATTGGATTCGGATGTGCCTTGATGCCTTACTATCTTGAAAATGGCTTTTCACATCATTATTGTCACATTTTCAGTTTTTTTTTCACGATTAGAGTTTTTTTTATTTTCTTTGGGTCTGTTCTTTGTACCTCACTTAATACATCTGAGATTATTTAAACGATGCCAGATCTTCTAATCGTGATAACTGAACTCTGGCTAATTTGGTTCTTCAAACGAATTTGCGGATTGGATTAAAATATCTGGATTAAATTGTCTGAGTTCAGGTGTATTTCAACACAAATCTGGGAAAGGCTATCATTTCCACTTAGCTTCAAATGATGAAAATGGCCCATGTACTTCAAAAAAGAAATAGGAGCATAATTTCATTTTGCACTATTTAGTTATAATGTAAATTTGTGTTTATAGGAACACTACACTTTCATTTCAATAAAAAAGAAGAAAAGGAAGAAGAAGAAGGAAGTAGTATAGCATGCTTTTTCTTAGCATCCGTTTCCATGGTGACTCATCAATTCGTCTCTCTGTTGAGAATGTCTTGTGTGTTCACCATTAACATACTCTGGGCTGGATAAACTCACTCACGGACGTGTTTTTTTTTTTTTTTAATTCCCATGGCATAAACTGTGACAGAAATCAAAACACAGGAGGAAGTGGGTGAGGCTGACAGGTTCATAGATTGTAATCAGAACAAAAATGCATTCAGGGAACATTTCCTGAAAAATAGCATTATAAATATGACTAAAAACCAAAAGCTCTTCAGACTTCAACTGAAGACATCTGAAGATCAGGAGACTTTCTAACATACCCAAGACACGCATAGATCCCATGAGGTGAGACATGACTTTAAAATCATACAAACAGGTTTTTTTTTTTTTTTTTGAGCTTTTTATACACTTATTTAAATTATTTTTTTATTAACGTCTTGTTGGTGTTCATATAGAGAAATGCATGTTTCATTTGTTCAAGGCTTTGTATTACATGCTAATTTTGAACTATGATTATGAATAGGGTTAGTTCACCCAAAAAATAAAAATTCTGTCATAATTTACTCACCCTCATGTCCTTCCAAACTTGTGAGGACTTTTGTTCATCTTTGACGCTTTAAAAATTCATAAGAAGATCATAAAATTAATCCATACGAATTCAGCGTTTAGTCCAAATTTTCTGAAAACAGATCATATGTAATTTTGTAATTACGTGTATAGATAGCACAACTCTATCCAGACTGTATAAGCCTCGCTCCTCACTTCTGTTCTGCAGCTGCTGAACACTACTGGAATTTCATCTCAGGAGTGCAAGGATTGAGCATAATTTTAACTGCATGATCCGCACTTATAACGCAGGTAATAAACATCTTTCTTTCAGGTATTTCACAAACGCAGTGAACTGTGTGTAAAGGTTTGAAAAACAAACCGGGACAAATGTCTTCTGACAGAACTGATGGGCAGTGTCCATCGCCTTCTCCCTCAAGTAAGTGCTTATTTTGAATAAGTAATTACTTCACAACCACTAAAATGTATATAGAATGAGTGTGTGTAATATTGGTGTAAAGGTAGTCAGCTCTGGGCTTCCCATCTTCAGCTTGGGTTTCTTGTCCTCAGCTCTGGGCTTCTAGGCGTCGGGGGTACTGACGTATCAGTATCCGAAGAGGCAATCAACTCATCAGTCTTTTATACTCGTGTTGTTTATTGCAAACGTTGGGATATCTTCTTGATTGACGTACGTTGTAACTTTCCCAAAGTTTCCAGGGTCCTTCTCAAGGCCTCGCAGGTTCAAGCTGACTGGCTTTTGTGTCCTTGAACTCCAGTAAACTCAGCCAAGATGGCTGATGTCCTTATAAGGTTCTAGAAGTAGAACCACAGTTCTATGTCCTTGAGCAAACACACACATAGAACCACACACACCTCTGTGTGCTGCAATCCAGTTCTGCTCCTCCTCCTCATGGACAGGCACACACACACACACACACACACACACACACACATCTAACAATAACTGTACATCTCTGGCCATACAGTATAATGCTTTTCTTAGAAACAAACAAATATAAATTACAATAATATTGTAAGCAATACCTAATATTTAATACATTGGCCAAAAGTGTAGCAACAGACATCCAAAATCTTAACAAGGAGGCAAGGTAATTGCATTTTCTTGATATAATACAACAATATGAATGTAATCTGGATGTACTACTTTCTCCATGTTGTTATTGTCATGATGGGACCAGCGTCAGTTGTGTCATTTCACAGCCATTCACAAATTCTGTCCTATCTCATGAGATAGTAAAGTGTCCATCGTATCAGAGATTGTCTGATTATAGGGAGATGAGAGGATCTGTATCTCTTACAAATGAAAAAAGCATCTAAACTTGGATCACAAGACAGCTCATCCTATCATACAATGGCAGTGACTTAAGGCCAGTCAGTTTCAGTTTACAGTAGGCCTACACACAGTTTCTTGTTGATCAGTGCATTGGTCTTGTTAATAAATGTTCTATATTTGGTGTTATATTGCTAGTAAACGTACAGTGGAGTGACCTTGACCTTGTCCCTGTTTTCCAGGAACAGTCCCAGTTTTTGGTGTTCTGTTCCCTACTGAAGCTGCCCCAGAAATGACTCATTTTACAGCTAGTTCAAAACAACCCATAAATACAAATAAGCACAACCAACAAACAGCAGCCGGTTGGTTATCGGAGCAATCGATTAGTTATCAGATTCACCAACAGAGGGGGCTGTGCAGCTACACTTGATTGTGCACGCTGCTGCTGCTGCTTCATAAAGAATGACAATTATCAAAATAAACATTGTTATCGGTTTCAAGGTAGTAACATTTTTTTTTAGTTAGTTCCAGGGTGCAGGATTCTTACACTCAGATTTGAATAAATAAAAGAAATACACTTGCAACTTATTTTGTGCTTAAAAATTAGTCTAAAATGCAAAAAATATTAAATATAACAATAAAATGTTGATAAAATACTTTTATATTTACGTTTTATTTTTGTAATTTGTTTTTGTAATAGTCAGGGATGTAACAGTATTATCAATTTCGTGGTATCGCAATAGCAAAATTGTCTCGATATTGTTGTCACATGACTGTATATGAAACAATAGCACCGTGTCTACACCAGACGTGACTTTATATAATGCGTTCTATTGTCTTTTGATGCGTTGTATCGGTTTAGAAACGGTTCTTGTGTGATAGGTTGGGCGATTTGCGATGAGCATATCATGGAGTGAATTTTGTCTCAATAATAATTCACGCAAGAAACATGATTCACAAATGCGTAGCCAGTTTCACATGCGTGAAACCTAATTCACATGCACAAAGAACACTTCATGTGCACAAAAAAAAATATATATTCACAAAATGCAATTCACGTGCAAAAAATAAAATTATATATTTATAAAATACATTTCACACACGCAAAACACAATTCATAGATATATAACTGTGCTCAAAAAGTTTTGAATGTTTGAAACTTACGAGTTTATCCTCACATTCGTGTGTGAATCAACTTGCGTTGATTCGCGTGAAGCGCGTGCCAGGATTGTCTCAGAAATACACACACAAATCCAAGTTAAATACGTTAAATAACGACTGTATCGACTGCATTGTTATGCCAATAGGTGGAAACAAGTTACTGTTAAAACTGTATCACTAATTCATTCAAGTGAAGTCTTTAGGAATCCAATTTTCACAAATATTCTGTTTCACCTTCACAATTTGTGGTAACACTTTAAAAAAGGTTCATTTGTTAACATTAGTTAATGTATTAACTTACATGAACTAACCATGAGCAATACATTTGTTACTGTATTTTCAAACATGTATATATATATAATTTAAACATGCATTAGCCTATATATTAAAGAACATTAAAAAATATAATTAATATCTAATATGGTGCATATATTAAGCTAAATGCTCCTCTCTAGAGTTAATTTATCTAGCTGACTAAAGAGTTTATGGTCACTGAATATGTTTGTCCTCTGGATTACAGTCAGGACACTTTCCAAAGGGGGAAATTTGAACTGCGTTGTATAGATAAGATATCTCCGGAAGGGGGATTAGGGCTGTGTGGCGCAGTTTGAGGTGTCTTGGCAAAAGGGGAGATTGAAACTTTGTTTATCAGTTCAAGGTGCCTTAACTAGAGTTGACAGCGGTCCTGTCGTGTGAGGAAGATCCAGTTAGATCCGCTCTGATGGATAGATCCGTTTAGATCCACTCTGACGGACAACAAAACTCCCTGAAACTTCCTAGCTCTTCCATCCAGATAACAAAATTCTCTGTTTTTACTGTTATTTCTATTTCTTATGTTCTATTTTTATTCTTCCTCTTTATGTAAAGCACTTTGAATTGCCATTGTGTATGAAATGTGCTATACAAATAAAATTGCCTTACCTTGAGGTAAATGTGACGTTGTGTTTGTTTACCAGCGTTTATTAACATTGTTCCACGTAATCCTTATTCTCGCGACATTTTAAAGCGGGTATTTGCAAATTCTTGACCTTTCCTAGTGGGTATACGGCATATACCTGCGTATCATGTAGACTACACCACCGTGGGGTCAAGCATTGCGTACATTGCATGGTGGGTAAACTACTACATCATTGTAATGTTCAATCATAAACCCGTATGGCACTTTTTTTTCTTATTTGTCTTTTTTAAAATATCACAATAAATATCATATTGTGGACTTTATACTGAGGTATTATCATACCGTGAGATTTTGATATTGTTACATCAATAGTGTTTTAGTGAATTGTATTAACACCAGACCAAATATCCTAATAAAAACTAAATCATAATAATAATTATTATGTAATAATAGGGAACCCACAACTATTAAAAAGCAAAACATTAAAAAATGTATTGTCCCTAGATAATAACAAATGAATTTTCTGTGACATTTTGTTTACTCAAATAGGAATGTCCCTGTTTTCCATTCAGAAATCTGGTTACCTTAACGTACACTAGGACTGCAATGTTGTGTAATTACTGAATTATTGTGCTTTTACTGCGGTAAAAAAAAAGTGAACTACTGCTGCAGATTACTGATCACTATAGTGCGCATAAAACCACATTTAAAGTGGAAGTGAAGTTGCAACTAATTTTCTCTAGTGTTTTGACGTATTTCCAAGTGAAACAAAATATTGAATAGAGGGCAGGGTTTTTTTAGCGCACCTCCTCTCATCCTCGCTCATAGCAGACTGTTGGAGAAGAGTGGGTTAAAGGATTAGTTCCCTTTCAAATGAAAATTAGCCCAAGCTTTACTCACCCTCAACCATCCTAGGTGTAGGATGATATAATCAGAGAAATATTAATAAATAACCTGACGCATCCGATTATTCTGTATTCAAGTTACGAAGAAGTGTAAACTGGTGTCGCGTCATGTACACTTTTTCCGTATTGAATAGGAAGACATAGGACATAGCGTAAGCTTTGTGAACTGCAAGTTTTTTGGAAGGCGGTCTGGATATTATATTATATTTACAAAATGCATTGCTTCACTTTAAAAGGCCTTTATAAATCATGTGCGAGTTCCCCATACCTACTATCCAGCGTGGTGTGTGCTTTAGCCATCCGTGATTCCCCACATCTGTAAGAAGGACATTTCTGGTTATCATTTTCCATTAATTGAAAGTATCATTGGACTGTCTGCTCACCTGTTTTCTGCCATAACGCTCAGTCCTGTCAATAAAACATCCTGTTCATGATATCTCTCTGTCTGTGTTCCATAACACTTATACACAAGAGTGAGCATATTTTAAGATTTTTTTTTTTTTTTTTTTTAATTTCAATGATGATATAAGTTTCCATTCCTTTAAATGTTGCAGGTGCAGAAGCCTCCAAAGCAGCATCTGCAAATGCAGCAGCAGGAGAAGGCATGGAAAGTCTACAATCACCACTGCTAGCAAATACATGGAAACAGTCACCATTAAAATTGACAGTAATAATAGCACTGACAGTTGCAGCAGCTGAAATAATAATAGATATGGCAGGACCAGCAGTTTTTAACAGAGTTGTAGGACCATTAGCAGGAGCAGCAACAGGAGCAGGACTATGCATTTTAAGATCACTAAGGGAAGCAGGGGTGAGAGAAGAAGCATCAATAGTGGGAGCAGCAGCAGCAGCTGGAGGCGTAGCAGGAACAGTAGCAGCAGAAATAGTGCAATTATTATTAGGAGCACAGTCACAAAGAGGATCAGCAATAATTGGAACAATGGCAGGAGCTGCAATAATAGCAGTATCAGGACTACATATGCAACTGCTAATAGATACAGTAAAGCGGGTAATAGCTCTAGTAGAAAGAGAAATATCAGCAATACAATGGGGTACAAAAGCAACAAAACTAGCTTCGCTTACAGCAACGGTAATCAGAGTATCAAAATCAGCAATAGCAGCTGTGTTGAAAATGTCACAATCAGCAGCATTAGCTATAGCAGCAGGAGCGGCAGCAGCATCAGATGTAGTGGCAGGAGCAGAAGCATCAGGAGTAGCAGCAGAAGGATCAACAGCATCAGGTGTAGTTATAGAAGTGACAGCATCAGGAGCAGCAGCAGCAGGAACAATGGAAAGACTTATGGCAGTATCGGAAATTAATGGAGCACAACAGGAAGGACAATCGGAGACACAAGCACCAGTGATGGTAAGAGTGCAGATTTTACCAAAATAACTGCTTTCACTATTGTTAATTATGACATTTAGGCCTACAAATCATCTTTAACCCTTAAAGGCATACCTCGGGTCTTTAGTGACCCGGGACGTCATTCACTACCCTCCTCCTCATTCATTTTTTAAAATTAGACATCAACCTTGTTGGTATTCCTCAATCAATTCATTATAAAGAATATAGCAAGAAAAAAATCATAAAATTATAAAAGAATGCCTATTTTTGTATTAATTTTTTGTAAAAAATTGTATAGGGTCGCTAACGACCCGAGGTGTGTATGAGTGTACGTGTATTTTTTCTGCACAATAATAATTGAATCTTAGATGACGGAATGAGTGCAATTCACCTTTATTCCACAAGGTGGCAATGTCTGATACACAATGCTGAGGTGACGACTCATTCAGACAGAAACGAAATAATAAGAAAACCATGAAATGGCAGGGATTTACTGCAGAGCAAGTACTGAACGCAATCAAATGACTGTAACTGTTATGGATGGATCTGGTGAAGCGTTAGCGATCGAAATATTGTTTTGAAGATGTTGAAAATTATATAGTTTTGAGAATACGTTTGATCGCGATGGGCTCATATCCATGACCTCAAACATAAAACTAGCCCATTATTTGCTGAATTTACTGGAAATGAGCTCTGACAAGGACAGTGATGATGGCATAAAACATCTGCTCAAACTGAGCCTTTCAAGCTCCAAAGGTAACAAATACGATTTTATTTTATTCTTCTGTAATTGTTACTCTAATATCAGAGGAGTTTTATATTATCGCGACAGGTAGAGATCCTTCTGTGTTAGATATAGATCCGGGTCGATAAAGACCCGAATAGTAAGAATGATTGGCGAAACAGTCATGCATTTAAGGTTAAAATGATTTAATTCTTTTAAACCAGAAATGAATATGGAAAATACGGTTTCTTCCTCTTTTTTTTAACACTGATGAATAGATTGATACAAGCTATTTTTTCCTTATGCAAGATTATTATTTTGATAAAAATAATATAAATGATATACAACTTGTTTTTTTTTTATATATATATATTAAAAATAAATTTAAATTTATAGTGTTTTTGCGTCATACAAGACGCTAAAAGCGCCCTCCAGTACCATTTCCTCTGGCGTCAGTATATAACTTTAGCTCTTTAGCGTTCCCCATTATCGAGTTCCTGCTTGTATGATCTCGATCCCGTACCTTGCTTTTCACTCTGTTTTATATGAAAAAGGCCAAAACAACATCTAACATTTTACTGTGACATTTTTTCGTCTGGCTGTCACGTGGTTTATTTTGTTCTACATTGTTTTATATTGTTCTATATCGAGAAAAGGTTTAAGATTAGGTTTTGCTTTATAGACTTGCTGCGTCCTGCTGTTCAAATTGAAAATACCCCAACAGAAAATTATACCACAATAATATGTCATTTCATGAAGACAAAATTCTCATGCTCTTTTTTTTAACATAAAATGTATCTCAGTTCTCTTTAAAAGCAATCCGTTACGGCCGCTTCGCCTGGACATTACCGCTTTACGTGGCTTAATCCTACTACAAGAACCGGGAGAAACTATTCTTGCACATTTCTGATGATGTGCAGCAGGAACAATGGAAGGACTTGTGGAAGGATCAGGAATTAATGGATCACAACAGGAAGAACAATCAGAGACACAAGCACAAGTGATGGTAAGAGTGCAGATTTTACCAAAATAACTGCTTCACTATTATTAATTGACATTTACAAATCATCTTTAAAATGATTAATTCTTTAAACCAGAAATGAAATATGGAATATGTTTTTTCCTTTTTATTTTAATAATGATGAATAGAATTAGCAGACAAGATAACTTTTCCTTATGCAAGATTATTATTTGATTAAAAATAATATAAATTATATACAACTTTTTTTTTTAATATGTAAAAAAAAAATTAATTTCTAGTGTTTTTGCATCATACACAGACACTAAAAGTGCTTTTTCCTGTGGCATCAATAATAGAAACTGCATCAAAACGCCTAAAAAAATGACATAGATCAATTCTAATCGTTACATTATTTTTTTTAAATTTATATTTTAACCTAAACATGATCATTTCTAAAACTTATAGCTCTTGTTTAGCGCTCCAACACATTTGGTGTTTAACTCTCGCAAAAACAAACAGTTTTATTGGCTAATGGTAAGCCAAACAGTTTTAACAGGTATTTAATAGGCTTAGTTGAAATTGGATGTGGTATCCTCGTTATTGTTCACTCATTTTGTCTATCCAAGTTTTCAAAGAACATTTTCCAACTTCAAAAAGTTAAAAATAAAAAATTATATTGTAATAAAAATATTGTAAAAAGTATACATTTAAATGATCTTATAGTCCTCTTAAGAGGCATGATTGCTTTATATGATGAACAGATTTAATTAAGACACATATACATGATGTTGACACACTTTTTACATGTGAATTACAATACTATTATACAATATTGAATCACGTATAGTTTTGAATTTGTCCATCCTTCAATAAACTCAGGTTCAGATGGATTACATACAGTAGTGACATTTTAGCTTGCTTGAACATCTCTATTGAATTAATCACATTTATGTTCAGTTTGCAAGCTGTAAAGTGACACCAAACAGAATAGTGAGGTAATAAAGTTAAGGCATCAGCATAAAGATGTCCTTTTTGTTTAGCCCTGTGATGTATTCGTCTATCTTTCATCAGAAAGTTGCAAAAGTTTTACATTAACCTTTTTTTTTTGCACCATAGTTTCATTAAATTCATTTTTTTAAAAGATCAAGACCAAATTGTCTTTTGTGAAATGAGAAATTGTAATTTGATTAATATTTATGTTTTCATATGTAGTTTGTAAACTCACTTCAGCGTTTCCACAGACAGAGGAACATCCAAAGAAAAACACATCTCCACAGCCAGAACTGCCACAAATAGAAGAATCTCCAAAGAATCTCCAAAGACATTTTTTACCAGGTAAAAAGAAAATTGTTGATATTATTATATTTCTGTTTATTTATTTATTTTATGCAATCTATTTGAGCAAATTAAATTGGGACAGAATATGTCATAGCCTTGTTTGTGTTAGGGCTCTAATAATGTGCAAAAGCACTTCAGGCGAATAATCCTGGCTCAAGATCCTTTCCTGATTCAGTTTTCACTCAGTCCATTGGGTGATTGGTGCTGTAATTAAATTGGTCTGATCTCATCCTTCCTTCCTTTGCCAATATCACGACTTCCCACTTGGGCAAGAGCGCAGTGGCAGTGATCCCTTATCTTCTCTGGCCATTGGAGAATCTTGATAACCATTGGTTCTTATATAGCATATGGGAGAGGCACTTGAAAACCATCACAGTGGGATCACCTAAATGTAATACTTTTATTAGGGGCCAAGCACCTAAGGTACCTATTGTAATCATTAGAATCTTCTTATTCTTCTCATATTATTCTTCTGTTTCCGCTCTGGAAGTCTACGGCAGCCCATAGAAAAAGTTGTTAAAAGTATGTTAAAAAGTTGTGAAATTTGGCACACTGATAGAGGACAGTCTGACTTGTCACCATAGCAAATTTGGAGTCTCTAACTCAATCCCTCTAGTGATACCAGCTGTCAAAGTTGCACTTACATTTATGCCAATAACTTTTGAACCATAAGGGCTAGAAACAGTTCTTTATTCCTCTGATTCCTTGTCTCAAGATGATTTGATTGCACTCTATGGCGTCATTTTCCGTCATGAAAATTTTCTTGCCATTTTGAAATTTCCTAAAAAAAAATACGTTTTGAACTCCTCCTAGGCCGTTGCTCTGATTTTCATGAAAATTGAACCAGATCATCTTCAGACCATGCTGGCAAAAAGTTATCAAAAGCTTTTTGACAGAACCATCCATTCTCAAAAACTGCACAAATGAATTAGACGAAAAGCTTGCCAAATCAGACTTGAGAGTATATCTCTCCAACACGTTGTCGTATTCAGACCAAACTTCATCCATGTCATCACAAGCATGACCTGAGGCAACATGCAGTGTTTTGGCACAGTGTCACCTACTGGTTTGGAGATACAAAAAAAAAAAGTCTTTCTTCAGATGTGGTTGACTTATTTTCACGGGAGTCATGTCCTTTTTTGATTTTTCCAAAAATAAAACCATACTTTTTAAAACTCCTCCTAGGCTGTTTCTCAGATTTTCACGAAAATCGAATCAGATCAACTTCAGACCATGCTGACAAAAAGTTATGGAATTCAAGTTGATTTGTCAAACTGTTTTTAAAAAATACACAAACAAATTTTACGTAGCGCTTGCGAAAATAGATGTAAGGTTGTAGACATAAGGCTTTTTCATATTCAGACCAAACTTGGTACCTGTCATCACAAGCATGGCCTGAGGTGACATGCTGTTTCTGTGCAGCACCACCAACTGGTCCAGAGATATGAAAATGGCTATTTTTGCTTGTAACTCCTGAACAATTTGTCCAAAAAAAAAAAAAAAATGGCCTTGTTAAATTCAGGGCAACATGTCGAGTTGACTGATATCCATTTTTTCCCATATCAGCTATTTAGGCGTCGTCCATTTTGAATTTTGTCACAAAATGAATGAATGTATCAGCATATTATTATGAAACTCAATATGTCTTCGGCATAGTCCAATTTTTACCATAGTCAGCCAAACTTCCTGTCCTCCATTTTAAATTTCCGAAAAACCTACTTTTTCAAACTCCTCCTAGACCGCTTGTCTGATTTTCATCAAAATCAAATCATATAATCTTCAGACTGTGCCGACAAAAAGTTATGGAATTCAAGTTGATTCGTTAGTTTGTTTTCGTATACCACAGCAACAAATTTGAGGCATGATGCAAAAAAAAATAAAATGATGTCATTAATTACTCACCCTCATGTCGTTCCACACCCATAAGACCTTCGTTCATCTGTGGAACACAAATTAAAGATATTTTTGATAAAATCCGATGGCTCAGTGAGGCCTTCATTGCCACCAACTTAATTTCCTTTTCCAATGCAGAGAAAGCTACTAAAAACATATTAAAAACAGTTAATGTGAGTACATTGGTTCAACCTTAATATTATATAGCAATGATAATACTTCTTGTGCACCAAAATAAATAAATAAAATAAAAAAACAACTTTATTCAACAATGTCTAATAATGGCCGATTTCAAAAATGTACAAATCTTTTGTTTCGAATCAGTGGTTCGGAACACGTATCAAACTGCCAAAGTCACCAAAGAACCATTGAAGTTTAAAAGCACTTATGACTTAAAGGGGTGGTTCACTTTGGTTTTTTTTTTTTTTTTTGTCTACGCTTGATTGTGTTGTTGGGGCGCAGTTTAACATGTCTTAATGCTTTGTTTAAAAAAAAAAAAAAAAAAAAAAAAACACTGTATTTGTTCTATATTTTATTTATCTTTATTCTACACCTCTGTTTCCATTGTCATTTGAATGGCTGGATTGAAAAATATTTGGATACAATTTTTATGTCAGTAACTTGTAACTGTACATGCGAGGGCAATTGTAACAACACATGTAATACATTTATATGAATACCATAGACTACAATAAACTCCAGAGAATATGGATATAGTACTATTTAATATCCACTACATCCATACTATCCAGAACAATTATTTAACTCCCCTTGCTGTTTTTCATGGTCTGAACCTCGGCATGCTGTGAACAGAGAGTGTACGAGGCCTACTCAGTAAAATGGATGCCCAGATTGAAAGGCAAAAACACATTTCTTAAATTATTGGGAAAAAATAATCTATTTTGATGTCCTTACTAAGTTGGACACTAGAGGGATCTCCACAGAGCACATGCAAAATGAGTTTCATGGTTCTGTCTCATTTCTGAGTGGTGTAATTTGAGATGTTACAATTGCCCCCGGTCTAACCTACTATTCTGAATGTCTACAAAAATAACACCTACCACTTTTCCTGCTTATTACCTCCTTAACATAAATTGCTTGTTGTATTCCTCATTTGTAAGTTGCTTTAGATAAAAGTGTCTGCTAAGTGAAAAAAAGACTTCAGTTGAAGGATTCAGCCTCAAGTATTTTTTAAGTCCTTGGATTCATTTAAAATAATTAAATAAATAAAATTATAAGTGGCCTGTTTGTGATTTGTGATTTTGAACCCTAAAATATTCAGTGGTTATATTCAACAAACTAATGCTGTTTTCTCTCTTTCAGATATACCTGAAAACACAGATGAGTGTGTAACAGGAAACAGCCTCCATGAGCAGTTGACTGATGGTTTAAATTCAAATGATTCCATAAAGGTGAACAATTACAGAAAATCTTTACAAAAGTTTAGTCTTGTTTTATATTAAAAACTTTTCTTTATTATCTGTGTCACTGTATGTAGACATCATGCCTTCCATTGTCAATTGTGCTCGTTCTCATTGCGTGTCCTCAATCTGGCAACCTGCATGAGCGTCAAGTCTGAGGAGAGGGGGTGGGAAAGACCACTCTACCAAATATTTTGAATTTGGACTGCAGTACCCATTTCAACCAATAGCTGTCAATAAGACTATAGATATACAAAGACGGCACACTCTTAGGCCTTTATCACAGTCCGAGTGTCGTCACATATAGCTCTGATTAGTAGTGTAAACTAATTTCCACCTGCATTATTGTCAATGGACGGACACCATTTGTATTAAAATAAACGTCAATATTTAAAACTGTTTATTTAGACTTAATGAAATCCTACCATATACATCATCTTCATTGTAATGTATAACATTATCTGAGCGACTCAATCGTCAGCGCTGCCGGTGTTGGCAGTCATGAGATTAATGAAGAGCTACACTCTGCTCAAGTTACTGCTCAAGTTTTTTGAATAATCATCTATGGTCTGGAAATATTCCTTAACCCTTTGGAGTCTGAGGGGGTTTTGGGGCCCTGGAGAAGTTTTGACATGCCCTGACATTTTTTAATTTGCTTATAAATGTAATAATAGCTAAAGTCTCATTACACTATATTCAGCACAATCTGGGCTACAATATTGTGTGCAACATGTATGTACATGTTTGGAGAAAATGACATGTATGCATGGTTATTGATTGAAAAAAAAAAAAAATAAGTCACTGAAATAAGGTCACAAAACCCAGTCCCAAGACATTTGAGTACTGAAACTTGTAGCCTAGAATTTTTGCTTCGAAATAATGTGAATGTTTTTTTTTTGTTTGTTTTTTGCAAAGGCCATGTAACTTTACTTTGATGGTTGCATTGCAAAGTAAGTGCATGAAAAAGTGAACATTATTGTTTTAATACAAAAATTCCCCCCAAAACAGACTTTAGTTGTAATTCATCTTTTAAGCTTGTCTAATTGTAATGCTTAATTATGCCCCTTTTTACAAGATATAAAATAAGTCAATAAGTTTGTATGTGAAGTTTTAGCTCAAAATACCCCACCTATCATTTATTATAGCATGTTAAAATTGCCACTTTTGGGGGTGGTGAGTAAAAACAAGCTGTTTTTGTGTGTGTCCCTTAAAATGAGCTACTGCTTCAGGAGGCTTCAGGAGTTCATGCAACAAACTAACAGGACAATCGCTTGCACTGAAAATGCCCGAAACTGTCAGCAGTTCGAACCGGAGTCTGACAATGATGCCTACAGAGCAAGAGAATATATGCTGCATGGAGATAGAGCAGGTATAGTTTAGTTTAATTATGGTTATAAATTATGTGGTCATCTTGCTTCTTGTTCAAACACCATGTAAAAGTGAATTTTGCATAATAGGTGCCCTTTAATGTGATCTGTTGTTTTTATTGTATTCTTGCTGTTCTGCAATAAAAAAAAGGTGATCAGACTCTGGAGTATTATGTACACAATAAAAGGCTTGCGCACTCCCCTTCAAATCACAAAATATGTGTCAGAATCATGACACCATTTTTCTTTGTTTCACAAAATTCAATTAATGATAGTAAACTAAGTTTGGTGTTTTTAGAAGAAGTATCAGTGCTTAAATCACAACAATCCTGTGCTGTGGGCACAGCCATTGATAAAGGTGGCAGCAGAAGTTTAATTTTCCGCTACTATTTGAAGCTTCAGCTTTTCAAATGCAGAAGTGTGATAAAGGACTATTATTTATGAATGGGAGAAACTGCAACGTGCAATATAGCGGAATACGTCCTGCCATCTAAATAAAAGAGCCAATTTCCCATAGAAACCTGAGACTCGCATTTAGGACTGCACATTGGCTGGTATAACCTGAAAATGTTTTACTGGTATTTGAGCATAAAAAAAACAACATTTATGGGACAGTTCATGTAAGATTTTGTTGCTGATTTGAAATATGTTATTTAATTGTGAGTTCAGCAAGAAGTTTTTGAGATGTCAGGATTCCCCCATTCAATATGGATGCCCGAAATAGCTGCGATTATGACCGCAGAGTGAAAGGGACATTTGATACTGCACCTTTAAAACGCTGATATAGTTGCTAATTCTACAGCACCAGGTCGCCTCGGTTTATCCTGCAATGTCATCACAGAAGATGATTTCTATTGGGACTCTTAACCAGTGCTTGAAGTGGGATGGTACACACCGGTACGCAGTACCAGCACTTCTCACGTTGCTGATATTCTGACCGAAATAGATTCAGACTATTAATTAATTGTATACATCGCACGTTCTGAGCATTTATAAGCTGCACAAACTAAATGATCTGAATCTATGATGAGACGCCAAAAATAAATCTTTGACAAATAAATAAATATATTAAATTTATTATAAATATATTAAATATCGATTACCTGTGGCAGTGGTTTTCATGAGTTCACATTTACAATTTTTTTTTTACAAAGAGTAAAAATATATATATATATCTATATATATAGACCTTTGAATGTGTTCCTCCCAAACGTTGTTTATAAAACATAATTTGTCGCTTGCATTTTGCATTCTCGAGATGCAGACATCCAAGAGGCGGTCCACAATTAACTGTATAGTTTAATTCTCTGTATAGTTTCTTAACTCTTTGTTGATATCAGACATTAAACAGTAAGTTCTTTAACACATCTTCTAAGAGGTTGAAATCATCAACATTATCATGTTTCACTCCATGGGTCTTTTTCAGAGAAGATCAGTACATCTGAGAGCTGCTGTGTGAAACTCTTCAACCACAAACTCTGAGCCTTTCATCGGACAGTACGTCAAATATGCTTATTTACTCGTTATTTTATCATTTGTAAGTGTGAACTCATGAAAACAACTGCCACAGGTAATCAGACATTGATCATGCCTTTTTATATAGGATATGATAGATAAGTTTCAGCACCCGAGGATCACCTATTTGCCTCAGTGCATATGGTGTCCTTGGGTGGATTGCTGAGGCGGATTGCTGCCAGCCATTTTAGGATTGTTTGTGATTTGGTCTTAGTGACTTAGAAGTCCTCTTGACTACTCCTGACTTTTCACAGATTTAGGAGCTAGATGAAATTTAATGTTTGACATTTGAATGAGCATCATAAAATTTAATCACAAATGTTATGTTTGTAACTTTTTAACTTACTCAAAGGTTCAGGTGTTATTGAACTGTTGTGCAGCATTGTGTTAGAAAGATCACTATAATGTATAAGTGCTGTGATAAGGGAAAGAGAAATTCTCTTTTAATAAAAATACACCATCTTTTGTGCCTGGACTGAGATGAGACACATTTAGACATCTACAGTCATCATATAAACCTCATCAATGGTGATAATCAACAAAATATTCAGATAAAGTGGGGCCGTATTCACAAAACATCTTAAGGCTAAAAGTAGCTCCTAAACTTGCCAATTTAGGAGAAACTCTAAAAAATAATGGGTGTATCAGTCCTAAATTTAGTACTCCTATGTTTTTGCTCTAAGAGTTTTTCACAAAGCATTTTAGCATTAAAACTTGCTAGGTACTCATGAGGACTCCTAAGTCACTAAGACCAAATCACAAACAATCATAAAATGGCTGTTGCCGGCAATCCGCCTCAGCAATCCACCCAAAGACACTGTACACCATTGAGGCAATAGGCGATAGAGCCTTGAGTGCTGAACCTTTCTTCATAAATGCAATACATATTTTGATTTACAGATTTTAATCTGCAGTGACATAACATAAAATGTTCATGTATGTATAGGAAAAATACATTGAATGATGGAGAATAAAACACTACGGTCAAGTTGAAAATAATATCCTATCGCCATCACCGATAGCCTTGTGGGCAGCTCAGGTGAGCCGAGTTTGAGTTCCGGCTCGTGGACCTTTCCTAATCCCGTCCCCCTTTCTCTCTCCCACTTCGCTTCCTGTCTACTCACTGTCCTATCATAATAAAATGGCAAAAACACCATAAATAAATCTTTGAAAATAAATAAATAAGAATATAATGTTCGATTACCTGTGGCAGTTGTTTTCATGAGTTCACACTTACAAATGATCAAATAGAGTAAAAGAGTAAAATAAGTGTATTTCAGGCTCTGAGCTTGAAATTTGGCCCAAACCCAGAGTACTCCCCTGTATCCTAGGAATAGGAACCAGCCGAGAGTGAGGTGTCTGGGTGGAGGGATGCAGAAAACTGTTGAGGTAACTAGGCCCCATTTACACTGCACGGTTCAAGTGACCCAATTCCGATTTTTTCCTCCCATGTGGCACAGATCGGAGTCACGACCGTGTAAGCAGGAAAAAAGCGCATGGATTCCGATTTTCACAGATCGGTTTCAGGCCTCATTCATATGTGGTTATAAATCAGATATGAATCGGATACGTGCGTTTGCGCCTGCAGTGTAAGCGGACAGACCGGATATTCCCCTGTAAATGCGACTCCTGCGTCATTGAAAAGTGAGGGTTTTTTAACATTTCGCGGTACAGACATACCTATAACAAACGGAGCATCTCTAGTTGACTGGTAGATTATTAATTTCATTTGTTTGTGTTAAATAAAAGTCGATCTGACGTTGAAATGTGTTGCTCTTGAAATCACACTGAGGGCTCGTTGCCGCTGTTGTCAGTGACGACGGCTCGTGCACAGACGCGCGCTTCAGTCCCGTTGAGGAGACAACTATTCGTTCCATTGAAACCACAAAATAAAAAGCACACAAACTTGCAAGTGCCCTTGATATACAATCAATGATGAACGCATTGGTTTTAATGACAAAAAAAAAAAAAAAAATAGTAAAGGATGGCGGATTCGAGCCCATGAAGCTGTGAATATCTACCCGTACCCGAGTATTATTCAACTCGCACGCTTCCAGCGGAGCTGCATTTGTCGTGAAGAATTTGTATTATTTTTATATATGGAAGTAGGCCTAACTATTGCATTAAAAGGGTTTCTGTATGAATTCATGTCAATAAAGTAAGCTCAATGTACCATTGAAATTGATTTGTGATGTCATATAGGCTATTTTTTGGCACGTTTCACCAAGTGCAGTTTAAAAAGGAGACATCCGATACAGGTCGCTTTTAAAAGAAATGTAAGCACGTCGTCCAAAAAAATCGGATATGGTCAAAAGATCGGATCTGTGCATTAAGACTTGCAGTGTAAATGCGGCCCTAGGTGAGTCGGCTATTTATATGTATATATATGCCTCCTCTTGAGCTGATTAGATAGACCATTTGAACGTGCTCAACCCGAACTTTGTTAATAAAACATCATTTGTCGCTTGACTTGTGCAATCTCTCCCAAGATGCAGACATGTAAGAGACTGACAATTAGCTGAAACGTATGCTATTTAATAAGTGACACTTAACCTACATTTTAAAATCTTTATATGAATATGACAACATTTTTATTTTGAATTATTTATTTGAATATGG
This sequence comes from Culter alburnus, assembly GCA_028476615.1. Classification (NCBI taxonomy): domain Eukaryota; kingdom Metazoa; phylum Chordata; class Actinopteri; order Cypriniformes; family Xenocyprididae; genus Culter; species Culter alburnus. Next base: position 319,880 of record JAOTNS010000084.1, on the reverse strand, counting down.
CAACATGATAACAGGTTCTACAATATCCCCTATCAGTCAATCACTGTGGGCATCATCCATAGCAACTAGGTCAACCCCGCCCTTTCTCTTAGCTTAAGACTTCTGTCTATTCCTTAGTAAAAGTAGGTCTCAGCAGCTTTGTAAATAGGTTTTATGAGAAAGCTCTTACCTATGAACTTTTACTGCTGTTTAGGAGAAATCTTAGTGGTAAGATAAAACCCCAGGTCTCACACACACTGCAGTATCGCGTTGCTAGTTTAGACGAGTACTGATACCGTGTGGTTAAATAATCATGTACATCCACGAGCCACGGCTTTCTCAGAACCTTTATCCTTAAATATGTGAACTCGCATTACACACATATGATCCAGTCATGGGACCTTCAAGATGATAACATATATCGAACAGATATGACCTTATTCCAATAAAGCACATGACATTGAGGAAACTATAATGATACACTATCCAGTAGGTACTTTGGATCTAAAAGATAATATATGCCTTTATTGCTCCTGGAAGGAGTTGATGCTTTGCAAAAAAGAAAAGTAATAAAAAGTAATACTAAGAAACAAAACTATAATTACAATACATTTAAAAACAAATTACAAGTCCCATAAGATACTTTTAAAATGTCTGTATAAAAGTAAATGTAAATATGTTAATGCAATAATATGATAGTAATGAAAGCTATAATCAGTCTGATATTTAATAGGCTTATCTACTGTTTCTTTCCAGTGATTGGCTGATAGGGGAGAGGTCTTTGTCAGTGATTTATTCATAGAAATATTGTAGAACAAGGTATCATGTTGCCATATTCAAATAAATATTTTAAAATTTAAATGACATAAAAAAAGATTTTAAAATAAAAATGTTGTTCAGCAAATTGTCAACCTCTTACATGTCTGCATCTCGAGAGATTGCAGACTTCAAGTGACAAATGATGTTTTATAAACAAAGTTCAAACTGCACCTTCAAATGTCTAATCAGCTCAAGAGGAGGCATATATATACACACACCTACTGTAGTTACCTCAACAGTTTTCTGCACCCCTCTGCCACCCTGACTCCTCACTCTCGGCTGGTTCCTATTCCCAGGATACAGGGAAGTACTCTGGGTTTGGGCTAAATTCTGAGCTCCGAGCCTTTCCTCGGACAGCACGCCAAATATGCTTATTTTACTCGTTTACTCGTGAAAACAACTGCCGCAGGTAATCAGACATAATTTTCTTTTTTAATTATTTATTTTCAAAGGTACATTTTTTCCGTTTTTGCCTTTTTATTATGATAGGACAGTGAGTAGACAGGAAGCGAAGTGAAGAAAAAGCGGAGAAAAAGGGGGGAGCCGGAAGTGAACTCAAGCCACCCGAGCTGTCCACAAAGGCTATCGGCACCGATGATAGGATATTGTTTTCAACTTGACCACAGTTTTATTCTCCATCATTCAGTACATTTTGCTTGTACATAAACTAAACTTTGGCATCGCGGATTAAAATCTATAAATCAAAATATTTATTGCATTTATGATAAATAAGTTTCAGCACCCGAGGATCACCTATTTACCTTAATGCATACAGTGTCTTTGCGTGGATTGCTGAGGCGGATTGCTGACAACAGCCATTTTAGGATTGTTTAGTTTGTGATTTGGTCTTAGTGACTTAGAAGTTCTCTTGACTACTCCTGACTTTTCACAGATTTAGGAGCTAGGTGAAATTTAATGTTTATGACATTTGAATGAGCATCATAAAATTTAATCACAGATGTTATGTTTGTAACTTTTTAACTTACTCAAAGGTTGAGGTGTTATTGAACTGTTGTGCAGCATTGTGGTAGAAAGATCACTATAATGTTTAAGTGTTGTTATAAGGGAAAGAGAAATTCTCTTTCTTTATCTTTTATTAAAAAATACACTATCTTTTGTGCCTGGACTGAGATGAGACACATTTAGATATCTATAGTCATCATACAAACCTCAACAATGGTGATAATCAACAAAATATTCAGATAAACTGGGGCCGTATTCACAAAACATCTTAAGGCTAAAAGTAGCTCTTAAAACTTGCCAATTTAAAAGAAACTCTGAAAAATAATGAGTGTGTCACTCCTACATTTTTTTTTCTAAGAGTATTTCACAAAGCATTTTAGCATTAAAACTAGCTCCTAAATCTGTGAAAAGTTAGGGGTAGTCATGAGGACCCCTAAGTCACTAGGACCAAATTACAAATAATCATAAAATGGCTGTTGCCGGCAATCCGCCTCAGCAATCCACCCAAAGACACTGTACACCATTGAGGCAATAGGCGATAGAGCCTTGAGTGCTGAACCTTTCTTCATAAATGCAATACATATTTTGATTTATAGATTTTAATCCACCATGACAACATAAAATGCTCATGTATGTACAGCGAAAATGCATTGAATTATGGAGAATAAAACACTGCAGTCAAGCTAAAATAATATCCTATCTTTGTGCCTTGTGGGCAGCTCAGGTGAGCCGAGTTTGAGTTCCGGCTCGTGGACCTTTCCTAATCCCGTTCCCCCTTTCTCTCTCCCACTTCGCTTCCTGTCTACTCACTGTCCTATCATAATAAAATGGCAAAAATGCCGAAAATAAATCTTAGAAAATAAATAAATAAATAAGAATATAATGTTCGATTACCTGTGGCGGTTGTTTTCATGAGTTCACACTTACAAATGATCGAATAGAGTAAAAGAGTAAAATAAGCATATTTCAGGCTCCGAGCTTGAAATTTAGCCCAAACCCAGATACTCCCCTGTATCCTGGAAATAGGAACCATCCAAGTGTGAGGAGTCAGGGTGGCAGAGGGATGCAGAAAACTGTTGAGGTAACCTCTTGAGCTGATTAGATAGACCATTTGAACATGCTCCTCCGAGCTTTGTTTATAAAACATAATTTATCACTTGAATTCTGCAGTCTCTCTATTTAAATCCCCATATTCAAATCAACACTCCTCAGTGTACAATATGTGTCCACACTAAAAGTAACACTGAAGCAGTGTTAAAGTTAATGAGATAATTAAGTGATTGAGTGATGATTGACCATTAGTGATGAACACCTGCTGTTAACAATCAAAATCATTGAAGAAAAAGGAAACAACAAGAATAGAAAAAAGAGACACAACAACTACAACTTCCACTTATTGCACTAATCAGTCTGACTTTATTTCTGTCATACATCAACAAAAGTTCTTATTGAGAATTAACAGAAGTTTAGATATTAATGTTTTAATTCTCAAAAACCGTGACGACCACGGCGGCCAAAGAACTATCTTTCTAAAATGTTTAATAAGTTTTGAACTGCTAATCCAATCTGTATGCTTTTAAAGAGGAGATTCTTGGCTTTCCAGTGATATTGCATTTATCTCATTCTGACATTCAGAGGCTCCGTAGTGAGACTGGTTACGTCCTCAAAATCTGCAGCATTGATTTGTCAAGGCAATGCATGTGGTTTGTTTCTCTATTGTTGATGCCCAGTCCCACCTCCTATGCCCAGGGTAGCGTTTCCCAAAAGCATCGTAAGCCTAAGTTGATCGTAGCTCCATTAGTTTCAATAGAGCTACGATCAACTTAAGCTTACGATGCTTTTGGGAAACACAGCCCAGATTGGTTCAAACCATCATCATCTCAAACAATAAACATAGGTTTTGGTCATTTGAACCAAGATACTATCATGTTTTTTTGGAAGTATGAATAAGCGCAAAGTGAAGTATTGCGTGCGTGTGTATCTGCGTGTATGAAACAAACACAAAAATAACAGATTTAAATGAGAACACTATGTTACAAAGCATGACTTTGACATAATGAACCATGAATGGATAAAAACGTTTCACATCATACAAGTTATTGCAGTTTATGTTTTCAAACGTGTCTCTTCGCAGTGAACCGGTGCAATCAATGTGACACGTTTAGTCAAGTCAAGTCAAGTCAAATTATTTATATAGCGCTTTACAATTGGTAATTGTTCAAAGCGCTTTACATATTAGAGCACAGAAAAAAGGAAGTGGTTAAAATAAGCTGTACAACAAGCGTGGTAATATGTAACATATACAAGATGGTGGTACATTAAGCCAATGTCGGCTGACTCCCAGGGTGGAAAAAACCCCTAGGAGAAAAACCCAGCGTGCTAACACTGGGAAAAAAGTCCCGAGGGAAAAACCCCTTGGAAGATATATATAATATATGTAAATGGATATGGAGATCAAAATCTGAATTATACATTTTATTTATGAGATTAAAAATAGATTATATATAAATATATGTAAGCGGATACGGGGATTAAAATCTGAATTATAGATGCAGCCAGAACTGGATCTGTAGGCCCATTGTCTCCTGGGCTACATTGTAGGCAGGTCCAACACAGGTTCTCCATCTGATTGGATACGGCCTGGATCCAGCACCCGGCAAACCTCAGGATAAGCAGAGAGACAGATATTAGTGTAGATGCCATTCTTATTCTGATGTACAGGTATATCTAGTGTTTAGGAAATGTTCTCGGTTCCGGCCGACCTAAGTATTGCAGCGTAACAATCCTTTAACGGATTTGAAAAATGTTTATGTATTGATAATGTGTTATGTGTATGCAAGAGCAAAGAGATGTGTTTTTAGTCTAGATTTAAACTGACAGAGTGTGTCTGCTTCCCGAACAATGCTAGGAAGATTGTTCCAGAGTTTAGGTGCTAAATAGGAAAGGATCTGCCCTTCAGTTGATTTTGATATTCTGGGTATTATCACTGGCCTGAATTCTGAGATCGCAATAAACGTGAAGGACTATAATGCATTAAGAGCTCGCTTAGGTACTGGGGAGCTAAACCATTTAAAGCTTTATAAGTAAGTAGCAAGATTTTAAAATCTATACGATGTTTAATAGGGAGCCAATGTAATGTTGACAGAACTGGGCTAATATGGTCATACTTTCTGGTTCTAGTAAGAACTCTAGCTGCCGCATTTGGACCAACTGTAGTCTGTTTAAAAGCCGAGCAGAACAACCACCCATAGAGCGTTACAAAATCTAGTCTTGAGTCATGAATGCATGAACCAACTGTTCCGCATTTGTCATTGAGAGCATATGTCGTAATTTAGATATATTTTTTTAGATGGAAGAATGCGGTTTTACAGATACTAGAAACATGACTTTCAAATGAAAGATGGTATCAAAGAGCACACCCAGTTCCTAACTGAGACGAAGGTTAATGGAGCACCCGTCAAGTGTTAGAGAGTATCAAGGTAGTGAGGAGTACAGCAACAGGACTGCTCTGTTTGGTTGTTATATTATCTAAATACTTATTTATACACTCTAAAAACTGGGTAAAAACAACCCAAGTTGGGTTGAAATGGACAACCCCGATTTGGGTTGTTTTAACCCAGCGTTGGGTTAAATGTTTGCCCAACCTGCTGGTAGTTTTATTTAAACCAACTATTGTTTAAAAATTGCTATATGGCTAGTTAAAATGAACCCAAAAGTTGGCAAATTAAAAACCAGATGCAATTAGAGGCAACAATAATAGAAAAGGTGATGTTATTAATAAGCTATTAATATAAATTTAATAGTTTATTATATAATTTATTAATAAGCAATTTAATAAATTTATTGTTTATAATATTCATTGAACATTAAAATGTTCATTTCCAACATACTTTGGGTTATTTAATAAGCAATACAGTAATTTTTAAAACATAGTTGAGTTAAATAAAACTACCCAGCAGTTGGGCAAACATTTAACCTACTGCTGGGTTAAAACAACCCAATTGCTGGGTTTGTCCATTTTCAACCCAACTTGGGTTTGTTTTAACCCGCATTTTTTAGAGTGTAGTTTGTGAAGATCATTTACATTATTATTACAGTTGAACTACTTATATTTCTCTCTCATTTTGTGTGTATTTTGTGAAAAAAAAACAAAAAAAACTTTGCACTGTTTTTATTTTCGTTGCAAAAAAACAATTTTCATAATTCTTTTCATTACTTGCAAGACTATTGTTTTTATTCATGTTCAGATTGAAAATATATTTCTCTAAGTCACTTTTCTTTAGTGTTCTGTTGTATAACATTTTTAGTTTTTTGTATTTATTTACTCCCTGGTCTTTTTTGGACACACGTTATCAATAAATGAAGTACACCTGTTTATCCCTAAAGAGTAATATTGTAGTTTTATCTAGAGTAATATTGTAACAAATGGCTATAACTTGCTTAGAGATTGCTACATTTAGACAAAATTTCATTTGAAAGTTTAAAACATCCAAATATAACTTTTTAAAGAAAAAATCCAAACTTCAGGAGTTGTGTGTAAGTTTACAGTGAAAAACACCAGATTTTTTTTTTTTTTTTTTTTTTTTTTTAAATTTGATCCATTCTCAGACAAAATAAATGTAAAATTGGGACTTTAAATGATCTAAACTGAAACTTCAAGTTGTCCTGTTTAAAATGATATATGGCACTTGATGCTGACTGCTAGAATGGGTTAGAAAACAAGAGAAAAGTGCAGGCGAGTCAGGAGCCCCAAAAATGCTCTAGGTCTTTAAGGGTTAACTCTTTGACATGTACGATCACACCGGTGTGATCAGTCTTGGCTGGTCCCCAAATATGCAGTGTTTTCAACCACATGATGTAAAACAAAACAACACATTTACACACTGATGTCTATAAAAGTGGCAATAACAAGCCTTTCCATTATAATTAGACGACACGTTTTATTCATATCAGAAACACATTGTGCAAGTAACTTTAAAGTTTACTCTATTCTTCCCCAGTTCACCAACTCACTTACTTTCATGTATTTTGGGAAAAGCAGATGAATTCACATGTAAATCCAACAGATCTCTGGCTGCTACAACTTTGTGTTTGTAAAGCACATTTGTCATGGCCAGAGAAAATATGATCTGAGCTGCATTTCCCAAAAGGCTTGTAAGCCTAAGTTGGTCAGAGACCATTTGTTGCAGTTGTTGTGTTTCTATTTTTCCTGTTTTTGTTGTTTCTCTTTCCTTCAATGATTCTACTTATTAGCATCAGGTGTCACCACTAACGGTCAACCATCACTTAATTAATCACTTAATTATCTCATTAACTTTAACACTGCTTCAGTGTTAGACCCTGTAGTATGGATACATCACTGGTTGATCACTCTTGTTTCTGGTATAAAAATAGAGATTTTCAAATATAATTATAAAAACATGTCATATGTATCCATATACTAAAGTCCTAAAGATCAGATGTCCAATGGTTGATAATCATTAACATTTTAAATCACCTTCCAGCATTAAATAAGGCAGACAAACAATTAAAAACACGAGACAAGATCATTCAGGTGCAGAAACTCCACCCTCTTAGAACACTTACCAGGAAGCAATTGTCTTATTATTTCTCATTTCTGTCTTATTGACTCTCTTAGTGTCTTGACAAAAGTACAAAAGACTCAGTGGAGAACAAAGAAAATCTTTTTCAAGAAGGATTTTTGAGAAGTTTGTTTCTGAACAGATAACAGATCTTTGTGATCTTTTTGCAACCTCGTTCAGAAAGTGAACGTAAAGTCAGATTGCTGAAGTTTAAACGGTGAAAATGGATTCACTATCTGTAGATGATTTTTCTTGTCCTGTGTGTTTTAACATCTTAAAGGATCCTGTTCTTCTATCATGTAATCACAGTATCTGTAAAGAGTGTCTTCAACAGTTCTGGAGAACCAAGAATACCCAGGAGTGTCCTGTCTGCAGGAGAAGATCCTCAAGAGATGATCCTCCAAATAATCTTGTGTTAAAAAACTTGTGTGAGTCGTTCCTGAAGGAGAGAAATGAGAGGCGTTCATCAGGATCTGAGGAGATCTGCAGTTTACACAGTAAGAATCTCAAACTCTTCTGTCTGGAGGACAAACAGCCTGTGTGTTTAGTGTGCTTGACTTCAGAGAAACACGACAATCACACATCAGACCCATCAGTGAAGTGGTTTCATCATATAAGGTAAGACAGATTTATATCTGGGGATAAAAAATTATATATGTTGTATATCATAAATATACAATTTTCTTTGCAACCGTTTTGGAAATATTATATTTTACATACACAATAATACATAAATCTCTGGTGTCTTATAGATTTGCTCTTTAAATTGCAGGAGGAGCTCAATACAGCACTGAAGTCCTTACAAGAGAAACTGAAACACAATGAAAACATTAAAGGAGAGTTTGAGAAAACATTTCAAAACATCATGGTGAGGATCAATTCTTTTGACATATTTGCAAATTTGATTAGAACATCTGATATGGGTTGTCTGACATAATTGCATGTTAATTGATTGGAATACAAACACACACACACACACACACACACATGTTTGTTTTTTTGTGAATTGTGGGGACATTCCATAGGCGTAATGGTTTTTATACTGTACAAACCGTAGTTCTCTTCCCTACACTACCCCTACCCCTAAACCTAACCATCACAGGAAACTGCACACACTTTTACTTTCTCACAAACACTCATTCTGTATGATTTATAAGCCTTTTGAAAAATGGGGACATGGGGTAATGTCCTCATAAGTCACCCTCTTCTTGTAATACCTATGTCATGCCCATGTCATTATACAAATTTGTGTCCTGATATGTCACAAAATGCATACACACACACACACACACACACACACACACATAGTTGTTTGTGTAACATGATGACCAAGCAGAAGCCTCTGTTAGCTAGCTGCTTCATCAGTGAATGGAACTAAAGCAACGCAGCAATCCCATTGACTTGTGCTGACCTATCACTTTCGCATTTTGATTTGAAAAATTAGTTTGGGCAACCACAGGCAATGTGATTAATATTTCTGAGCACTGAGCTGTCGACAACACATTACCTGAATGAAGACATGAGCAAAATGAGAAGTCCATCCATCTATTCTTTATACTGCTTGTCCTATAGCTTGTTGTCCCACTAGTTTATGCCGGCATCTCAGGCCAACGCAGAGAAACACTGTTGCCAGATGGCTAGTCTATTTTAGGAAAGAGAAATTGTGTTTAACTAATGTAAATTTATGTTGTTAAACATAAAAATATTTTTCATTTTAGAAACGTTTAGCAAGTTTTTAATCTCGAACCTCATTATTGTTAGTCCACAGAAACATTGAATGTCCCAAGCTCCACCACCAAATCTCTGAGTTCTGTTTAATACTGTGTGAAAAAATTTTCATTCATACATGCTTGCCATGTTTTAAAGTTTTGTCATAAAAATACTTGATTGACTGATTCTTAAAAGTTCAGTATGTCCTTTCAAATGATATCACATATTATTGATATCTAATAGTGTTTAGAATGTCAGTATATATCAATCCCAAATCATATCCCTATTGATGTTGATCCTAATAAAAATCTATTTAAAACTGTTTGGCTGGTGGGATTTAGATATTTGTGTCTACAGAATAAGACAATTCAGATGACTGAAGTGAATGTGGTTTGATTTCAGTCTCAAGCTGATCACACAGAGCATCAGATTAAACAGCCGTTTGAGAAACTTCATCAGTTTCTCAGAGATGAAGAAGAAGCTACAATCACTGCACTGAGGGAGGAAGAGGAGCAGAAGAAGCAGATGATGGAGGAGAAGCTGGAGGAGATGAACAGACACATCTCAGCTCTTTCACACACAATCAAAGACATGGAGGAGATGATGAAAGACAATGACGTCTGCTTTCTGAAGGTCTGATTTCACATCATTGTTGATTGATTGATGATTGATTGAGTTCTTGATGATAATGGTGTGTTTGTTCTGCAGAAGTTTCCAGTCTCAATGGAAAGGTGAGTGATCTGCTGGTGTTCTGGTCTCTCTGCTTCTGATCCAAAGCCACTGCAGTTCTGACTCCTGAATGTTCTTCCAGAGTCCAGATCTCACAGCCGGATCCACAGATGCCTTCTGGAGCTTTGGTTCATGTGTCACGTTACTTGGACAACCTGCAGTTCAGAGTCTGGAAGAAGATGCAGGACATCGTCCAAAACAGTGAGTCTGGAGAAGATCTGTCTGTCCTTGACCCTCTGAATGATCCCCTTTCCAACGATGAGGAGGAGCACCTTCAAAGATGTATGTGAATGTCACTGTTGAACCCTCACATGTGAGCTGATGTCTGCCCTGTCACACTAACCTTGCCTTTGAACTTTGACCTCTGCAGTGCAGCACCAAGACAACAGTGTATCATCAGCCACCTCTCAGCAGGGCAGCTATGAGGCCATCCGCCTCAGAATCTTCCATAAACTGGTGATCCAGTACGCAAGTCAGGGCCAGTATGACATAGCCGTGCCGCTCTGCAAACAGGCTTTGGAGGATCTGGAGAAAACCTCTGGACATGACCACCCTGATGTGGCCACCATGCTCAACATACTGGCGCTCATATACAGGTGAGAGAAAAGCCCTGCTTCACTGGGTGAGGATGAGGAGCATGGGTTTGTCGTGTAATGAAGAAATGCAACTTTCTTTTCTTTTTTTTATTGAATATTAACAAATATAAAAAATATAAAAACTGAATATAAAAAAAAATCTTTTTTTATTGAATATTAACAAGAACAAAACATAGTTTACAAACAAGAGAACATATAACCATACATGTAAGAGGTAAAACAAAAAGCAAAAAAGAGAAAATGAGAGGAAGAGAAAAAAAAGTAAAAAAGGGCATTTTACATGAAAAAATTTTATCTATTAAACAACTGCATCGTTTTTATTGCTTTCATGTTTTTGCTTTTGGATATTGTCTCTAAATATATTTTAATATCTATTTTAAATTCTTCAAAATTGGGCATTTTTTCATTCAATTTGACTTTATGAATATAGTAACGGGCATTTATAATAGTTAAATCAAATATAAACAGAATACTTTTATCACCATCAAATGAAAAAAACATTTTAGCATAACATCAATTTCTTCTAAGTTAACAAGTGTCATAGCTTTTCTTTGTAAGTAAATACTGAGTTCTTTCCAAAACATTTGGGTCTTGGGACACTCCCAAAATAAATTATTAATAGTCTCTTTTTACAAAAAACACAAATATCTTCCATATTCACTATAAAACGCTGTACCACATGTGACTTAACTGGGTAAACTTCTTTCACTTGATTTGTGATGCAATATTTATGAGGTGTCATCCAATCCAATCTCTCTCTGTTTGTCTGTCTCAGGGATCAGAATAAATATAAAGAAGCTGTTCACTTGCTGAATGATGCTCTCTCCATCAGAGAGAAGACACTTGGGAAAGACCATCCTGCAGTAAGTGAAATAAATGTTGATTTCAGCATTTCATGTGAAATTATTTACTGTCATTTGTGTGTAGGAAATGGCAACAAAGGAGATGCTAGAAAGAATATTTTTGTTATAAAGGTATATATACAAATTTATAAAGACTTTAAAAGCACATTACTGTATGTATGTTTTGCCGCTAGAGGTCACTTTTCAAAACAATAACAAAGGCATAGCTTGATGACACCATGGGTGCTTCTCATTTCTAATTTGTGCATCCTTGTTTCCTTTCCTCACTTTCTTTCCTTGTGTCTTCGGAGTCTTAGTCTTAGAGCCTGGGACATTTTACGTTGCTGCTTTAATTTTGCTTATATGCCACAGTCAGCCACTGCCGCTTCTATCATTTTGTTGTTTATGTTACGATTAAAGTTACGTTTAACCTCTGAGCTCCTTCTTCCCCGAACAGGGAAGATCATATTCTTCCCTGAACTTTGTGGCAGTTACTTTTGATGACCTAAATTCTCATTATTTTATTTCATTCCAATAAAATAGCTGCAAGTGCTGAATTACTGCTCATGCAGGTCACTTTTTCCTGATGAATTAAAATTGTGAGGTAACGCAGTGCTGTTTTTCTTAGTATGATCAAAACAGTCATAGTAAAAATATGTTTGCATGTGTTGAAAGTTGTTAATGTTACTCTGTGCGTTCGCTCGGTGGCTGGTATGAGACACTTGTTGCACACAGCAGTAAGCTAGATTGATATTACAATATCATATTAATAAAAGCTGGATGACTTGTGCTGCTAAATGGCATGCAGTTAATTTTAAATATATATAGTATTGTGGAGAAAATGCTGTATTACTGTTTCTACAAATAAAGATTTTTCAGTCCCACTTTATATTAAGTGGCCTTAACTACTATGTACTTACATCAAAAAATAAGTACAATGTACTTATTGGGTTCATATTGAATTGCAAAACACTTTTTCTGCTATTGAGGTGGGGTACGGGTAAGGTTAGGGAAAGCTTTGGTGGTATGGGTAGGTTTAAGGGTAGGGGTAAGTTGTAAGGGATGGGTCAACAGTGTAATTATGAATGTAATTACAGAAATTAATTACAGATGTAATTACATGCAGGTGTTTTTAAAATATAAGCACAATTTAAAAACATGTATGTACACAATAAGTGCATTGTATCAAATGATTAATTGAAATGTAAGTACATATTAGTTAAGGCCACTTAATATAAAGTGGGTCCGATTTTTCTGATAATGCTATGTTGTTAATCACTTGACAAAATAGCATTGTCTCTGAGGCATATGATACAAACATGTTACTCACAGTAAATCAAGAAAACAATAAGACTAACCATGTTGAACTATTAACAATGATTAGTTTTCTGTCAATAAAGGTATCCTTTTTACCAGCTTTGCTTTGGTATTTAATAAATGCATATAATGGTAATTAAATGCTTTTGAGCTGTGTTAAAGGCAATTAGATTAAGACAATTAAAATATCCAAAATCCACTAAAATAATGTTATATTTTGTTGTCTTGTGTACTTTTACATTATCCCAAATGCTTCCATCTATGTTTAAATTCAGAGAAACAGCAATTTTGACCAGTGTAACGGCCCGTGTCATTGTGTCGCCTTTCAATTATGTCATATTTGTGCTGCCCTCGTTTTATTAGACAGGTGAGCAACCTTTTGGTGAAAATTCTTTCAAAAGCATCTCAGATGTATCAGCGTTTAATTAAGTAGATTAGATGAAATTTAATCATTTAATCAATTTAACCTCCTCTGCTGCTCCCCTTGAATCTGGACTCCCTCAGGGCTCCATTTTGGCACCATCGCTCTTTTCTCTCTATTTGCTTTCTTTAGGTTCTCTGGGTAATCTATCTGCTTTAAATTTAAACTGTGTACATAATCTTGGTGTTTTCTTAGATAGCCGGCTAACATTAGAAAAACATGTATCCACTGTCGTTGCTTCGAGCTTTTTTCAGCTTTGCTTACTTTTTGAAATAAAGCATTTTTTGGTAACACTTTACATTAAGGTTCCCTTTGTAAAGGGTTTATAAAGGTGTTTGTTAATGAGTAATAAGTCATTTACAAAGGCATTATAAATCATTAGTAATGCAGTTATAACTGCATGAATAAAAAGGGCGACTTTAATGCAATACCTGCCAAATAGTGAGCTGTTTTTAACTCACGTTATAAATGAATGTATTTATTAACACTTATCCTGGTTTATTTTATGATGCAGCAAAAATTGACTATCATAATTAGACTGAAGGGTGTTGTATTTGTGCTTTTCTTATTAATATCTCATGACTGCCACTTTCTTACTGTTGCTTACCAGAGGTTTCTGTCTTATATGATACTCTCCAAAAAGGTCATGATGCCTATCCACAGCAGTGTATAAAAACTGATTTGTGGAATAGCTTGCCTGGCCATCTAGAGCAGCTCCTTTCTTATCAGTTTATAAATCTCTTCTTAAAACTTGTTTGTTTTATTTAGCCTTTAATACTTGTTAGGGCCCAAGCCAATGGAATGGTGAAATGAAAATTTGCACACACATTGTAATCTGCGGCGATTAGGACGCCGCAGAGGCTGGTACCCGTGCGTGGCAGGGGGGCTCGACAGCGCCCCCTTGAACAAAGTCCGAAAACTTGGTCCATATATTAAACACACTTGCACGTATTAATATGAAACTCGGTACATATATAGACCTCAACAGGAAGTCAGCTATTTTGGTTTGAATGTTAATTTTTTGAAAAAAAAAAAACAGGCTATGAATTTTATACTACTACTCCTACAGGGTTTATACAATTTACACCAAACTTTTTTAACTTAGTGCTAACACATTGAAGTTGTTAAATTGCAACAACAGATGTTGGATATCTCAAACGGTTTGGCCGTGGCGAGGCAACAAATTTATGGCAAGAAAAGGGAAACAAAGTGTTATAACTTCTGCATACATTAATTGATTTTGAGGAATCTTTGGCTGTGTGTTGGTTGTACAAGGCTGATCACATGGATGTAACTATTGTGAATCAAAGTTATAGCGCCACCAACTGGGAGCAGGAAATGTGTTACTTTCAGCATGCTTTGAGATCACCATCATATTTTTACCCGATTTGCTTCAAACTTCATTTGAATAATATCAAAACATGGCAGATGTAGACCTTTGAAAAGAATCGCGATCTCAAACACAGTTACCTTGGCAACGCATCAAACTTTAATATTCATTTTGGATGCTTTTGAGACTCTTAGCATGCTTCAAATTGTTTGAAACTCCACACACACATCAGGATTGTTATCCAGTAGACATGGGCAAAGCCTTAGAAACAGGCAGGGAAGAGGGGCTCTATAGCGCCACCTTATAGTGCAGTAAATGTGGTGTGAATTTGACATAGTCCTTTGATGTTTAACCATTTTAAATGCCTATTGCCCTGAAGCCACCGGGGTGACGGTGCCACCGGCTTGGGCCCGCCATCGCTGCTCGCAGCTATATTTAATTATTGCTTTTGTTATGTTTTATTATTATTTTTATCATTATTATTGTTGTTTTTGTTTATTTCACTCATGTACAGCACTTTGGTCAGTCCTGTGGCTGTATTAAAGGTGCTTTAAAAATAAATAAACTTAAACTTAAACCATCGGATTTCTTAAAAAATATCTTAATTTGTGTAAGGTCTTACGGGTGTGGAATGACATGAGGGTGAGTAATTAATGACAGAATTTTCATTTTTGGGTGAACTAACCCTTTAATTAGTATTTAATTTAGGTATTAATACATGATTATACATGTACTGTCATTGTAAAGTGACTGTATCTCATCAGGATGAGTCATTGTGTGTCTTTGTTTTTCAGGTGGCAGCAACTCTCAATAATCTGGTTGTGCTATATGGGAAACGAGGCAAGCATAAGGACGCCGAACCACTGTGTAAACAAGCCCTGGACATTCGAGAGAAGGTCAGTGAAATTCTTGTCACCACATCATCCCTCCTTAAAACTGCAGGTTCATCCACACATAAACGTCATATTGAGCCTTCAGTATTCATGAGAAATGTTACACTGAACACCAGCAGAGGGTGTTCAGTGTAAAATCCGAAACAATTCCTCAAAATTCATTGTGCCATGAAACACTTAATAACTTAAAGAAGCAAGTCAATAATAAGCACAAAAAGACTATGCTATTTCATTTAATGATTTTAAATAGCACTTATGTTTCTGGTCACCGGTTCAATAACACAATTATGTTTTGTTGTTTGTAATTAAACTCTGACTGGTTGAGCCAGACAAACCTGCAAATGAAACCTAGTGTAAGAACAGTGGATTCAGCTTTTCACTTAGAATGAATAGCATCAAATTGTATAAAATACAGTAATGATACAATTATACAAGAAAATCAAATCAAATAAGTATTAATAATTATTAGGACCTTGACATGAAGCAGAAATATTGATGTAAGTGAGAAAATTTAACATGTCAGAAGAAAGAGAGCGCAGAGTGATGCAAGAAACAGGAAACTAGGCAATTAGCACTCAATTATACAGTTTACAGTCATTATACACAGACCACATGAATGAAGGACACTATGACCTGTCTGTCTCTCTGTCTGTCTCTCTGATGTCTTACAGGTGTTGGGAAGGATCATCCTGATGTGGCGAAGCAGTTGAATAATCTGGCACTGTTGTGTCTGAATCAGGGCAAGTACGAGGAGGGCGAGCATTATTACCGCAGAGCTCTGAAGATCTATGAATGCAAACTCAGTCCAGACGACCACAATGTGGTCAAAACCAAGAACAACCTGGTTAGTTTGTCAAACCGCTTTTCTGTTGGAAAATAGTGTGAGGTTCTGTAGACCACATTTAACAAAACACTTGATAAGTGTCCCTCTCAATTAATTAACCCTCATTATGTAAAACCATATAAAAGAGGAATATATCATTATTTCCACTAAACTTGAACTCTCAGTTGTGACGATTTGTGGGTTCTTAAACTCAACACTGTAGTTCTTTATTCTATATTTGTTCTTTTATCAGCCATTGGTTGTTCTCCACCCTCATGCAACAAGATCTTCGTACCTGTCGAATCATCAGCCATGCTCACATTTATTCCATTCAGTCTTCATAAATGTCAGCAGTGAAATAGTCCTCTATTCTTTGCAGGCATCCTGTTTTCTGAAACAATACAAAAAAAAAGAAGCCGAGATTCTTTACAAAGAGATTCTGACCTCTGCTCATGAGAAGGAGTTTGGATTAGTAAATGGTGAGCTGTATTTTTTTGTTTGTTTAATATTTGTGCCATTTTGCCTTTATTTGATAGATCAGTAAAGTAGAAACAGGAGTACGGCCCACACAATGTTGAGAAGGTGTGTTCAGAATAACCTGACAATGACGCTGCTGTAGATTAGTGTAAAGTCTGTAAAGAGATGTGAGTTCATGGGGAAAATGAAACGGTGAGTTTTTTTCTTCTCTTTAAATTTACTTCATCTTTGCACTTATTAAACAGATTAGTAGATTAGTATTGAAGGGCCACATGGCCAACCTGAGACAAATCTAATAAAGACAATAAAGTGCTTTCTGAGAAAGTGAGGCTTTCTTTAATAAAATATTTTAAATCAAGCTAAGATGTGAAGACTACAAGTATTATAAGATGTGGATGTTTGCAATGTTATTTGCTTATGTTACATTTACATTCCTTTTGAAAGATGGCCCAATCATGTGGCTTTAATGGGTAATGATGTTACTTGTGTGTCTGTTTCCAGCTGAAAACAAACCCATCTGGATGCATGCTGAAGAAAGAGGAGGTGAGCAAGGTGTGTGTTGTGGATGAAATTAGTGTTTGTGTTCTCCGCGACTGCTGTCATTCAAACTGTCTGTCTGCTGATATTCAGGAGAACACAGAGGCAACACAGCGTATGAAGAATATGCAAGCTGGGACAAAGCCAGAAAAGTCAACAGGTACCACATCACAAACCTTGTTCCTGATTCCTTAGTAATTTTTTGTTGTCATAAACCAGACAGACACATCTAGTAATGATCACAAATCACCAGATAAGACATTGCCACAGAGTCCAGAATTGCAATGTTTTTAACCAGACATGAATGGGTCAAAATGTCATGACACCCCCAAATCTAAAGAAATAAAACAAGAAATATTATCCTGGAGAAAGAAAATTAAGCCTATTAATTTTTCCCCCCTGAGATTTGTTTAATTTTTCTTTTTTTTCATAAGTTGTTCTCTTGTTTTCATATCCCTCCTCACTGGATGTGTTATTTTGTCTGCAGTCCGGTCATAAATGTGACGCTGAGGAATCTAGCCGCTCTGTACCGCAAACAGGGCAAGATGAAGGCCGCAGACATGCTGGAGGAATGTGCCAAAAGATCCCACAAACAGGTACAGAATAAACCTCACTTGTCATTTGTCTGTCTGTCAGTTCTCTCATGCCTTTTCCTGCTGCTTATTGTTTGGAGATGTTTTTGCAGCTCATTAGTGATGCTGATGCATCGTTCCGGCCTCATTCAGTGCAGCATTAATAAAGCTCAACCCATTTCATTAGCATTATCATCTCTTAGTTTACACTGATCATATCACACAAGATGCTTTTATTTATTTATTTTAGTATGTTTTGATCTTTATTTGTGTATGTTTGCATGTGTCAGGGTCTCACAAGAATACGCCCAGATCAGTTTTTAACCCAAAATCCAAAAAAGAAATGAGAACTTAGGCCTATGTTTTGAATAATAAATAATAATACAAAAAAGCTGGTTTTAGGCCCATTAAACTGTTAGCTTTTATTAGTTTTATCAGAATTAATTAAAGGCAGTACAGCAGATCTGCCATAATATATGAATACCTTACAATTATATTTTTATTCAAATTACAATGATGATCTAGCTCTGCCCATCAATGTCTGGTTGGGCCACTAAAGTTTTAAAAAAGACACACAGAATTCAACATCTTCAGTGGCGCAGCAGTAGCGAGTATGGCTCACAGACCTGGCTTTTAACGTGATCGAGCTTGCATTTATTTTCAGTAAAATGAAAGTAATGTTCTAAAAGTGGAAATAAACTGCAAAGAAGTGTTCAATAATATAAAAAGTGTTTATCGGGCAGGCGTAAATATAATCAGTTACACTCTATGATATTATTGCATCCTGTAAAAAAATACTGATGTGCAAATAGTATCTGCCAATAAATAGGTAGCATCTAATTACTACACTTATTGCAAAGAACTGTTACTTTTACATGGTGTAAATAGAATCTATCGCTATTTTCACCTAGTGTAATAGAATATCTATAAAATGCTGCTTTTGTCACTTAGTGTAAATAGCATCTATTGCTAGAAAATATGCTAGCCGCTGCCTTAAAATTATGTCAGTGTTCTTTAAAATAGGCTTCATTTTCATTATGACAAATTCTCTTGTTTTGTGCTTATTTTTGTGTTGAAATATGAGATGATCTAGACTGGTTTAGTAAGGGTTCTCTCTGAAATCATTTAACATGTAAATTGCAGTTTTTGTCATGGCCGATGAGGCAAACCATTTTTTAAGTGTTTCTGAATGATTCTGGTTGGAAAAGTGTTACACTGGACTCTTGATCAGATACAGAAACATTTAACAAAACACAGTGTTTGTGCATCAGGCGATGAAAGCTTTAATGATGAGTCACAGAAGCTGATTTCACTGTATTCTATAACAACTGAATGTAATTTTATTTCAGTTTAGGTCCCATGAATGCAAATAACAATGCTGGTCCATTGTTTCCTCTCACACTTTCAGCTCACATTCATTTGTTGTTTTGTGTGTCTCTCTTTATGTTTTTTCTTATATTCAGAGTCTGAGCAGCTGACGTCTGAAAGAGATTTGAGTTCCAGTAATGTGGATCTGTACAATTGCAGTTAAAATCCACACCAAACTGCTCCACTGTCAACCAACCTTCTAATGCAGATCAAACTACATGCATGATCAAATCAGTCAGCTTATTGCTTTAATATCTCTCTTAATATCGGCTATGTCCTGCTGTATTGCTGTATTGTTCTGACTTCCTTGTTGATTTAAATTAACTCCAGTTTTCAAGTGATCACTGCATTTAGACTGCAAATCTGATTTAGAATTGTTAGATTTTACTCTATTTGGCTGAGCAGTCTTTTGGGGTGGCTCGCAAATGTATTAGATTTCTCTAATACTGTACATAAAATAAGTAAGCTTTACCAGAGTTCTTGTGGGAAGAAGAACACAGTTCTATTTTAGTTCTCACAGTTTTATTATTATTTTTATCATTATTATTGTTGTTTTTGTTTATTTTACTCATGTACAGCACTTTGGTCAGTCCTGTGGCTGTATTAAAGGTGCTTTAAAAATAAATAAACTTAAACTTAAACCATCGGATTTCTTAAAAAATATCTTAATTTGTGTAAGGTCTTACGGGTGTGGAATGACATGAGGGTGAGTAATTAATGACAGAATTTTCATTTTTGGGTGAACTAACCCTTTAATTAGTATTTAATTTAGGTATTAATACATGATTATACATGTACTGTCATTGTAAAGTGACTGTATCTCATCAGGATGAGTCATTGTGTGTCTTTGTTTTTCAGGTGGCAGCAACTCTCAATAATCTGGTTGTGCTATATGGGAAACGAGGCAAGCATAAGGACGCCGAACCACTGTGTAAACAAGCCCTGGACATTCGAGAGAAGGTCAGTGAAATTCTTGTCACCACATCATCCCTCCTTAAAACTGCAGGTTCATCCACACATAAACGTCATATTGAGCCTTCAGTATTCATGAGAAATGTTACACTGAACACCAGCAGAGGGTGTTCAGTGTAAAATCCGAAACAATTCCTCAAAATTCATTGTGCCATGAAACACTTAATAACTTAAAGAAGCAAGTCAATAATAAGCACAAAAAGACTATGCTATTTCATTTAATGATTTTAAATAGCACTTATGTTTCTGGTCACCGGTTCAATAACACAATTATGTTTTGTTGTTTGTAATTAAACTCTGACTGGTTGA
This sequence comes from Culter alburnus, assembly GCA_028476615.1. Taxonomy (NCBI): domain Eukaryota; kingdom Metazoa; phylum Chordata; class Actinopteri; order Cypriniformes; family Xenocyprididae; genus Culter; species Culter alburnus. Next base: position 299,641 of record JAOTNS010000084.1, on the reverse strand, counting down.
GCCAGACAAACCTGCAAATGAAACCTAGTGTAAGAACAGTGGATTCAGCTTTTCACTTAGAATGAATAGCATCAAATTGTATAAAATACAGTAATGATACAATTATACAAGAAAATCAAATCAGTATTAATAATTATTAGGACCTTGACATGAAGCAGAAATATTGATGTAAGTGAGAAAATTTAACATGTCAGAAGAAAGAGAGCGCAGAGTGATGCAAGAAACAGGAAACTAGGCAATTAGCACTCAATTATACAGTTTACAGTCATTATACACAGACCACATGAATGAAGGACACTATTGACCTGTCTGTCTCTCTGTCTGTCTCTCTGATGTCTTACAGGTGTTGGGGAAGGATCATCCTGATGTGGCGAAGCAGTTGAATAATCTGGCACTGTTGTGTCTGAATCAGGGCAAGTACGAGGAGGGCGAGCATTATTACCGCAGAGCTCTGAAGATCTATGAATGCAAACTCAGTCCAGACGACCACAATGTGGTCAAAACCAAGAACAACCTGGTTAGTTTGTCAAACCGCTTTTCTGTTGGAAAATAGTGTGAGGTTCTGTAGACCACATTTAACAAAACACTTGATAAGTGTCCCTCTCAATTAATTAACCCTCATTATGTAAAACCATATAAAAGAGGAATATATCATTATTTCCACTAAAACTTGAACTCTCAGTTGTGACGATTTGTGGGTTCTTAAACTCAACACTGTAGTTCTTTATTCTATATTTGTTCTTTTATCAGCCATTGGTTGTTCTCCACCCTCATGCACAACAAGATCTTCGTACCTGTCGAATCATCAGCCATGCTCACATTTATTCCATTCAGTCTTCATAACATGACAGCAGTGAAATAGTCCTCTATTCTTTGCAGGCATCCTGTTTTCTGAAACAATACAAAAAAAAAGAAGCCGAGATTCTTTACAAAGAGATTCTGACCTCTGCTCATGAGAAGGAGTTTGGATTAGTAAATGGTGAGCTGTATTTTTTTGTTTGTTTAATATTTGTGCCATTTTGCCTTTATTTGATAGATCAGTAAAGTAGAAACAGGAGTACGGCCCACACAATGTTGAGAAGGTGTGTTCAGAATAACCTGACAATGACGCTGCTGTAGATTAGTGTAAAGTCTGTAAAGAGATGTGAGTTCATGGGACAGGAAAATGAAACGGTGAGTTTTTTCTTCTCTTTAAATTTACTTCATCTTTGCAATTATTAAACAGATTAGTAGATTAGTATTGAAGGGCCACATGGCCAACCTGAGACAAATCTAATAAAAGACAATAAAGTGCTTTCTGAGAAAGTGAGGCTTTCTTTAATAAAATATTTTAAATCAAGCTAAGATGTGAAGACTACAAGTATTATAAGATGTGGATGTTTGCAATGTTATTTGCTTATGTTACATTTACATTCCTTTTGAAAGATGGCCCAATCATGTGGCTTTAATGGGTAATGATGTTACTTGTGTGTCTGTTTCCAGCTGAAAACAAACCCATCTGGATGCATGCTGAAGAAAGAGAGGAGGTGAGCAAGGTGTGTGTTGTGGATGAAATTAGTGTTTGTGTTTCTCCGCGACTGCTGTCATTCAAACTGTCTGTCTGCTGATATTCAGGAGAAACACAGAGGCAACACAGCGTATGAAGAATATGCAAGCTGGGACAAAGCCAGAAAACTCAACAGGTACCACATCACAAACCTTGTTCCTGATTCCTTAGTAATTTTTTGTTGTCATAAACCAGACAGACACATCTAGTAATGATCACAAATCACCAGATAAGACATTGCCACAGAGTCCAGAATTGCAATGTTTTTAACCAGACATGAATGGGTCAAAATGTCATGACACCCCCAAATCTAAAGAAATAAAACAAGAAATATTATCCTGGAGAAAGAAAATTAAGCCTATTAATTTTTCCCCCCTGAGATTTGTTTAATTTTCTTTTTTTCATAAGTTGTTCTCTTGTTTTCATATCCCTCCTCACTGGATGTGTTATTTTGTCTGCAGTCCGGTCATAAATGTGACGCTGAGGAATCTAGCCGCTCTGTACCGCAAACAGGGCAAGATGAAGGCCGCAGACATGCTGGAGGAATGTGCCAAAAGATCCCACAAACAGGTACAGAATAAACCTCACTTGTCATTTGTCTGTCTGTCAGTTCTCTCATGCCTTTTCCTGCTGCTTATTGTTTGGAGATGTTTTTGCAGCTCATTAGTGATGCTGATGCATCGTTCCGGCCTCATTCAGTGCAGCATTAATAAAGCTCAACCCATTTCATTAGCATTATCATCTCTTAGTTTACACTGATCATATCACACAAGATGCTTTTATTTATTTTAGTATGTTTTGATCTTTATTTGTGTATGTTTGCATGTGTCAGGGTCTCACAAGAATACGCCCAGATCAGTTTTTAACCCAAAATCCAAAAAAGAAATGAGAACTTAGGCCTATGTTTTGAATAATAATAATAATAATACAAAAAAAGCTGGTTTTAGGCCCATTAAACTGTTAGCTTTTATTAGTTTTATCAGAATTAATTAAAGGCAGTACAGCAGATCCTGCCATAATATATGAATACCTTACAATTATATTTTTATTCAAATTACAATGATGATCTAGCTCTGCCCATCAATGTCTGGTTGGGCCACTAAAGTTTTAAAAAAGACACACAGAATTCAACGTCTTCAGTGGCGCAGCAGTAGCGAGTATGGCTCACAGACCTGGCTTTTAACGTGATCGAGCTTGCATTTATTTTCAGTAAAAATGAAAGTAATGTTCTAAAAGTGGAAATAAACTGCAAAGAAGTGTTCAATAATATAAAAAGTGTTTATCGGGCAGGCGTAAATATAATCAGTTACACTCTATGATATTATTGCATCCTGTAAAAAAATACTGATGTGCAAATAGTATCTGCCAATATAAAGTATAGGTAGCATCTAATTACTACACTTATTGCAAAGAACTGTTACTTTTACATGGTGTAAATAGAATCTATCGCTATTTTCACCTAGTGTAAATAGAATATCACTATAAAATGCTGCTTTTGTCACTTAGTGTAAATAGCATCTATTGCTAAGAAAATATGCTAGCCGCTGCCTTAAAATTATGTCAGTGTTCTTTAAAATAGGCTTCATTTTCATTATGACAAATTCTCTTGTTTTGTGCTTATTTTGTGTTGAAATATGAGATGATCTAGACTGGTTTAGTAAGGGTTCTCTCTGAAATCATTTAAACATGTAAATTGCAGTTTTTGTCATGGCCGATGAGGCAAACACATTTTTTAAGTGTTTCTGAATGATTCTGGTTCGGAAAAGTGTTACACTGGACTCTTGATCAGATACAGAAACATTTAACAAAACACAGTGTTTGTGCATCAGGCGATGAAAAGCTTTAATGATGAGTCACAGAAGCTGATTTCACTGTATTCTATAACAAACTGAATGTAATTTTATTTCAGTTTAGGTCCCATGAATGCAAATAACAATGCTGGTCCATTGTTTCCTCTCACACTTTCAGCTCACATTCATTTGTTGTTTTGTGTGTCTCTCTCTTTATGTTTTTTCTTATATTCAGAGTCTGAGCAGCTGACGTCTGAAAGAGATTTGAGTTCCAGTAATGTGGATCTGTACAATTGCAGTTAAAATCCACACCAAACTGCTCCACTGTCAACCAACCTTCTAATGCAGATCAAACTACATGCATGATCAAATCAGTCAGCTTATTGCTTTAATATCTCTCTTAATATCGGCTATGTCCTGCTGTATTGCTGTATTGTTCTGACTTCCTTGTTGATTTAAATTAACTCCAGTTTTCAAGTGATCACTGCATTTAGACTGCAAATCTGATTTAGAATTGTTAGATTTTACTCTATTTGGCTGAGCAGTCTTTTGGGGTGGCTCGCAAATGTATTAGATTTCTCTAATACTGTACATAAAATAAGTAAGCTTTACCAGAGTTCTTGTGGGAAGAAGAACACAGTTCTATTTTAGTTCTCACAGTTTTATTATTTTATCATTATTATTGTTGTTTTTGTTTATTTTACTCATGTACAGCACTTTGGTCAGTCCTGTGGCTGTATTAAAGGTGCTTTAAAAATAAATAAACTTAAACTTAAACCATCGGATTTCTTAAAAAATATCTTAATTGTGTAAGGTCTTACGGGTGTGGAATGACATGAGGGTGAGTAATTAATGACAGAATTTTCATTTTTGGGTGAACTAACCCTTTAATTAGTATTTAATTTAGGTAATACATGATTATACATGTACTGTCATTGTAAAGTGACTGTATCTCATCAGGATGAGTCATTGTGTGTCTTGTTTTTCAGGTGGCAGCAACTCTCAATAATCTGGTTGTGCTATTGGGAAACGAGGCAAGCATAAGGACGCCGAACCACTGTGTAAACAAGCCCTGGACATTCGAGAGAAGGTCAGTGAAATTCTTGTCACCACATCATCCCTCCTTAAAACTGCAGGTTCATCCACACATAAACGTCATATTGAGCCTTCAGTATTCATGAGAAATGTTACACTGAACACCAGCAGAGGGTGTTCAGTGTAAAATCCGAAACAATTCCTCAAAATTCATTGTGCCATGAAACACTTAATAACTTAAAGAAGCAAGTCAATAATAAGACAAAAAGACTATGCTATTTCATTTAATGATTTTAAATAGCACTTATGTTTCTGGTCACCGGTTCAATAACACAATTATGTTTTGTTGTTGTAATTAAACTCTGACTGGTTGAGCCAGACAAACCTGCAAATGAAACCTAGTGTAAGAACAGTGGATTCAGCTTTTCACTTAGAATGAATAGCATCAAATTGTATAAAATACAGTAATGATACAATTATACAAGAAAATCAAATCAGTATTAATAATTATTAGGACCTTGACATGAAGCAGAAATATTGATGTAAGTGAGAAAATTTAACATGTCAGAAGAAAGAGAGCGCAGAGTGATGCAAGAAACAGGAAACTAGGCAATTAGCACTCAATTTATACAGTTTACAGTCATTATACACAGACCACATGAATGAAGGACACTATTGACCTGTCTGTCTCTCTGTCTGTCTCTCTCTGATGTCTTACAGGTGTTGGGGAAGGATCATCCTGATGTGGCGAAGCAGTTGAATAATCTGGCACTGTTGTGTCTGAATCAGGGCAAGTACGAGGAGGGCGAGCATTATTACCGCAGAGCTCTGAAGATCTATGAATGCAAACTCAGTCCAGACGACCACAATGTGGTCAAAACCAAGAACAACCTGGTTAGTTTGTCAAACCGCTTTTCTGTTGGAAAATAGTGTGAGGTTCTGTAGACCACATTTAACAAAACACTTGATAAGTGTCCCTCTCAATTAATTAACCCTCATTATGTAAAACCATATAAAAGAGGAATATATCATTATTTCCACTAAAACTTGAACTCTCAGTTGTGACGATTTGTGGGTTCTTAAACTCAACACTGTAGTTCTTTATTCTATATTTGTTCTTTTATCAGCCATTGGTTGTTCTCCACCCTCATGCACAACAAGATCTTCGTACCTGTCGAATCATCAGCCATGCTCACATTTATTCCATTCAGTCTTCATAACATGACAGCAGTGAAATAGTCCTCTATTCTTTGCAGGCATCCTGTTTTCTGAAACAATACAAAAAAAAAGAAGCCGAGATTCTTTACAAAGAGATTCTGACCTCTGCTCATGAGAAGGAGTTTGGATTAGTAAATGGTGAGCTGTATTTTTTTGTTTGTTTAATATTTGTGCCATTTTGCCTTTATTTGATAGATCAGTAAAGTAGAAACAGGAGTACGGCCCACACAATGTTGAGAAGGTGTGTTCAGAATAACCTGACAATGACGCTGCTGTAGATTAGTGTAAAGTCTGTAAAGAGATGTGAGTTCATGGGACTGGAAAATGAAACGGTGAGTTTTTTCTTCTCTTTAAATTTACTTCATCTTTGCAATTATTAAACAGATTAGTAGATTAGTATTGAAGGGCCACATGGCCAACCTGAGACAAATCTAATAAAAGACAATAAAGTGCTTTCTGAGAAAGTGAGGCTTTCTTTAATAAAATATTTTAAATCAAGCTAAGATGTGAAGACTACAAGTATTATAAGATGTGGATGTTTGCAATGTTATTTGCTTATGTTACATTTACATTCCTTTTGAAAGATGGCCCAATCATGTGGCTTTAATGGGTAATGATGTTACTTGTGTGTCTGTTTCCAGCTGAAAACAAACCCATCTGGATGCATGCTGAAGAAAGAGAGGAGGTGAGCAAGGTGTGTGTTGTGGATGAAATTAGTGTTTGTGTTTCTCCGCGACTGCTGTCATTCAAACTGTCTGTCTGCTGATATTCAGGAGAAACACAGAGGCAACACAGCGTATGAAGAATATGCAAGCTGGGACAAAGCCAGAAAACTCAACAGGTACCACATCACAAACCTTGTTCCTGATTCCTTAGTAATTTTTTGTTGTCATAAACCAGACAGACACATCTAGTAATGATCACAAATCACCAGATAAGACATTGCCACAGAGTCCAGAATTGCAATGTTTTTAACCAGACATGAATGGGTCAAAATGTCATGACACCCCCAAATCTAAAGAAATAAAACAAGAAATATTATCCTGGAGAAAAAAAATTAAGCCTATTAATTTTTCCCCCCTGAGATTTGTTTAATTTTTCTTTTTTTTCATAAGTTGTTCTCTTGTTTTCATATCCCTCCTCACTGGATGTGTTATTTTGTCTGCAGTCCGGTCATAAATGTGACGCTGAGGAATCTAGCCGCTCTGTACCGCAAACAGGGCAAGATGAAGGCCGCAGACATGCTGGAGGAATGTGCCAAAAGATCCCACAAACAGGTACAGAATAAACCTCACTTGTCATTTGTCTGTCTGTCAGTTCTCTCATGCCTTTTCCTGCTGCTTATTGTTTGGAGATGTTTTTGCAGCTCATTAGTGATGCTGATGCATCGTTCCGGCCTCATTCAGTGCAGCATTAATAAAGCTCAACCCATTTCATTAGCATTATCATCTCTTAGTTTACACTGATCATATCACACAAGATGCTTTTATTTATTTATTTTAGTATGTTTTGATCTTTATTTGTGTATGTTTGCATGTGTCAGGGTCTCACAAGAATACGCCCAGATCAGTTTTTAACCCAAAATCCAAAAAAGAAATGAGAACTTAGGCCTATGTTTTGAATAATAATAATAATAATACAAAAAAATGGTTTTAGGCCCATTAAACTGTTAGCTTTTATTAGTTTTATCAGCATTAATTAAAGGCAGTACAGCAGATTCTGCCATAATATATGAATACCTTACAATTATATTTTTATTCAAATTACAATGATGATCTAGCTCTGCCCATCAATGTCTGGTTGGGCCACTAAAGTTTTAAAAAAGACACACAGAATTCAACATCTTCAGTGGCGCAGCAGTAGCGAGTATGGCTCGCAGACCTGGCTTTTAACGTGATCGAGCTTGCATTTATTTTCAGTAAAAATAAAAGTAATGTTCTAAAAGTGGAAATAAACTGCAAAGAAGTGTTCAATAATATAAAAAGTGTTTATCGGGCAGGCGTAAATATAATCAGTTACACTCTATGATATATTGCATCCTGTAAAAAAAATACTGATGTGCAAATAGTATCTGCCAATATAAAGTATAGGTAGCATCTAATTACTACACTTATTGCAAAGAACTGTTACTTTTACATGGTGTAAATAGAATCTATCGCTATTTTCACCTAGTGTAAATAGAATATCACTATAAAATGCTGCTTTTGTCACTTAGTGTAAATAGCATCTATTGCTAAGAAAAATGCTAGCCGCTGCCTTAAAATTATGTCAGTGTTCTTTAAAATAGGCTTCATTTTCATTATGACAAATTCTCTTGTTTGTGCTTATTTTGTTGAAATATGAGATGATCTAGACTGGTTTAGTAAGGGTTCTCTCTGAAATCATTTAAACATGTAAATTGCAGTTTTTGTCATGGCCGATGAGGCAAACACATTTTTAAGTGTTTCTGAATGATTCTGGTTCGGAAAAGTGTTACACTGGACTCTTGATCAGATACAGAAACATTTAACAAAACACAGTGTTTGTGCATCAGGCGATGAAAAGCTTTAATGATGAGTCACAGAAGCTGATTTCACTGTATTATATAACAAACTGAATGTAATTTATTTCAGTTTAGGTCCCATGAATGCAAATAACAATGCTGGTCCATGTTTCCTCTCACACTTTCAGCTCACATTCATTTGTTGTTTTGTGTGTCTCTCTCTTATGTTTTTTCTTATATTCAGAGTCTGAGCAGCTGACGTCTGAAAGAGATTTGAGTTCCAGTAATGTGGATCTGTACAATTGCAGTTAAAATCCACACCAAACTGCTCCACTGTCAACCAACCTTCTAATGCAGATCAAACTACATGCATGATCAAATCAGTCAGCTTATTGCTTTAATATCTCTCTTAATATCGGCTATGTCCTGCTGTATTGCTGTATTGTTCTGACTTCCTTGTTGATTTAAATTAACTCCAGTTTTCAAGTGATCACTGCATTTAGACTGCAAATCTGATTTAGAATTGTTAGATTTTACTCTATTTGGCTGAGCAGTCTTTTGGGGTGGCTCGCAAATGTATTAGATTTCTCTAATACTGTACATAAAATAAGTAAGCTTTACCAGAGTTCTTGTGGGAAGAAGAATTTATTGAAGGTAGTAGTGTAGCACAGTTCTTCAGCATCGATGTCAGTGTGTCGGTGTGTGACACACTGACATCGATACAATATTGTGAGGTATCAGTGTGTGATACGTCACAATATTGTAAATCTTTGTGTTTTAAATCAAAAAGCGGGGCCAATGGATATTACACAAGAAGCAACATGCAAGCTTTGCACAAGAGTTATGTCGGTGAAAGCTTAACCTCGGTCGGTAGGCTATAACGCTGATAACGGTATATCCATTATTTTTCTTGTAGCCCGTATATAGTGAAACAAATTAGAATAATAGTATTTCGTGTTAGGTTATTTTCGGTGCTTGAAGTAGCTCTTAATTTTCATTGATGACTGCAGTCAGTGTTAGGAAATATTTTAGACTATTAATAATTGTAATTATAGGCCTATAATTCATTGTATAATAGACTTAAAAAAAATGTTTAAAACATTTTCAAAGATGAGCTAATATCCTAATCTTTTATTATCCTCGGAGCACGTCAGTTATGTGATGCACTATGAAATTATTGCGGGGCAAATTCATTAATATTAATTTAATAATAAAAGTAGCCTAATCTAATAGTAATAATAATAGACTAGAAGAATGTAACAGGCTTACAATAATTGGAAATGCCAAATCTCTTAATATTGTCAATATTTGATGCTTTTGACAATATCTCTGGCTATCGTCTATACATGATCATCGTCTGTTGAGGCAACCCGGGTTATCGTGAGTTTATTTGGCTTTACTCTGCATGTTACATGTAAATTAAAATATGTAATGTCATAATTATAATGTTTTGAGAGTTTACTTATAATTGTTGCATTAGGCTATGAATTAATAAACATTTAAAAGAACTATTTAATGTCTTTTTATTTACAGTAGCATGAACCACGAGTAGTTGAGTAACTCTAGTATTATTTTGATAAGATATCGACTAGCAGAAATCAGTAGTCGTGCAACCCCTAGTATGGGCCATTTGGCTCACACCTTTACAAACACAGACAGAGTTGATTGCATCTGAGGCACAGTCACAATGTAAATGCATCTAACTAAAGATAAAGAAAATACACATAATCTTTCAGAATCTAATAAAGATTTTGGTTGTGATTTAATTTAGATATTTGATTATTCTTGTATTCTAGTTCAAATATCTGTTCATTAGGGACCCAATGTTGCAGAGTATCATGCCAGCCACAAAATCGCCAGTCTGAACTGAAGTCAAATCAAGACCACCTACATTTCTATAGTGCTTTATACAAAACAAATTGTTTCAAAGCAGCTTCACAATAATAAACAGGAAAGTAACAGAATCAATAATGCAAACATCATCAAATATAAGACACAATCAAATTCTGCTGTAAATCAGCTTTAAAAAGATAAGTTATTATTGTGATTTTACTTTCGATTATCCAAAGACGCCAAGTAAAATAGGGACTGGTACTCGTCACAGCTGATGTTGTGATTTTTGGGTCACACTTCACTGTGTGTTTATGAGTACACCAGATGACCACTTCCACCTTCTCCTAGTTCAGGAAAGCAGTCAAGGTCTTTTACCTTGGCAATATGAGAACACTCCCAACAGTAGGCTGTTCGATCATTTAGAATTAATGTAAAGTGGATCAGTTGGTCAGCTGATTTATCTGAAAGATTGATGAGATTGCTAACTTGTATAGCCTCTTCTGTATTATCAGCACAAGGAAGACACAAGTGTAATAAAATCAATTTTATTAACCCTCTGGAGTCTGAGGCTGATTTGGGGCCTGGAGAAGTTTTGACATGCCTTGACATTTTGTGCTTTTTCAGTTGTTCATAAACATATTAATGACATGAGTGTCATTACACTGTATTCAGCACAAACTAGGCTACCATAACATGTGAGGAACATGTATGTACATGTTTGCATTTTTGAAGGAATAACGTTTATGCGTGGTTATTGAAAAAACAAAAAACTTAAGTCACTGAAATAAGGCCAAAAAAAACTATATTAAATCTGTGATTACAATATTACTTTGTATTGTATGTTGTAGACTAGAGTTTTTGCTTTAAAATTATGTAAAAATTATCCTTCCTACTTTTTTATATAAAACAATATATTGATTTAGGTTTTGTAAGACACTTTTTGCCAAGAAACAGTATGCGTGGAGGCGTGAATCACCACTGAATAATGGGCCATTGTCACCTGAGAAGACAAAAGAATTGAATACTAATGAGCTGAAATGACTTGCATATTAATGAGGCCTTTCAGTCAGGTAGGCTGTGAAAAAAACCTTCTGTGATGCTCAAGCTCATCATGGTATATGAAACATACAGGAAAATATTATAACAATATAAAATAATGGTTTTATATTATACTTTAAAATATAATGTATTTCTGTGATGCAAAGAGTCTGAATATAGGCTTTTAGTTTAAAAGCATGCACATTTGGAGAAATATTGGATTCTCATATGTTTGTTAATTTTCTATACAGAGAAGTTATATTTATTTAATATTCATTATCATCACTATGAGCACTGGTGTTTTCAATTCATACTTGCAGTCGGAGGGCGCTCTGAACACCTTTAGTCCACAAATACATCTAAAAGAAGAAGAGGCTATTCCATGAATGGTGTTTTCAATTCATACTGCAGCCGGAGGGCGCTAAAGAAACAAAAAACTCATCTAAAATTCACCTATAGAAGAAAATACATCAGGAAATAACTGCATGTCTTCCAGAGTTCGCTAACCATGGCTTTTATATCCAGATAAACACTTTTCAAGACAATACATGATTGAGACGATATATGCCTGTATTGACTCAGAATTTGCGTCTGAATAGCGCTGGCTCCGTGGGCGTGGCCGCATTAGTGGGTAATGAGCTGTATCACGGATTTATGATATGTGTCTCTTTTCATACCCATTACATAAACATAGAATGTTTGTTTTTTATTTGACTTGCGATTTAAAACCTGACATTTCAACGTTTTTTTAGACATAAGTATGATTTTTTTGGGATTAGTATTCACTAAGTTACAGTTCATTTTCTGAGAACTATCAGATTGGACTTCGTTCAGAGGGAGACGAGAGATCACGCATCATGTTTGTTTTCTTTATTTTACAAAAAGCACAACATTTTGTTTTAACTCTGAGTGTACACAAATAAAAGAAGACATTCTATAGTTTCAATTGATATATTACTAATGTCAAAAGACATAAAAATGACGGAGTATTTTAAGTCTGTTTTGCTGCAATGTGAAAAAAATCCTGCATAACGCGCTGAAGCGGGATTAGACTCCAGAGGGTTAATGTCTTGTTTTCAGTTGATTTCATCGAAGACTGTGACTGAAGTCAGTTGTAGTTGTAGTGTTTCTCTTTCCTTCAGTTATTTTGCTTGTTAACAGCAGGTGTTCATCATTAATGTTCAATTATCACTTAATTATCTCATTAACTCCAACACTGCTTCAATGGAACTTTAACCCTGTAATGCACACACACATGAACATGTTTTTTTAGTTTATGTTAAAACTATGTAATCCGAATGGATGGAAAAGTGAGCAAACGCTTGTTGAATAGCTGTCCACTGTATTGACCTCTATGCATGAAAATGTTATATAAAATGCAATAAACGCATGATATTGAAGTTACTGATGCACTTAAAAAAATCTTAGTACCCCCTCTGAACTGTTAAGCCCCCCTGAGCACACCCAAGAAAAAAAATCCTGGAGCCGTCACTGAGAGCTTTCATATATGACTCATTGCAGTTGAAGAGGATAGGGAGCTGACTGAGACTTACACTCTATGAGCTTCAAACACTCACCAACAAATAAAATGCAATAAAGAATTAACATGCTGACACATAGTTTCTTGAGTCTTTTTGTTAATAATATGTTCTCTCAGTTATTTTGTGAGTGATTTGAGGTTTTCTAGCATTAAACTTTGGATAGTTTCAGTACAAGTTAATTATGAATGTGTTTTGTTTACATAAGAAATCCTGATGGTGCCTTCTGACCTACTTTCCAACTTAACCAAAGGTGATCAGAAACTCCACCCTTACAACACTTTCCAGGAAGTGAAAGTCTCATTTCTTCTCTCCGTCATACTGACTCTTTTCTTAATGTCTCAATAAAAGCAAAAAAGAATCAGCGATCAAGACAAAAGCTTTTAAAAAGGATTGAGTTTGTTTCTGAACAGACAGCAGATCTTTGTGATTCTCGTGATTATTCATTTCTGAAACCATCATTCAGAAAGTGAAAGTAAAGTTAACATTGCTGGAGGTCAAACTGTGAAAATGGCTTCACTCTCTGTAGAAGAACTTTCTTGTCCTGTGTGTTATGAAATCTTCAAGGCTCCAGTTCTTCTATCATGTAGTCACAGTTTCTGTAAAGAGTGTCTTCAACAGTTCTGGAGAACCAAGGAAACTCAGGAGTGTCCTGTCTGCAGGAGAAAATCCTCAAGAGATGATCCTCCAAATAATCTTGTGTTAAAAAACTTGTGCGAGTCGTTCCTGAAGGAGAGAAATGAGAGGCGTTCATCAGGATCTGAGGAGATCTGCAGTTTACACAGTGAGAAACTCAAACTCTTCTGTCTGGAGGACAAACAGCCTGTGTGTTTAGTGTGCAGAGATTCACAGAAACACGTCAATCACACATTCAGACCCATCAGTGAAGTTGCTTTATCTCATAAGGTAAGACAAATCTCTTGTTTTATAGGTAAAGAACAACAAATAGTCATAAACAGATCATTCACGTTCAGTGTTTCTCTCTGCCATTTGACTCAAATTTATATCACATATATGATCATATCACTGTATTCTCTTAGGAGCTAGAGTTTTATGTTTATTTTTATATCATTTAATTCCAGGAGGAGCTCAATACAGCACTGAAGTCCTTACAAGAGAAACTTAAACACAAAAAAATAATTAAAGGAAAGTTTGAGGAAACAGTTCAACACATTAAGGTAAGGAAACAGAATCAAGAGTCAAATACATTTTTATACTGTACATTTTCTAATGCATTTCAGTTTTTTTATGGTTGAACTACTGATTTAGAGTATATTTATAAATGACAAGCAACAATCTAATTCTAGATCTTTTATCAACAAGTCAACTCATTAACTATGGAATGTGATAACCTTCAGAAGGACACTTATTTCAGCTGTTTCTAGTCATTTATCTGGAAAGTCTTTATTTGGAAAATCTTATAAATAAACCTTTCATTATTTGTATATTTTATGTGAATAAGCATTTCTTTTAGGTCATTTATACAGAATTATACAGAACAAGTCTGAATAAAAATAGCAAGTTTTGTTTGTGCAATTGAAGATTTTGTTTATTTACCAAATTGAGAGAACGTCCACATAGGCTAACATGTGTCATGTTAAAGGACTTGTTGGTCCCACTTTATATTAAGTGGCCTTAACTACTATGTACTTACAATTAAATTAATCATTTGATACAATGCACTTATTGTGTACATACATGTTTTTACATTGTACTTATATTTTAAAAACACCTGCATGTAATTACATCTGTAATAATTTCTGTAATTACATTTATAATTACACTGTTGACCCATCCCTTACACCTTACCCCACCCTTAAACCTACCCATACCACCAAAGCTTTCCCTAATCTTACTTGTACCCCACCTCAAAAGCAGCAAAAGTGTTTTGCAATTCAATATGAACCCAATAAGTACATTGTATTTATTTTTTGATGTAAATAGTAGTTAAGGCCACTTAATATAAAGTGTATATTGTTTAATGCTTAGAGTGAATTACTAAGCATAGCAGCTAGTGAATATGCTATATTGCATTTATGCAGCAGGAAACAGACAATAACTGCATCCCAATTCAGAGGCTGCATCCTTCAAAGAACACAGACTTTGAAGGCCACAAAGATTGGAACAAGTATTGTTAAATGGGATGGTCTAGCCTAAGGAGGAGTGTTCTTGTCACCTAATGACTCTGACAGCTGCCGTTGAGTGGCAGTAATGTTTGTAATGGAGTTTTTTGAAAGTTATATTAAACTGTCTGAAAACAAAACAGCATTCACAAACTGTCTAAATATGTTCACCATGGTCCATTTCTGTATGTAATAAAGAGTATAAACTATATATAATTTCAATTTATAATTTTTATTATTATTATTATTATTATTATTAATGGTACATTAATGGTACATTTGTACCATTAGATATTTAAGGAAGTTGAAACCCAATGCTTAAGTTTAAATGAGTAATTTGGCAATTTCTCTCAAAAAATCTGTCATCACCAGTGCGCAATGAATTCTGGGGTAGGCAAGGCAGTGAATCTGTAGTATCCTTCATTACATGGGAAAAGAAGGGAGTATTTGGAGGCAGCATTTGAAGGAGCGTTTAAAATGGGACAGCATTCGTCACGCTGCTGTGGTGCAATCAGCCTTCGAAGGATGCAGCCTCTGAATTGGGACACAGCTAATGAAGCTGCCGTGAGAATACAGAGACAAAGCACTGTTAGCATGTGGACTCTTTAAAGTGAAATAGGCTTTCACTTTTGTATTTGCAAGTACTTTTGTACAGCAGCAGCATGTATAACAAATTAAGATTGCAATGTTAGCAAATATTACCAACAGAAACAGAACGCTAGCAAATATTGAGGTTAAAGGGTTAGTTCACCCCAAAATGAAAATTCTGTCATTAATTACTCACCCTCATGTTGTTCCACACCTGTAAGACTTTTGTTAATCTTCAAAACACAAATTAAGATACTTTTGATGACAGAATGCTGTCAGATTTCCACTGACTGCCTCTTCATCTGAAACATTAATGCTTCAAGATCATAAAGAGATCAGAAAACTGATCCAATATGAATCGAGTGGTTTAGTCCACATTGACCTTGACATGACCTTGCATGCTTGTAAACCGGTTGTTGGGACATGTCCCCACTACTTATTGCCAGGGTCGATATTGTCCCCACCACATTTTGAAACATATCATAGCATGGATGTATTTAATACATAATAAAAGAAACATCTCTAGGTGATTAGCAATTCATTCATGTTAAATAATAGGCGATCTGGCACTGGGATGTGTTGTTTTTGAAGTCATGTTGAGTGCTCATTGCTACTGTTATCAGTGGGGCAACAGTGTTCTCTTGGCGCTTGTGCTGTGCAGTCTTGACATGAACGAGTGCTTAAATATATCGCTTAACGCTGTTGCGAAGACTCTCTATTCGTTCCGGTGAAATCGCAAAACAAAATTCACATACACCTGTCCCTGCTCTTGATATACAATCACTGATGAACATTAAATAAATTACACGAGAGCGGATTAGAACCCAGAACCTCTGATACGCTGAACAAAAATTCAACCACTAGCTTATGAAGACAATCTAATGCTAAATGCAGATCCACATATTTATTGATTAATTCAAATTCCCTTAGAAACTAATAATATATTGTATTATAATAGATGTTAGGATGAAACTATCATATTAAACATGTCAATAATTTTTTGTGCATTTCTTATTGTGATAATACAATTACAATGCAGCCCCACTACACATTCCTGTCCCACCCACTTTTAAAACAAAGTTACACCACTGCAAATAATAGTCAGACAGTCTTAGCAACACACACTAAATGTAGATGTGACCGGACACTGAATAAAAGAAAGGTACAATTAGCATTCCGCCATTGTAGACACTGCTAAGTGTATTACTGCCCTCCACAGGTCAAAGTTTGAACTGATTGTTATATACTTGCACTAGCATGTTATATATGACAATTAGTTTTGACCTGTGGAGGGCAGTAATACACTGTGGAGGGCAGCAATGTCTACACTGTTGGAATGCTAATAGGGAAGAAGAAGAGAGCTAGTTTAATATGAGCATTTATGGTTGAAACGTATACTTTTTTTTTTTTTTTTTTTAGAAAATGAACGATGGTTTCTCTAGATAAGACCCTTTTTCTTGCCTAGGATCACTGTAAACTGTAATTTTGACCTTCAACCGTTTGGGCTCCAGTGAAGTCCACTACAAGGAGAAAAATCCTGGAATGTTTTCCTCAAAAATAATTAATTTCTTTTTGACTGAAGAAAGAAAGACATGAACATCTTGGATGACATGGGGGTGAGTAAATTATCAGGAAATTTTAATTTGAAAGTGATTAAATCCTTTAATATCACACTAGAAGCACAATCTGATAGGTAGCATTTTTTGCTGTCAGATTTTGCTACCCACTGTTTCAATGAAAGGTAGCAAAATCTGATAGGGTAGCACAAATTGTCAGAACACCGGCGTCCTTTTGCAGCTTCCATATATGCCGTCACATGTTACGTCATGACGCAACACCAATCAGGATTGGAATAGTTTTATTCATACTTCAGGCGTGCTAAGCTGAGGGGATTCGCCAAAGTGTCGTTATCGATGCAGTGTGAGTTCCCTCGAAAGGGAACATTAATATTTCCCTTATTATGTTGGAATGACTTGGAATTATCAAATGACTGAATTTAATGTGATTTGATTTCAGTCTCAAGCTGAGCACACAGAGCGGCAGATTAAAAAGCAGTTTGAGAAGCTTCATCAGTTTCTCAGAGATGAAGAAGAAGCTACAATCACTGCACTGAGGGAGGAAGAGGAGCAGAAGAAGCAGCAAATGATGCAGGAGAAGCTGGAGGAGATGAACAGACACATCTCAGCTCTTTCACACACAATCAAAGACATAGAGGAGATGATGAAAGTCAATGACGTCTGCTTTCTGAAGGTCTGATTTCAGATTATTGATTGATTGATTGATTGATTGAGTTCTTGATGATTAATGGTGTGTTTGTTCTGCAGAAGTTTCCAGTCTCAATGGAAAGGTGGTGTGATTGGTGTCTCTGATCTCTCTGATTCTGATCCAAAGTCACAGCAGTTCTGACTCCTGAATGTTCTTCCAGAGTCCAGATCTCACAGCCGGATCCACAGATGCCTTCTGGAGCTTTGATTCATGTGCCACGTTACTTGGGCAACCTGCAGTTCAGAGTCTGGAAGAAGATGCAGGACATTGTACAAAACTGTGAGTCTGTAGATGATTTGTGCTATTACACATACACTGGAAATGATGCATGGGTGGATGGTTTTTCATGACAGTGTACAAGATTATTTGAGGGTTTGTAGTAAGTGAAGACCTTATAGTTGTGGTATATAATCAATATTTTTAACTGTTTTGAGAATATTTCTACTTTCTTCATCCACTTAAGTCCAGAACAATCTTAACGGTGTAATATGAAAGATACTTAAGGGGTTTGAAAGATACATTTGGGTTCTTCCGACTGCCAACTGGATCTGAAGAACCTCAAATATAATACTGTTTATGCAAGGAACTTCAACATATATTTCAAGTGCCTTGATGACTTTCTCTTATGGTAATGTTAATGGTGGAACGGTTGACAGTTTTTAGAGTTCATTGAGAAACCTGAGGATTCATTTCATAAGCTCCAAAGAGAACCAGCCTTTTTTGTGTGTTCTGTCATTGTGCTGATCTGAGGAATATCAAAATGGTGCCTCAATGATGAGTATCTGTTCAGCTAAAGAAATTTTGGCTTTACGAAAAGAGAAGGACCTGCTGCCCTTCACACCACTGAATGAAAATTACGAATCCCTAGAAGTCACCTGTAGGAGAAGAAAAAGCTAACAAGCTAATGAGCAACAGCTGAATGTAACCATGGCTGATTAGTCTGGGTAGTGAGTTATGGCTAATGTAGTCCAAGATGGTGAGGCAATAGTCCGGGGTGGAGTGCCCTCTTGTGGAAATCAAGGGCACTCCAGCGGATGATCGTGACATAGCCTCCCTAAAAAAGTCCAGGAGGGAGGCAGAGTGGAGGTGAAATAGGGGGTGGGATGGAGAGCCAGGTCCATGAAGTGGAAGAGAGCCTGCAGACAGAGACAAGGCATGAAGCCAGGGCGTCTGATCGTGTTCAGGCAGACAGGCAGTTCATGTACGACCGCTTGTGGTCTTGTTGAGGCAAACAGGAAACTTAGGGATGACCTCCGTGGTCGTATCGAGGTAACAAGATGTTCACGGTCAGGAGGCCGGGCTTTGGAATAGGGACCTATGGAGTGGACTCATGGACTGAGGTGGATTCTGGAGCAGACTCTTGGGCTGGGTCATGCTCTGGAGTGGACTCTCGAAATGAACTGCAGTGCATGGGCCAAACACACACCAGAAACCCCCAGATTTGACATTGCCACTGAGATGCCAGCTTCTTGCACCAACGTCAGCAGTATGTCCTCTAGACTTGAATCCAGAAAAAAAGAAACAAAGGTTCAGAAATGCAGCAATTACAGACATGTGAGACCTAGCAAAGAGTGACTGAGTTAACCAGGTTTATATAGGCAGAAACTAACAAGCTAATGAGCAACAGCTGAATGTAATCATGGCACTCTACCAGATGATCGTGTCAGTACTCTGAAATTCATAATCCGCACCCAGGCTTTCACAAATTCATTCCCACAGTTTTGCAAACTGTACTCAGAGATTTGTGGTCCTCCTCTCATTTTAGAAATGTAGTCTACCAACACAAGAAGAGAAAACTGTATTCTAGGATATAATTTGTAGTGGGGATGGGGTGGAATAGACAACTATTTAAAGAATTATGTTTCATAAACTTATCCATTTATTTTTATTCTAATACTCTCACTTTTTATAGACAGAGGTTGGTGTACTTTCAATAAAAAATACATTTTACTCCAGCACTTTTTCTGATGGCACATATTATATATAGGCCTATGGGACTACTGATATTAACTTAATGTATTTTATATGTAGAATAAGCAGAATAATTACAACAAAAAGAAAAAAATGTCTGTCAATCAAGTCCAAAGCAAGACGCAACCTATAGCAACGCATCATGGCAACGTCTCAGACAGTCTGTTGGCAGATAAAAATAAACAGTAAATAAATGTCTTTCAAGTGATTCTTTACAAAAGTGGCCATCAAATATCTTAACCAAGGAAGCACGAATGTGCATGTGATGTGTTAGAACAGACCTCATTGGTTCTTGCACGCACATTTGAGCTTCTTTTCCTTTTAATGGCGGATGGCAAACCCAAGGTGCATTTTCTGCCACCTACTGCACAACACCTGCATGACAGCTGACCTAAAATGTAGGATTAGGATATATCATTCTGGGGTGCATTTCCAGAAAATATTGTTAGCCAACTATGGTCATAAGTCCCGTTGAACTCTATTGGTAACGATGGAACTTGCGACCATAGTTCGCTTTGGGAAACACACACCTGATCAGTTAAAAAATGCTAAATCGGTCCCCTATACCAATCCTTGAGATTTGCTTGCGACATCCCTAAGATTTAACACCCTCTTTTAATTTACAGGATATAACTGGCCCTGATTAGTGGCTTTGTTTAAACAACAGGCACATGTTTGATCAATAGGAAGAGTGTCATAATTCATAATAATCTGTGTACGGTTCACTCTTGATCATTATATGAACATCAGAATAAAAGCAGCTGTTGATTGTGTCTCATCAGCTCCTGTGATTCTGGATCCAAACACGGCTCATCCAGATCTCATCCTGTCTGATGATCTGACCAGTGTGAGAGAGGCAGCGGGAACAAACAACTGCCTCCTGATAATCCAGGGAGATTTGACAAGTATTTCTGTGTTTTGGGATCAGAGGGTTTTAACTCAGGAAAACACTGCTGGGATGTGGAAGTTAAAGAGTGTCTGTACTGGAGTCTTGGAGTAACTACAGCATCAAACCAAAGGAAGGGATTTGTTTTCTTTAAAACTGATGTCTGGAGTGTGCGCTATGGACTGTCTGTAGTGTCTGGTTTTCCTGTTAAACAGAAGCTTGAGCGTGTGAGAGTGTATCTGGACTATGACAGAGGAACGGTGTCATTCTCTGATCCTGTATCTAACACACATCTACACTCATTCAGAACCACCTTCACTGACACACTCTTTCCATTCTTCTGTAGTCTTTATTCTCTGAGGATCTTACCATTAAATAGTTAGTAAACGCAGGCATCCCCACAGGATTTTCGTCCAATCATAGGTCGTTGCATGGGCCACAGCAGCTATATGTTTCCTAAATAAAACTGTCACACTGTATAAAGTACTGTAAAGTATAGAAGTCAGACCTAAGATCTCAGTTTTGCTGAACAGTGATCAAGTATTTAAATCAATGACGGTTTGCTGAAACCTTCCAACTGACAGTCTCACCTACCGGCTGGAAAAAGTTTTTTTGTATTCATAGCATATGATTTAGTTAAAGAGTTAGTTCACCCAAAAATTAAAATAATGTAATGTAAAGTAATCATTAATTACTCACCCTCATGTCGTTCTACACCCGTAAGACCTTCATTCACCTTCATAAAACAAATTAAGATATTTTTTGATGAAATCCAATGGCTCAGTGAGGCCTGCATTCACAGCAATGACATTTCCTCTCTCAAGATCCATAAAACACATCTAAATCAGTTCATGTGAGTTCAGTGGCTCTACCTTAATATTATAAAGCGACGAGATTTTTTGTGTACCAAAAAAAAAAAAAGACTTTTCAACAATATATTGATGAGCTGATTTAAAAAAAAAAAAAACTGCTTCAGAGCTTTGCGATCGAATCAGTGAATCGGATCTCCTATCAAACAACTAAACTGCTGAAATCATGTGACTTTGGCACTCCGAATCACTGATTCTATATATATATATATATATATATATATATATATAATATAGATAATATTACAATATATATATATATATATATATATATTTGTAATGTATAGTATATCTCTAATTATCTTTCTAATCAATAGTAGTCTGAAGTATAGGCACTTCTGAAATTATTATTTTTTTTCTTGGTTGGCTTTTTTAAGGTTACACATAACGCTGATGTTGCTTGGGTAGAAACACCCCTGCACTAGATGGAAATCTTTGACCACTGTGCCGCATGCCACAGCTTTCTCTGCATCTTGCACATGAGTGCCGTGTTGTTTTGTTGTTGTTGTTGGTGTTGGGTTTTTTTTGTTTTAGTTTTTTGTAACGGCATGTCAAGTCTTTGTAATCTTTTAATCTAGAGATGCGACTGTGAACAACGGCCCAGACCAGTATTGCCACCTTGTGTACCAGCTAATTTTTTTTTTAAAAATGTTTGAGCTGTGTTTGATATACACGCGGTAACAAGAACTGGGCTGCACACGTACAGTACATTATACTATGCTGATGAAAAAAACTTACATCAACAGGGCTGCCAACTTTTGAGTTCAGCTTAGAGTGAGATTTTGGGGGCGGGGCTTTGTTATGGGGGAGGGGCTTGTGGATGGGGCGTGGCTTGCTTTTGTACTGTTTTTTATGATAAAGTTATTTAAAATAACTGTTCAGTGCTGCAAAACAAACAACTCTGCTAATGCTAACTTAATTATAAACTATTAGGGGTGTGACGAGAGGTATCTCACGAGACGAGACAAGACTCGAGATTGAGTTCACGAAGAGAGGAGACAAGATGGCGAAATGCATGACTAGAAAAAGTAGTCTGCAGGTGTATTTGAAATGTTTTAACTAATCATCTTGTAATGAATGTCATTTCAGTTCTACTTTCTGAGACTGAATTATCATATGCAGTAAAAGACAACAATACTCAAGTACTGTAAAAGGTTTTGCTACTAACTCAACTGACTGACTTCTCTTCTGTATGATTTCAGTCTCTTCAGACCTTACTGTACATGATTTATGAGCTTCTACAACTTTTGACCTCCTAACTGAACTCCTTTCCCCAAACTGATCATAAAAACAGTATAAATAAAAATGGTAACACTTTACAATAAGTAACTAACAATGAGCAATATATGTGCTACAGTATTTATTAATTTCTCAGTGCATTAACTAATGTTAACAAATGAAACTTTATTGTTTGTGCTTAATAAGATTAAGATAAAACTGTTATTCAGTTTTTATGGTAACACTTTACGATAAGTGCAACCATAATCGCACTCGCTCAATATTCAAAGTGCAAATAAGACCAAATTTTTCTCTGATACAGAGCTAAGAGATGGTTACAACTACACTGCCCAGCCTAAAATGGCTTTCATATTTGCATTCATCAGGGAGCCGCTTTCAAATGCGGGGTATTGAAATCGCGTTTGAATGCGCGCTAGCGTTTACTTTCACTTTCGTGATCGCGCGTAACTCTGTAAATATGGAGCGGAGGCGACCGTTATCCAACTGAATTAAATGTTTTTTTTTTGTTTGTTTGTTTTTTAAATACAAAGCAAAACGATAGTGGGAGGCGCAATGTAAACGTAGCGGTGGCATATTCTTTCCTAATCATCCTAACACTCTGTCATGGCAACATCACAGACTACTTTTCGCCTCGACGAGAAATCTCGTCACACCCCTAAATTATATAACAGCATATTAGGCCTATTAGGACGGAGACACGGAGCGCCCTGTAACTCACTGACCTGCCTGCGTTCACAATTCACACGGTGCAGATGGGAGGGAGAACGGCTGACTACACAGTTTATGGGAATAAATTGTGTATTTCCCTCACAATTGTCACAAAAACTCACTGTACACGGTCTGTCTGGTCTCTCTGCGCGTTGCTTTGCGAGATCATGCGGCGCGATTTTTTTTCCCTCACTTCTGCACGAGTCTGCGTGAGAATATGGGGGTGTGGCGTGAGAGCGTGAGAATTAGGTCAATTGCGTGAGTCTCACGCTGAATGCGTGAGAGTTGGCAGCTATGCATCAAGCACACTGTACACATACCCTAGCATGCATGTAAATACAGAGGTATACTATGGGCAGTGCTGGGGTCTGATTACATGATTTTTGCCACAAATTGTGCACACACATACAGTATGGAATTACACTCGCACAGAAACATGTTGTCAGTGCTGCTTTGACAATTGTATCAGTAAAATAGCTTTGTGTCATGACCGCATTACTTGGCGTCATCAAACTACGCCTTTGTTTTGAATAGGCTTCTAGCGACCTCTAGCGGAATAAAATATTACAAATTGTACCTTTAACACAGTTGAGAGAGAGAGAGATTAAGCAGAGTCTGTGCATCTCTAACGGCAGCAGTGTCTCTACTAATAGCGAAACTATACGTTTATCTCAAGAACCGCATAGTTATTACCTCACTGGTGAGTCATGTATCTTTTAAGTTGCTAAACTATTTTATTGATTAATTGGTCAGAGCAGCGCTGACCAGACGTTTCTGTGCGAGTGTGTGTCCGTACTATACAATATGTGTGTACGTTTGAAAGAGAGAGAGAGAGCATGCAAGAGAGTATGCGCTTTGAGGACACAATAAAACATATTTTGTGGCAAAAACTGACATGTCATCCTATTGTTTATTACATTTATTTGCGGTTGTAGGCTGTAAGGACCTATTTTAAAAAATGAAGTAATTTGATGAAGTGAACTGCAATGCAGTCAAGACCTGCTAGAACTACTTTAGTTCTAGCAGGTCTTGACTAATAGCTAATAGGTAATAGGTAGTATTAGCTGAATTTCAGTTCATTTTTGTGATGCACTCCACACAAACACATGCACACACTGTGTTGTTATTGTGAGTGGACACAAATAAAGTAAACTCTTTACCGTTTTTTACAGAATTACTTACTCTTATCTGTATGATCATAAATGATGGTGTCAGATTACTTTGGTGATAATATGAAATTTAATTGTACTTGTACTTGTACTTTGGAGAATTTGATGATTATTCAAAGAGATTGGAGCTGCACTTGCATGAAAAAGCTGCCTGAGAGGTGTTTTAAAGAAGCCCACCAACTAAAATGACTTGCCTGAAAGGGACTTTGATTTTAAGTGGTTTCCATGGTTATAAACAAAAATGATCATGTGGGCACCTTGCACATGCAAGCAACATATCAGTTCTAGCATTGCTAGCTTGACATCACAGCTTGTTCAACATACAAAAAAGTCAACCGAGACAATAGAGAAAAAGTTACATTGCTCTATTTAAATTCTGTTTTAAATTCTGCTTGACATTTGATATTCAACAGTGTTTTGCATCTGCCTGCATTGACACCATTGTATGTGAACTGAACTGAGCTGGACAGTGACACCATTTTCTAGAGCTGCTCAGCCATTCAGCATTACCACCGCCCCACCATGGTGTTAAGCCAAATACATTTTTTTCTGCATGTGAAGGATGATTTTTTTTATGTGAATATTGGAACATAAGTGAAGTAAGCCTTGTTTACATAATAAATAATAGGTAACACTTTACTTGAAGGGGTGTGCATAAGACTGACATGACACCTTCATAATCATGACATGACACGTGTCATGAATATGAAGGAGGTTTTATGCATGTTTATGACAACTGTCATTAAATGTCATTCGCTCAATTATGTCATTTTTAATGCAAAGATGACATTGTTTGAGATGTCTTTGTTACGACAACTTGACATAAACCAACACATCATAACCTGTCAGTGTCTTTGTCATGACAACTTGACATTAGCAAAACATCATAACCTGTCATAAACATGACATAGCAGATTAATTATCAAACTTAAAAAACTACTTACTTTATGGTTACATTACATTACATTATTTTGGTAACACTTCAGTATAGGGAACACATATATAAATGATTAACTATGACTTTTCCCTCAATAAACTCTTAATTTACTGCTTATTATAGATAATTGTTAGGTTTAGGTATTGGGTAGGATTAAGAATGTAGAATAAGGTCATGCAGAATAAGGCATTAATATGTGCTTTATAAGTATTAATAAATAGCCATATTTTAGCCATATGAATGCTAATAGTAATAAGCAACTAGTTAAAACACTCTAAAATAAAGTGTTACCATTATTTTATAACAGTGTCATCTTTTTTAAGAAATTTGAAATTGTCTATTATCTGACCTTCTGTTGGTGGAAACTTAAAAAAAAAAAAAAAAAACAAAAAAAAAACATGAAATAAAAAATATTCATGACGCTGTTATAAAATTATTTGTCAGAGTATTGTCACTTAATGACATTTTAATGACAAGTTCAATTTGTACCACTGTACTTGAGCTCAAGATACATATTCATGACACTATTATAATGGCCTCATGACAGCCAATGTCAAAACCAACCACATGACAGTTTAATGTAATGTTAACCCATAAAGCTAAATAATGTCAAGTTGTCATGACAAAGACACTGACAGGTTATGATGTGTTGGTTTATGTCAAGTTGTCGTAACAAAGACATCTCAAACAATGTCTCTTTGCATTAAAAATGACATAATTGAGTGAATGACACTTAATGACAGTTGTCATAAACATCCATAAAACCTCCTTCATATTCATGACACGTGTCATGTCATGATTATGAAGGTGTCATGTCAGTCTTATGCACACCCCTTCAAGTAAAGTGTTACCAAATAATAGTTTAGCAACCAAATGTAACATCCAATAGGACATTTGTATTTTTGCCAAATAAGAGAGGTATGCGAGCCCAATGCCAGCTTCAGTTTCACTTTGAATAAATGCGTTTTGGTTTGATGTCTATGTTTTATTTATAATGAATGCCACTATATTATTTTTATTATAATATAACTATAATTTTATAGCTACTTATATTTTTCATTCTTGTATCATTCAATTTTAAGGATTTGTTGTGGAGTGAGGGGAACAAAAATAGCTTATGTTTATAACTTTTGTAAACGTTTCACTTTATTTACGGCATTTTACATTATTTCTGAATGTAATAAAATGTATATATTGTATTTTAATAACTTAAAGTAAAAAAAAATACTTTAAAAATTGCTTAATTTTTTTTAACCATTTAACTGACAACATTTTTACTGTCGATTAACCGTTAACCAGTTAATTATGATAATCCCTAATTGTTTTATTTATGTGTTTTTGAGCACTTGAGCTTAAAGCTGCTGTCCGCGATTTTTGGCCCTCTAGCGGTTAATAAACAGAACTGCACATGTCTTGCGGAGGAACATTCTAGCCGGAGCTACTTTTCTCCGTGTATGTCTATGGTGAGTCACGCAGTTACTGTGATACTCTGCGGCGAGTCCTACCAGTCCGGTCTGAAATAATCCGAATATAAACACTTATTATAAGTGTACCATAATGACTCAGGATAAGACAAAAACACGGTTTGGAAAATGGATCCATGTTGTATATTCTCATTATATCATTTTTGTAAAAAATTTTTGTAAAAAAAAAGTTGCGGACTGCAGCTTTAACTGAGATTTGAGCCTGATCCTGGTGTCATGTTGCATTAAGGAGGTTTTTAGAGACTCTCTTGATTTATTGCAATATTGAGGTGTTCAGTTTTATTTCTATTTTAGAAAATAAATATGGGGATTGTTCTCCTCACAAACCTTTCTTGATTTTCACTAGCATGTCTCTTAGGTGGTGGGGGCTAGTACGTTTTTATTTATTTATTTATTTATTTTATTTGTTTATGTACATTCAGTAGCAAATTGTAAAAAATGCCTGGAATTTACAGATTTAAAGAGAATTATTTTACAATAAATTACTGTAGTCATAAATTTACTGCTAACTATTGCTGTTTTTTGTTTGTTTGTTTGTTTGTTTGTTTTCTTTACAATTTACTGTGAATCAACAGCAGAATGATGCTAAGAACAATAATTTATTGCTCTTGTTGTACTGTGAATTCACATTATGTTGTCTTTATGCCACTGTAAGAAATTTAGTTGTTTACCACAGTAATTCTAAAGTGACCATAATGGTGATTAGTGTTCCATTTGCTTGAGATCTTTGAACTTATAACTGTTTGTAGATGGATCTTTCACAATGAAGCAACTGCTTTTAAAGATGTGACATCAAAACTCAACATACTTTCAAAAATGAAAACAATGGTGACACTCAACAAATAAAAACAACATTTACAACATAAACCAACATTAATAAATAAATCAACAACACAAACTGCTAAAAGTAAACCAAAAATAAGTTCAGCAGCACAGATAAAGCCAACAAGAGTAAAAAACAAACAAACAAACAAACAAAAACTACTGCATAATCTATTCATGCTGCATTGCATGCTGGGTGCCTTTAATGCCTTCATTGAACTGTAGAAACACAGTATGATGCTGTTTGTTTACAGTATTTTTTTCACTACTGTAAACTCACAGTAAAGCCAAGTTTTTATTTTAGTACAATTGTAAAAACTTGACTAAAATTGCCAGTTAAGTACTGCAGTTAGATACAAGAGAAGTCTTATTGTGAAATTACTGTGGAGGAAACCCAATTATTAACCTGGAATATACTGTAATTTCACAATATTTTTTTTTTTAACAGTGAACATTTCAATCTTTGTTAAGACTCAAGTTTTAAATAGGAAAAATATCAAAACTCTTTGGTCATTTTTGAGTGAGATGCTAACAGTCTAATCAGATTTAATGAACTATGCTAAGCTATGCTAAAAGTGGTACCGCCAGACCCGGAGATCGGCTGAATGGATTCGAAAACGGTAAAACTCAACTTTTTAACTCTTGGTGGAGTTGGAAAATGAGCCTATTTTCAAAAAAAGTGGAGTGTGCCTTTAAACAGTTGGGAACAAATCGGATGTGTAACAGTATATTACATCTGTGCTTTTTTTTTTAAAGGGATGGCAGCCTTATTAATATAAATTCAAAACAACAATAACAGAATATCACTTACTGCTCTTGACTGAATCAATTTTGTATCTTTAACATGAATCAGTTCATTAGCAGATCAGAGGAGGCACCTACTTGCTGGAAGGAACTTCTGAAGTACTCTCTCACACTCTGAGGAAGGCTGAAACCAGCAGTCAGAAAGAGCTTTATTGCCACACTGTAAAAAAAAAAAAAAAAAAGAAGAAGAAGAAGAAAAAAAGGTATTTCCTTTAACTTAATTTTGAGTTAAGATGTGTATACTTAAAATATTAAGTATTTTCAACTTGACACATTTACTTATTTAAACTTACAGTTCAATAGTTTTCAATATCAAAGTTCATGTTCATGTAACCTAATTTGGCTTATTTTATTAATTCTACGAATTAAATAATTTTTTTTTAAATTCTTCTTTTGTTAATTGTAAATAATTCTTTATTTCAAACATTTCAACCATGTTTCGGTTGAGAACTTTATTTAAATTAATTTCTACTGCAAATAATAACCAATCTGATTTCAGCCACTGAAACACCAACTGCAAATCAAATCAATTAAATCTCTCGAGATCTCAGCAGAGGATGATTAAACAACTCCAAAAACAGCTTTACCAGCTTCACTTATTACTGACCAGTTTAGTTGAGCACTTGACCCTTGGCTTTTCTTAAATGACTTCTTTGCATCAATTGCTACAGGGTTTCATTTAGAACACTTGTGCTTTGATAAAGTAGATCAGCTGAAGTTTTCTACTTTTTACAGCATTCAAATGCTTGTTGTACAGTGATTTGCTTCTGCCTGACAATTTAATTGGTTGGATATTGAACTTGGTAACATGCTCCCTGTTCCCATGGCTAGCATAATGCTAACAGTGCAGGAAATCCTGAGAAGATGAAGTTCTGTGGGTGTGATAGTGTTGTACTGTGGAACAGACACATCCACTGATAAAGTTACACTTCATATAGAATAGATCATAGACTGTAAAAAAAAAAAAAACCCTTAAAAAACCTTAAAACAAGTTTTATCTGTTGAACTACAGCCTTTCAAATTGCTTGCAGAAACCTTCACTTCGTTAGTAAAAGTAAAATGTGTTAACTATTGGAGGATTTTTTTTTCTTCTAATTTGTTCAATTATTTAAATATGCGAAAAGTGTACTTTTTCTGTGGAAAAATGCTATTAAAGCACTTTTGATTCTGTATTATCTAACACATGCAGATGGCTACAGACACTATTTTAACTATTTTAACACTTTCTAATTGGCAGTATGTTATATAGGCCTATATTGTTTTTGTTTTTGGATTACAACTGCACCAAAAACTGAATTACTATTGTTAACTGTTTTTGGATTACACCAAAATAAAATTGATCAAAACAGTTATTTTCCTCTGTGATCAGCGTGAAATGAGATGTGCTCTGTGTATCCAACAGGGGGCAGCAATTGATCATGCTTTAATCACTTATTTACAGAATGAAGTGCACCAGTCATACTTCTATAAATGAGGCATTTATGGGAGCTCATCAGCCTCAAAGAGCTAATTTCCCTTCATTACATTACTTTTCATTTCATTTCATTCTACACTCTAAAAAATGCTGGGTAAAAACAACCCAAGTTGGGTTGAAAATGGACAAACCAGCAATTGGGTTGTTTTAACCCAGCGGTAGGGTTAAATGTTTGCCCAACCTGCTGGGTAGTTTTATTTAACTCAACTATTGTTTAAAAATTACTGTATTGCTTAATTAAAATTAACCCAAAGTATGTTGGAAATGAACATTTATTAATGTTCAATGAATAATTATTAAACAATAAACATTTATTAAATTGCTTATTAATAAATTTATATTAATAAACTATTAAATTTAGATTAATAAAATATTAAAGCTTATTAATAAACATTCACCTTTTGTCTATTATTGTTGCCTCTAATTGCATCTGGTTTTTAATTTCCCAACTATTTTGGGTTCATTTTAAGCTAGCCATATAGCAATTTTTAAACAATAAATAAAACTACCCAGCAGGTTGGGCAAACATTTAACCCAACCGCTGGGTTAAAACAACCCAATCGCTGGGTTTGTCCATTTTCAACCCAACTTGGGTTGTTTTTAACCCAGCATTTTTTAGAGTGTATTCAAACAAGAAAGTCATATTTGGAACAACACGAATGAGTAAATTATAACAGGATTATTTAATTGAAAAACAGCCTGGCCCACTCAGTTAGATTTCAATGGTCAGGCTGGTCTACTTTGATGGTTTTAAAGGGGGTTTTAGTCACTTTTTCTACTGCCCAACCAGAAAAATCAGCAATCCCAGGATGTGTTTTACCAGGATGATTGTCTAATTGATCGCAAATTAAATTGGCCACTGGGAAAATGTCTAATATAGCAAAGGCCTAATAGTTATTAATGAATAAATTAAATCATAGAAGGTCTACATTTTGTGCTTCATTGTGGTTTTACTACAAACTCACTGCAGAAGTCAGACTTGTATGATAATAATCCTGTTGATTTAATCTCTGTACAGGTGCTGGTCATATAATTAATATCGTGAAAAAGTTCATTTTTTTTTTATTGTAAATTATTTTAAAAAATGAAACCTTCATATATTCTAGATTCCCTACATGTAAAGTAAAACATTTCAAAAGTTTTTTTTTTTTTTTTTTTTTTTTTTTTTTTAATTTGTTGATTAGAGCGTACAGCTAATGAAAGTCCAAAATCCAGTATCTCAAATATTAGAATATTTACATTTGAGTTTCATTAAATGACCATCCCTACAGTATAAATTCCGGGTATCTCTTGTTCTTTGAAACCACACTAATGAGGAAGACTGCTGACTTGGCAATGGTCCAGGAGACAATCATTGACACCCTCCACAAAGAGAGTAAGTCACAGAAGGTCATTACTGAATGTGGTGGCTGTTTACAGAGTGATGTATCAAAGCATATTAAATGCAAAGTTGACTGGAAGGAAGAAATTGGGTAGGCAAAGGTGCACAAGCAACAGGGATGACCACAAGCTTGAGAATACTGTCAAGTAAAGCCGATTCAAACACTTGGGAGAGCTTCACAATGAGTCGAATGAAGCCGGAGTCAGCGCATCAAGAGTCACCACACTCAGACATCTTCAGGAAAAGGACTACTAAGCCACTTCTGAAACAAAACAACATCAGAAGCATCTTACCTGGGCTAAGGAGAAAAAGACTAGACAGTGAACAGTGGTCGAAAGTCCTCTTTTCAGATAAAAGTAAATTTTGCATTTCATGTTGAAATCATGGTCCCAGAGTCTGAAGGAAGACTGGAGAGGCACAGAATCCAAGCTGATTGGAATCTAGAATATATGAAAGTTTCATTTTTAAAAATTTACAATAAAAAAAGTAACTTTTTGATGATATTCTAATTATATAACCAGCACCTGTAGGTGCTTGACAGATATATATATTCATTCTTCTTCCGTCACAAGATGTGTCTGCACATCTTCATTGTTCTTCTTTTCATTATTTTCGCTGGAGGTGCAGAAAACATATACATATTGAAGATTTTGATATTGATATTGATATTGATACTAAAGATAAATGCAGATTTGCTGTTTGCAATGTATATTTCCTAAGATACTATGAAAGTACTTTTATCAACATCAAGATTTTAAAACAAATTTGATATAAAAACATAAAGGAAAAAATGTCTTGTAACTCTTTTTTCACCATTTATACTCTTTTCTCTTCTAGTTCATTTTGCGTTGTGACAAAATAATTATTATTAATTTCTATTAATAAGAGATCTTAAATGTATTAAAGAATAAATATAAAATAATTGCATTATATATTTTGAAGTATAGTATGTCATACCAAACAACATGACCTGTACATGTACACGACTTCCTCAAAGTATTTATTAGTGTGTGACAAATTATTAGTTTTTATTAATTTATTATTAGTTTACATACTTGAGAATGTTTCAGTGCAAGCTAAATTTGAATGCATTTTGTTAAAATTTAACCTGAAGAAATCCTGATGTTGTTTTTGACCTGTTTAAACACACCCAAAGTTGATCAGAAACTCCACCCTCTTTCAACACTCACCAGGAAAAGACTGACTTATTTTTCCTTTCTATCATACTGACTTCCTACTCTAGTGATAAAAGCAAAAAAGAATCAGCGATCAATGACGAATGTTGAGGAAATTTTGAAGAAATTTTTTGAGAAATTTGTTTCTGAACAGACAGCAGAACTTTGTGATTCTCGTGGTTATTCATTTTGGAAACCATTGTTCAGAAAGTTAAAGTCAATTTTATATTGCTGGAGCTCAAAGAGTGAAAATGGCTTTACTATCTGAAGGTGATTTTTCTTGTCCCGTGTGTCATGAAATCTTCATGACTCCTGTTCTTCTGTCATGTAGTCACAGTTTCTGTAAAGAGTGTCTTCAGCAGTTCTGGAGGAACAAGGAAACTCAGGAGTGTCCTGTCTGCAGGAGAAGATCCTCAAAGAGATGATCCTCCAGTTAATCTTGTGTTAAAAAACTTGTGTGATTCGTTCCTGAAGAAGAGAAATGAGAGGTGTTCATCAGGATCTGAGGAGATCTGCAGTTTACACAGTGAGAAACTCAAACTCTTCTGTCTGGAGGACAAACAGCCTGTGTGTTTAGTGTGCAGAGATTCACAACAACACGAAAATCATAAATTCAGACCCATCAGTGAAGTTGTTCCATCATATAAGGTAAGACAGATTTAAACATAGGGCTGCTCAGAGGGTTGCCCTCATGTCGCCTCATGGCAAGAATGTTCTTGGTTAGAGTTTTGACATGTGTGGGTTTCCTCTATGTGATCCTGTTTCCCCGACAATCCAAAAAAAAAAACCATACTGTATATTGGAGAAAAATTGGAGACACTAAAATTGTCCATAGGTGTGAATGAAAGTGTGAATGTATGTAAGCCCAGTGATAGACTGGCCATCCGTCCAGGGTGTTCCCCGCCTATGGCCGCTTGTATAGGCTCCAGCTTCACTGCAACCCTACAGAGGATAAAGTTGGTTTGGAGAATATATGGATGGAGGGATGGTGAGAATTACATATGACGATTAAAACTTAAATCATAAATATGATGTACAAATGTGTCTGTTCCATTTTGCTCATATTACATATGAACATATTATAAAAATCTCTGGTGTCTTATATTTTCTCTTTAAATTCCAGGAGGAGCTCAATACAGCACTGAAGTCCTTACAAGAGAAACTTAAACACAAAAGAAAACAGTAAAGGAAAGTTTCAGAAAACAGTTCAACACATCAAGGTAAGGATTCATTCTTTTGATATATGTATAAATTGAGCAGTTGAACTGGTTTGTTTGACACAATGTTTTTTTTTTATTGACTGAAACACACAGTCATTTGCCTATGATCAGGCAGAGATGCCTCTCTCAGCCTGTTATTCAGCAGTGGCCGGGACTAATGTGTGAGCAATAATCCCAATGGCTAGAGCTCACCTTCATAGTTCTTTTGTTCCTCTTTCCTTTAGTGATTGTGCTTGATATCATCAGGTGTCTTCAATAATCGAACAATCACTTAATTGTCTAATTAACTCTAACACTGCTTCGGTGTTACTTTTAACACGCTGCTAGTGGTTCCCATTTGAACAGCGAACTGTGTTAATTTAACACTGGGGAATTTACAAGGCAGCCCCGTTCACACCACCAGCGGCGTGCAGCGACAAAGCGACATGATCCCATTCATTTCAATGCAGAGTTAGCATTATCCAGCGACATGAACAACTGTGACTGTTGGCAAAAGGAGGTAGGTGTTTCGAGGTAGGTGTGATGTTTAACTTTATGCAAATGAAGAGCGACTTTCGGGCGAGGCAAACAGTAATGAGTGAAGTCAGTGGCGCGCACGTGATCCATCACTACATCCTGTAGTGGAGTGTTGGCGGCAAAATGGAGGAGACAGTAATTTTAGCGGTCAGCAACTTTTCTATAATTGATAATTTATGTCTTTTCCCAACAAAATGTTTGTTTTTATTGGCAAGAAAGCTGATTTGTTTTTTACAACATGGAGTAACATCCATGAATGTCATTCACAAACGTTACTAGGCAACCAGTTTTGGAAACGCCCAATAGCGATCTGAACCACCACCCACTGGCAACATGCTGTGACAAAGTCACTGGAAGCGTGAACACAGCTTTCCGCGTTTTCATTTGGGCGAACACAGACAATGTGATTAATATTCATGAACCTGACAACCTGTATTCTTTGAACAACATTGTTCGATTGTCCTTTAAATATCAAGGGATCACTAACTATCTGACTATTTAACTATCACTAACTATATAAAAATAGTTTAAAGGTTCAGTAGGTGTTCTGGGAAAATGCTAACTTTAGCCTGCTAACATTGAAAGTGTATGTCCTTACCCTCTTTGCAAATCAGAGTCCAAAGCCATGCCTAATCCAAAATATCTGGTGGTGTTGACCCTACAAATCAATGCCCCAAAAGTGTGGAAATTGTATCTTTGACAACATAAAAATAGTTCCCGATTAGACACTGGGTGTTGCCGTCATTGAGCTAATTGGTAAAGGTACACAAACTGCATATGCTACATTATGTTACTATTAAAACACATCAAAATCAAATCATACCCTGTACCTACCTGTCCAAAATAAATACTGCAACCATAGCATCATCTTTCCCTTTGACTCCCACAGTCTCCAACATGGAAAAGCAACACTGATATTGATTATTTTAATATCTAATTAGCTCTTTTATGAGCCAGCCTTTTTTCGTTGTAGCCCTTTCTAAGACTGTCTTTCTTTTGGACGATACTTTTCCAGTCCCACTTGTTGTAGGTTCAGAAGGAAAGTTAGGTTGACTCTGCACCACGTACAAGAAACTTGCTGATGACGTATGATGCCTGCATGAACAGATGCTATTGGACCGAACACAATGATTGAACAAACATTTTATGGGCCTACGCCTTCCACAGTTGGTATGTATTTATAAAAAATACATTTAGACAGCTTAACATAGTGATTGCTATCAGGATATGAGGAGGCTTTCAACCAGCATAACAAAAAAAAATTCTGAAGAGAATCTCCTATTGCACCTTTAAGGCTGTATGCTACAGCAAAATCCTCTGTGTTTAATGAACATCGCTCTGAATGTAGTGCACCAGTCGTATGCATCTGCACTACAGAGTCTTAAAATAACACTGAAGCAGTGCAGGAGTTAATTCGATTTGTGATGATTGACCTTTAGTGATGACACACAAACATTTGAAGTCACCAATGTGGTGATCAGTGTTTCCTGAAGTTGGGCTCTTGACTATTGAATGTTTTTTTTTAGTTTTTCTCTGGCTGCTTAACAGTGCAAACACTTTTATTGCATCAGAAAAAGTCAAGACAGAACAGAATATTGGTTGGAAATTAATGTTTTCTTGAAGTTGTCCGATTCATTCATTACAACTGAATCACTGAAGTGTGTTTTGTTACTAATTTGTTCATATATTGTGCCAGTCAGATATTCTGGAACATGATCAAAACATTGTGAGTGTAAGGTTGAAAATATCCAAAGATATTTTAAAATGAAGAAAGACATTTGCTTACTGTTTCAACCCCCTCTCTCTTGCTACAAGGGCCATTTGGGAAGGCTCAAGGTGTTGATGGTGATCAAGGCTGTAGGCCAAGATGTGTGCAAATGGTCACACCTTTAGTACAGTGGGAGAAGTTTTAATCTTCTGATGGGTCAGTTTGAATGTCTCACATTTGGGTTTCAGTCACGTGGTCAAGGAAGGGATAAAAGAAGATTGTAACTGTTGCTCTGTCTTTTTGATTCTTGGCTTTTCTTGGGCACTCTCTGGCCCTCTCTCTCTCTCTCTCTCTCTCTCTCTCTCTCTTTTTCTCTCTCTCAGGTAACTTTTTACATACATGCTGTGTACGATTAAATGGTATATGATTTTATCATCTCTATTCTGTAATTATTTATCTATTTTGTAATTATTTTAAGTGTAACCATAATCATATATTGTCATTAAACCCTTTCTATTACGAATTATGTGGTAACTAGTTTTGATTTGGTATTAACATTAACATGCTCCCTATTGCAATACAATATTGTCACACTATAGCAACGATATAGCAGCCTGAACCCCTGTAGGAGGAGTGTCACATGTTTTGATTTAAGTTTCATTTGGTGACTTTTTCTGTTTGCTCTGTGCCTGTTCTCCTGACTTCCTAGTTTGTCATCTAGGCATCTCATTAGTTAATCATTGTTCCAGCTGTTCCTGTTTAGTTCCCTCATTTACTATGCGTATACTCCCTGT
This sequence comes from Culter alburnus, assembly GCA_028476615.1. NCBI lineage: Eukaryota > Metazoa > Chordata > Actinopteri > Cypriniformes > Xenocyprididae > Culter > Culter alburnus. The sequence goes on along the minus strand of JAOTNS010000084.1, from coordinate 263,028 downwards.
TCTGTTCAGTCCTTTGTCAGTTATTGTCTCAGATTATGTGTTGTGCTATGTTTTCCAGTAAAGACTATTTGAAGTGTTCCTAGTTGTTTGTATTATTTATTCCTTAACAACATGTGACAGTGAGCAGGACGTTATTAACTGCAGAACACACACAGACATCAGCAATCGTCAAATGAAACCCAACAATGCTGCAGTGCATCATGGGTACCAACATACAAAACTAGTTCAAGTGGCTCCTAGCATGCACTGTGGCATTTTATTTTTTTAATTTTAATCTTTTTTATTAATTAATTTTACAACTTCCTAACTATTAGGCAATCATGAAATTACAAGAGACACAAATGTCTAAACCACAGTCACTCATTTTACTGCTACATGCATGTTGCTGTGGTTTATCATTAATCTCTTTTTTGAGCAATGCAAAATGTTTCTAAAATCATTTCCAAATGATGAAACAGAACAGTCAAGAGCCTTACTAAAGCAAACACTGATCACTATAATGACTTCAAACAAAACTTACTTTCACCCAAACATCCACATCTAAATCCCTGTTTATTTCAGTAAAAACTTTTGCACATGTATGAAAGAAACAAACTGGTTGTAATAATTAATCTGCTGAGATCTTGAGAGATTTAATGTCTAAGGTTGTGGCTGGAAATCAGATGTAGTTTCTGTTCTTGTTTTTCTCTTTCCTTCAGTGCTTGTTAACTTTAGGTGTTTGAATGTTTCAGGAACATCATACTAAAAATTATTAACATTAAGGAAACTGGACATTTTTATGTTCTTGGAATGTTATGAATCAACATTCCTAGAATGGACTAACATTAAGAAATCTCTGGACATTTTAGCATTCCCATATCCAAAACTGAACATTTGGAAAATGTTTTTAGAACAAACATTTGTTAGCTCCTCAGTTCATTTGCTCTGCTTTCAAATAATATCACATAAGAATGTATCTTCTTTAAAAAAAAAACATTTAAAAATGTTGTTTTAATGAAGAGAGGCTGATGAGATTCATGTGTATTTTACTCAACAGAGACAGAACATCTACTACTACAGTATTAGTACTTTAAAAAGTTAAGGTTGAAGTAAACTAACCCACATTTACTCACTCTTCATGCTGCTCCAGAATCAGTTGTATCTTTGAGATGATTGAAGTGAATGTGATTTGATTTCAGTCTCAAGCTGATCAAACAGAGCATCAGATTAAACAGCAGTTTGAGAAGCTTCATCAGTTTCTCAGAGATGAAGAAGAAGCTACAATCACTGGACTGAGGGAGGAAGAGGAGCAGAAGAAGCAGATGATGAAGGAGAAGCTGGAGGAGATGAACAGACACATCTCAGCTCTTTCACACACAATCAAAGACATGAAGGAGATGATGAAAGACAATGACGTCTGCTTTCTGAAGGTCTGATTTCACATCATTGATTGATTGATTGAGTTCTTGATGATAAATGGTGTGTTTGTTCTGCAGAAGTTTCCAGTCTCAATGGAAAGGTGAGTGATCTGCTGGTGTCTCTGGTCTCTCTGCTTCTGATCCAAAGCCACTGCAGTTCTGACTCCTGAATGTTCTTCCAGAGTCCAGATCTCACAGCCGGATCCACAGATGGCTTCTGGAGCTTTGATTCATGTGTCACGTTACTTGGGCAACCTGCAGTTCAGAGTCTGGAAGAAGATGCAGGACATTGTCCAAAACAGTGAGTCTGGAGAAGATCTGTACTCTTACACACACACACTGGAAATCACACATGGGAGAATATTTACAGATTTTAGTGAGAGAAGAGAATAACAAGAGAAGAACATGATTACAGTTACAGAAATACAGAATATCACCACTGTTCAGTTTTACATTGAAATGGTAAGTTATAAATGACCACTGCCAAGTTCCCTGGCAAAGGAAGTCCATGCTGCATCAGTTGCTGACACTATTGGTATGCGTAAGCAAACAATTTAAAAAGTGTCTCTCTTTGTCCGCGTTATTTTACATCTGACGATGGACAAGAGTTGTTATGATTTGTTTGGGAGCAGAGCATGTTCAGCCATCAAAGGGGCTGGATGTGCTCACTGTGATTCATTCTCGCCTTTAGGAAAAAGAAGTTTATTCAAGTGTGCTATTGGTGTACTTCTTTTAAACTAAAAATAAGAAAGTATACTTTGTCTACTATTTATATTCTTCTCAGAAATCTACTTTATGTACTTGTCAGAAATATACTTAAAATTGCTCTTAAGTATACTTGATTTATACTGACAGAAAAGTATATTTGGCTTATACTTGTACTCAATCTTTTGATCAAGATATACTTAAAATTTAATATCAGAATGTCTTAAGTGATATGTCAATAAATATGTTAATGGCTTTGAAGTATACTTAATATGAAATAAATGTATTTTAAATAGATTTTGCTAATATATATATATATATATATATATATAAGTACAGTCCAAAAGTTTGGAACCACTAAGATTTTTAATGTTTTTACAAGAAGTTTCGTCTGCTCACCAAGGCTACATTTATTTAATTAAAAATACAGTAAAAAACAGTAATATTGTGAAATATTATTACAATTTAAAATAACTGTTTTCTATTTGAATATATTTCACAAAGTAATTTATTCCTGTGATGGCAAAGCTGAATTTTCAGCATCATTACTCCAGTCTTCAGTGTCACATGATCCTTCAGAAATCATTCTAATATGCTGATCTGCTGCTCAAGAAACATTTAATGTGTACAATTGTACAAAATATTTGTGTAATATTTTTTTTCAGGATTATTTGATGAATAGAAAGTTCAAAAGAACAGTTTATCTGAAATCTAATCTTTTGTAACATTATAAATGTCTTTACTGCCACTTTGATTGATTTAATGCATCCTTGCTGAATAAAAGTATTCATTTCTTTAATTTCTTTAAAAAAAAAAATAAAATAAAAATTCTTACTGACCCCAAACTTTTGAACGGTAGTGTATAATGCTACAGAAGCTTTATTTCAGATAAATGCTGTTCTTTTGAACTTTCTATTCATCAAGGAATCCTGAAAAAAAAGTACACAACTGTTTTCAACATTGAAAAATCATAAATGTTTATTGAGCAGCAAATCAGCATATTAGAATGATTCTGAAGGATCATGTGACACTGAGACTGGAGTAATGATGCTGAAAATTCAGCTTTGATCACAGGATAAATTACTTTGTCAAATATATTCAAAAGTATATTTCACAATATTACTGTTTTTTACTGTATTTTAATTAAATAAATGTAGCCTTGGTGAGCAGACGAAACTTCTTTTTAAAAAACATCGGTTCCAAACTTTTGGACTGTACTGTATAGATATAGATTATATATATATTATATATTATATATATATATATATAATATATATATACCTACAGTGTTTTCACTAATATATGGTAGGGGGCGCTAACACATCTTCTGAAAGAGTACAGAATCTCGAATCAAAAACACAGGAGAAGAAGAAGCAGAAACAAGTGCTAGATGACTGCTCACGCAAAATGTAAAAGAATGTGACCATCAAACATTAAACAAAACTGCCTAATGTTACCAAATGAAATGTCGACCCAGGACGAGCTATAGAACTGTGAAGCTTTGAGGGTGTTGATGGACTTGATCTGCTTCATCTGTGTTTTGATCATCATTCTGAATCGCATCCAGACGTAATCTTTGACAAAAATGTAATTTTCTCAGCTTTTTGTTTAAAATGTTGTTTTTTTATGAAACCTACCCACATTAAAGTGTTGATAAATATGCATGAAGCTAGATTAAAATGGTTTTAAAATGCAAAGAGTTAAAGTATAGTTAAAGGTACGGTGCATAGCATAAATGAGTCCGTGACTAAATGAGTACGTACGGGATAGAGTGTGTGACTTCCCATTCTCTCATCCTTTCCAATTGTCTTTTTGGGTAGTGAAATTAGGATTATACTCATTGTGTATAGATTGGCTCCCATCCTGGCTGCCTGCTCAAAGGTTGGAGCAGGGCTTTGTCAGTTGGAATGGTTTGTATCATGGTCAGTGACCCATTACTTGTTACCTCCCCAAATCATTAGTCTAGAAGTTGGGAATTTGCTGCTATGCTTCAAGCATGCCTGGGCATCTTCCTTCAGACAATTTGAATTTGATGGCTTGAATCTCATCACTTATGAAAAGAGCCAAGTGGGACCGGGAGCTTTCTCACTGAGAATCACAGTGTCACAGTGTAGTACACTTGAACCCATCTTTCATACACTAGTGAGTTTGTGTACTACAAGTGGTAACTAAATACATTTTTTTTTTAATACAGAGATAGTATGTTAAAAGCACATTTTAGTTATTATTCATGGTGTCTCAAAATAGCACAGTTGAGTAAACTTAGATGTTCTTAAGATTATCTTAAGAAGTACTAAAGAGGAATTTTTAGTATATTAAGTACAGAATTAGTGCACGGAAATAGAGCACTTTAAGTACATTATGGAAGTGTACTTTTTTCACCTGGGGATGCCACTGAGCTGAACCCAGTGTTTGGGTTAAAAAATTACCTAGCATTTTTATTGTTGTTTTTGTTGATATCTGTTTTTGTTGACATATGCATATCTAAAATTTAAATATGTTTGATGATTTGGATAAGTGTTCATAATTCATAATAATCTGTGTACAGAATAAAAGCAGCTGTTGATTGTGTTTCATCAGCTCCTGTCATTCTGGATCCAAACACTGCGAATCCACATCTCGTCCTGTCTGATGATCTGACCAGTGTGAGATGGAGAGAGAATAAACATCCGCTTCCTGATAATCCAGAGAGATTTGATGATTACTACTGTGTTCTGGGTTCAGAGGGTTTTAACTCAGGAACACACTGCTGGGATGTGGAGGTTAAAAAGAATTTAGCTTGGAGATTTGGAGTAACTACAGCATCAAACCAAAGGAAGGGATGGGATTTCTTAAACACTGAAGTCTGGAGTGTGCAGTACGGACTGACTAAACCATTTTGTTTTACTGTTAAACAGAAACTTCAGCGTGTGAGAGTGTATCTGGACTATAACAGAGGAACGGTGTCATTCTCTGATCCTGTAACTAACACACATCTACACACATTCACAACCACCTTCACTGACACACTCTTTCCATTCTTCTATAGTCGTTACCCTCTGAGAATCTTACCGCTCAATAGTCAGTAAACATTACATCAAGGTCTGGATCTGTTTTTACCTCTGTAAGAGTGCTGTTGATCTGAATATCAGTAAGGCTGTGATTGGGCCGCAGCTGATCACGTGTCTGATATCCTGCACTACAGCAACACTCACACTCTCATATTGATTTTATACAACAGTTCAATGATTAATGAAAAATATGGCCAAATATTTAGTTTATTTTTGTCCCAACTGAAATGAGCATTGAAAATGAAGTGAACACATAGACAACTCTTATATCTCAGGTACTAATAGTTGCCATTTATAGATTTAATTGGTCAAAGAAAAAAAAAAGAGCACTTTGACAATTTAGTATCAATAGGATTAAATCTGAAGTATGAATGAGATGGCTTACTTGCCTATATCCTTAAATGAAGGGATGTAATAATAGCAATAAATGCCATACAGGTTATTATGAATAATGAACATGTTTATATGTGCTTCTAATTCATAGAACATTTAAGTAATAATAATAACACAAGCCATTATTTTAAGTAAATAATAACACCAGCCTTCTTCACAAAAATATATTTTTTATACATTTACCATAGGAAATTTACAAAATACCTTCATTGAACATGATCTTTACTTAATATCCTAATGAATTTTGGCATTAAAAGAAAAATCGATAATTTTGACCCATACAATGTATTGTTGGTTATTGCAACTTGTGGTCCAGGATCACAAATAAATGTAAAAAAGCACTCATATTTTTTCCAACACCATTTCCTTTTAGGGGCTCCATAGAATGTGTCATTTCATTTCCGAATAAGGTATTCAGCTTTGGGCAGGTCTAGATCTAAGTCTAACTTTAACTTTTCATTTCAAAATAAATATATTTTATATGTATTGTTACCCTATGAATCTAACACTCTGTCCTTTTGTTGGAAACAGCACTGTCCTGTGTAGAACATAGACTGTAAAAAAAAAAAAAAAAGATGGACCACGTGTTTCCACTTCCTTCCACTGTAGAAAAAGCCAAATATCCCAGTTTCAATCATTGCTGATTAGGTCATTTGGAGCCCTAGTCTGCACAGTAGTGATAATGAGGTGGATTACATGGGGAGGGCAGGGTTTATGGCCTATACTGCAGCCAGCCACCAGGAGGCGATCAAAATGCTTTTGGCTTCACTTTTCAGGACATGTGCGGTACACTTGTAGCCTGACTTCGTCATACTCATATTCTAGGCAGAAAAATGTTGTGGGCGGGGTTCGGGCTGGCACCCAGGCTAGTACACTTGCTGTAGCATGTCAGAAATAGAATGAGGTCTGTTTAAGGCCCACCGGTTCCCACCCAGGACAAATTTTTTTCCAGTTGATGAACAATAGAGCCAATCAGAATCCACACGACTATGGAGATGAGCATTTACATCGGCAGATGATAAAACTGCAGAGCATGCTTATAATAAACAAAGTTATTGTTAACTTGTGTGGACGCTAATATAATTATTCTTGGTGTGATGTGCCTTTACTGTCTGTGACTCGACAGTGTCATTTATTATCTATTTGCATTTAAGCAATGCTCATGTCCGGTCTAAACAGGGTTTAAATGTGTTACTGCGTATCCTTTTCTGCATTTGTGTTATTTTGTTGTATTTTATTGTCATGTGTGAATCAAAAGCAAGTGGATGAACGGGTAAAACATTTTTCTAATTCTAATTCTTTAAAAGTAACATTTAAGTGTTTTTACACAGAACTGAACCACCAGAACTGTTTTTTGTTGTTGTTGTTGTTGTTGTTGTTTATTTGTTTGTTTCCATCCCTTCATCCCTCCATCGATCAACTGACCTTTTATGTCAAATATATTTCAGAAGTGTAAATCATTCTGTTTTAATATTAATTTTTATATTAATATTAATATTATATATTTTTTTTACCGTTTCTGTTTGACTGGACCCAATAAAGACATTAAAATTACAAAAGGCCAGACTGGATTTTAACTGAATTAAAATCTGTGAAAGAATTTCTCTTCAGATATTCTTGTTTATTACCAGTTCGGAATTACAAAATGTCAGTATACCTCCTCTAGGGGGGTCCGGGGGCATGCTCCCCGGAAAATTTAGTACATTTTAAGGTTAAATGCATCAATCTGGGGCACTTTGGAAGCTCAAAATTAAGAGCTTCAACCCATGTACAGTGTGCAAATGACCAAAGAAACAGCATTGTACCTCGACATGAAAGAGGGTTTAGTTATTAGTCTGTAGTATCATCTTTTTAGTTGTGATATAGTGTCTACATCGTTTTAGGTGTTTTAGGATGCCAAACAATTATTACAATGAAATAATATATAATAGGCCTATATTATTATTTAGTTTTAGGCCTATATAATTATTCATATGACTAATATCCATATATTGTAAAAAAAAAAAAAAAATGCTCTCTAAATAAATTACACTTTTTATTAGAAATTATAAGACTTCTTACTAATTCTAATAGGCCTCTTGAGCGTGATGACCAGATCACCAGCTGATCGCGTGAGCAAATGTGCGCACTTGCAGCAGACAGACTGTATATATACTTAATCACTGTATTTGCTGTTTTATAAAGGCACAAGCCATATCACGGTTTCGATTTTAGTTCGTTGGCAAAATACAAGGTTAGAGACCATTTACATGTTTTAAATTTTCGGTTCATTATGAAACGGTGGCACCTGGTCATTAATGGGAAACACTGAATGAACGTTTAGTTGACAAATGTGCCAAAGTTGTATTATCAGCTGTTATATAATAACAAAAACCCTTCAACCGGCCTGCCGCTGCTCTGAGTGAGTGACAGGCGGTGTCTGTGCATCTGTGGTGTGCGTGAACGCGCTGTCGGAGAGAAGAGAGAGAAAGCGCTACCGGTAACGCTGTATAGTACTGCATTTCTTTTATGGATAGTACTGTAGAAAAGCGGTATTGAACTGTTTAACATATTTTAATAGAGAGATATGTTTAGAAAAATTGTATTTTGACAGCACTGTTAAGAAACCTCAAACCTGAAAGATTCGGGGCTTGACTCAAAACATTCGGGGCTGAAGCCCCGGCAAAATCGGCTGGCGCCGCCCCTGCGTCTAATCAAACACATCATTCTACACTTGACTAGAAGGAGGCCATCATCAGGTGTTTGGAGAGCTTCGTGGCCTGATCCAGAGAACAGCCAGACCCAGAGCAAACTTTGACACCATCGACCATGGAGGAATCGTGTGTGCCCCAAGCAGACGTAGTGGGACAAGTGTTATAACACTGTCCCGTTTTATGCTTGCAGGAGGTGAGTTATTGTATTTTTTTTTTTTTTTTTTTTTTTTTTTTTTGTTGCTTTTATTATTGTTTTATTAATTTTGAGAATTCATAGATATTCTATATAAAAAATATAAAGAGACCACTGGTGTGTGTCTTTATTTGGGGTTGATCCAGTGTTCTGCTACACATTTTACAATCTTCTTTCTTTCTGCTTCAAAATTTAAAGCTCAAATTTCCTGTTTCTTGCAATATCTCTGTAATTATTAAATTTACTAGCAATGTATGAGTAAAAATTGTCTCAAAGTTAAACGTTACAAAATCAAATTGAATTGTGTTATTCAGTATTATTAGTTCATGTATGGATTTGAACATAGGATAAGTCTCTGACAATAAATAACCCTTTTAGTTTAAAGTTGAGCCTAAAAGTTTAATGTGGAGTGTTGCTAGATATTGAACTTTGTAACTTGCCTGGAAAATCCAGCCTCACCACTGTACCAGCGGATGAGTCTGGTCGGCCAGTGAATCAAATCAATTCGATTTCTAGGGCGGAGCAAATCCGAGCAAACAGGAAGCGGAGTAAACCAATCAGAGAAGGGCGAATATGGCGTTAGCAAAGCGACAAGAGAGTCAGGCAGCGAAAAGTAAATAATTAATGTGTTTTTGTTCATTTAAAACTGAATTCACGGCTGAATAGGACAAACTCTCGGGTCTCCCGTGCGCAGTCTTTGTTGATATTGAAGGGACTTTCGCCGCTGTTTGCGTCACTGAAATAAACGAATCTGATTCGTCGGTACGTTTTGGAGTTGACTCGAATCGCGACGGATGGCAGACTGACCAGACTGATATATCTTGTAGAATATATATCAGTCTGGCCTTGCCAGGCAACTTTGTAACATGCTCCCTGTCCCCCTGGTTAGCATAATGCTAACAGTGCAGGAAATCGTGAGAAGAAGTTATTTGGGTGTGATAGTGTTGTACTGTGGAACAGACACATTCAATGCTGATAAAGTTACATTTCATATAATATAGACCTTAAAAAACTGTTTTAACTGTTGAACTTCAGCCTCTAAAAGCCTTGTTGTACAAAGTGTTGTAAATACTATAATATATACAGTATATTACAATTTATGGTTTAAAAACACTAGTATTTACTATAAATTACTATAGTATTTTTTTAACCTGGGACTGCACCAAATAAAATACATTCAACTAACAGTATCTTATTATGGATAATATTGACGGGTTATTTCAAGGTGTCTTTGTTACACTGTAATTATACATTTTAAGTACTGAGTAATATTAAGTAACTACTTAGGGTTTGGTTTGGTTTGGTTTAGGGTTAGTTGTATGTAATTATAAATAATTTATAGTTATTACTATAGTAACTACATGCAACATATGTAACAATGACACTGTAAAATAAAGTGTTACCTTTTCACGTTATTCAGATCACTGTGTAATTCGACAGTATTTAAGATTTTTAATTCATATGTATTATTATTATTATCATTATTATTGTTATTATTATTGTAGTTGTTTACCATATAATTATTTTAAAGAGGAACACTGAAATTTAAAACTCAGTGTCTGATCAAAATACAAATAATAAGATATCCTGATACTGGTATTCCTGTAATGCATTCAATTGACCAAAATAGTTAGTTTCCTCAGTAAAATGAAATGTGCTGTGTATCCAGCAGGGGGCAGCAATTGATCATGCTTTTATTACGGAATTTTGACTTTCTAAACTATTCTAAATCATTGTATTTTTTAGAAAAAAATATAGATGTAATCACGGTATGTGACCATAGGAGGAAGAAGGCAGGAGAAGCAGGTTTCAAATAGAACTCAAAGGTTTAATGATAAATCAAACAGCAGGTAAACACATCCAAAAACAACAGTGACTGGACAACTGAGGGAGGTGAGTGGTGTGCTTAAAAGTCTGGTGTGATGAGGTGCTGATGGGGAACAGGTGAGTGTGCTTAGCAGATGGTGGAGTGAGTGCAGGCAAAGAATATACACTAACAAGAAGCGACACTCAATAGAACGTTCCATTGAAACACCGGCGCCCAGCTGCGGCCCTGCGTTTCCGCCATTTTTGGGGTGAAAGTGAGTCAAGTATGCAAGTGAATGCTTATGTGTGTGTCTTGATGAGGTGATAATCAGTGGCAGGTGTGGTGATGGCTTATGGCAGGTGGAAACCAGGAGGGATGCTGGAAAATGTAGTTCTGTGGTGAATGAGGATTGTGACAATAACCATAAGTAAATATATCGTCAATTTTTTCTTCAATATATTTCAACCCTTTAATGCATTGATCATAAATATGTGAAAATATATTTTTATTTTCATAATGGATCAAATAAATTGCAGTAAAATCACTCACAAATAAAGTGTATTTGGTCTTTTTATTATGAATATTTGTTCTCTGTTTGTTGTTTTTTTGTGTTTGATCTAATTTAATAACACTATATCTATTTGATAGTTTCAGTAAGTACGTTTTGAATGAATGTTGTTTACATTAACCTTAAGAAACCCTGAAAGTGTGGCATCTGACTTGTTTCAACACACCCATGTGATCAGAAATGTCACCCTTGTACAGCATTTTTCCAAAAAATGACATGACACAATCATTCAGAAAGTGGAAGTGAAGTTAAGATTGCTGGAGGTCGAACAGTGAAAATGGCTTCACTGTATGAAGATGATTTTTCTTGTCCCGTGTGTCATGAAATCTTCAAGGCTCCTGTTCTTCTGTCATGTAGTCACAGTTTCTGTAAAGAGTGTCTTCAACAGTTCTGGAGAACCAAGGAAACTCAGGAGTGTCCTGTCTGCAGGAGAAGATCCTCAAGAGATGATCCTCCATGTAATCTTGTGTTAAAAAACTTGTGTGAGTCGTTCCTGAAGGAGAGAAATGAGAGTCGTTCATCAGGATCTGAGGAGATCTGCAGTTTACACAGTGAGAAACTCAAACTCTTCTGTCTGGATGACAAACAGCCTGTGTGTTTAGTGTGCAGAGATTCACAACAACACGAAAATCATAAATTTAGACCCTTCAGTGAAGCTGTTTTATCATATAAGGTAAGACTCATCACATTCATCCAATCAATATTTTTACCATTTTACTCAAATTTATATCATATACTGTACATCATATCGCTGTATTCTCTTGTTAATTATAGGAAGAGCTCAATACAGCACTGAAGTCCTTAAAGTGGAAACTTAAATGCAGAGAAAGAATCATAAGAGAGTTTGAGGAAACTGTTCAACACATCAAGGTGAGGAAAATGAAACAAGTCAAAAACTCAACAATCCCAACATGTTATTATGTTATTATTACAACAGTTATACAGTTATTATTACAGTCCCATTTATTATTATGACTATCCACAATTTAGAAGAGTAATAACATAAATGGAAGATTGACAATGATATAGTGACCAAAAAAATGTTCAAACAAAATCGTTTATTTATTCTAGCTCTGGACACAAACAACAACTTCCTTTTTATTTAAGGAAAGATTATTTGCTTTAGTAATCTTATTTAAAATGACATGAACTGTACATAAAAAAAATGTGAGTGTGTGCCTGAACGTGTAAAGAAGCCTTTTGTCTGGTTTTATGAATTTTTTATTTTATTTTGCACGTTCAGTTATGTTTTTGTTTTTTGGCTCAGGGCAACGTTGTACAATAAGGGATACTTTTCAAGGAGGTTTTGGACAATACCTCACATTGGCAAATAATGTGTGATAAGAAGGGAAGATGCAGGGTTCCTGGGTGCGCAGGAACACCCAAAGTGATGTGCAAAAATTGTAACATACATCTCTTTCACAGCAGAAAAGAAGTGCTTTTTGAAGTTTTGTACGGAGTGAAATCTTATTCATGAAGTACATTATATGGCATGACACTACATGATACAAATTTATGCCTGTATCGAATCCGATATATCAATGTGTTTCATGTGTTTTCCCTTTTTACTTAATGATTTTTTGACATTTTTGAGAAAGATTTGTGATTTTGTATAGAGGGTTGTTTCCAGTAGAGGGTTAAAACATGAGCACAAAAGTCGATCATGTAAATATGCCACATAGCAGCTTGATGGTACAAATCCATATGCCTACAATTGGTAAAACCAGAGAATTATCACTTAGTACATAGAAAATTAAGAATTCCTATAAAAGCATGTTCCAGTAAACATAAACTGACCATATCAAATTAACAAACACAAAGTTACTTCAATAAGCAGACAGAAAACAAGCCACTACTCCAGATTATGAAGACATGTTTGATTATCAGATGATCACTGTTTTACAGGTGCAAAAAAAGAATTAAAAGATATTTTAATTCTAGATTGTTAATACTATAACGGTTGAGTCAGGCAAAGAAGCAGGCAGAGAAAAGGATCCACGTGCAGGATGATTTAATAAAAATCCAAAAGAGTAAAAAACACAGAATATTTCAGGTGGCTTTTGGGCTCGATAGAAGACCCCCTCAGCGGAGCTTGAGACCACCACAGCTGGGCAGACAGGGCCAAAGATGCCCATGGTGGAGCAGAAGACCCCCCACATTGGAGCAGAACATTTACATTTATGCATTTGGCAGACGCTTTTATCCAAAGCAACTTACATTGCATTATACTATACATTTGTATCGGAGTATGTGCGATCCCTGGGATTGAACCCATGACCTTGGCATTGCTAGTGCCATGCTCTAACCACTGAGCTACAGGAAGCACAAGACCTCCACAGCTGAATAGACAGGGCTGAAGATCCCCAACGGTGGAACCAACATCCACCACCGTCCTCCATAGACGCCAATTTATGTTTCTGCCAGTGGGTGCCCAGTGCCCCACATTCTTTTCACGAGTGTTGTCACGAGTCATGCTCTCGATGATATTTGATGCAAGGAGTTTGAGTTTGATCAATATCCGATCAAGAGCAGAGCCATTCCTGCTCACGCATGACTTGGATGTGCTCTCGATTCTAATGGCTCTTTGCCATTAAAATATCGCCATAGAAACGACCTTAAATAAACTATAAAAAAGGGTGACGGTCATGTCTGAAAGCTCCAATCGAATTTTTTATTGGTTAAAATCAATGGAGAATATCTTGTATTTTTCCGTGGGTGCTCAACCACGGGATCGGCGCCTATGGCGTCCTCCATAGTCGTAGCGTTACTGGGTTGGTCTCAGTGGCAATGTCAAAACAGGCAGGAAGCTTAAATGTATCCTCCAATTTCGTCATGGACCATCTTTCTGTAGTCATCTCTGGGCAAAAAGAAAGTTCATGGATGACCTCTGTGGTCATGTAAGGGCAGACGGGTAGACAGGCAGTTCAGGAATGTTGATGCAGACAGACAGTTCAAGGGTGACCTCTGTGGTTATGTCTGGGCAGACAGAAACTCAGGGACGATCTCCTAGGTCACATCAGGGCAGACAGGAAACTCAGGGACAACCTCCATGGTTGCATCAGGGCAGACAGTAAGTTCATGGGCTGGAACTGACACGGGACTGGGCTATGGGGCAGCAGTGGACTGGAGTGGATTCATTGACTGGGAGCGGGTTCTGGAGTGAACTCCTGGGCTGGAGAGCAGTGTGCGGCCCAAACACACAGAATATCTATCACCATAAGAGTGCAATTGACAGTAGGACAACCTCCAAGACCCCCAGACTTGATACCACTGCAGAGATGCCAGCTGCTATCAGTGTATCCTCCAAACTGGAAGCCAGTCTCAAGTGCCTAGAAACAGCCTTGATAGCTTCAGAGATGTTCCTGACAACCAGAAACACTGATGTGGCGTCCATGATGGCTGAAGACTCTGGCATGAAAAAGTGTTTAGGGGAAGCATTCTCCTCTACCTCGCCAACAGTGAAGGAGGACCCAGTTAGCTAGAGGGCGTAGTCCAAGAACTTGCCCGGCGATCCTTGAGGACCATCACGGTGACTTTAGGGGGTTGTTAATTCCATAACAAAAGAAATCAGTGAGAACAAAGACTAGGAGGTCAGTAAAATTAGCAATGGTTAAGAAGTCCTGGATGTGGTTCTCAAAGCGAGCAAGTTCCCTGATGAAGGCAGACTAGACTAAACTACTGGATCCATAATAGGTCAGTCGTTCTGGTTGGGCCAGGCAAAGAAGCAAGCAGAGAAAAGGATCCATGTGTATGTTGATTTAATAATCCATAAGAGTAACTAACACAGAATATCCCATGTGAGCAAAGAACTTTCAAAGCAGTTTAAAAAATATTTAAATAATTTAGTGTCTAGACATTTGATTTAAAATGATTAAAATTAATGTACTGTGATTTCAGTCTCAAGCTGGGCACACAGAGCACCAGATTAAACAGCAGTTTGAGAAGCTTCATCAGTTTCTCAAAGATGAAGAAGAAGCTACAATCACTGCACTGAGGGAGGAAGAGGAGCAGAAGAAGCAGATGATGAAGGAGAAGCTGAAGGAGATGAACAGACACATCTCAGCTCTTTCACACACAATCAAAGACATGGAGGAGATGATGAAAGACAATGACGTCTGCTTTCTGAAGGTCTGATTTCACATCATTAATTGATTGATTGATGATTGATTGAGATCTTGATGATAAATTGTGTGTGTGTTCTGCAGAAGTTTCCAGTCTCAATGGAAAGGTGAGTGATCTGCTGGTGTCTCTGGTCTCTCTGCTTCTGATCTAAAGCCACTGCAGTTCTGAATCCTGAATGTTTTTCCAGAGTCCAGAGCTTACAGTCGGATCCACAAATGCCTTCTGGAGCTTTGATTCATGTGTCAAGTTACTTGGGCAACCTGCAGTTCAGAGTCTGGAAGAAGATGCAGGACATCGTCCAATACAGTGAGTCTGGAGAAGAGTCTCTTTCATACACTGGAAATCATGAATGAGAGAAGATTGACAGATTTAAAGATGTCTGATGTATTTGATCAATATGACGAGTGTTCGTAATTCATAATAATCTGTGTTTGGTTCAGTCTTGATCATGGGCATCGGAACCATTGTATATGGGTGGGACAAGACCCACCCACCTTTTAAGACCAATAATATTGGACCCACTCACTTTTACCATCTCTAATTCAGCGCATATGTCTTTTCACTTTTCAGAGCCCCGTTAGTCAAATCCATTCCACTCGAGGAATGCCCTGATAAATTAAACTCTATTCCACATTTTAGCTACAGGCAACCTTGACAATCTATTCCGCATTCAGAGTCCAGGAAGTCAAGTCAGTTTAATCACCATTATTAACGCGCTGTTTTCATTGAAGCACGCGCAGACATACATCACTCGTACACAGGGAGTGGAGATTGTGCTGGGCGCACACAGAAACATTTAGGAGGACAGAAACTTATTAATGCTAACCTGCAACTTTAATTAATAAAATAGCTTTGCTACTGAATCGCTACATTATATTTCTCAGCAACCAGGGGGTTTATCTTGCACACTACTTTATCTCTGTGTCTGATTCAAAGCAGGCAGAAAGCTAGATCTAACTAGCATTGTAACTGACGAAAACAACCATCAGTTTTACCCTTCTGGTCAAACATTGCACAGCAAACTTCAATAACAATAACAATGACCATGGTATAAGCGGGATAATCCACGGCTAGCTGTGCATTAAATAATTTTAATGCACTTCTCAAAGGCAACCACCCTCTGCTTCACATCGAGCGGTTCTTTGCCTCCATGTAGTGCATTAAAATCATAGCTGTAGATTACTTGTTGAATTAAAAGGCACCAGAATACAGGAAATCACATCTACTCCAGTAAAACGTTTCTGTGGGAGGACCCACCCCAAATTTTTCTTTTTTTTTTTTTTTTGCTTTTGCTTACAACACCCATGCTTTTGATCATTATATGAACATCAGAATAAAAGCACCTGTTTATTGTCTCATCAGCTCCTGTGATTCTGGATCCAAACACAGCTCATCCATCTCTTGTCCTGTCTAAAGATCTGACCAGCATGGCATGTGGCTTGATCAATCAACTCCTTCCTAATAATCCAGAGAGATTTGACAAGTATTTCTGTGTTCTGGGTTCAGAGGGTTTTAACTCAGGAACACACTGCTGGGATGTGGAGGTTGATGAACGTTCATCCTGGAGTCTCGGAGTAACTACAGCATCAAAACGACGGAAAGGACGCGTTTTCTTTAACGCTGATGTCTGGAGTGTGATGTATGGACCATTTCAACTGCCGGGTTTTCCTGTTAAACTGAAGCTTGAGCGTGTGAGAGTGTATCTGGACTATGACAGAGGAACGGTGTCATTCTCTGATCCTGTAACTAACACACATCTACACTCATTCACACCCACCTTCACTGCCCCAGTCTTTCCATTCTTTTATAGTCAATTCCCTCTGAGAATCTTACCGCTCAGTAGTCAGTAGTCGTTACACCTGTAGGTCTGGATCGAGCTCCTTTCATATTTTACAGTCATCATGTTTCTAGTATTTAATCCACTTCTCATGAATAACTTGGAAACTTCACATGACTGAACAGCAAAGAGCTCGTTTACGTTTTAGACAAGTTGTGATACTGAACAGAACCACATGAAGATGCTAGAAAAACCCCCTAAGTCACCACCCAGATCTGGCTACATATACCTACTACAGTTCACAGATCCATTCAGAATGACTAAACGCAGCAACATACACATGACAAATCAAAACATTATCCTGAATGAGTGTGGAAACAATGTAAATGTACTGAAATGTGTGTGCATAAATGCAATCAGTGATCGAGAGTGCACATGCATGGTTTATTTGCGCATCAATACAGCGTACTGTACAACTGTTGTACGTCACCAATCTTCATTTTTATTGCAATCATCACCCAATATGTTCAGGATCAGTATCCATGTTTTATTAACATTTATGTTATTGTGTATTTACCATGGTAACTGCAATTTCTGTGTACCTTAAGAATATGACTTTTTCACTTTGTTTTCTGTATTTTTGATGACTGTGGTGGCTCATACCAACTTATAACTTTATTGTATTAACAAAAACTAGTTTGGGACTACTAATTAATAGCCTTCCCTTTGTTCCTGTGTTAGTGATATTCTTACAATTTATGTGTATGAGGAATGTACTTACGGCTGTGTCAAACATTTTGGAGAAATAAAATTGCTTGGTTCAAAATCCTAAAAAATTGGGTCGTGGCTTAATAACAATGGAAAAATGTGGGCCAAACCAGTTGAAAACCATTGTTCAATTGGTTATGCGTCTTCACGTGATATGAACTCGCAAGTTTAACTTTTGAATGCAACAAAATTTCTTTACATGAGTCTGTGTTTCCCATCTCCTACATTCATGTGCAATTGAATACATGTCAAAAACAAAAAGTGTATTATGACTGCCTCTTAAAACACCCCAATGAACACACTGCATATTTTCCTTATTGTAGGTTTAACTAACCTTATACAGAGGTCACCTGGATGTCAATATCATACAGGTTTGGAACAACTTGAAGGGGGTATACTTTTGCTGTCAAATCAGCCCTGACCCGTTGAGGCATGTACTCCACGAATGTGTGCTGTGGTATCTGGCACCAAGATGTTAGATCCCAGCAGATGCAGTCCTGTAAGTTGCAAGGTGGATCAGACTTGTTTGTTCAGCACATCCCACAGATGCTCAATTGGATTGAGATCTGGGGAATTTGGAGGCCAAGTCGAGCTCAAACTCATTGTTGTGCTCCTAAAACCATTCCTGAACCATTTTTGCTTTGTTACTAGGTGCATTATCCTGCTGAAAGAGGCCACAGTCTCCAGGGAATATGAAAGAGTGTACATGCCACAATGCTTAGGTAGGAGGTATGTGTCAAAGTAACATCCACCTGGATGGTAGGACTCAAGGTTTCCCAGCAGAATATTGCCCAAAGCATCACATTGTCTCCGCCGGCTTGCCTTCTTCCCATAGTGCATCCTGGTGCCACGTGTTCCCCAGGTAAGAGACGCACATGCACCTGGCCATCCACGTGATGTAAAATAAAATGTGATTCATCAGACCAGGCCACCTTCTTCCATTGCTCCGTGGTCCAGTTGGGAGGTCAGCATGGATACCCTGACTGGTCTGCGGCTCTGCAGCTCCATACGTAACAAACTGTGATGCACTGTGTATTCTGACACCTTTCTATCAGAACCAGCATTAACTTCTTGAGCAATTTGAGCTACAGGAGCTCGTCTGTTGGATCGGGAGCCGTCGCTCCCCACGTGCATCAATGAGCCTCGGCTGCCCATGACCCTGTCGCCGGTTCACCACTGTTCCTTCCTTGGACCACTTTTGATAGATGCTGACCACTGCAGACCGGGAACACCCCACAAGAGCTGCAGTTTTAGAGATGCTCTGACCCAGTTGTATATTCATCACAATTTGGCCCTTGTCAAAATCGCTCAAATCCTTACGCTTGCCCATTTTTCCTGCTTCTAACATCAACTTTGAGGACAAAATGTTCACTTGCTGCCTAATATATCCACCCACTAACAGGTGGGATATAACACTTCAGCTCACATGTACTTTTTACCAAGTAGCAAAGAACAAAAATGTGCAAAATGCATATTTACAAAGCTAAACTGATTATGTATTAACAAGACCCCTGTTTAAATGTCACCTCATATTGACATTTTACTAAAAAGCAAGTAGGCATTTTGATTTGACAATAACACTCCAAGCAAACACAAACACAGTGAAATTCATATCAATCTTTATTTGTACTTAGAAATTTTGCGCAACAAATCTTTTTTTGTTTGTTTTTTTGTCCTTTTTCCTTTAATGATTTACACCAGGGCAGATTAAAAGTCGATCTGAATCTCTCATGCCATTATTCCTGCAGGAGCGGCTGAAACGGACCTCTTACATAAAGTGCTTCTGTCAACGATCGCTTCTCTTTTTTTTTTTGCAATAGAAAAAATGAAAAGACGGTGGAGGACAAAAAATTTCCATGGCTCACAAGAAGAGTGAAGAGGAAGGGGAATTCCTTTTTAAAAAAAGAAAAACAGAAAAAAGACAGAAAGAGCGAAGAAAGTTCAGTGAAGGCCGTTTCAGCCCAGGATCAGACTGGATTTGCCACCGGGTGGGTTCCTCCGGCCGGACGGGTTGGCAGGAGATGGGGCAGAAGGCTGTGCGGCTTCCTCTTTCTGCTCCACCGCCTCTTCTGGAAAATAAACACAGATGGACAATGGTTAGGATACTAGTGTCCTACTCCGTCTGACACCGAGATTCTGTTACAAACAGCAGGGGAATGAAATTATTGGCATCCGCATTGTCCAAAACAACACAAATAACCACGTGCATGCTGAAAGTGCCCCATTATGCTTTTTTCCCCCAAATATTACCTTTCATGTAGTATAATATAGCTGTTTGTGAATGTAAAACATCTGCAAACTTTTAAAGATCAAAGTGCATGACAAATACAGTTATTGTCTCCTAAAAGAAAGAAATCGATTCTGAACAGCCGAAACGAGTCGTCAGTAATTTCAGTCTCACTTCCTGTTACACACCTATGTAACAATGTAACAAATTTGCATAATGCCCATAACCAAGCTTCAAAAATGGCTTGTTTTGATATCGCGGGATCTGTGACATCACACGGGTAAATACATTTGCATATGACTGCCTCCAGAGCAAGACATCAGCAAATAGTTATACAACATGACATCATAGGCCCCACCCACTGGTGTTCAGTCACTAAATGGCTGATGTTTGCCTACACAGGATGTGAGCATCACATCAAAAGCGAACAGAAGCCATTATAATCAGTGACGCTGTCTACACTGATACAATATACAGATGCGCGTTTAGTTTGACATATTCCATGAGCTTCAGTCTGTCAACAACAGGACAAATGGAAAAGTGTAAAAATTGTTCGCTTTGACATTCAGTTTAAACTGCTTGTTTGAGTCTCTGTACAGACTTCAGAAGGATCTTAGCATCAGAAACAAGTGGATGGTTTATTTTAATGGCGTCATGGATCACATCAAAGGATTATATGTTTGTTCAGAGCATATTGTCAGCGGGGCACAGTGTAATGAAGTGTTGGTAAAGAAACTTTTGTTGACAGATTAAGTACTGGATCTGACAACAGCTGCAGCACAAACCATAAGTATTTCATCATGTTTCGTCTATAAATTACAGTTTTATATGGATAATGTTTTCAAATCGTAACAGTGGCTGTTTACTGACAAGCTTTAAAGGATTAGTTCACTTTCAAATGAAAATTTCCTGATAATTTACTCACCCCCATGTCATTAAAGATGTTCATGTCTTTCTTTCTTCAGTCAAAAAGAAATTAAGGTTTTTGATAAACATTCCAGGATTTTTCTCCATATAGTGGACTTCAATGGAGCCCAAACGGTTGAAGGTCAAAATTACAGTTTCAGTGCAGCTGAACAGTGGAGAAATAAGGGTCTCATCTAGAGAAATCATCACTCATTTTCTATTTTTTTTTTTTTAAATTATATACGTTTTAACCATAAATGCTCATCTTCAACTAGCTCTTCTTCAACTAGCTTGAATTCCAGCAGTGTAGACACTGCTAAGTGCATTACTGCCCTCCTCAGGTCAAAGTTTGAACTAATTGTTATATACTTGCACTAGCATATTGTATATGGAAATTTAGTTCAAACTTTGACCTGTGGAGGGCAGTAATACACTTAGCAGTGTCTACACTGCTGGAATTCAAATAGAGAAGAAGAAGAAGAGAGCTAGTTCAAGATGAACATTTATGGTTAAAACGTATATAATTTAAAAAAAAAAAAAAAAAAAAAATAGAAAATGAGTGATGGTTTCTCTAGATAAGACCCTTATTTCTCGTCTGGGATAGTGTAGAAAGCTTTGAAGCTGCACTGAAACTAATTTTGACCTTCAGCCGTTTGGAGGCCATTGAAGTCCACTATAAGGAGAAAAATCCTGGAATGTTTTCATCAAAAACCTTCATTTCTTTTCGACTGAAGAAAGACAGACATGAACATCTTGGATGACATGGGGGTGAGTAAATTATCAGGAAATTTTAATTTGAAAGTGAACTAATCCTTTAAAAGGTGCCTCCCCTTTAAAATGCATAATTCCAGGCAGCAGTTCAAAATGAGGGTTAAAAATAATATTTTTTCCATGTATATTGTTTGTGTGTGCATGAGCAAAACAGCTCTACTAACATTATAAGGGATATCAAAACATATTAAAATAAAAAGTCCTTGTCATGGCCTTTTTAATACACTTCAATGTTTGATTTTGAGGATGGCTTATCATACATGTAAAGTCTAGGTCCAGAAGTCTAGATGTCAAAGCACCGGTTCTTCAGTACCATCAATGACTGGAACAACATTCACTAACTCATTCAGCATATTAGGACTGAGTCTCTTATGGGTTTTAAGGTCAGTATATTTGCATTTTATGGTGATGGAAACATAATGGCTCATCATTCAGTCACATTGAACATTTCCAGGAAGTATATTAAAGTATTCGGTAAGGTGTGACTCAGAAACGTCTCACAAAAGGACTTGTACCATCAGAGGGAAAGCATCCAGCTCATGAACAGCAGTATTGTGCACCGGTAAGGCCTGATATATACTCTACACAACTATATGAATGCACATGCTTTAAATTCCATATACTGTGCTCAGAAAAGTGTCAGCTCAATTAATAATGCAACAAATTCAAACTGCAATATCACCACAGCCACAAGGGGGCACTATATAGTGGACATTCACATAAACTGTCCTGAAAGAAAACACAACAGGCTTAAGAGAACCTCGCCGAACAGGTTAAAGTTTAGTTTTTAATACAGCATTATCTAATGAAAATGACCCTATGTTTGAATTCTGATTACAAACATTTGCTCAGAGGAGCTGAAGTCAGATACTATGCAAAAGTGCTAACTGGTAAAAAGCCAAACCCAGCAGACATGAAGACCCTAGAAACGGATAATATTTACACTATCAGCATTGACTAATGGCCTAACACTAACACTAGAGCAGGACTAGTAAACAGACTTGTTATATGAACCCAGATCAGCCACTGAATACTGAATACTTAAAGTCACAGGACACAAACATACAAGAGGCACAAAGCCTGTGTTTGAAGAGAGAGCTACAAACATTTGGCCATAAACTACACAAATTAACCCAGAATGAAAAAGTTGCTAGTTTTAAATGAATCAAATGTGTATTGAATTAATATTAATGGGGATATATCATGAAAATCTGACTTTTTCCCGTGTTTAAGTGCTATAATCGGGTCTATGGTGCATCTACTGACCCAGAAAACATGAAAAAGGACAACCCAGTAACTTTGTTTTGGCAAGACTTTCTCTGCAAGCATGTGAAAAAATGAGGCACTCAGATTTCGCTCCCCTAGTGATGTAGGAAGGTGATCTTATTTTAATATTACCGCCCCTTAATCTGCACGTTTCCACCCATGGCGACACCATTTTGTTTTCGCAAGTGAAGGTAAAGCTGCAAATTAAGGAAATGTAAGCATTTTTAAGTAAAGCGTTTCTTCAGTTCAGGCAGCTCCATTTATTTCAATCCTCACTTTTTATGCGTGAGATTGTCCAGCGTTGTTGTTGTTGTTGAACAACCGAAGCTCAAACTGTTAAAGCTCCGCCCTCTTCTGGAAAGCGGCCGGGAGCAGCAGCTCATTTGCATTTAAAGGGACACACACAAAAACAGCACGCTTTTGTTCACATCTAAATAGGGCCAAATTTGACAAGCTATAATAAATGATCTGTGGGGTATTTTGAGCTGAAACTTCAGACACATTCTGGGGACACCAGAGACATCTTGTATAAAAAAAAAAGCACATAATAGGTGCCCTTTAAAATTCATTGCCGTTAAAAAACACAAAGCAAACAAAATGAATTTACCCTTTAAAAAAAAACCCAAAAAAAAACAAATATTTATTAATTTGTTAACTATAAATGTGTCCTTCATATAAAATGTGTGACCTTGTTATCCATGATAGCATTTTTTCATCTATTATTAAACTTTTTTAATCAATTAATTATTTTTTATTATTATTATTATTATTTTTATTTATCATTATATTTTTATATACACTACTACTAATATTTTAAACAAATTATTTAAAATCTACCTATAGAACATTTAAAAGAGGGAGGGGGGGACAAATAAATGAAGGTTTAAAACTATATTTAGACATATGTCTACTAAATGAATGAAAAATAAAAGCTCATATTTAGTTTGACCTCCTGAGTTTGTAGAACATTTTCTGAAGTTTAAGCACTTCTTTTCACTGACCATTTGCAAAAATAAAAAAAGAAAATTAAATTGAGTCGTGCCAACACATGATGAACGCATATCAAATCAACATGAAGCCCAATCAGCATGTGACTTCGGTCTAGTAGGTTAAGACTCGAGTCCCGGTTTCCCTGTCCTGAACTCTAGACGTGTTGGATTTCTAATGGAATTCCCTCATTCTGTCCCGCAAGACCGACCGTCATCTGAAATCCAGAATCAGTGTTACTCCAGCTGTCCTTAATGAGAAGTCCAGACTGAAGCGGCGGCCAGCAGACGTGGAATCATGGAATATGTGTCTCTGTGCCGTTAACGGAGAAGGAACATTCCAGAACTAATGCAGAACTTCAGCAACCGTTTATTAGCAGCATTCCTCAACAAATGTGAGTCACGCTTCAGCGGTCACACGCACAGAGAGAAAGAGCACCATCACTGTACCACAATGAAACACTGAGATTTACAAAAGGAATTGATTCTCACCGTTGTTCTCTTGCTCATATTCATTTTGATCCTGCAAAACAAGAGCAGATTTGAGATCAGATGCATTTATAAAACAAACCTGGACAGTGTTTGTCAAGCTTCAGTATTAAATACGGTCTCTCATTCGGTTCAACTGTCCTGACAACATGAAACGCCATTCATAAAGTTGTTAAACTCCGTAAAAAAAAAGAAAGAAAAGAAATACAGGCATTTCAAAGGCAGATTAAGTAACTAAATTTGTTTTGATGAAAGAATGTTCTTAAAAATGTGCAATTAATTTTGTACTATAAGAGCAGGGACATTCAAGACAGAAAATGGACACAAAAGCTTGTTAAAATCACCACAGGATAAAATCAGTAAGAAATTCCTCCTGTGAAGGACAAATGAATGAAGTTCATCCACATAAAGAGCTGTGGTTTTACTGACCCAGAGAACAGCTGTGGTGTCCAGCAGTGTGTGTGCGTGCATGTGTGTGTGTTTTCCACAGACCCTGCGGCTGTTAGTTTGTACCCCACCCAACTAACTGTGTTATTTTAGACACACATACAGTCAGTTAACAGCACTACTGTGAGCCAAATACAGTTATGATAATGAAACCCCTCTGAACCCAGAAATAAAACTGGTCATTTGTTAGACCTTTAATAAAAAGGAGAATAAAAATTAATTTTAAATGAATGAATAAAATTTCCTGTTTTTCTCTAGACTAGTACAAAAATAATTACATCTTTATTATAGATAAATATGTATTTTCTGTTTGTCTCAATTGCCTCTGGCCTTATAGCACTTGATTAATCATTGCACACTTTATTTTATTTATTAATTTTAAAGAAATTGATAAATAGAAACATTTATAATAGTTTGATCTTTATGAATTCTCTGCCTGTCAAATTTCTCTGGTGTTATGTTAATTGTTTTATTTTTTTATTCATTTATTTTGATGAAATGTTGCAAACATTCAAAATATTTTTTATTTTTTAATATACATTATTTTATTAATCTTCATGTTTAGGGGTTACAGAAAGTATAAAAAATTTTATGATTTTTTTTTTTAGATGAGGGTTGCAGAAAACAATTGTTCTTCAAAATAAATAAATACATTTATAATAAAGATTAATTTATTTTTTATTCAGATAAAGAGTGGCAGAATGTACAACAAAGTTTTTTATGATAAAGGGCTGCAGAAAATATAATAGATTTTATGAGTTACTATTTTTTATTTTTAGATGAAGGATTACAGAAAACAATTGTTCTTCAAAATAAAATACATTTATATATAAGATTTTTTTTATTTTTTTTTATTTTTATTTTTTTTAGATAAAGGGTTACAGAATGTATAAAGATTTTATGTTTATTATTTGTTTTTTTAAGATGAAGTGTTACAGAAAATCTTTCTTAAAAATTAATGAATATATTTATAGAAAATGTTTTATTTTATTTTAGATAAAGGGTTGCAGAATTGTACAATAAAGATTTTTATGATTTTTATGAATATATTTTATTAAAAAAAATTATTTTAGATAAAGGGTTGCAGAATTGTACAATAAAGATTATGATGTTTTAGATGTTTTAAATTTTTAGAAAACAATCTCTCTTTAAAATAAATAAATACATTTATAATAAAATTTATTTTTGTTTTATTTAGATGAAGGGTTGCAGATTTATAAAGATATTTTTAAGAAATATTTTTAATTCATTTTTTTATTTATTTAGATGAAGGGTTGAAGACAATATTTCTTTAAAATAAGTACATCATAAAGTTATTTTTTATGAAACGTTTTATACTTTTTATTTAAATAAAGGGTTAAATAAAGGGTTATTTTTAATTTTGTATTCATTTGGATGAAAGGTTACAGAAAACAATCTTTCATCAAAATAAAAATATTTATGTATTTTATGCATTGAACATGTCTGGTCTTACAGTGCATGATTAATCATTGCACACTTAAGAAGTCAAATCTAAATTCTTTACTTTTTTTTTTTTTTTTTTTGCATTTTGACTTTTTTTTTTTCCACTCCAGAATAATATGTCCTGATGAACTTCACAGTAAGACCAGAAACATGCATGAAGAAAAGTAATTGGGGTTGATGTTGAGTAAGAGTATGAACTCCAGGCACACCCTTTCATTCATGTGCTCTAGGTTGCTAAATGACTAAATGAATAAAGCTCAAACAGGTTCAGATGACCTACATTCAGATCGCACTCATAAATCTCATGTTTGAACTCACCACACTGTTGGCGGGCCGTTCGGCAGGAGCGCCGTTATCATAAACGATGGCGGGCTGGCACCGTCTCAGAGGAGCCGAGGGTTCACCGCACAGGACACCAGATGCTTCTCCACCTGTGATGACAAACAAACTCAGGTCATCAGATTATCAATACTTCACTTTACCAATAAACAATAGGAACAGTGGCTGTGCATCCAAACAAACTCTACAGCCCTGTCAGTTCATAACATTTCATACTACAACAATATCAGGTGCAGCGTTTCTTCACGGTCTCTATTAACCTTCCTCTAGTCCAATGAACTTCAAGGCAAATGTTCATGAATTTGATTTGAACAATTCTGGTCGGGTATTGGGTCACAGCTTGATGTTCAAAGTCAAATCTGGGTCATGAAACAAACTGTTTTTAAATAGAGTGACAATGACATGATACAATGTTTATTTCAGCAGCTCATTCAAGAAAACAAGACACACATTTGCATCTGGTTTGTTTGATGTGGGTGGAAAAAAGCCAGCTTGTGACCTGAATGAACTGCTATTAACACAGACAGCATTTATTACCAGAGATGACATCAGGGCTATTATTGTCAACTGAAACCCATTAAAAAAAAAAAAAGAAAAAAAAAGAAAAGAAAAAGAAATACTATAAACATTACCTGAAACATTAACTGCGTGAGCAGCTAGCTGAAATACAATACATTTAAGTTGAAGTATAAAACTAAAAACTGAACAACCTACATTTAAAATAAAATCCAACTACTAAATTAAGAGACGAAAACAACACATTACTAAACTTTAAAAACAAAGCAATTTTAAAGCAATTTCAAATTGACAAGCTACAGTAGTATATCAAAGATACTAAAGACAACATAACCCCCCCCAAAGGCTTTCATGAGTGTTTTGAGTGTGACGTGACCCTGAGGTCAAAGTCCTAAACACCTCACGCTTCTTATCCACTGAAATGCAAACAAAGGGCTTTTTGTTTGACTGTCTAACAAACGCAGCATCCTATTGTGTGTCAATGGAGTGATTATGAACATTAAATGAGCTCGATGTTGTAACACACACACACTTCTTCAGAGAAAGTGAACCAAACCAGCTGTGAAATAAATCACATCACACATTTTGATGAAAGTAAATAGAGAGAAGAAAAAAAAAAAAAAAAAAAAGAACCAAATGAAAACAACAATACAATATAAAACTGCTGATTTAGTTAAAAGCATAAAAATATATTTTAAATTTTGCAAAAAAAAAGTACAAAAAGACTGTGGGGAGAAGGACTTGATTAAATCATTTCACAATGTTTCATGGGAGTGTCCGGTCACTGCTGAGCCATTTTGCAGTGATTCCTGTTTCCATGGTAACAGCCATTCTGCAGGATTATGGGAAGGGAAGTTTTCAACAGGAATACCATTAACAGAGTCACTAAGGCATGCCTTCAAGGTTAGCGCAAAAAAAAAAATTAACACTGCAAGGAGACAAGAGGCCATTTTTGAATGGCTGTCAATGGAGAGTACACTGCTTTTGAGGGAAAGCAGCTTATTTTATGAATCGACAGACTATCCCCAAATCATTAAACCTGATTTGGATTGATTATTTTTAAATCAACTAAATAAATAAATATACTATATTTATAGATAAGTGTATTAATAAATAGTCTGACTCTTTTATAACAAGTCAAGATAATTTTGCAACATTTATGACAATTTGTGACAGTTCATGGTCAGTCTGTCTTTAAAGTTTTATACATTATTATTAAAAACCAACTTAATATGTATACATATTATACACTATAGGGCTAAACAACTGTTCAATTGTGAGATTTTGGTCTATTTGCTTCCATAATTACTACTTTCAGACAGAAAACATCCAGAATACACCATTTAAGCGTTTCTTTTATTGCACTTTATATATTAGCAGCTGTAGATTTCAATTACAATACATATCTTTAAAGTTTTTTTCTACACTTCAGCAGCACTTACACACACCAAACTTTACATATTTATTCATATCTATACTCTGAAGGTTTTTACTGTGGGGTTTGTTCATATTTCATTCTCTGTGATTTATAGAACATTTTATTCCTAAAAACATGGTGAAAACTTGTGTTTTTCTGGCTGTTGACAGTATATTGATTTATGGAGTGATAAAAAGAGATATCAAAAATCCCTTCTGTAAAAACATTTAACTCTAATGTGTCAACAAAATCAAACAAGAATTTTGAACCTGGCTTTATCCAGTGTTCAGATTTATCTTCTGGAAATATAGGCAAATTAGTGCATTTGATGTTTAAATTGATAATGCATCATTTGCTTATTTAAACATACCATTTCAGAAAACCTGTAATACAAATTAATTGTCTTAATATACTGTGATTAATCATCTATTATTTAAATTTTGACCCTTTTCACCTGTAGTGTCTTGCCTTAATGGACAAAAATGGAATGCAATTTTTACTTTTGGAACCGACTGTTATAATCCATTAGCTGAAAAAAACAACAACAACAAAAAAAAAAAAAACAAATAAAAAAATGAAACCCCTTACAAATCACAATGGACAATCACAACAACATCCTGTCAGGCACCTCTGGTCAACACAATGAACTTCCTGTCAGACAGGAGAGAAGCTCATTCAATCAGAGCAAGACTATATGAGAATCCACACATCCGACATGGACCACATGATACATAGCACACATAAAAATGCCAACCGTTTCCCAAAAAATAAAATCTGACCGGATACTTCACACAACTAAAATCAGTATGCAAAAGTTCACACCGGCTTACCGGAAAACAAAGTCATTTACAAGTCAAGTTCCAAGACCTTAAAGGGTTAGTTCACCCAAAAAATGAAATTTCTTTAACTTTCATGTCATGCCAAAACCTAAGCTCATTGTTCATCTTTAGAATATTTGATGAAATCCAAGGTTTTTAATCTCCCATTGAAAGCAATGAAATGACCACATTCAAGGTCTGGAAATTTAGTAAAAACAATGTTAAAAACAATGTGACTACAGTGGTTCAACCTTAATGTTATAAAGCGACAAGAATACTTTTTGTGCGCAAAAACAAAAATAACGACTTTACTAAACTCAATTTCTTCTCTACCCTGTCAGACTTTTACGGAGTTGACGCAGTTCAGCGCTTCTGTGTTTACGTCCGAACGCCAGCTCAGTAATGGCCGACGCTGCGTCAACGGCGTAGAAGACTGACAGGGTATAGAGGAAATTGTTCTATAAAGTTGTTATCTTCATTTTGTTTTCGCGCACAAAATGTATTCTCATCACTTCATAGCATTAAGGTTGAACCACTGTAGTCACGTTGACTATTTTAAGGATGTCTTTACGACTTCTCTGGACCTTGAATGTGATAATTATGTTGCTGTCTATTGGAGAAAAACCCTCTCAGATTTCATCAAAATATCTTAATTTGTGTTCTGAAGATGAACAAAGGTTTATAGGTGTGGAACGACATGAGGGTGAGTAATTAATGACAATTTTCATTTTTGGGTGAACTAACCCTTTAAGACATGAAGTTCAGATCAAATCAAATCTTTAAAAGCTAAGTGTTTTTTGGGACACTTAGATCAGCTTATAAATATCTAGTTGCTTGCTACAGAATTTTCATGGCTACGGCTGTAAAATAATCAGATGCAGCAGGATTAAACATCCCAGAAGAGAGCCAGCGAAGGCCTTTAGAGAGAATAAACAGATATAGGAACGACACCTGCCCAAGTGAAGCATTAGCGCTGAATCAAAAGCTCAGATTATCCCGATTATATCCGTATATGAGCTTGTGCAGGGCTAATCACACGACTGCCAACTGCATTCAAAACGCTACTGCATGCAAATACATGTTTCTTTTTCAGAAAATAAAGATGCTGTCAAACTCTGAACATCCAAACATTACAGAGCTGCCTCGCTGTCTACATAGGCAGCTCCCTTCTGAGGCAACTTCCTACTTAAGTGACGGATTTGGAGCAGCATGTGAAGCACATGGGGGAAACAACTCAAGTGATTTCAGTAGAGTTTGACATGTTGCTAAACTAATGACGTGCTACTTTGAGCAGAAAAACAGCACACAAAAATTGAGGAACATATTCCCATTTAAATTTTTGAATAAAATACAGGTATATTTACAGAAACACTTCTCTGTGTAAAGCAAACCGTCCTGTACGCACTAACGGACTGGATGCTTCATCATGATGTCACACCCTAACATTCTCTACATCACGAGTCACTTCCTTAATCACTGAACAGTTAGGATATTTGTCCAGGAAATGACATCGTGCCAACTGTATGCTGACACATAAAAGTGGTTGTCTGTGAAAGCAGCGAGTGGGTTAAACCTGGAAAATCTAACAAAGGCACTCTTTAATTTATGACATCTTCCTACTGAAATAATAAGCCAATAGTGAATCATTAAAGGACATTAATATTTTAATACATCAATATTTTTAATCCATTTCACTAAAATGGACTACAAAACTGTATGCATGTGATATATATATATATATATATATATATATATATATATATATATATATATTCCTGCTAAGTTATTTTGTCATTTTTCATTTCAAAACTATCATTTGAAACTGAACTGATTATATTATTCAGCAAAATTGATTATATTATATCTTAACATATATTCAAATAGAAAACAGTGATTTTAAAAATTAATATTTCACAATATTACAGTATTTTTTTGATTAAGTAAATGCAGTCTTGGACGAGAACATTTCAAAAACATTACAAAAATCTTACAGACCCCAAACTTTTAAATTAGATTTAGTTTAGACGTTCATATAGATGAGCTCAATCATACAGACAGAGTTAAAAACATAAGGGTGCCATGCTGGTTTCAAGTAATACAAGCATTAAAATCTAACCAAGTCCAGATCTGACCAGAAGCAGAATTTGAACCAGATGTATGTGTGTGTGTGGTGTGTGTGTGTGTGTGTGTGCGTGTGTTTTACCTGGCGGGTTGTTCCTCCGGTGGGCGTGAGGGTCGTCAGGTTCAGCAAAGATACTGGAGGCCATCTTGTTTTTGCGCACAGGCTTCTCATCATCTGTGCCGAAGGAAATATTAGAGGCTCCGCCAGGGGGACGCAACACCCTACGAGACATCGGTCAGAAGAATGAGGCTCAGGAACATGCAAATCAATTAATCAATGACATATTAACAAACAGCACAGTCGGCTTAATGACACAATAGTGCAGAAAAGAAACGCTATCAGAAGGGCTGGACATTATCATGTAGATACTGTGCAAATATGTCAACAGTAGAGATCTTATTAGCACGATACCAGTACAAATGGCCACTTTATGTGAGAATGATGAAGCAACATGCGAAAATTCAAAGCTGGGCGTGTCAAACTTGAAATTAAAGGATTAGTTCATTTGGGAATTAAAATTCCCTGATAATTTACTCACCCCATGTCATCCAAGATGTTCATGTCTTTTCTTTCTTCTGTTGAAAAAAGTTTAAGGTTTTTGAGAAAAACATTCCAGGATTTTTCTCCATATAGTGGACTTCACTGGGGTTCAACGGGTTGAAGGTCAAAATTGTAGTTTCAGTGCAGCTTCAAAGAGCTCTACATGATCCCAGACGAGGAATAAGGGTAAAATAAATAAAAATGTATATACTTTTTAATCACAAATGCTCGACTTGCACTTGCTCTGCGATGCGCCACGAATTACATAATCACATTGGAAAGGTCACACGTGACGTAGGCTGAAGTAAAAAAAAAAAAAACTGGGTGAAAAACTCCAACTTATTTTCTTCTCCAACTTCAAAATCCTCCAACATCGTTGTTTTACCCCTTTTTTTGTAAAGAGCATTTGACTTCGTCTTTGCACGTTCTCTTTGTAAGCACTTGCTCAGTACTTCGTCACGTGTGAGCTTTCCAACATGATTACATAATACGTGGCACATCACAGAGCAGTGCAAGATGAGCATTTGTGATTAAAAAGTATATAATTTTTTATTTTCTTTTAGAAAATGGCTGATCGTTTCTCTAGATAAGACCCTATTCCTCGTCTGGTATCATAAAGCCCTTTGAAGCTGCAGTGAAAATGTAATTTTGACCTTCAAACATTTGGAGGCCATTGAAGTCCACTATAAGGAGAAAAATCCTGGAATGTTTTCATCAAAAACCTTAATTCTTTTCGACTGAAGAAAGAAAGACATGAACATCTTGGATGACATGGGGGTGAGTAAATTATCAGGAAAATTTTATTTTGAAGAGAACTAATATTTGCAAGAAAGCAATAACTAACTAAAATCAAGTGAATTTATTTTTGGTTTGGCAAGCTAATTTACTTAAAAATAATTATTATTTGCCTACATTACAATTAACCTTCAATACAATTTAAAAAAATTTATTTTTTAAAAAAAATAACTAAAAACAAATATTACAGAGTAACATGCCAAGTTTTTTTAAATAATTCATAAAAACACAGCATTTTCTGTCATTTTTTTTCAGAAGTCAAACCTATAGGCTTTTCTTAAAAATAAAATTAATTCAGCAAGCTGTTTTGAAATTATATTATTACCGGTTTCATAAATTTAGGGTATTTTATTTGTAATATTTTTTGTCTTTAATCAACATATTTTGTTTTTTAAAATTCATGAATCTCCTTTCACATAAATGAAATTGAATTGAGAACACTGAACACATGAACAGAAGCAAGATCAATGCCAGTCTTTATAGAAGATCCAATGCTACCTTTTGTGAGCAATTCATAACACATGATGATGCAAACTGTGATACTGTGATATAAAGTGACGCATACAACACAACAAATGATTTTGGTCATACCACCCACCACTGAACACACACACACACACACACACACACTCACAGCTGACTCGTCCAGCTCATCTGCTCACACCAAGTGCAGATTCCATCGTTGGATGGTTCTCATTCAGCACATATGTTGATTCATTAAAAAGACATGAGGGCGGGTGTCAGCAAACCCCGGATGAAAAGCAGTGGACCTGTGATTGATGCGGCTGAGGGAAACCCTAATCAATGCTTCTGAAAAGCCCAGCGCTGATCTCAACAGCCCTCCCTCCACAAGACCAGCTGACACCCGGCGGCAGCTGTCAGGGTCTCGCCTCCATCCAAACGCAACTTTCTGCTCCCTTTGTCAAAAGAATCGACGGTGTGGAGATTATAAAACCAACCAGTGCCGTCTGAAACAGCTAATGCCTTAACCAGACTAAAGCTTTGGGATCAGATCAGGGGACTTTATTAGAGAGAGGAAGGCCGCGTCGCCCGAGACCCCACCCAACCGACACAGGAGACACATGGCATTAAAAATCCTTCCTCAAGCCCAAGATGCATGCTGAAAACATCACTAAATCAGACCGAGTGACCAATAAACACGCCTGCTCGGCTTGACCTACATTTCTGGCCGTCCTACTGAGGGGAACCCCAGACACACAGGATTTAAAAGAGAAAAACTGGGTGAATTTACTTGGATTTAACAGGAAAATGAGCTTTGAAGGTGTCAGGGTGGCAACATGTTGCACCAAGGATGCCTTAATATTCAGGTTAAACCGACTAGACAATGCCCGAACCCTCATTTTAAACCTCGTTTCTGTGCAACAAAAGCCACTGCAACATTTTTGACATGCAAATGCCAGAATGCATCTCCATCCCTCCCTCATTCGCTGACTGAAAGTTACAGATGATATCATTTCTGGACACACAAACACACCTAAAAAAAAATAAAAAGAGTTAGTTTGGATCACAAAGTCCTTTGGCCAGACGTGCAAACCTTCCACTGGTTGGTTGGAAGAAATTCAATGCATCTGTTCCAAGCCTAGTATCAGAAACCTTTTAAGGACAATGGAGCGTGTATTTTTGGGCCAGAGCTTGAGGGTTACACTGAATAGTCAGATGACTTGGATTAAACTGATAGAAAAAAAAAAAAGAAATATAAGCAGCAGAGAAAGCATCCATTCATTAAAACCAATGCAATGCACAATGCAAACTAAACTTTAAAGCAAATCTCCCAGTTTGAGATGTACAGTGGCAGCCTGCCAGCTCCATTCCTTTATAATGGCTGAAGTTTGAGCTCCATCCACATCAAAACATCAGATCAAATACACGTCAAACCTGGGTATAATGTGCCTGGACTGGATCTCAGAGCAGAATAAGGGTGGATGGGTGTTCATTGCTAGGAGGAAGAGGATGATGATGGTGGTGGCAGACAGTCTGGGTGAATTCAGATGAAATGAAAGTGTTAGACTAATCCAAATCCATTAAGTCCTCATATTTAGGCTGATTAGCTTCATTTGCATTCGTGTATTGGAGGAGGAATCCATCCATCAGGCCACCACCCATCATCATCATCATCATCATCACCTCCAGCTCTGAGCTCCGCTCTTCTTTTGTCTGCCTGGCGAACGCAACAAACCCGTTTAAATTCATTTACCTGGAACTGTTTTTGGCACCAGGCTCCATGCCTTGGAAAGTGGTCGTCGTAGTCATGTTGAGCGGGTAATGTGCTCGCTAAAACGCGTTAGAAACCCTTCAGCTTGACTGAATTCGTCTAAGTCCTTTATCCCGCATGGACTCCGCCCGGACCAGCTGAAATCCGAGTGCAGCGGAGCGGCCCTTTAGACCAGCCCACGAAACCCCGCCCTCCGGAGAGACGCGCGATGTGATTGGATAGAGCAGAGCGGTCCCTGGAGTTTGATTGGAGGATCGACCGTCGATCAGGCAATAGCCTTCCTGGGTTTATGTGATGTGGTTTACTGCATAATCATCCATAGGCTATTTACTAAAACGTGTTATGCGAATATTTACATTATAAATGTATAAATGACATTAGAACGAACTGAAACACCTACATTACGCCATTTTATAATTATAAGAAATAATTTGAAACTTTGAATCATATCTTAAATTCTTCAACCTACAATGAATTCTTCTAACTATGTAAAATTATATCTAATTACTTTAATGATTATTATAATTCATTTAAATGTAATTTTGAATAATTGCTAAAATGATGTCAATCACTGATTCTTGAGATAAGGGACAAAACATGTCCTACACACTAAAGCCCTGTTTATGTTAAAAAATAAATAAATTAATCAAAATAAAAAAATACTTAAAAAGTTACATCTTATAAAGGAAATCTGGATACTCAGGACATTCATTGATTTTATTTTTAAATAATTTTCTTATTATTATTTAAATACATGCTCTATACTTGGAAAATACATGTAATTTAACCTGTCATCATGATGAGGTCACAATGTAAATTTGCCAAACAAAGTGTTTAAAAATGCAACAAATTCAAAAATATACATTTAAATTGAAAGACAGAGATTTGTAATATATCAAACAATACAAAAAGTAAGTCTTGAATTATTTTTTCCACAAAAAATGGTCAGGTTTTATGTCTGATGGTTGACAAGTGCTCTCAAAAAGTCTATATAATGTGATTTAATGTTTTTTTTTTTTTTTTTTTTTTTGCATATGGGGAATTCTTCTAATGTTGTTTCATGATTCTATTTACATATACTGTAAATTTGGCCCCAGCTGGACCTTTGTCAACATGTCAGTTTTTGTCAACTCCGCCTGAATTTGTCAACTCCATCACTATTTGTCAACTCCATCACTATTTGTCAACTCTCAGTATTTTTCAACTCCATCAGTATTTGTCAACACCGTCAGTTTTTGTCAACACTGTCAGTATTTGTCAACTCCGTCAGTATTTGTCAACTCCGTCAGTTTGTTGTCAGTTTTGTCAACTCCTCAGTTTTGTCCATCAATTTGTTTTGTCAATTGTGTAGTTTGTCAACTCCGTCAGTATTTGTCAACTCCGCCGGTTTTTGTCAACACTGTCAGTATTTGTCAACTCCTTCAGTTTTTGTCAACTCCATCAGTATTTATCAACTCCATTAGTAGTTTTCAACTCCATCAGTATTTGTCAACTCCATCAGTAGTTTTCAACTCTGTCAGTATTTATCAACTCTGCCAGTTTTTGTCAACACTGTCAGTATTTGTCAACTCCGTCAGTTTTTGTCAACTCCGTCAGTATTTGTCAACTCCATCAGTTTGTCAACTCTGTCAGTATTTGTCAACACCGTCAGTATTTGTCAACTCTGTCAGTTTTTGTCAACTCCATCAAGTTTTTGTTAACTCCATGAAGTTTTTGTCAACTCCGTCTGTTTTGTCAACACCGTCAGTATTGGTCAACTCCGTCAGTTTTGTCAGTCAGTTTGTCAACTCGTCAGTAGTTTTCAACTCTGTCAGTATTTGTCAACTCCGCCAGTTTTTGTCAACACTGTCAGTATTTGTCAACTCCTTCAGTTTTTGTCAACTCCATCAGTATTTATCAACTCCATTAGTAGTTTTCAACTCCATCGTATTTGTCAACTCCATCAGTAGTTTTCAACTCTGTCAGTATTTATCAACTCCGCCAGTTTTGTCAACTGTCAGTATTTGTCAACTCCGTCAGTTTTTGTCAACTCTCATCAGTTTGTCAACTCTGTCAGTATTGTCAACTCGTCAGTTTGTCAACTCCGTCAGTTTGTCAACTCCGTCAGTATTTGTCAACACCGTCAGTATTTGTCAACTCCGTCAGTTTGTCAACTCCGTCAGTATTTGTCAACACCGTCAGTATTTGTCAACTCTGTCAGTTTTGTCAACTCTGTCAGTATTTGTCAACTCCGTCATTGTCAACGTCAGTAGTTTTCAACTCTGTCAGTATTTGTCAACTCCGCCAGTTTTTGTCAACACTGTCAGTATTTGTCATCTCCTTCAGTTTTTGTCAACTCCATCAGTATTATCAAACCCATCAGTATTTGTCAATTCCATCAGTAGTTTTCAACTCTGTCAGTATTTATCAACTCCGCCAGTTTTTGTCAACACTGTCAGTATTTGTCAGCTCCGTCAGTATTTGTCAACACCGTCAGTATTGTCAACTCGTCAGTTTGTCAACTCCGTCAGTTGTCAACACCGTCAGTATTGGTCAACTCCGTCAGTTTTTGTCAAAACCGTCAGTATTTGTCAACTCCGTCAGTTTTTCAACTCTGTCAGTATTTGTCAACTCCGCCAGTTTTTGTCAACACTGTCAGTATTTGTATCCTTCAGTTTTGTCAAATCCATTATTATCTCCATTAGTAGTTTTCAACTCCATCAGTATTTGTCAACTCCATCAGTAGTTTTCAACTCTGTCAGTATTTATCAACTCCGCCAGTTTTTGTCAACACTGTCAGTATTTGTCAACTCCGTCAGTTTTGTCAACTCTGTCAGTATTTGTCAACTCCATCATTTGTCAAACTCTGTCAGTATTGTCAACTCCGTCAGTTTGTCAAACTCGTCAGTTTGTCAACTCGTCATATTGTCAACACCGTCAGTATTGTCAACTCCGTCAGTTGTCAACTCCGTCAGTATTTGTCAACACCGTCAGTATTTGTCAACTTTGTCAACTCTGTCAGTATTTGTCAACTCCGCAGTTTGTCAACTCGTCAGTATTTGTCAATGTCAGTATTTGTCATCTCCTTCAGTTTTTGTCAACTCCATCAGTATTATCAACTCCTCAGTATTGTCAATTCCATCAGTATTTTCAATCTGTCAGTATTTATCAACTCGCCAGTTTTGTCAAACACGTCATTTGTCACTCCGTTTGTCAACACCGTCAGTATTTGTAAACTCCGTCAGTTGTCAACTCCGTTTTGTCAACTCCGTCAGTTTGTCAACTCCGTCAGTATTTGTCAACTCGTCTCAACACCGTCAGTATTTGTCAAGTATTTGTCAACTCCGCCGGTTTTGTCAACACTGTCAGTATTTGTCAACTCCTTCAGTTTTGTCAACTCCATCAGTATTTATCAACTCATTAGTAGTTTTCAACTCCATCAGTATTTGTCAACTCCATCAGTAGTTTTCAACTCTGTCAGTATTTATCAACTCTGCCAGTTTTGTCAACACTGTCAGTATTTGTCAACTCCGTCAGTATTTGTCAACACCGTCAGTATTTGTCAACTCCTCAGTTTGTCAACTCTGTCAGTTTGTCAACTCGTCTGTCAAGTCAGTATTGTCAACACGTCAGTATTGTCAAAGTTTTGTCAACTCCATCAGTTTTTGTCAACTCCATCAAGTTTTGTCAACTCCGTCTGTTTTGTCAACACCGTCAGTATTGGTCAACTCCGTCAGTTTTTGTCAACTCCGTCAGTATTTGTCAACTCCGTCAGTAGTTTTCAACTCTGTCAGTATTTGTCAACTCCGCCAGTTTTTGTCAACTGTCAGTATTTGTCAACTCCTTCAGTTTTTGTCAACTCCATCAGTATTTATCAACTCCATAGTAGTTTTCAACTCAGTATTTGTCAGTAGTTTTCAACTCTGTCGTATTTATCAACTCCGCCAGTTTGTCAACACTGTCAGTATTTCACTCCGTCATGTCAACTCGTCAGTATTTGTCAACTCCGTCAGTTTGTCAACTCCGTCAGTATTTGTCAACTAGTCAGTTGTCAACTCCGTCAGTTTGTCAACTCGTCAGTATTTGTCAACACCGTCAGTATTTGTCAACTCCGTCAGTTTGTCAACTCCGTCAGTATTTGTCAACACCGTCAGTATTTGTCAACTCTGTCAGTTTTTGTCAACTCTGTCAGTATTTGTCAACACCGTCAGTATTTGTCAACTCTGTCAGTAGTTTTCAACTCTGTCAGTATTTGTCAACTCCGCCAGTTTTTGTCAACACTGTCAGTATTGTCAATCCTTCAGTTTTGTCAAACTCCATCTCATCAGTATTTGTCAATTCCATCAGTAGTTTTCAACTCTGTCAGTATTATCAACTGTTTTGTGTCAGTATTTGTCACTCCGTCGTCAACAGTCAGTATTTGTCAACTCCGTCAGTATTTGTTTTGTCAACTCCGTCAACAATTGTCTCCGTCAGTATTTGTCAACACCGTCAGTATTTGTCAACTCCGTCAGTTTGTCAACTCCGTCAGTATTGTCAATTCCGTCGGTTTTTGTCAACAGTGTCAGTATTTGTCAACTCCGTCAGTTTTTGTCAACTCCGTCAGTATTTATCAACTCCATTAGTAGTTTTCAACTCCATCAGTAGTTTTCAACTCCATCAGTAGTTTTCAACTCTGTCAGTATTTGTCAACTCCGTCAGTTTGTCAACTCTGTCAGTATTTGTCAACAGTATTGTCAACATGTCAGTATTTGTCTCTATCAGTCAGTTTTGTCAGTATTTGTCAACTCCGTCAGTATTTGTCAGTATTTGTCAACCGTCAGTTTGTCAACTCCGTCAGTATTGTAATTCCGTCAGTTTTTGTCAACTCGTCGTATTTGTCAAACTCAGTCAGTTTTTGTCAACTCCATCAGTAGTATTTCAAATCAGTAGTTTTCAACTCGTCAGTATTTGTCAACTCCGTCAGTTTGTCAACTCTGTCTGTCAACATCAGTATTTGTAAACCTGTCAGTTTGTCAACTCTGTCAGTATTTGTCAACACCGTCAGTATTTGTCAACTCCGTCAGTTTGTCAAACAGTATTTCACAACTCCGTCAGTATTTGTCAACTCCGTCAGTATTTATCAACTCCATTAGTAGTTTTGTCGTCAGTATTTGTCAACTCCGTCAGTTTGTCAACTCCACCAGTTTTTGTCAACACTCTTCAGTATTTGTCAACTCCGTCAGTATTTGTCAACTCCGTCAGTTTGTCAACTCCATCAGTTTTTGTCAACACTGTATTTGTCAACACCGTCAGTTTGTCAACTCCGTCAGTTTTGTCAACAGTGTCAGTATTGTCAACTCCGTCAGTTTTGTCAACTCCATCAGTAGTTTTCAACTCTGTCAGTATTTGTCAACTCCGTCAGTTTGTCAACACCGTCAGTTTTTGTCAACACTGTCAGTATTTGTCAACTCCATCAGTAGTTTTCAACTCCGTCAGTTTGTCAACTCCATCAGTTTTTGTCAACTCCATCAAGTTTTTGTCAACACCGTCAGGTTTTTGTCAACTCCGTCAGTATTTGTTGTCAGGTGGAGGTTTTTGTTCATTTTTAAAGAAATGTCGTATTCCTTTTTCAATTCATTGTGTTAAATTAAATCATCAACTGAACTACATGATATCATGTCTGATTTATCTAAGAACATTGATTATCTATGTTTAATATTAAAAAGAAGGGTGAAGAATTGAGGAATTTAGGAACTGGATTGTTCATAATGACCCTAACCCAAGAAATAAAAACTTCTAAAACATGTTTTGTCCCTTATCTCAAGAATCAGTGCAATATTATTTGGAACGCAAAACAATTTAAAGATGCAAGTCATTCTGTATTGAGTCAATGACTAAAACACATTGGCAGTTTGATAAAAAGAGAATATTTTATTTTAACAAGAGATTAGACAATACAGACAGATGCTTGACTTGTCCGAAACATGAATTCCCTCGTACGAGTCAAAACATGTTTAACACAAGTTTTGCACTATACATGATCACTACAATAAAAAAAAAAAAAGAAGTTTTAAAACCAAATTGTCTGAATGGAAAACAGAAAATCAACTTGAATCTGCTTAAAGTACAACAGAGCTGAACATTTCTTGAAACACAGTCATAACTGCGAAAAAGCCTGTGCGCTCATATCTGAACCTGAGCGAATCCACACGGCTCGTATCCTCAGGTCAATGACTCTTAAGGAAAAACATGTATTAGTTGGTCTATACACCGATGACCGTCTCCATGATAGTTTAGCGATCACTCGTTCAAGAACTTGGGCTTAACACGTCAGATTTTACGGCAATTAACAAACCCAATGCAATAATTACTGTAGCAGGAACCCTTTATGTACAAAACCAAAAAAGAAAACATGATGAACTGAAAACACTATACAACAGCAGTTACAGAAAACCATGAGGAGAGAGGTCTGGGAGAACCAGGAACAGAGAGAGAGAGAGAGATGGGTTGGGCTTGATAGAGTCGTCCGATTCAGATGTGTCCTCCTGTCTGTTGCTGGAAAACGTCAATTGTGTCTTCATCCTCCATTTCCAACTGCGGAAGAAAAACATGAGGTAATGTCTTTTATTATTCATTCATTATTAATACACACAGGCGGTGTGAGGTCAGGAGAGAGTCACATAAGGACACTTCATTCAGATTTCACAAGACTTCCTGTTGACTGTGAAATCGACACCTATCCACTCTAATTACAGTTTACTCTTATCCCATGATGCAAATGTACAATGATGCTGTCAACTCAGATTTATTCAGTGGGTGAGATGAGCTCTATAATATTTCTGACAAAATCTTGTTTTATTGCCTGAATCTTCATCTAAGAGCACGTATGACGCCTGCTCTGTCTAAAACAAACCGCCTGAGTTTTACAGTCAACATGAGATGCATTAAACTTCTAATTGAAATGGAATATTTGGTGGAAAAATAAGGGCAGGACATTTTCTATCAGAATTTAATTGGATAATAAAAAGTGGTGTATGATTGCATAAGGTTTATCAATAATAATACCCACTAAATTAAACTACTGTATTTGAATTCTGTACTGTAATAAACTGTAATTCAATGATTTTAAAAATTAAATATTAGTACAA
Source organism: Culter alburnus (assembly GCA_028476615.1). Classification (NCBI taxonomy): domain Eukaryota; kingdom Metazoa; phylum Chordata; class Actinopteri; order Cypriniformes; family Xenocyprididae; genus Culter; species Culter alburnus. Next base: position 221,110 of record JAOTNS010000084.1, on the reverse strand, counting down.
ACACTAACAATATGTACTAATACTCTCTCTCTCTAAATATTATATATATGTATAATATAATATAAAATATTTGCCTATTATATATCTCAAACTAAAAATAGTATAAAACTATTTTATATTATATATAATGTATTACAAAAATTAATATATATGTAGGGCCCTATGATTTCCGTGATGTAGAAAACACGGACAGAATCGCGGAATTTAGTCATAAAAATGGAATTTACTGTATAACGCAGAATATCACGAAATTTGTCTTTTTCTTTTTTTTGGGTGAATAAATAAATAAGTAGGTCAGTACACTTAAATCGCGATATAGACTAGTGTCTGTGAATATTAAACCACAAAAAGAATATTTAATGCTTCATGAGCATTTTACAGTTTTATTTGGGAAAAAATATTGTCATATCATAAACACACAAAAACTCAAAGGTCTTCACGGCAACCATTCAAAATAAAAGTTTGGTTTAACTTGAAGAAATTTTGACAGAAATATATTACTGTTGTACAGTAGAATTTACCTATGTCTCAATGTAATAATAATACTAACATTAATAACAATAATGAATTATTATTAAAACTTTATTTTTTAAAGAAATAATATATATATATAATATTATTTATATAATATAATATTTTTTCTTCCATGTTTTATTTTTAACAGTAAATTTGTTGTGTTTGACAAAAAGTTTAATTTCATATGATTAAGATAAATTAAATTAATGTTTTTTGCCTTCATTTGATTGCCAGAAAAATTAAAAAACACAACAGAGTAAGAATTTCAGAAAAAAAAAAACATTTCAAATGAATTTTAAATTTTAATTAATTAAAATTAATTTTAAAATAATAATAAATTTTGTTGTTTTTATGAATTCAATTAATCAGACATGATTTGATGATTAAAATTTAATTAAACCATTAAAATGGAATTAAGACAACTAAAAACAGAAAACACAGAATTAGGTAAAAATAAAACAGAATTTAAGAAAATAAATTTCATAAGGCCCTTAAAATGTATTTTGTTAAACTTAAAAAAAAATGTTATTTCATAATTTCAATTAATTAGACATGCTTTTGATTACTAAAATTTAATGTAACCATTAAAATGGAAGCCAAAAAAACAGAATTTGAAAAAAATATATATAAAAAAATACAAAATAAAAGGGAATTTGGGAAAAAAATAAAATGGAATTCATAGGGCCCTATATATGTATAATCATAAACACACACACACACACAAAATATATATATATATATTATATATATATATATATATATATATATGGAAAAGCGCTATACAAATAACGAATTGAATATAAAATAAATATTTGAATTTAAAAAATTATAAAAATGTTTTATCATTACAGTAATTGATGTTACAGAGTTGGAAAGAAATCTACTTAATTATCATGAAAATAATGTTACGGTGTAATTAGGTTTCATTTTCTTAATATATTTAACAATGCAATTAGGCTTTGTTTTTTAAGTATCTTTAGAATATGACCTGGACATTCAGGCTTTATGAGACTCACGTTTTACTAAATAGGGTAAACTTAATTTTGATTCTATGTGATCTTAAACACCTGTGCACGTGTACACACACACACACACACACACACACACACACACGGGGGCATTATGGCATTCCATAGGCATAATGGTTTTATACTGAGCTAATGACATAGTCTGTCCTCTAATCCTAACCATCACAGAAATCTTTCTGCATTTTTACACTTTCAAAAAAACATTTAGTATGATTTATAAGCCGTTTTCCTCATGGGAACAATGTCCTCTCAAGGTCAAAAATGACTGGTATTGCTATCCTTGAAGGGACATTTGTTCCCTGTAACACACACAAACCTGTCCAGTGTTGTTACTTCAGAATCAAAAGTGTAGTAAGAATGACAGTGAGCACGGTGATGTCATACCTGTGCGGGCGTGTCTGTTTCATTGATAGGCTGTCCATCAAACCGGAATCGAATCTGCCTCATTGTCAGTCCCTGCAAAAACAAATGAGCACATCAGTCCAGTGTTTCTCACACCACCATTCACCACAATGAAAATGACTTCGTAGCTTCATTTTACATAACATTTTTTGTATTTTCATTTTTATTAGTTTTTGTATATTTTAAATATTACTATTTAGGTTTGATTTATTTTTACTTCAGTTTCAGTTTAGTTTTTATTTATTTTATTACTAGTTAATTTTACTTGAACTCAAAGAAAATTTGAAATTCTACATTGAAAAATAATTGAAATAAGTTATTTTTTTCATCTAATATGTATATTTTATTTTTAATTTATTGCAATGTCATTTCAATTAACAAAAACGTTTTAATAGTGTTAGTGACTGCTGAAAACTGATTAAATCCTGAATGAATAACTAATGCTCTTTTTAATGAACCAGTTGAATCGAGTTGAATCCTGCATCTTTTTAAACCTCCCAGCACAAAAAGGGAAGTAAACATCTCAGATAAAGATCAGCTGAAACCTCACGCCTTCATATTTGTTTTCTGACGGGCAGCGCTGTTGACAGGGAGTTCCTCAGGGCAGGGTCGCTTCCTTCCCCGTGCGCCAGTGAACGCTGTCCTACTTCTGCCGGCAAAACTTACAGAGCCACAATGAGATTAAACCCTCCGCCTCTGCCAGGAAAACATGTTACTGACCTAAAGATCACGAGGAGCATCTTAACCTCGTGTGTTTACAGCATTAATAAAGCTTTGCTTGTGTGTGTGTGTACAGGAGGCCATGGAAATGAAGATGCCAGTCTGGTACTGTACGCATGCTTATATCTGGAGCCGAACCGTGCAGAAATACTGATCATGTTGTGTCTGTCTTTGTCATACGTGAACATTAGAGTGATTGTTCTTTCTATAACCCTCTCTGACATGGACTAAACCTTCGACCGGACGCGCAGGACCATTAACCGGACATGAGGGAGTGATAAAGCCAGCAGGCGGTAAGGCTGTTGAGGAAATTATTGATCAGGCTGAAGAGCTTTAGTGCAGATGGCTGTAACCATCTTGCGGACTGAGCGCTACTGTAAGCCATCAGACTCATATGAATGTGTCCCGCTTCAATCCACTATCAATGTCTCAATATTTTTGTTATAATGACAGACAGGTGGAATAAACCAGGCTCAGATTTGTTTGAACAATGCTCTGGAATATTATCTGTCAAATATTAGTCATCCTGATTCTTGCCATTTGTAAAAAAGTAAATAAACACACAAATGTTTAGTTTACAACTGCATCTGTTTTTGAATAAATGATCTCATATATCAAAGCTTTTTATCATAGTGTACTCTCATTAAAAAAGAACATTATTAACTGTTTATGTATATAATTTCAACCAGTTTCAATAAGGAAAGGAGACAAAGGAACGTAGGACAAAAAAAATGCTAAGATTATGCTTAAAATATAAAATGCATGCCTAAAAAAACCTTTATTACCTCAATTATGTATCCTAGGTGACATTTCATTATTGAGCATATCCTTGAAATTTGTTGTCCTGCTGTTTTATGAGACTGAAAATAGCTATTTTTTATTATTCAAAATTGGACATTTAAAAATGCAATCATGAAAAATTCAGGTCTGAGGTGCAATAACATCAGAGTGCAACAGACGGCTCCGGTAGTAAAAACTCCATTCATTTACTCCATAGGGAAATTGATTTTTAACGATAACTTATAAATCTTTAAACTCAGTGATAACTTATAAATCTTTAAACTCAGTGCTACTGTGAGCTACAAGGTTGACAATCCATTGTATTTGCTTCTGCTGAAGCTGGCAGCCCACATTATTTCAACTTATTTACAAAATAATCATGTTTAACAGCGGAATTCCAGGTGAAAAACTACATTACCCATGATGCTGTACAAAATTCCACCAATCAGAGAGTCAAAACAAGCAAAACACACCAAAATAGCTCTTTATCTCCACCCACTCCCATGAAGCACAGCGAATGATGTAATCAAGTCGATCTCCCTACACTCAAAATACTGAAATATTTAAATATATCCATATTTTGCAATAATCTTAAAAAAAAAAGTTTTTATGTTTAATTAACATTTTCAAATTAGGTTTTATTTCACACTTCAATTTAATTAGATTATGCTGTTTGCAATGCTTCATGGGGTTGTAGTCCTTTCCCTCATAAAAACCGTTAAAAGCACAATATGTAAGATTTTTAGATTAAAATATCCAAGAACCACTAGAACAGTGTTATATATTTTGTTGAATTGTGTACTTACATTATCCCAAATGTTTCTAAGAATGTTTAAATCCAGAGAAATAAGCAATTTTAACCGGGACACGGAGCATGTCCGTGCGTCGCCTATCACTGACATCATATCCGCGTACCCTCAATTTCCGTTTTTATTTTGTAGAAAGCATGGAAACACTGAAGATGCTTTAATATATTATAGGCCTATGTTTTATTTGACAGGGGAACTGTTTGGATACATTTATCAACAGAAAAGCATAGCTCAACATGTTATTGTTATCTCGTTTTCTTGATTTCTTTGATTGTACCATGTTTTACCATGACCAATATCGATCTAGCTTACTGCAGTGTGCATTAAGTGTCTCATAGTAGCCACTGAGTGAACGCACAGAGTAACTTCATACAAAGACTATAGAATAACACAAGATGCATCACTCGTATTGTTTTGAATGGGAGAAAGTGCAACACGCAATATGGCGGAATAAGTCCCGCCTTCTAAATAAGAGCCAATCGCCGATTGGTAAAGTAATCGCATCACTGCAGCGGCCGTTAGAAGCTCCGGTTCCTATAGAAAACAGTCAGACGCGCACCTCCGAAATGAGACACGAGAGACGTGCATTTAGGACTGCGCATGTGCATTAGCTTGAACTAGCCTAAAAAATACTGTTTTTTGTCATTATTCGAGAGTTTAGAAACAAAATTTATGAGACAGTTGTTGTCAGATTTCATTGGTGATTACAAATATGAAATTTAATCGGAAGCTTGGCGAACAGTTTTGGAGAATTTGATGTTTCCCCATTCAAAGAAATAGGAGCTGCACTTGGATGCCCGAGAGGTGTTTCAAAGATGGCCGCTGAGTGAATAAGACATTAAAGGGACTTTGCTTTATAACATCATATTCAACACACAAACGTATCTAACATGATAAACAGCGCTGCTTTACCCCACATACACTTGACCGGAAGAAATGGAAGCGGTGACTGCTGCATAATAAAAGGTCCGCTGCTCTCGAGGCGTGTGTTGCACTCGTCTATCATTAGCAATCACTCCAGCGGTCTCGTTCCACTCCAATGGCACTCAACCCTGCTCTGCTTCATACTACAGTAACATTAATAATCGCATCCATGAACATGATTTCTGACCAAGTCCTGTCCCGATTCTAATCCACCGGACATCTCCCATGATTCCGCGCTCAATCTCGGCATCAAGCTACGCCTTTGTTTTGAATACGTGACCTCAAGCGGCGAAAAATTACATATTGTGCCTTTAAGTACAGTCTTGTACCTTTTTCAAGTACTTTTTTGCTTCAAATCAAAGTTTTTAGTGTTGGTGATTCACCTCATAGCTGCTTGACTTGGTTCATGGCTTAAAACGCTTAAAACGATTTGGCTTGTTATTAATCTGAATTTTACACTGTCAATTAGAGTAAAATTAGTGGCTTATTGCTTTCTCTTTTGTATATTTTATACACAAACATGTTTATTAAATAATAAATGCAGTTTAATTAGAAAAAAAAAAGGTTTCTGCTCAGAATTAACCAAAATGAACAAAGCTTAATTTGTATTATTGTTCTTGTGTTGACAAACAAGGCAAATTCTTCTGTATTTCCTCAGTATAACAATGACGGGCATGTGTAAACCTCTTCTATATTTTGGACACAAACTCTTATATGTGCAGCGAGGACTTCAAAATGCTGTCGGAACGGTAAAGTTGTCGATCCTCGTAGCTGACAAGAACTCACGAGGAGAGTGTGTGACTGTGACTTTATTTCACGTGTGTGTGTGTGGCGTGATGATCTCACCTGTCTCTCACAGTAGGCCTTCATAAGCTTGCTGAGGGGTGTGTGTCTCTTGATTTTAAACTGGACCACTGACCCGTCCTGTCCTGCCACCTTCAGATTGATGTGGTCGTTGTTCTCTGTCTTTACACCCTCCTGAGAAAACAAAAGCACACATGTACAATTGACCCTTCGCAAAGACCCCCCCCCCCCCCCTTAGTTACTGTTGCTTTGTCCGGCAAGCCATGGCGCCGTCACGCCACACAGAGTGAAAAATACATCATGAAGCAAAGAGGATACTGACAACACGTCGACAGACAAGACAGAGCAGGTTACTTATGATATTAAACAAAGTCCCAGCTTTCAAACTGTGTAGTTTTTTTAAGAAATTCAAACAATAAAACGTTTTGTGGCTCTTTAATGTGACGTGAAAGATTGCTGTAGTGCCTCAGTTCAAGCGGCTCGTGAATCGATCATCTCTTCCTACTAGTTCATTTATAGCATCAAATAAACATGAATGAACATCAGAAGGAATGTTGTTTCAAACGCAGAAAGACGTCAATACACACCATTTTTTCAAGTTTAAGTCCACCGAGGTTAATCCTCTAACTCCTGAGTGCTTTGTCGGACAAAATGGTGGATTCGGCGTTATGACTGGTTAGATCACCTGTCAATCAAACTCCCGGTGAAGTGTCAATTATGAGATTTTACATCACTCTTCCTGGCATGTTTTATGTTGTGCATCTCATTTATAATTATTCAATGTACTTTTTTTTTTTAATAATATATAGGACATATTGGTCAACCATTACACAATATATACAGAAAACGTCTATTAGTATAAAGGAAACTGTTTGTATTTTGATGATTAAAATAGAATGAATGTGAGTTCAAGTTGTCTTTAATCACATGACAATAACGTGGAAAGGGGCAGTAAGTATAGAAACTAGTTTTATCCTTTATTTGATTTGGTTTGATAAACTAAAAGGAATATGTGATAAATCTAGCTCAGTGTGTCTCTTCACACTAATTTCATATCTTTTACATTTGGGAATGAATTGCAGTAATATTCAGACATGTTTGTGTCTCTTTTCACACTAATTTCACATATTTTACATTTGGAAATGAATTGCAGTAATATTCAGACATCTTTGTGGTATGTGTGGCTTTATTATCAGTGTTGTGCTGCTTCACGTGATGGATGCTCACATTTGAATCACAACATCAGCTCAAACCGACAGAAAACTACTTTCCATCAGGTCCCAGTCAGCAACCACTCCGCGATCACATGTAACGCGTAAATATGATCAATATATGTATGATAATCGATTACTTCTCCTTGTTATTTTTATTTGAATGCGTCTGTGTGTGTCGCGCGCGGTGTGAGCTCGCCACGCGCGTTCACACGTCTTCTTCCGGTGTTTCTGAGGCGGCAGTTACAGGATTTATCCACTACGCGCGATATTTCACATTAAATATCAAACCATCTGCGTCCTTCCGTGTTTTCACAACCCCTCACACGACTTAAACTGTAACTAATAATAAATTATCTCTTCATTTTTAAACGCCACTCACCTTGGGTTTCTCGTCGGCCATGGTTATTGTATTTGCGCTTCTCTACGCCGCCACACAAAGACTCCGCGGGGACGCGCACGTCCGCGCCCCCGATTAAAAACAGGCCCGGCGTGCGCGGTCACGAGCGGCGCGTCCATTCGCCGCGCTCTGTCGCGATTGGCCAGAGCAGGTCACAGGCGTCGTATGATGCGCAACGGTGATGTCATGCGCGAGACCAGGGAGCCGGGGAAACATGCACGCGCATTCGTGCACAACGTCTTATCTTGAAAAAATGTTGGACCAAATATGATTTAAACGACACGAAACGATGATTATTTTATAGTAAATACAATACATAATCATATTCATGACAGGGAATCCATAAGAATTGTGTACAATGAGTGTTGTGTGGATTCTGAGGGAATAATGATCCACTGCTCCTCATTCTGGAGTGGGAAGAGACGCCATTTTGTTCTTTATGTAATTCACAGATCGAGCTGAATGTTCCTCAGCCATTATTATAAAAACGACTGAGGGAAAAGAGCTACATACAACAAATAAGTGAAATAATTTCACTACATCCTGAAAAAAACATCTTATGATCATTTTATACCATTGAAATGACAGTATAATGAATTATTAGTTATTTATTAAATTCAAAAACGACTGTGAGGGAAAGAGCTACATACACAATAAGTGAAATAATCACACTATTCTGAATAAAACATCTTATGATCATTTTACCATTGAAATAATACAATTATAGCCAAAACGACTGTGAGGGAAAAGAGTGAAATATTTACACTACATTCTGATAAATGATCATTTTATACCAATGACAGTATGAATTATTACCATTATTAATTAATAATTCAAAAACACTGAGGGAAAAGAGCTACAATACAAATAGTGAATAATTTACACTACTACATCCGAATAAAATCTTATGATCATTTTATACCATTGAACGACAGTATAATGAATTTATTAGCCATTTATTAATAATTCACCACTGTGAGGGAAAGAGCAACAATACAACATAATGAAATATTTACACTACTCCTTAAAACATCTTATATCTTTTACCATTAACACATATAATCAATTTATTAGCCATTATTTATTAAATTCAAACCCAACTGGAGGGAAAAGAGCAACAATACAACAATAGTGAAATAATTACATACATCCGAATAACATCTTATGATCCTTTTATTCTGATAATGAATTTATTAGCCTTATTTATTAATTCGCTTGTCAATACAACATAAGTGAAATAATTTACACTACATTCTGAATAAAACATCTTATGATCTTTTATACCTTGAAATGACAGTATAATGAATTTATTACCTATTTATTATAATTCAAAACGACTGTGAGGGAAAAGACAATACAATAAATAAGAATAATTTATACATCTGATAAACATCTTATGATCATTTTATACCTTGAAATGACAGTATAATCAATTTATTACCATAAACTATATATTTTTTTGTTTCAAAGAAACATTACAATGTTTAAATACCCTGATAGCACACGTACATCTTGGAGACGTCTATATGATGTGTGTTTATGTCTGGAACATGTATTTTTTAGAGTGTTTGCTCATCTACAATACGTCTATAAGACGTTTCCTGTCAGATGTCAAATAGACGTTTAGAAGATGTCTTTCAGATGTTTATTTAGAATATTGTAAAACTGACATCTTAAAGATGTCTATCAGATGTTTGTAAACAGCAGATGCTTTCCAGATGAAGTGATCTTTAACAGACATCTTGCAGACGTACGTGTGCTATCTGGGACAGTCAGTTCAAGCTTTAATGATTGAAAAAAAATCACAGCACAGCCCTTAAAAGTCAAAGTCAAAGTCTGCTTTATTGTCAATTCTGCCACATATACAGTACATACATACAGAGAATTGAAATTGTGTAACTCTCAGACCTCTGGTGCATACAGTTAACACTAAACACTAATCACTAATAGTAGACATACAAATACAGTTAAATAGTTTAAATATATGTAAAAAAAAAAAAAAAAAAAAAAAAAAAAAGTACACATAGACATTTGAAAAGAAATAAAGTGCAGATATATATTGTGTAGTGCAATAAAATTTAAAAGTAAAAGTTATAAAATAAAAGTTATATAAGTTAGAATACTTTATAATAACTAATTAAAACATGGACTTTTTTGCATTATATAATTCTATCAGATATAGTAAATGTTTAATTCAAATAGCTACTACTGTAATACGTCTACGGACCACCAGAGGTCCAGAGAACAACGCCACACGCGATCGGTACAGTGCAAAAAAGTATTTAAAAAACGAAAGTCTTATTTTTACTCATTTATTCTGCATATTGAAAACATAACAAACATTTGTGATTGTTATGTATTGTTATTAAACATTACTGATAATTCTGAAACAATTTCCTAATAATATCCATATAACTGGAAACTAACATAAACAGTGCATAATAATTCATATTTTATTGTCGATTAGTATTTCGCTCAGGCGTTCAGTGCGTCGTACTAACCGCGCAGGCTTCAGGGGTCCTTCAGGCTCATGGCGCTTGATTCTGAGCGCTGAAAGTCTTGAATGTTGTTCAGATCATAAAGCTGTTAAAAGTCATATTTTTCACTGTTATTCAGGAGGATTTAATATCGCTGCGTGATGGAGGAGGTGGATGTGGAGCCCAGTCCCACGGTACGTGCCTGCATATGATTATTAATATACGGTACATAAGTATATGTGAAGAATGTGTCATATGTGAAGGTTTTGTGGTGTTACCATGGTATCTGAAGTTAGTATGGTATATACCATGGTACTCCAAAGTAGGCTAACATTATATATATATTTTGTATAATCTATAAACCTGCATATTCTTATATATTATTGAATGATAGTACTGTTTGTTAATACATATATCTTGCAGCTGATTCCTGGCGCTGGATTTCATCAGAGACACTTGGGTTTTGAATGGGGTCCTGGAGATCTGTTAGTTTATGAGACAAACTATAAACTACAAGGTATTAATATTCAAAATAAATGCTGGAGAGACAGTTTGAGTGTGTGTGAAAGGGCATGAAAACTGTCAGAGATCTCATCACATGTATTCCTGCTCAGGTTCGAAGTCTGCGGGCTCTCCGTTCGTCCACATCGTGAGGAAAGATGAAGATATCTGCTCTCCCATCCTGCGTAAACTCTTCAACGAGTCTCATCTCATCTTCGTGGGGCTGCAGAAAATCAAAGAGGATGTGCCGAGCAAAAACAAGAAGCCACAGTGAGACTTCAGACATCAAACATAGTTTAAGTCCTGGTGTATTTGTTTTCTGATCTGTCATTGTTTCTGCAGGTTTGTGAGTATCAGTAAGAACTACAGGTCTGTGATCAGAGCCTGTATGGAGGAACTTCAGCAGAACGCAGGTAGACGGTCATGTGACACACTTCACACATGAGGAATGATGCGTTTGGTCAGCTGATCATGCTCTTTTTCTCTTCTCAGTTTTAACACAAGACGGGTCTTTAGCGTCTCAGTATGGAGATCAGGTACATGCTGAAGTTCACATGAAATCTAAATTGACTGATAGAGTATTTTTAACACTAACTCGTGACCAGTGCGGATTATTTTACTGTTTAATTGTCCGATAAATGATATGTGAGTGACAGATGATGGTAGTTTCATTCCAACTAAAACTATTAAAAAACACTTTCGTCAATTGAAATAAAATATTAATTTTAGATGTGACAATTAGAAATGTTGCATTGGTAACAAACTGAAATAAAATTACTATAATAAAATTTCTAAAACTGAAATAAAAAATAAATGGAAATATAAAAAAAATGACAAACACATATAAAACAAGCGGTTACAAATTAAACAAAATTTACAATGAAAACTGAAAATGCAAAAATGTATTCAAAATATTAATAAATACTATAATGGTATATTCATATTACTAAAATAACCCATTTTCTGATTATTGTGTATGCATTCTAAAGATAAATTAATCATTAGATTGCAAAAATATTAATACTATTATAGTATATTCATATTACTAAAAACCAATTTCTATTTATTTGAAAAAATTAATCATTACATTACAATATATTAATAAATACTTATAGCATTGATATACCAAATATCACTAATTTATTTTATTTTAATTTTATAAAGATAAATTAATCATTAGATTGCAAAATATTAATAAATACTGTTTATAGTAATTAATATTGACTAAATAACTAATTTATATTTTTTATTAAGAAAATTAACCATTAGATTACAAAATATTAATAAATACTGTTATAGTATATTCCATACTAAAATAAACACATTTATTTTATTTGAAAGATAAATTAATCATTACATTACATATATTAATAAATACTATATAGCATATTGATATTACCAAAATATCACTAATTTTTTTATTTTATTTATAAAGATAAATTAATCATTGCATTACAAAATATAATAAATACTGTTATAGTATATTAATATTACTAAAATAACTAAAATGTTCTAATTGTTTTATTTATAAAGATAAACTAATCATTAGATTGCAAAAATATTATTATATATATTAATATTACCAAAATAACACACATTTTCTAATTTTGTTTTTTTATGAAGATCATTACCAAAATTAATACATATATTAAATTCTAATTTTCAAATTTTGTTTTTTATAAAGACAAAATTAATCATTACATTACAAAAATATCAAAAATATTAATAATACTATTATAGTATATTAATATTACTAAAATAACACTAATTTTCTAATTATTTTATATACTTAATTTTATAAAAAGACATTAATCAGTAGATTACAACAACAAAGGCGTAATATGCATGCATTCTGAATATTTTAATAATAATAAATGGATTAAAAGTTATAAAGTTAAATAACAGCAATTGTTTCTTAAAGTAAAAATGTGTTTGTAATTTTTAATCAGAAAAAGTAATATCTCACTCTGCTGACATAATCAATGTCACATGAGCATAATAATAAAAATAATATTGTGATCTAATCAGCCCCTGATGGATATTCAGAAGTTAAATGTTGATCTGATCTCTATCAGGTGTCTATTCTCTTGGCTATCGAGCTGATCTGGAACCTGTGTGAGGTGCTTTTCATCGACGCAGCTCCAGGTACAGACATCTGCGATCATGTCCACATTCAGATTTGATCCTAGTTTCTCTGCTCTTCATGACTGGGTTTTGTTGTCACGCTGTAGCCGGATCTCTGCTGCTCCACCTGCTGGACTGGGTGCGCCTGCACAAGTCAGATGTGGACACCAGAGCGAGAGAGGTGTTACAGAGCGACAGTCCCACCCGACATCAGTCCTACTGGGACGTGGTATGAAGCGCGTGACCTCTGACCTCCAGATCCTTCACGTATCACGGCTGGCGTCCTCACGCGTGTGTCTGTGTCTCTGTGCAGGTGATCAGTTTAGTGCTGCAGGGCCGGATGGATGAAGCCCGGCAGGTGCTGTCCAAACAGGCGTCTCTGCGGGCAGAAAGCAGCTCTGTGTTCAGACGCATGGACGTCCTGTTACAGACCATGCCCATATTTAATGTACGTACACTTTAGGACATACATCTGATTAAAGGATTGAACTATAACCTGTTTTTGTGAGATTTACCCTTAATTATCATAAAATAATCACATTGTGTGTGTGTTTTTTCAGCCCACAGGAACTCAAACATTGACCGAGTTTGATGTGAAATGGAGAAACTGGCATGAGGAGTGTGACCGCAGTCTCCAGGACAACACCTTCGCTAGCAACCGTCACCTGGAGACCATCTGCAAGGTGAGGAGTCCTGACCTCTGGTGACCTGTGATCAAACAGACTGAGGTTGTATCATCCTGACTGTGTCTGTCTCTGTCAGATTCTGGTTGGTGATGAAGACGCTCTGCTGGAGCAGAAGGAGCTGCTGAGCACCTGGTATCACTTCCTGGTGTCACGGCTGCTCTTCACACATCCCACCATCAAACCGCCCGATCTGCACTACTACGCACAGGTACGAGCAGCAGTGTTCATTTAGATACCAGTCACAGTTATTGATTAATCGGATCTAATCGCAATTATCTGAGAGAGGCACAGTTATTGTGCAGTTTAAATTTCAGTTACATTTTGCTGTTCAAATAAGGGAAATTTAAGTGCTTAAAGAAATGCCATCAAATGTGTGATATTGTTTCCTTTTTTCTGGTGCAGAGAGAGACAGAACCTTGCAGTGAGCAAATAATGAAAAATAGTTTTAAAAAATGTTATAAAAAACTTATAAAGCACACAAATATCAAAGGTCTTCCTTCATATGAAACGAAGGTTTGTGTGTTTAATTAAACTGCATATATAATATAATATAATATAATAATTTTCACATCATTAAAATAAATCACATGGACCTATATTATATTATAATAATTTTCACCACATTAAAGTAAATCATATGGGCCTATGTTATGTTATGTTAATGTAATGTTATATTAATTTTCAGAGTATTAAAGCAAATATATATATAATTACCATATAATATAATATAATATAATATAATATATCTTGGCCCATATATTATATATTAATTTTCACAGCATTAACGTTAATCATATGGTCAAGAATATTATATTATATTATATTATATTATATTATATATTATATCAGAACATTAAAGTAAATGGGCCAAGATTGTATTATCATATATTATGTTCCAAAAAAAAAAAAAAAAAAAAAAAACATATTTGGCTTTATACTGTAAACTAAACAGAATTAAACTGTTACTCGCAATTATTTGTATGACAATTAATTGTTATCACAAAATTCATGAACGTGACAGGCCTATACTTTATATATACTTATACTTTTATTTTAGCTAAAGTTTTGGTAAACGTGTTGTATGTTTTTAGCAGTTTTAGTCGTTAGTAATTTTTATTTTTATATCCTATTTCTATTTCAAGTAACAAGTTTTTTATGGTTTTAGTTAACTGTAATAACTATATATATATATATATATATATATATAATAAAAAAATCATGTCAGGGTCATGCTTCAGCCTTAAAGAAAATCAATAAATTATATTTTGCATAAAGAAAATTAATTTATTTTAATCCATAAATTAATTTTAACTAGTCAATCAGTTCAAATTGTCATCACAGTAATATTCTAAAAGCAGGTTTGTGTTTCGTTTTATTTAATTTTGGTTAACTGCATGCAACACATACACAGCACGAGTGAAGCTGCCCAATATCATACGAACCTCTGAGAATTAGTCCTGCAGTGATATCTGAACATGATTTGAGTGAATGCGTGAGTGTGTAAACCCCATACTGACCGTGTGTTTGTGTGGCAGTCGAGCATGAACATGTTTCTGGGTCCACGGGCGTCTCCGGAGCCTCTGGACATCATCCTGCTGTCGGCGTTTGAGTTCGACCTGCATCAGGTGATCAAAGACTGCAGGTGTGTTGATGCTCTTTCAGTACAGACACACATTCATCTGAAGAGACCCTCTGAACTAACACACGTGATGTTTCCACAGCATCGCGCTCAATAACTGGTGGTTTGTGGCTCATCTGACGGATCTGCTGGATCACTGCAAACTGCTGCAGTCGCACAACCTCCAGTGCGTATCTCACATCAGATCTTACATTCAGACTTTTCTAGTACACTTATAATGTCAAAAAGTCATATTTAAGTGTTTATATGATCATTTTCCACCCTTACTACTACTTATTACTGTATGTAAATGACCTCTGTTATGGTGCCTTTTAACTAATCATACAGATTCATGTGTCTCTTTGAGAAGGTTTTGTTGACGTGATGTGTGTAACGCTGTTCTGGTTTTGTGTGTTTGTAGTTTTGGCTCTAATCTGCGAGAGTTTCTGGTTTTGGAGTACGCCTCGGGTCTCTTCACACATCACAGGTGATTAAAACATTATTTATCTCTGCAGACTGATGACTAAAGGGTTAAATCTCATGAGAACATGTCTAGGTCACACTTCAGCCTAAACTTCAATTCAATTTTATTCAAAATTGTTCACAACACATATTATTTCAAAGCAGCTTGACAGAAAAAAAAAAAAAACATTAATGTAATGTAATTACATTACATCATGCTCTTATTCACATAAATGCTTTTAAACCATTCAAGCGCCACAAGACAAACGAGA
This sequence comes from Culter alburnus, assembly GCA_028476615.1. Classification (NCBI taxonomy): domain Eukaryota; kingdom Metazoa; phylum Chordata; class Actinopteri; order Cypriniformes; family Xenocyprididae; genus Culter; species Culter alburnus. The sequence continues at coordinate 205,376 of JAOTNS010000084.1, read as the reverse complement.
ACGTGCTGTCACGTGCGCCAGTAGAGTTGTCTGTCGCGCTTGAACAAACAATAACACAAAATTATGCTAAAATGCCTATTTTGTCAAGTATCTTCATAATAACGGTCTTAAATGAGTTAAATTAGGTTTTTAAAGAACTTAAAGAGTTGTGAGAAAATGAGATGCGCTTCATGTTCGGCAGCGGCAGCTCTTAAAGTGACAGTAGCCTAATAAACCAGTTGCTGTGATGTCTGACATTAATGTTAATCAGTGAACAAAGATAACAAAGAAAACTGTAGCTTTATTAAGGATTAATCTATATTTAATTTATAATTTATGCAGTGAAGACTGTAATATATAAGTTCACTTAAATTATTTTTTTATAGCCTAATGTTGAAATTGATAACTTTCAGTTATACTGTAAAGTTGAATGTCTATAATTAATGTTTTAAAATCAATTTCATAGAGACATCAGTAGCAGTATTAATATCAGTGATACTGGCCTTCATTCATAAAAAGATGTTATTAAACAAGTATTTAAAATATACTTAATAATAATATTATTAATGTAATATAATATAATAATTAATATAATAGTCTTTAAGTTTCTACATTAATTTGCAGAGTAACTGAAATTATTACAATATAAAAATATTAAACTCAAATGTTGTTAATCATGATTCATTTTTTTTTATTTATATATAATTTTATACACACTGCGTTCCAAATAAGCCTTTATCTGACCGAGTTCTGCTGTGCTCTAAATCACTCACAAATCTTATGATAATTTTATAATAACCATTCAGTTTCACACAATGTTAGTTGTTTTCATGCCTTTTGCCCAACATTGCACCATTTCATGCTTTTCATCTTCAGAAAGATCTTTCTTCCTCCCCATACTGCATGAGAACTGTGACTTGCTTAATAATGTGGAACAACCTCCAAGTAGGGTTTCCATTTACCTAAGTAGACCTGGCAAATTATTTTGTCTGAGATTGATACCAGTTATCTAAAAAGACATGGATAAATAAACAAACAAACATTTTCTTAGAAAAACTAAAATCTGAATGTTTATTGTACTGAAATCTTACTGATATGTCAATTGCATAATAATTTGGAACGCAGTGTGTGTATTTTTTTATATATATATATATATATATATATGTATGATAAAATGTAATATATAAAAACAAGTAATATGTATTTATGAATATATAATTTATTTTTTAAAAATATGGCTCAGACATGTTCTTTGATCTGGTCCAGTAATGAACTGCTCAAGATGATGTAATATATATATATATATATATATATATATATATATATATATATTATATATATATATATATATATATATGTGTGTGTGTGTTAGTCTGTGGCAGCTGGCGGTGGATTATTTCGATCACTGTCCTGAGTTCGGTCGTGTGTATCTGGAGCTGCAGATCGAGAGAGTCCCGCTCGACACTGAACGCAAAGCCATTAAAGTCCTGCGTATCTGTGAGGACAGACAGATGAGTGAACAGGGTGAGCGATGCCAACACCCTCTAACACAGAGTCTGAATTATGACCAGTTACAGATTTACAGTCACAAAAAAAAAAACTGTGATCACTTTACATGGCAGTCCTCTTCTGCCAAATTGGGCTATTCATTTTTCAGAATATTCTTCAGTAAAGACCGGATCTTATGCTGATAATCAAAGACTAATGAAATCATAAACTACATGAAGTAAGAGCGTATGTGTGTGTGTTTCAGTGCGCAGCATCTGTAAGATCATGGCTAAACGAGCTCTGAGGAACAACAGACTGGGATCTGCTCTGTCCTGGAGCATCCGAGCCAAAGACGCTGCCTTCGCCACACTCATCTCTGAGAGGTTACACACTATCTATCTATCCGTCTGCCAGTATGCACAGGTTATTATATTGCTCTTTTTTCCTAACCCGTGTGTTTTGTGCAGGTTTCTTCAGGATTACAGTAATAAAGGCTCTTTCACGGATCTGGATTTGTTGGATAATCTGGGTCCTGCCATGCTGCTCAGTGACAGACTGACGTTTTTAGGTACAGCATGAGAGATCAATGCCATTTATGTGATTTATCTGAAGAGCTGCTATAATTCAGTCTGTGTCATATTTCAGTCTGCTGTTTATCACAGCTTTCATTCAGCTTTCCTGCACTAACTGTGAACGATTCACTATATTTGCACATAGCTTGTCTTTCATGTAATAACTTGCATTTCAGGTATTAATATTGAGCAATAACTGAAACGATTTATTAGTTTTTGTTTTTAGCAAATGCACATTCAGCTCTGACTCATTCTATATGAAACACCCATTTCACACCAATCAATTCCATTGAATAAAGTCCATGTTTTTCTTATCAAATATCCTGTTTCACTCTGAAACATGTCACAAAAGAAGGTTGTCTTTAAGAAGGTCTTTAGTCCATGAGATGTATGACCGTGCATGTGTGTGTTTTTAGGAAAGTACCGCGAGTTTCACAGGCTTTACGGTGAGAAGCGTTTCTCTGAGGCGGCCAAACTCCTGCTATCCCTCATGACGGCAAAGATCGCCCCGCGCAGTCTGTGGATGACGCTGCTGACCGACGCGCTGCCGCTGCTGGAGCAGAAAGAGGTCACACACATCTCATGCTTTACAGTAACCATTAACCTTAGGAAAGAAAGTGAATGTTTGTCTACAGAACTTCAAGCATTTAAGCCGAAACATTTAGAGCTTTCACAATCATTACCAACATAAAATAACATTGACTAGTTCTGTCTGTCTGTACTATGAACTGATAAAGTACATACCTTGAATGCATTGTAAATCACTTTGGATAAAAGCATTTTTCTAAATACATAAATTTAAAACTGTCCGTTTGGCATTTAGTTTGAATCGCTCTGTTTTCTTCCATGTAAAGGTGATCTTCTCCGTGGATCAGACGTATGAGCTCATGTCCTGTCTGGAGGAGCTGAACTCAGGAACTAAAGAACCAAACCAGACAGACCAGGTACTGCTCATCCAGAATGTCCCAGAAACACACGAGCTGCTCATTATAATGTATAGCAGTAAATCTAAGCTGTTTTTTCTTCTGTTTCAGGATGAAGATATCGAGTCCACAAAGACAGAGCTCTTGCGACTGTCTCTGGCCCGTAACCTCGCCATGGCCATTGTGAAAGAGGGAACAATAGAAACATAAATTCATCTGATCATCAAATTAACACTGTTTTTCCGCTCTCTTTGTGTCCTGTACATAATCCAGAAAACTTGGATAAAAATGATGTCTTTTATAAACTTTTTCCAGTATTTGCAAAAAATGTCTTTCATATTTCATGTATTTGTTTTGTCTTTATTTAAAGCTCTTGTGAGGGTAAACAAAATAGTTGTGCTCATTTGAATTAAAATTTGAGGTACAGCAACTCAAACAGCCTGTTTAACGGCAGGAATCGACTGTAAATTGTTTTTGGTGCAAGAACATTGACTGATATTTTAATACATACATGGTTTATTCTGCATGCTGGTTGATTTAAAGGGATAGTTCACCCAAAAATGAAAATTTTATGTTTATCTGCTTACCCCCATGGCATCCAAGATGTAGGTGACTTTGTTTCTTCAGTGGAACACAATTGATGATTTTTAACTCCAACCGTTGCAGTCTGTCAGTCAAATAATGCATGTCAGTGGGAACTCTATCTATAAGAGTCAAAAAAACATGCACAGACAAATCCAAATTAAACCTTGCGGCTCGTGACGACACATTGATGTCCTAAGACACGAAACGATCGGTTTGTGCGAGAAACTTTTAAACCACAGGGTTTAATTTGGATTTGTTTGTGCATGTTTTTTTTTTACTCTTATAGATGAAGTTCCCACTGACTTGCATTATACGACTCTATGTTTTATCCAAGTTTTCTGGATTACGTAACGACTGACAGACGGCAACGGTTGGAGTTAAAAATCATCATTTGTGTTCTACTGAAGAAACAAAGTCACCTACATCTTGGATGCCCTGGGGGTAAGCAGATAAACATCAAATTTTAATTTTTGGGTGAACTATCCCTTTAAGTCCCATTCACGCTAAAAATCAATAACCATAACGATTTTAGGCCTATATAATATTTTAGGCCTATATAATAAATGATAAAATATTATACATAAATTATCTCCAAGAAAATAGTGGTTTTGATTACAGTAACAGTACAGAGGAACGATATCGTAGAAATTACTTTTTGTAACCACTGATGAACGATACAGCCAATCAGAATCATTCCTACTTAAAAAGCGCGCGCTGCAATCACGTTAACGGAACGTAACGGAAGCGCGCGCTTACAAAAAACAAAAAACGTTATCGTCCGATGGTGTGACGCTGACATAGTTATCGTTCTTTGTGAACGGACCTTTCTTTACTGCACAGTTGTGACGCAAAGATATCGATGTTATCACTCCATTAACCGTCATCATTCAGAATCAGCGAAGAGCGAAACAACAGGGATTCCGAAACAGCGTGAAATCTGTCGTTTACGGCAACAAATGAAGGTTAGACACCCCCTCAAACATTTTTCGACTAGTACATCTCAAACCAGCTGCAGTTTCGACAATATAACCTACAAACGCAGTTCAACAGACTTTAAAGTCAACGTTTCACTTTTATTGTGTATTGTTGAACGAAACAGGAGAATGACGGTTGGTCAGGACTTGATTTGAATCCAGTGGCATGGTGAAAATTGTCTCTATAAGTATGACCGATGGTGAAAAATAGTGGAAATGTTTAAAAAGAAAGAAACGTGTGCTTGTCAATCCATTTGAAGTCTTTAATGGCGCAGTACACATGATGAAATCATTATTAAACACCAGAACAGTGCATCATCATCATCAACCAATATCATTTTTCATAAGTTACACATTTATCCCACATACTTTCATGAGTCCTCCTAAACCTCTAACTTACATCAACATCAGACCAGATGAAGCTTTGGCTCTTTAACAGAGACACAATGATCCATTAAAATACACACAAGGTTCCTCTGAAATACTGAAGATGCACATCAAATCATCATCTCACTGAAACACTTCAGACAGAATCAGAAGAGATGCTCCACAAATACAGATTAATGCCTTCAAACATTCACAGGCATGAATCGCAAACATGTCCGGGTCATATTTCACCCCAAAATAATACAAAAAGAGACAAAATTTGCAAAATTATTTCTTTTGCGGGTAAAATGATTAAATTTAAACATAATTTCTGTGTGAGATTCACTCAGCAGCTTTTGTCAAACACATGATCATAATGAATTGTACGGCTTGCACATTATCACACAGAGGAGAGTCCAGTTCTCCTAGATACATTAAGGTTTGTTTGGGACTAAATTAGTGTCTAAAATCACATGAGGCCTTTATCAGATGAAGTAAAATGCTCTCTCTCTCTCTCTCGGCTACAGCGCTTAAAAGAATTAAACCACGTGAAACGCTCAGAGGACTGACAGACTTACGATAAACAACATTAACTCAAATGCAGTTTGTTCTCAATCAAGATCTTCATCTCATAAACTGCAGGCAAAAACACTATGTAAATATATCATAATTAAATAAACAAATCTAATATTGTCATAATTAAATGAACAAATCTAATATTGTCAATAAAGGCTGTCGAATGAGACACTGTAATGCTGAACCTTGAGTCCAAACGTTCCTGTAGCAGCAATAAATAAAACCAAACAGTGTTGAACTATAACATAGGCAGATAAAAAAATAACTCAAAATAAACCAGCATCATTGTGCTACTGTAAAACTGACAGCGCTCTTCATGTAAACTCGTTTGACTGCAGATGTACATTCGTTCTGATGCTGAAGTTTGTAGTGGATGAATCTTAGTTCTAGAAACAGCAACGTTCAAATGCTTGTTCATTTTGAGGAGCGTAAGAACACCTACAACTGCCTGAACAGAGTAAAATCACGGTTAAATACACTCCACAGACGGCGGCGAAGTCACATGACACCATCAGTATCAGCTCAGCTTCTGAATTTACCATGATGCACCATAGTTTACACCAAAATACCAGTTATTACAGCTGACACAAAATAAGGTACAAAATAGTGCTTAAGATAAATTTTGTTGCATTTTTCAACTGTAGTGAAAGAAGCCGCTTTTATACAAATAAACATTAGATAAACCTAAAAATTACATAAAATTAAATCATTAAAAAAAACAATGGGTAACAAGCAGTTATTATAGTTAAAGGTGCAGTATGTAGGATTTCTGTCCGCTAGAGGTCGCTAGAGGCCTATTCAAAACAAAGGCGTCGCTTGATGACTCCAAGTTTTAGAGAGGAATCTTGGGACATGTGGTCTTCAGCTCAACGGCCGGTGGAAAAGAATCGGGATAGGACTCGGGAAGAAATCATGTTCATGGATGCGATCATTAACGTTACTGTAGTATGAAGCAGAGCAGGATCGAGTGTTGTGGGAGCTGAACGAGGAGCTGGAGAGATTGCGCAACACACGCCTCACGAGCAGCGGGATTTTTATTATGACACAGTCGTCGGCGCAACTTCCGCTTTTCCGGTCATGAGTATGACGTAACGCAGCTCTGTTTATCATATTAGATACATTTGAGTGTGTTGAAAATGTTATAGCGTTACTCTGAGCGTTCGCTTTAGTAAGATAGATCGATTTTAGAATATCATATTAAATATTGGATGGCTTGTGTTGATAAATGGCACACAATTAATTTTAAAACGTATTGTATGATGGAGAAAATTCTGTATTACTGTTAATAAAAATAAAGCTGCATCTGATTATGCTATGTTAGCTACTTGACAAAATAGTGTTTTTCTCTGAGGCATGGTAAAGCCTGGTACTCACAAAAAAGTCAATAAAATTTGATTTAAACAATAAGACACGTGTTGAGCTATATAACAACAATTAGTTTTCTGTCTATAAATTTATCAAAACAGATGTTCCCTTGTCTTGTATATAAACATGTAAATATTAAAGCGTCTTTATTGTTTCCATGGTTTCTACAAAATAAAACCGGAAGCCGAGGGTAACGCGGGTATGACGCCATTGACAGGCGACTCCTCACACGTCCCAGAGACTTGCTTAAAATTGCAATTTTCTCACGATTTACAAATAGTTGCAAACATTTGGGATATTGTAAGTACTCAAGTGAACAAAATATATAACACTGGCCTAGTGGTTTTTGGATATTTTACTGCAAAAATATTACATATTGCACCTTTAATTAAAACTAAAACCATAAATTTTTTTTTTTTTTTTTACTTTTTTACATTTTGTTAAATGAAATAAAATAAAAAAGATACATTTTATTTTAGCTAGAGCCCAAAGCAACATTTCCCATGTTCGTTTAGTTTAACGATGTACTGAAATAACTAAAACTAACAAAAATTATGAAAAACTATATACACATTTAATAAAAAACAATAAAATGACAAAAACAAACAAAATTATTAAAACTTAAATGAAAACAGAAAATACAAAAATAAACACTAATTCAAAATATTTAAAGCATATATATATATAGTAATGATGCAAAAATAACACTGGTAACAAGGTTAAGAAGTATGGAAGCTCGTTTCCACCACTGAATAAAAAATAAAAAAAAGGTAATTGCAAATTTTTATCTTACAATTCTGACTTTTTTTCCTCAATTGCGAGTTTATATCTCGCAATTCTGAATTTATAACTAGGGATGCTCCGATCAATCGACTGCAAATCAGTATCTGCCAATAATCATGCTCAAAGTTAAATTAAATGAAATATTTATAACACGCAATTGCAACTTTATATCTCACGATTCTGAGAAAAATCAGAATGTCACAATTATCTTTTACATTTTTTAAATCCCTGACTAAAACAAGCTTCCATGAAGTAATTTTACACAAATTTAATTAATTTTACAAAATATGTAATTAATACACAAATTTTATTTAATTTTATTACAATAACTTAGTAGTCCATTTGTTGAAAGTGCCAGTCAGTTATTGTTTTACTGTGGTGTTTTGATGGAAACTATGATTTACCATGGTAAACTGCTGTAAGGGCAGCACACAAAAGATCAATCTCTGAAACGTGTGCGTCCGTTTCAGGACATCATGTGTGTCACTGACGTTGCATTATTGTATTAATATCCAGCTTGAATTTTCGCTAAAAACATCAAGCATCAAATGCTGCTTCACAAAGCTACAGTAAAACACTGATTGAACATAAATAAACAGCACAAATGAATGAGGATACTTGGGAATGAAGGGGTGAGAGTTCGAGCAGGTAAACGGCGGTGAGCGTTGGAGATCTACAGGGACCCCCATCTGTCTGCCGGAGGAAACTGATCCAGCTCTCCCACCTCCGAGTACTGACGTTCTCCCAGAAGATACGTCAGCTTATAGCGCAAACGCACGCGCTCCTGAAATACACACACAATAGCTGTAGACCTTTATGAAGTGGTGTCTTATTTTTGATTGTTTAATTATTTATTCTTACAAATATTTTAATAATAATAATAACAACAACAGTAACAACAACAACAATATTATAAATAATACTTTTAAAAAAAAATAATTAAACAAACAATAAGCAAAAAAAAAATATTATTTACCCTCCCCACTCTTATCTTTTAATAATAACAGTAACAACCACATTATGAATAATATATTTTTAAATCATTTTAGAGACTTTCATTATATATATATTTTAATTTTTTTAATTAAATACAAAAACATAATTATTTATTCCCACATTTTTTAATAATAATAATAATAGTTTTATTTGTATATAAAATTAATGCATTAAAGCATTATTTATTCCACCTTATTTTAACAACAAAAATAGTATAAATATATATATATATTTTAAATTATATATATTTAATTAAATTTATTAAAAAAAAATTAAATTAAAAAAAATATTGGATGCATGTGTGTGACCTCTCACCCTCAGTGGGTTGGCGAGCAGCATGACCTGAGTAATGGACGCAGGGGGCAGGATGGGGTTAAAGGGAGCGATCTCTGTGCCTGATGGAGGCTGAAGCTTCACTCGCATAGACTGACACAAACACAACCGTACAGGGTCAGAGGTCATATTTAAAGTGTAACTTGTGAATCAGAACATCAAAACATGCTTAAAAGATTAGTTCACTATCAAATTAAAATTTCCTGATAATCTACTCACCCCCATGTCATCCAAGATGTTCATGTCTTTCTTTCTTCAGTCGACAAGAAATGAAGGTTTTTGATGAAAACATTCCAGGATTTTTCTCCATATAGTGGACTTCAATGGAGCCCAAACGGTTGAAGGTCAAAATTGCAGTTTCAGTGCAGCTTCAAAACATTCTACATGATCCCAGACGAGAAATAAGGGTCTTATCTAGAGAAACCATCACTCTTCTTTTTTTTTTAAGAAAATGAAGAAGAGAGCTAGTTGAAGATGAGCATTTATGGTTAAAAAGTAAATGCTCATCTTGAACTAGCTCTCTTCTTCTTCTTCTCTATTTGAATTCAAGCAGTGTAAACACTGCTAAGTGTATTACTGCCAGTGCTTCCCACAGGTTTGAAATATACTTGCGGTGGTAGCCAGGCAAAAAATCCTCCTATTACCCACGGCACAAAAATGGTCTACTACATGTGACAAACAAATAATGTGTGATTTTTAACAGTATTTTTATTTATTGAAATTAATTTTAATTACATAGCATATTACATTTAATTACATACTAATATTATGCATTATTATGCATTGTAAATTATGCAAAATTACAGCATTTAAATGGTTCACCTTTTCCTATGTTCTCCTTGCTGTCATATAGTGTCTCTCTCAGTGAATGGGACAAAGATTTTACTAGTAAAATGTATAAAATGAATAATATATGAGTCAAATAATGTTCTTAGTCTTTTCTTCCTGTGGGGGAAACTACAATAATTTACTATGAAATAAATGGAAATTAAATACAGTTTATTGTGTAACCAAAATACAAATACTGCCCAAAAGAAAAAAAAAAAAAACTTAGCATGTGACTTTTAATTATAAACAAGCCCAAAATTCACCGCGACTCTTATTTTGAAATGTCTGTACTATTGCAGGCTGATCCTTCAGATTCTTACAATCTAAAACATTTTATATAAAGGCCATGAAGTATACATTGTCATAATTCATCAACTTGAGTTCATTAGCAATCGCTTGGCATAAATCTGCGCTTTTCATTGATTGAGAATCACTTTGAAGCAGACTGAAGCGTTGTTGCGCGAGCTTGTAGAGCGCGCAACAGCGCCGCCTTGTGACTTTGGAAAATGCAACGCCGGTGGGAATGTCAGCGGGAGTAAACAGTTCTGACGCACACATAACGAGCAGGTACGAAACGACTAGTTAATCGATCGCGGATGGTTTCATTATCTTGGGCGGATATAAAAGTATAAGAGGATAAAAATAATAAAAGCAAAAATGTGTCTCCAAATATACTTGGGCGGCCGTTATTATACGTGGGCGGCCCGCCCAAGTAAAGTCTATGTGTGGGAAGCACTGACTGCCCTCCACAGGTTAAAGTTTGAACTAAATTGTCATATACAATATGCTAGTGCAAGTATATAACAATTAGTTCAAACTTTGACCTGTGGAGGGCAGTAATACACTTAGCAGTGTCTACACTGCCGGAATTCAAATAGAGAAGAAGAAGAAGAGAGCTAGTTCAACATGAGCATTTATTGTTAAAACGTATTTTTTTTTTTTTTTTTTTTTTTTGAAAATGAGTGATGGTTTCTCTAGATAAGACCCTTATTCCTTGTCTGGGATTGTGTATAATGTTTTGAAGCTGCAATGAAACTGTAATTTTGACCTTCAACCGTGGGCTCCATTGAAGTCCATTGTATGGAGAAAAATCCTGGAATGTTTTCATCAAAAACCTTAATTTTTCTTCGACTGAAGAAAGAAAGACATGAACAGCTTGGATGACATGTGGGTGAGTAAATTATCAGGAAATTTTCATTTGAAAGTGAACTAATCCTTTAAGGAAATCCCCGCCTGGCATTATACATTTTTTTAGTGAAACAAATGTTAAGTTAACTTTGTAAATTAGTTCAAATGAATCATAAAAAAGAACCGATTCAGATGACTGATTCGTATAAATCGATCTGTGTCTGCAGTGGAGGAGGTCGTACCTTTGGAACTGCTGCTTGCAGCAATATGTTCCGCATGGGTAACGGCGCCGTGTTGAGCAGTGACACCACGATGACCAGGACGTCCGGTCGAGCCGGCGGACAGTCCATCGCAAAGTGCATAAGAACACGAACTCCATCTTTATCGTACACCGTCACAGGTAAGACCTTACCTGAGGACACCACAGAAACACTGAGTTTGGCTAGGTAACTCGGTAACTTTTTGAGTCATTTCACCCAAAAAGCAAAAGAAAGAAATACTAAATCATACTATATTGCATTATATTTATAATCAATTATTATTATAAATAATACTGGCGCAGCTGTCACTCACTGGGTCTGATGGACTCAATCGGGACGTACAGGTTGGACAGGCTGGGCTCGGAGCTACGCGCTGGGCTGCTCTGGAGCGAGTGGGACGGGGATGAGAAGGGCTGAAAGAAAGGGCTGCCAGGAGCCGAGCCGGCCGTCACCGCCTGAGCCCGAGCCACAGCGGGCGAGCCGGGCACTGCCGCGCTCACAAACGGGTTAGTGGACTGAAGAGGGCCGGCCGCGGAGCCCATGACACCTCCAGAGAGACCAAAAGTACCTCCAGCAATACCGCTTAGACCAGAAACACTACGGAGAGACAGAATAAGATACAAGTATCCGAAATATCCTTTATATACTGAAATAAGCTGTCTACATGGGCAGCTCCCTTCTAAAGGAGCATCATAACATCATGCACCCTCATAAGTGACTGATGTTAAACCTCTTTAGGCAGAATTGTACCTCTTTCCACCTCCAAAGTCCAGCATGGAGAGATCCTGCAGCCCCTGACTGACAGCTGGGGTGTGTGAGGTCTGCGCAGGTGTGTGTGTTGACGGAAAGACGGCGCTCGGTGCCGAGATGCTCCCAAACGGATCAGGAGCCTTAGACCAACCAAAATGACAGATTCAATCATCAGGATTATTAATATTCAGCATATGCTTTAAACATCTGTAAGTCCAAATGATTTAGTGTGTCCTACCTGTAAGGATGTCCATTGACCAGACAGTTCATCCAACTTTGGTCTGTTTGGCACAGAGGGAGGATCATTCAGGCCTGGGAATAAAAGAACATGTGTGCATGTTATATATATATATATATATATATATATATATATATATATATATATAAATAAATAGTAAATTAATGAAATCAATTAAATTATATTGCACAAAAACATAACAAAACAACTTTAAATATTATAAACTAACTGAAATATAAGCAACCTTTACCTTATTTTCTAGTTGTCAAGGCAACATTTATCATTTTCATTTAGTTTAACTTGATGCACTAAAATAACTAAAACAAATTTATAGACATATAAAAAAAAAGTATTATTTATTGTTATTATTTCTTTACGCCATGTCAGCCACAAGGATATTTTCATTAAAAAAAAAAACAATAATAATCACGAAAACACATAACAAAATTACTGAAACTTTCAAATTAAACAGAAAACAAAAAATATAAAAATGAAAACTTAAAAATATGAAAACAAAAACAAAAAACTATAATAGTATCTCAATGATCCTAAAATAATACAGGCATGGTGGAAGAATTTTAGAAGAATAATATGGATGATTATTATTATTAATTAATAATTACTAATTGATTAATTAATATTAATAATTATTATATATATTATAATTATACTTACATAATTATACAATTATGTAAATTATAATTATACATTTTATTTTTAATGAACATTGTTTTCAAAACTATGTACTATATTAAAAACCTTGTATACAATATTTTTATTATTAATTATTTTAATAATAGTTTTCAAAATGTTTTAAAACATTATTAATAAGAATAATAATTTTATTTTTAATAATATTATTCATTTATATATTTAAGTGTCAAATACCCAGTGTTGGGGAAAGTTACTTTTAAAAATAATGCATTACAATATTGCGTTACTCACTAAAAAAGTAACTAATTGCATTACTTAGTTACTTTTTATGAAAAATAATGCATTGCAGTACTTTTGAGTTAACTTTTCTCACTTGGGCTGGGCTTCTAAAAGTTCTATTTTTGGCAAATGTTTAGGTCCTTTCACACCAAAAGTGAAATGAATAAGCCTCAGGCTGAAGGAAAAGCATGCATTACTTATTTGAAAAAGTAATCTGATTACGTATCTCAAGTTACTGGTGCATTAATGCCTTACCCCCAACATGCCTTATCCTAATACTGTTGATGCCATTTTATAAAAATAAGAGGTTTTGTTTTACAGTGATTTTACCACTGTTATCTGGGGTACGATGTAAAAACTTGGTAAATTCACTGTATCACATGACCTCTCATAGTCTATTTCCTTAGTATAGGTCACCAGTCAGCATCACAACAATTTAAAAGAGATTTATTACCGAGAGACAAGAGTTCATCGTCCAGTAATGAGAGGGAGGTCTGCTGCTCAGGCGGTTTGTGATTGGGGCTGCTTGTCTGACTGCCATGACCGGTTGCCAATCGGCGAGGAGGAGGCGGCAGCACAGGGATGGACGAGGCCATGGGATTGGTTGAAGGGACCTGAGGAGGAAGAGAAGGAGGTGGGACAGTTGGGGGAGAGGATGGTTCATCCAGGCCAGCCAGATCAATCAATGTGCCCGTGGTCTCACATCCTGAGAGAACGACAAACATCATGTTGTAAGAAAATAAGATGTACTGGATTATCAGAATATTGCAGTTGAGGAAAGATCGACAAATGAACCCTAAACTGATGTCACCTTCACTAGCAGCCGGTAGGAGATCATCACCCTCGCCATTGTCCGCCTGTCCTTCTACGATCCGTTTATAAGAGCCGATTACTCTGGACAAATCATCGTTTGCCTTGAGAATGTCACCTACAGGAAGCAGATCAATAATGAATATTTCAAATAAACAATCATTCTCTGAGAGTAAAGCGGATCATCACGCCATTTACCCAAACTGGAGTCATTGTCCTCCGCTTCAGTGGCCAGTTTGAACGCGGTGCGTCGGAGTTTGTCACAGCGCTCGTACAGCTCCTGGACACAGACGCCGGGTCACATGTGAGTGCTGCGCATCAACTTAATTATAAAAGATCTAATAGTACAGACAGGAAACTGCTAAACAGTATAGGACTGTGAAATCAACCTTTAAAAAGCATACATGAAATACATTTCACAATTATTTCACTACTGTAATGTGACGTCTTACCAGTGAAATAAGATATTCATTCAATAACAGACAACACTGCGCACATTTGTGGCTGCTAACCAAAAGTTTCTGTTTTGAGTTTATGAATAACTTGAAACTGAAACTAATTCCACCAGACCTGATCATGTGGTGATAAAGAAAGATTCTACTCTACTCTGTTTTCAAGTGCATGAACCACAGTCCCAGCAGAGTAAACTGTGATTACTCTGTAAGAATGAAACTAAATTTCGAGGGTTTCTAACTGGTTAAAGTTGGTTTAGGTGGTGATCAGCTGGGAAACCAGCTAGTAGGGCTGGGGTCGACCTAGTAGACCAGCTTGGACTAGCTGGTTAGAGTTACTAGACCAGCGGTTCTCAAACAGGCAGCCGGTTGCTGTTTTGAAAAATAATGGACAAATATGGAGACTAAGCTAATGAAGATCCATGATCCAGCTAGTTTCCAACTAAAGCTGGGTTCACACTGTACGATTTTGGCCATGATTTGGTCGTCTTAGACAAATTTTGAAAATCCTGAAAGATTCCTCTTATCCTACACTAAAATCTGTAGTCTTTGATCGCTAGTTTGACATGTTCACAGACAGCCGATTAATGACTGTTGCGATCAAATTTGACCTCCGACTGAATTCTGGCAGTGTCAGAAGTAGGGATGTAACGGTATCAAATTTTCATGTTGTGATTAATTGCTGAAGCTTTTATCACAGTATACGGTATTATCACGATATTGAAATAAGTTGCAAAAAAAAGTGTTGTCACAGTATAACAGATTTAAGAACTCTTTTTGTAATAACAAACTGATAAAATAAAATTTTCAAACAGATTAAAATGCAAAAGAATTAGGCTATAAAGAGCAACAGGTAACACTTCACAATAAGGTCTCATTATTTAATGCATTAAATAAGATTGAGCAATAGCTACATTTGTTACAGAAAGTATTATTTTTTGTCAGTGTTTGTTAAGAAATACAACTGATCATTGTTAGTTTTATCTCAGGTCCATTAAATAGGTTCTTTTGATTTTAGTAATGTTATTAAACAGTAACTAAGAAATTAACATTAACTAAGAATAATTAATGCTTTATAAGTATTTTTCATTGTCAGTTTGGTAATAATGAATTAACATGTTAACTAATGAAGCCAAAGTTTTACTGAACAATAACAAATAATCAGAACATTTCTAATCATTAGGGCATGTTGTAGTCCAGATTAAAATATAAAAATGTTTAAGTTTGAAAATAAATAGCCTATTAAGTCTTTAAGCATTAAGTAATTGGTGCTGTGATGAACAACATTGAGATTACAAAAAAATGAATGGGGTTTCCGGGGTAACCGCTGCATTTCTGCTGTGGCATCAGCGCCCTCTGCTGTCAGAGAGTGAACGTGCACTTTCATTCAGCTCATCTCCTTCTCGTTCCCGCCATGTGCTTCTCATGCACGTTGGGATGGTTTACCTCTGAGCACGTCCCTTTGATGCAGAGTACAGCGGTGTTGTGCATTTTATACAGTTGATGGGGAAAGTATTCTTATAATTGGTAATAAATTATTATTTACGGTATTTTGAAAATGCCCACTATAACAATATCGTGCATATTCATGCATTATCGTGATATATCGCATTACCGAATGTTGGCACGTCTAGTCAGAAGTTTTGGTGCACGGACTTCTCCTACGATGACCGTCAAATTGATTTGTTTTTTAAGACAAGCCATGATCAACACTAAAGATTTCCACCATTTCAGTCCCGTGTGTAATGCAGCTCAGTCACGGAATGTGTAAGCGGTGATGATGTTAAACTCCGGACAAGATTTTTTGTACGCGTCCTTTTTAACACGTCTTGACTGTCGTACAGTCTGACATAAATGACAGCTGAGATCCCACAGTGTGACATGAGGATCATGTTCGTACAGTCTGACAAGCAACAATCGTAAAGGACTGTTATAAATCAGATTTCAAAACACTGCTTCAGGAAGCATCGGAGCATTATGAATCAGTGTATCGAATCATGAATCGGATCGCGGTTCAAACGCGCCAAATGGCTGAAATCACGTGACTTTGGTGCTCCGAACTGCAGATTCGATACACAGATTCACTGTGCTCCGATGCTTCCTGAAGCATTGTTTTAAAATCGGCCATCACTAAATAAGTTGTTATTTTGTTTTTTTTGGCGCACCAAAAATATTCTCGTCACTTTATAATATTAATATTAAACCACTGTACTCACATGAACTGATTTAGATGTGTTTTTTAGTACCTTTATGGATCTTGACAGAGGAAGTGACATTGCTCCCTATGAAGGCCTCACGGAGCCATCGGATTTGAACTAAAATATCTTAATTTGTGGTCCGAAGATTAATGAAGGTCTTACGGGTGTGGAACGGCATGAGGGTGAGTAATAAATGACAGAATTTTCATTTTTGGGTGAACTAACCCTTTAACCTAACCAGTTTTCTACCTCTGCAACTCTACTTTAGTATTAGTTACTAGACATTTCTTTAAAAATTATTTTTCTTGGTCTGCTCATCTCTAAGCATTGTCTGTCGTGCTCATTGAGTCTGATGTCACCTTGATGAGCTCGCGGTCTGCGTCTGATGACCGGTCCCTGTCGTAGTGACTCAGCATTTCGCTCAGAAGCTTGACGTTGTTGTTCACCTCCTCCAGCGTGTTGATGCGTTTGGTCATTTTCTGCACTCGGGCTTCATCCTGCACGCACAACACAGATTCGGTCCATCACAAGATGCATGTCACACCTGATCTAGAATCATTTACGAAGCACAACTCCGAAGGGAGTTATTCTCTATATCAGTGTACACTTTTTCTGAAATGCCTCCATTGTAGTCTTGAGTTTTCTTTTAGGTACAAACACACCAAAATATCCCTCATAATTCCTGCCCAAGGCATATGCAAAATAAAGGGGTAAGGCTTGGTTGAGTTAGTAGTCTGTTGGAACTTGCGGGACATTGTGCTTTTTAGAAGGAGGGGCTTCATAGAGACAGGAACTAAACAGGGGTGCGTTTCCCAAAGCCAACCATCATCGCAAGTTCTGTCGTTACCAATAGAATTCAATGGAACTTGCGACTATAGTTGGCTAATGATGCTTTTGGGAAACACACCCCAGCGTTACTGGCAGACTGGGAAGAGAGGAGCTGCAACAATGGAGAATATGTGAAAAATAATTTTTTTTTTGTTGTTTTTTTTGAAAATTCAAGCTTGAAAACCTATTTTAACAGAGCTCAAAAACAAAATCAAGACTTTTAAAATACTTAATTTTTAGTTTATACAAACGCCACCACAGATGCAACCACCCTTGAACAATTAAGGTCAACATGAAATCAAATTTGACTGTTTAATAAATGTGTATTGTGAACCATTTATTTGTCATTTGTTTAAAATAAAAGCATAATTTGCAAACAATTGATTTTTTTTTTTTAATTCATTCATTAACCCTTTAATTGCTTTAAAAAAAGACCATTAAAAATTGGTTTGGTCCCTCCAATGTTCAAGAAACAGCTACGGCTTTGTTGTGAATGATTCATTACTGTAAAAAAGGAAATGCTATTTCATGTTGGCTATAAACTGTAGGGCTGGTCCAAATACCATATTTTGAGCTTCAAAGCTCTGTAGTAATCAGCACCGAATATTCGAAGCTTCGGCGGGAGGGGGCTGAAGATATTCTTCTCTCTAATAAAGGCATGTGTAACGAGTTGAAATATGGTGTGGCCCCTTTAAGAGCTGCGCGCTCCCGGTTGAACTGTCTCGAACGACTCGAGCACCGCGTGTACTTGGAGTATGAGGTCTCTGCAGAACAAAAGTGGGCGTTTATGTATTTGTGGGTGTTTTCACACTGGTGGGTGTTTATATATCACACAATGAAAATGATCCCCTTCACCCGACCCGACCCCAACCCTAAACCCTACCCACACTCTGACATGGGCAAACCAGGTAACGCTCTCAAAAACGAAAAACGCCCCTCTGTTTATGGCCTCGCTCATCAATCAATAATGTCCTGCAAAGACCTTTACTTGTGTATGCGGGTTATTTCTGTTTTTCTGTTGCTCATTTAAAGTTATTTTCTTTATTAAGTAACGCTGTGGATGGCATAACATTTGCGACGGACAGTTACACGAGTTTCATGGGGAATAATGCGCCAGTTGTGAAATGTCAATCGCCTCCGTGAAGTCTGTCTGGTATCATAACTCAAGCTAAATGAGCTAACAAAACACAGGTCTGTTAAGAGCAATACTTTTAAAAAGTTAGCCTAACGTTTTTCTGACAAATCGAAAATCAGAAATGACCAGCAATTGTAATTACTGTAATTACTGACACAGTAAAGGGTAGGCTATTTAAATAAAAGACGAACAAAAGATACATGAACGAACGGTAATAAATAAAGAACACACCGTCTCAGTAAAATCTCACGTTTGAGTTTTAACAAGCTCCAATATTTCGCAGTAGATTCATTTAGACTGATAATAACGGGTAAAAAGGCTAATACATTTTGTTTCTACTATTCTATTTTCCACAATGTCAAAGCAACGCAGCTTAACCCAAAATACAAGCTTGTGCAGTTGTGCTCTAGACAGAGAATACTCCAGTTGCAAGGGAACACATTAGTAAGAAGCAAATATATGTATTAAGTATAACAAGGTTGCGTTCCTTAAACTGTCCATCATATTAAAAACGGCTAGGCTATATAGGATAATTGTAAAAAAGAGTATTGTATTTATTTCGCCAGATTTTATAGTGTAAACATATTCAAGCGTGAATGAGAACCGTTTTGCAAGGGGGATGCCAGGTGTGCAAAAACAACAAAAAACGAATATTCGAATCCCAAAATTGAAAATCGAATACCAACCTACCAAACAAATATTCAAATAATCGAATATTCTGGTCCAGCCCTAATAAACTGGAGCTCTACATCCATCTTTATATCTCGATCCCATCTCTCTCACCTCTTTCACCATGTTTTTGATGAGTCTGTTCGCCTCCTGGAGATCTTCTGGGTTTTTGCTCCTCAGAAGTTCAGCCAACAACTGCCATCAAATCACAGAAGAGCACAAAATCATTTCTCTAGTTTCATAAAGGGAAATCACATTCAGTTAAACCTACAAAATCAGCATATTTCAATTCAAATGTTGCATATACACAGTCTCACCTTCCCCATGTCCTCGTTGTCAAACACAGGGTTTTTGGGCCGTGCGGGAGGGGACGGGATCAGGGTTTTGTCCACCGTCAGTTCTGGGTCCGACTTCACGAGTCCTGAATAAATCACAACCAACATCAATCAGACAACCGCTCATGACAGACCCCAGAAAGTTCATCCCTAAAATCTCACCTTGCATCTTGAGTGCCTTGTACGCGTCTGCTATCTTGGACTCATTGGGAAACGCCACTGTCCAGCTGTACAGCATCTCAATGACCTTATTCTTCACCTTTTCAGAAGTATTCTTCCCCATGTACTGAAACACACACACTGTTTTTTAACATATGTTTCGCATTAGATGTTTAAGTGCACAAGAATGAGTCCTAAAACCTGAAAACAAGATCACATTTTAGCATTTCCAGTTCCATCATCCTGAAGTCAATCGTTTTTTGTTTTGTTTTTGTTTTTTGTGTTTTTGGCTAAATGCCTGAAAAAAAAACATCTGTGGCAAACACAAGCTTAAGATATTTTCATGTTTTATTTGATGGCATAAAACAAATCAGTAATACTCTGTGTTTTTTTAAAGGGGTGGTTGATTATGAATTCATTTTTTAACTTGAGTTAGTGTGTAATGTTGCTGTTTGAGCATAAACAACATCTGCAAAGTTACAACGCTCAAAGTTCAAAGCAAGGGGAGATATTTTCTTTTACAGAAATCACTTGTTAAGGATTACAACAAATGGCAACCGAAGCGTGAGCTGTTAAAGTTCCGCCCTCTTCTGGAAAGGGGGCAGGGAACAGCAGCTCATTTGCATTTAAAGGGACACACACAAAAACGGTGCGTTTTTGCTCACAATCAAATAGGGGCAAATTTGACAAGCTGTAATAAATGATCTGTGGGGTATTTTGAGCTGAAACTTAATAGAAACATTCTGGGGACACCAGAGACTTATATTACATGTTATGAAAGGGGCATTATAGCTTTTGAAAATATCTTACAAGTGGCTAGTCAGCACTCTTGCAAACTGTTATAACTCAAACATGAAAAATGTTTTTAAAAAACACTGAAAGGGTTTTTGAAAGTTTACTGATGGTGATGTTGAAGTCATCTACTGTGGTGTAGTTCGTTTATAGCCTAAATTTAGCTTTTGCCTTCTGCCAATTGTATTTAGGCTTCAAAATACATAAAAGTTGTTCAAGAATCATAAACTTTTGTTTGTCACAGAGCATATTTTCTGCAATAATCCAAAAGCCAATGGAAATATCCTATTGGGTTTTTGTCAAGGGAACCAGGCTGCTAACGTTTGGGTTGGCCAACAAAAGTAAGTCATAACAGAAAAACCACCAACCATGGGTGAAACCAATTTAACCAGCTCATTTAAAAACCTATATCTGGCTATTTCGTTGTGAAATCTTCGCCCACAGTTCTTCATACACGCCTCCAGAACCTGCAGAGACACATAAACATCATATCATCTGTAAACAAGACTCATGCTTGAGCAGTAATGCTGGATTGGCATTAAAACACGGCTCACCGTCAGAGCTTGAAGTGCTTCCCATTCTTGAGAATAGATTTTGTGAATGAGGAGTCTCACAGCTATCTGAGGACTATAAACACACACATACACAATTAGAAAGAGCAGAGAATCTGTAGTTTCCAGTCATGTTGGATTATTACGAATGCTTACCCTTCCAATTCCTTATTGATCTGGTCACAAAACCCGATTATGTATTCCCAGTCCTCCTGCCTGTTGGTCGGATGTGTGGCTTTGTCTGTGGAGGACACACACCATCGTAAGGACCAAACAATCGGCCCCGTTGAGCTCTGTGTCTGTGATACACTGGCACAACAGTGCGAGGGCCAATCACAGCCATGCATATCAATATTACCATCAGTAATGTAAAGAAAAATATGAAGAAAGTCCTTTACAAAATGTGTGATTTCAGCATATTCATGTACAATTATATTTATTCATGTTCAAAAAAACATTATCATGGCTAATGTCCTGTTTGACACATTGGATAAACTCATCAGTTAAATTTCTAATTAATAATGAATTCTAATGTAAATTCTAAAGCTCTGGGTCTGAACTAATCCTACATGAAGACAAACACAGACTTTACACTTTAATCTGGACGCATGATCGCCAGATCTGACAGTAAACGTGCACTCTGTGAATTTATAGAAATCATACTATAGGAAAGGTATGCCTCGTGAATATTAATCAGGAGGCGTGGCGTTCGTGCAGTGGGCGTATCTGATTGGCTGGAAGTGGGCGCTGGCGAATTAACGAATCCTACTATGGTGAAGTCTTCGCTCTTACATGTTATGTAGGCTTTGTGATTGGACGACAAAGAAGGTTACCAGGCAACGTCAATATGAGGTAATTAATTTTCATGAGCAGACCTTCGCCATAGTATGATTCGAAATTCCGCGGAAAAAGCCAAACAAGCGCGTCAGACGGACCAGTACTGATGCATGCAGAGAACACACAAGAACAATAATATTATTTACAGCTTTTAGAAATGCAAGTGATAATAATGCACGTACTGATCCAGGATTCGAGCGATTCTCCCTCCGGAAACGCCATGATCCTCATTTAAAGCTCTGACTCCATAAATCCACACATTTCCCCCTTAGATACCACGGACATTCGTCAAATTAAACTGATTATGATAAAAACAAACATCCTCTGTTCCATTCGAGCCTGTATGTCGCGACAAAATGCTGCTTTATTTATTTATTAAATGAATAGTGTATCAGCTGGCAGTATCATCAGCTGCCTGTATGGAGGTCCTTGATTTAGACGCCTCTGGTGGTTACAAAATAAAAGTCACTAGCTGTACGAGTCTTGATTACAAAATAAAAGAACATCTAAAGTCATAAAGCCATTTTTAAGCAAATGGCTTGCTTTGGGCGATAGAATAGAATAGAATAGAATAGAATAGAATAGAATAGAATAGAATAGAATAGAATAGAATAGAATAAGGTGCAATAACAGTACCAACAAAGAAGTCAGAGATCCCTAATGCTGGGTCACAAACCTCAGGGATGGGATGACAACTCTCATGATATTCACAGAAACTTTTCTGGATTTTTACTTTTTTTAATAAAACATTGTTTTAGTATGTATATTTAGAAGTTGGGATGTCCTGATAAAACAAAACCTGACTACACCCACCTTATGAGGCCATTTATGAATCCATACGTATGTCAAACCACTACATATACAACTGTCTTATCTACTGTAAATGAGAAACCGGTGACTATTATTCTTATTTTTATTCAAATATTTCTATACAGTTATTGAGTTGTCTTAGTTTTAATAAACAAAAATACTGACGTGTTGTTTTTGCTGATAGAGTAAGGTAAACAGTGTATGACTTTTGTGCGACATTAGACAAAGAAATGCAAATAAAGACAATTTTAGAGAATTTTAACTAGAATTTGCAGTAGATCTTGATTACTTTTTTTACTTACCCAATATTGTTTGAAAGGCTATTTGAAAGGTTATTGTTTAAAGCTGCTTTGAAATCATTTTGAAAAGCAATTCACATATCCAGACTTCATGACTAGATGCAGGAGACGTGCAGGAGCCAGGAAAGGAAGTGATAAGAAATAAGTTTATTGGATAACCCTTAACAGAAATATATTAAAGAAGTGCTATGATCACAAAAAAAAAAAAGGGAATGGAAATGTACTAATTCTTAACAGTGACTTGTGGCCTTGAATGAAGACATGGTTACGCAGAAAAAGCAATTGTCAAGAAACAAATGTACACTAAGAAAAAAAGAAAAAAAATCAGTAGTAGAAAAACAGATAATGGCAGAAAATAACCAATACCTCTTCTAAGTTTACAGACATTTCCTTCTACCCTAAAACACAACACAATGCAAAACATAATTCAAAACACATGTAAAACACCTGTGAAAAACAATATGGAAAATCCCTTCATATGAACAGTACATTGGGCCTTTGTTTTACAGAATTTACGAGTAGAGTGTAAATTAAAATAAAAGTAAATAAAATACAAAGAATACATGATAAATGAGTACATGAATGTGATCAATATGAGTAAAATGCAGTAAGATGAATGTAAAATATATAGAGAAAATGTATAGAAAAGGAAATATGTATAGTATAATTGAAGTAAAACACACGTATGCTCTCTGGAAGTCAATGCATTACTGGTATTGGTCAGCTCTCAGTCACCCCTCACATAACAAAATCACACCATTGCTTTTATAAAATTGACATACAAAATAGGCATTTCTGCTGGACAAAGTCCTAAAACATACAACACTAATGATTAAAAGATTGGTTTAGATTGATTTGTGGATATGATAATGAAGCAAACCGAAATAATGTCTAGGAACAACTACAGGCTTTGGTCCAAGAGCTCTTTCGTCTTGGATGTCCTAATGTTTTGAACTGGAAATCTAGAAAGTCTCGTCTCTCACAAGGAACGTCACGGCAGTGATTGACAAGCCAGAGGGCCAATTGTTAACGCGATGATCGCGTAAACGATTGGCTGATGTTTTTAAGGCCCTACCTCGTGCACAGATGATGTATATTAATATTATTCCTTTCAGTGCACCTAATAAATAGTCTTTTATCAGTTAGTAAAGACAGTTTCAAGTAATATTGCAAAAATGTATAAAACAAAACATCCTCTTTAGCACCTTTAACTTAAAACATTTGATGGCTAAATTACAGCCAACGTACATAAAATTGGACATCTGTTGGTATTTTAAGCATTAAATGAGGTAAATTCCCTGTTTTGGATTGATACATAACAACTTACCAGCGTAAAAATATATAAGTTCATGCTCCTTTTCTTCTCTTGATTTTTTTTTCGAAATCTCCAAGCCGGTCACATGATTGGCTGCTAGCATTCTGATTGTAGGATCTCAAAAAACAACCAATCTAAAGTATCCAGATAGAAATTTGTTTCTCATTCTCAATGGGAAAGTGCCCAAGTAACATTGCCTGGCAACATTGCTCAAAAAGTTGCCCTGTGTATCATCACCTTTACTCAAAGTCCATGTCAAATGCAACTGGTCCATTCATTGAGAATCCGATAAAGAATGTCACTCTTGTGCCAGATTCTTTATTTATCTGGCTTCTGAACATTGGATCAACCCTTCTGTCTGCAACGCTGATAAAACCATCACAAATTTTACCAGAAACTCTGTGAAGTTTATTACTGTCTTTCACTTGCTTCCATATTTTTTCATCATCCCATTTAGTTGAGATGTTTTTTCCTGCTCCCAAACAGTTGTTAATATCTCTTTGGGAAATCAGACCAACATAACCATTGTCCTTCCCTAGGTAAAAATGAACAGCTCCTCTCTTACCATTAGACACAGATCTCAGCTCATTTGAGTATGACGTCTTCATTTGTGACACAAATGTTGGTAATGCAAAGTTCTCCTCATGCCATAACAATAAAACTGTGATGTAGTGCAATGGCAGAATCTCACTGAAGGGTATGGGGCGTTCGATTATTCGAAGGAGTAATTTACAAAGGTCTTGGTACGACTTGATGTACTGAGATGCAGGGTTGATGTTGGCCAGAATTACATTGGCATAGATAAAGTTGACATAGTCCATCAATCTGGCCTCTTGTGACTTCAGAATGAAATCATACTGCTGGATGATCTCTTCAAGAGTTGAGGTAGAGTCTTCCTCATACAAATATTCCAGAAGGCCGGTATAGGAATCACCCTTGTTTCTCTCCAGACATTGATGCGTCTGCTCAATTTTAACCATGCGGTTCATGCGCTCATTGTTGACCAGCTCACTCCAATTTATGTTGCAAAAGAGTTCAGTGTACTGTAGAAAGTACCTGGAAACCTTGGGCTTCATCAGCTCTTTTTGTTTGTCATTCTCTGCGAAAAAGGGTACTAAATTGACAAAAAAATTGTCAAGAAAATCAAAATGATTCTTCATTGTTTGTTTTAGTTGAAGAAGACATTTCTTATGTTTCTGCAATACATCACAATATTGCTTGAGTCCAGGGTGCTTCCTTGACAGCACTTCAATGGAAATTTTACCCAAGAGGACTTGACCAAGGTAGTTTAACAGTGGTGTCTTTTGCAGTATTTCTATGACAGTAGCTGCAGTTTGAAGTTCACCGAGATGGCCAGCAGTGTTGTAAGTAGTATAGTCCTTTAGTCTTTGCAGTCGAGCCATGGCCTCTTTGTTTGCAGTTTGTTGCGTTTCTTTGCAAGCTTCTGCTGCAGACTCTGCCAATGTTAGATATCTATCAAGACTGTTTGGCTTGATGGGATCATCCTTGTCTTCACAAAAAGTATGCTTAAGCTCACGCACAAGTACCTGTGAAACTGTATCATATATGTACGAGTTATCCCTTGAAAGGTCTTTGGCCTTTTTGCCCAAATCATGGCCTTTGTAAAGTCCTGTTTTTTGATGTAATACCTGGCAAGGAGCTGGAAAATTACTGCATCCTTTCTGCTTGCCATTCCCTGGAGTCTCTTTAATTATATCCTGGATAAGAGGAGAAAAAAAGTAATCTTAACCTTAGCTAAATACTGCCTCTTTACCAACATGTTGTGGACATCCTGCATTAATTTTTGTTTCCCAGAGCATACTCATAAAATGAGTCTGTTGTGAGCAGAAGGTTAGTGATTTCTGCCTTTGACACTTTGTATGACAAAGTTAACAGCTGTTTCAAACAGTGTTGAGCTATACTCAAGTGAATCACCCTCACACCTTCAAAGGTAATGTTGGAATAAGCTGTGCATCTTGTTAAAAGAGTGGAAAACTTCTCAAATCCATCTTCAACTTCAAAGTTTGGTTTTGTTTGCAGACCAAGGAACTCTTCACATGTAGATACTGACAGCAATGCATTCTTGCAGTAGACATGCAGGAGGACAAGAACAGCAAAAAGTTGAGCATGTTTGTGTTGAAAGTTGAAGCCCTTGAGGGTATTTTTCACAACACCCTGAATATAACCAGATGAAAAGTTGTTCTTCAGAATCATGAACCCATAAAACGTTTTAGTGTTTGTGTTGGTTTTCTTAAACTCTTTTAGCTTTTCTTCAAACAGTTCCTGTTCCTTCTCAGATAAGCGGTTTCCAATGAAAACGGCATCATCAGTTCCTTCAGTTTGTTCCCTGGATTCAACTCTCATGCAGTTGACAATT
The DNA here is from genome assembly GCA_028476615.1 of Culter alburnus. Classification (NCBI taxonomy): domain Eukaryota; kingdom Metazoa; phylum Chordata; class Actinopteri; order Cypriniformes; family Xenocyprididae; genus Culter; species Culter alburnus. The sequence goes on along the minus strand of JAOTNS010000084.1, from coordinate 178,732 downwards.
ATGACCTGTGTAGATTTTGATAAAATGTTTTGCTTTAACAATTCATCTTCAATTTGAAGTTGGAGTGTTAGTACATTGTGAATGTCTTGGAAGTCATCGATCATGAGCAAAATGGGAAGTCGTGTAGGTTGCTCTTTTGTCTCATATGTTAGAAGCTGCACAACCTGTTCTGCTACAGTAGAATAATCATCTGTTGTGTTCTTCAGCACTGCACAACGGAACTTATCCTTCAGTGTCCATAAGACATGCATGGCTAATGTTGTGCCACCACAGCCTGGAAGATGGAAGATGTTGAAAAACTCACAAGCTCTCTTCCGGCTGCATATGTCTGGAATAATAGTGTTGACTATATAGTCGAACTTGTCACGTTTGATGAATGGCATTGATCCAGGCTGTTCTGAGAAGTAGAAGTTCCACCAAGACACCTTTCCTCCCTTGTAAAATTTCTCCTCATATTTTTGTTTGTCCTCATTTCCTCCATCACACTGATTAACACAAAGAACACTCAGTGTTTCTAAGGATTCCTCAATTTTCTTTGATAGCACAACATTACTGCCTCCACCACAAGGCAGAAACCGGTTTAATTTACGATTCTCTGACCACAAACTGAGGACAGTGCCATTGACCTCAGCAAAACTTAGCTCATAAATGCATCTTGTAGAGATGTCAACTTTATATCGGCCCTTAATGAGATCCTTCCAGAGTGTATATGTTGTTTCATTGTCACTGATGCATAAGATTTGGTTTCCACCATTGAGCTCCTGTAAAAACATACTGAAGGTCTCAAGCAAAGGGTCGTTGGCGTCGCTCACCTGACTTAACAGCAAGAATATGGTGAGAAGCTTCTTGCGAGGCAGCACGTCTTTTCTGCACAGGAAAGAAACAACATCACGCACTGAAGATCCCTTCTCAGTCAACCAGTTGTCAACATCAGAGGGGTTTTCCTCATTAATGCCTCCATTACAGAAAACCCAGCTTGTGTTTTTGGTCAGCTTTAACTTGTTTAAAATGTCTTCAACTGCACCTGTAACTTTATACCGAGCTGGTAAATGAACACTGGACAATTTTCTTTCTTTAAGTATCTTATTCAAGCCGTTCTCAGCAGATTCTGGATCAAAATCCAGAACAGCCACTAGATTCATGTGAACAAGGAAATCCAGGTTTTCCAGCTGAACAGGATGCGACTTATTAGCCACCAAAATGTACCATTCAAAGTGTGACCTGTCCAAAGATTGGGTCCCTCCTGTTATCATCTCACATAGTTTAGAGCCTTGCATGCTCTTTTTGACAATGGAGAGATGCTTTTCTTCAGCATCATTCCTCAACTGGGACAATCGTTCCATGTTTGCAGTTTCAGTATATTTCTCATACTCCTTTGAGGAAGCAGATGTAATAAGATTCTTGCTGCTGCTGCCATCTCTTATAAAGAAAGACTTGCTATCATTCTGCTTCTTCTCTGCACCATTGGGCTCTTGCATCTCGTCTTCATTTTTATCAACATTATAAGTGTTAAAGTGAAATTCTTCACAGACTATGGAGGACGGTTCTACATCAACCTCAATAACACGTTTTCCTGCAGATGTCATGTCAGCTTTGAGAACTTCAACAAAGCGAGGGGGTTTATACACCTCTTTGCTATTTTAACAGACCTTTCCAATTTGAAATGTTTTTCAATTGCATGTGACTGCTGTCTATCAAAAACATCTGTGTTCTGAACATTAATACCCAGAATTTGTCCATGTGGATCATCTGCCACTCCAAAATGAATAGTGCCATTTGTGCGGCTGTTCATACAAGCTGCTGCAAATCGAATCACCTCATATGTATATTTACTCATTCTATTCTCTTCTGTTGTGTTGGTGAATGCTTTGAATTCATGGCACGGTTGTATGAGGTCTATAGGACCGGTTTCAGTTACGTCTAAATTGCTGTTTTCTCTGTACCGGTGAGCAGCATTAAATCTATTGAAAGGGTAAGGCTTCAAGCTATAAGACTGAGTCACCACATCATTCTGCTGCTGAATCTTTTGTTTCAGAAGACCTATGTTGTGAATAATCAGCATTTTTGCATTCATTGACAGTTTTAGTTCTGTGAGAACAGACATCTGCAAAAGGAGAAGACCAGATCCGTTAATTTCCTCACGATACAAAATGTCTGCATCTTTTATGTCCACTTTTATCTCCAGCATCCATTGTTTCACATGATCTTTATTCCAGTCTTTGATGTCCACTGGAAGTTCAGATGACACAGCAATCTCTTCATTATTCTGAAAGTAAAAACAACATTATTGCAAAGAGGAGGATAGTTTAAAAAAAAAAAAAAAAACACTTGTGTTTAATTATAATATGCAACCCTACATTTGATACGGGTGATTGCTAATGTGCTGACTTTTCCAATGCTACTTACCTCTAAATGTCTTGAGGCTTCCATAGTGGAATTGGAAACCATTCTATAAGAAACATGTCATCAAACATGTAACATGGCATCAAAATACAATGTATCATTGTAGATGTAATATAGTGGAAACCAGGAAGGGTTGTAACATGAAACCAGCTGTAACACTTTAAGCACTTAGAAACTAAGTAGAGTAAAGAAACTCACACCCATGCCACTGCCACCTGGTGGCTTTTACGAAAACAGAGCATGGTGGGCAATATGCATTTAAGTATATAAATATAAGAGGACTACATCAGTTGTTTGTATTTGTCACAGTTCCTGCTACCAGCTGGTGGTGCTATGAATACAACTAAATTTTGGCATGTAGATGTCTCCAGGGCACTTATCAAACATGTGAAGTCTGAGGCAGATTGACTTAGAGAGGTCTGAATTTTTTATGGTGTAGGTGTAGAGGTAGAGGTGGAGTTAGGTTTAAGCAGTAGCAATCTGGCAGGAAGTCAAATATGGGCACAACACCGGCAAAAAATACTGCTTTCTAATGCACTGTTATTAATGCACACAAAGAACAATGGCCGAGGTCTAGATATCTGTTAAATAATAAATAAGATTTCAATTGTTTCTTGCCAAACCCTGTTGTATGCCTAGCACCTGGCCTATAATTCATGACTGTAACTGAATATTGGCATGTAGATGTCTTCAGGCAGGACTCTTATCAAACATGTGAAGTTTGGGGCAGATTGGACATGGTATGCCTGACTTACAACAGCTTCCTGTTTCATGGCGAAACATCAAACAGGCCGCCACGGTCATGCCCTTCAACGAAAACTCAAGATCTTTGCAATTTAACATTGCAAAGGCCTTTAAATTAGACTGACCAAATATGAAGTTTATCTGATAAAATCTCTAGGAGGAGTTTGTTAAGCCGTGCACACACTTAACGATTGTAAGGCCGATTATGAATGTAAATTGATACTTATGGCTGATCGCGCTCAAACGCGTCCAGTCAGAGCCAGTTGCGTTCAGTCTGCAATTACAGTCAGTGTTCAAATTCCACGTGTAAGTATTTAAATCTGCTTCAGTCGCAGGAAACAATCACTGTGAGTTGAGCTCAGTCTTAGAATGTTTTAGCTAGTCGGTAAATGTGTGCCCGGCTTTAAAGTACAACGTTTGGAAATTTTGCAGAGAAAATTCTAAATATATCACTTCCTGTTGGGTTTTCAGATTTTGCTCTTTTTTGTACATATTGAAATGTAGCGTGAAGAGTGCTTAATTGAAATTTTGTAGGTGGCGCTATCAAGCCATTTTGCTACACCTAATTCTAAAACCCATATCAGATGTAAATTTTCACCAGTTCTGATGCATGTGCAAAGTTTTGTGAATTTTCGAGCATGTTTAGGCCCTCAAAAATGTGACTTTTTTAAAAAAAAATTGACTGAGCAATTACAATAGGGTCCTCACACCATTGGTGCTCGGGCCCCGGGCTCTTATAAAACTTTTATCACATCATCATGAATCTTTTGTTTGATTATATAACATGCACTCAGATCTTTCATCTAAATCTTTGCAACCTGATTAAGCACCACACACAGGGTGACCAGATAACCCTGACAAGAAAATAGGTACGTTTTGAAATTTAAATCGTGGTCTATTTTTATCCATCATATTTGTTTTTAATTTACACGATAATATTTATTTATATGGAAATAAGCGCACATACATGCAGTGAGAGAAAGAAAAAGAGAGAGAAAGATTATTAGTGAAAATTTATAGGCCAGGTGCAAGGCATACAACAGGGTTTGGGAAGAAACAATTGAAATCTAATTTATTATTTAACAGATATCTAGACCTCAGCCATTGTTCTTTGTGTGCATTAATAAGAGTGCATTTGAAAGCAGTATTTTATGCCAGTGTTGTGCCGATATTTGACTTCCTGCCAGATTGCTACCTGCTTAATCCTAACTCCACCCCTACCTCTACACCTACACCATAAAAAATTCAGAACTCTCTAAGTCAAGTTTTTTAGTGATTGATGCATCTAAGTTCACACTTGTAGTTCGGTTCTTTTGGTTCTTTTGGTCCATACCAAAAAAAAAAAAAAAAGATTAATTTAATCCTGGTTCGCTTAGCGTTCACACTGACATTTTTAATACTGAACCTAAAAATCCAAAACAAAAGGCATAATAATAGTGTAGGTTTCCACTGAATGAAGCCCTAGCTTGACGCTTTGTCCACTCCCTTCGTCAGAATCCACATCAATAAATCCACAGAACCACTCGTGAAAAGAAATAACGTATCCGTTTACTCAGTTAGCATCAAAAACATCAGCACAGGAATATTACATAAAAACAACGGTTAATTACCGACAAAAGAAAAGGAGAGAGGGAGAAAAGAAGGTCAAAAAACTGTGTGGCTCCACTCTATGCTTGCCTGACCGTTCCACACGGAAGCCTTCCTTTTTTTTTTTTTTTTTTTTTTTTTCGTCAGAGTATCCCAAGCAATTAAAGGTACATGCAATTAAAGATAAAAATGCGATTACAGTCCTCTATTTCCAAAGTATATCCAATGTCATATGCACTCTAAATTATCCATACACATTTTAGAAAATGACACAATTAACTCCTTCCATTACTGTAAATATTAACTGCATAAACCCGTAAATACTGTAAATATTACCTTCAATTTCCTCCACAAAAATGAATCATGTAAATTACTATTTAACGCATAAATTAAAATTATGTATCAGCTAACTGCATTTAGGCTCCTACATTACCGGCCCCTAATTGTTATCAATGTCCTTGAAACAATTACTTAAAACTTAAATTAAAGGAGCCTACATGTTAACTAACAGACTATCTAAAGAAATCTTCTTGTTCTTCGCCCTGTCCGAAACAGGGTTTTTCCTTTGGAACCGTTTAGGCTATACATTGTCCTCAGATCCTTGAAGAAAACATAGCTTTGTTATTGGGCGACAAAGCTCGCTGCTCTTAGTCTTGACTTTCACTTGACGAACGAAGCCTTTCTTGTCAGGAAAAATCTCCACAATTTTTCCAAGTGGCCATGAATTTCTGGGCGATGTATCATCCACAATCAGCACTACATCACCAACACTGAAGTTTCTTCCAGGAGGACCATCGTTGACGTTCTTGGAGCTGCATAAGATATTCTTTACACCAGCGTTTCCAGAAGACATCCGCAAGGTACTGGACTTGCCTCCATCTGCGGTTAGCGTACTGGTCATCCTTGCTGAACACTCCCGGGGGTAACTCAGGCTTGATCTTGAGTAACAACAGGTGGTTGGGCGTTAAGGCCTCTAAATCATTGAGATCTGAAGATGCCTGGGTGATTGGCCTGCTGTTTATGATGGCCTCAGCTTCACACAGTAAGGTATGGAGACCTTCTTCATCCAAAAGTTGTTCCTTCACGGAGATGTTCAGAATTTTTCTCACCGAGCGTATCAGCCGCTCCCAGCATCCTCCGTGGTGAGAACCTGCTGGCGGATTAAAGTGCCACTGAACTCCCTTCTCCTGCAAGTTCTTTGCTATCTTGCTGGTGTTCCATTCTTTTATTGATTTTTTTAACTCACTGTCAGCCGACCTGAAGTTGGTTCCATTATCAGAGTACATCTCTTTGACTTGTCCTCTTCTTGCAATAAATCTTCTAATTGCATTGAGGCATGCATCGGTGTCAAGTGAAGATGCTACTTCCAGATGTACTGCTCGTATGGCAAGACATGTAAAGATGACACCATATCTCTTTACTTGCCCTCTTCCTCTTTTCACCAAAAATGGACCAAAGTAGTCAACACCGACTCTTGTGAATGGAGGACTGTCAGGCAGGACCCTGCATCTTGGTAGATCAGCCATGAGTTGCTTACCAGCAGTTCCGTGTAGTTTCTTACAGCTGATGCACCTGGACAAGAACTTTCTAATAGCGCCGTTTGCTCCGGGGACCCAGAATCTTTGACGCAGTTGTGCCAACATATGATTTCTCCCAGCATGAGCTGTAACATCGTGAATGTGCTTCAGCACAAGCCTCGTGATATGTGAATCTTTTGATAAGATGGCTTGCTGCTTGGAATCCTCTGGCATTGCTGCGCGGCTCATTCTTCCGCCGACTCTAATGACTCCATTTTGAAGTACGGGGTTCAACTTGTAGAGCGAACTACTCTTCTTTACCCTTTGATGTTCCTTTAGCATATTCAAGTCTTCTTTGAAGCTTTGTTTTTGAGAGTATTTCACAATTTCTCTTTCTGCTTCAGTCAAACCTTCACAGGTTAGGTGCGTTCCTTTGAAAGCTTTCTTGAACTGATTAATTTTGTTTTCTCCATGTGAGTTTGGTTCCTTTCTCTTTGCTTTCAGTTCCTTAAGCAAATCTCTAAATTTCAGAAACCAGGCGACAGCGCGTTTTAGTTTGTCCAGGATGAGTAATAGGTCATCAACTGTTCCATAGGATCTTTGGACTCTTGCGTCTGAAGAACATGCACTTCAACTACCTTTTTAACCTCAGAGTCCTCAATGTCCAGCATTCCAAAATCTGGATTTTTGGGCCACTGGTCTTGTGTACAGAGCAGGAAGCTTGGTCCTGAAAGCCAGCTTTCATTATTCAAGAACGCTTCAACAGTCTGTCCTCTCGAGACATGATCAGCAGGGTTCAGATTGGTATTCACATATCTCCACTGTGAAGTCTGAGAGTGCTCCAGGATTGTTGTGATCCTATTGGCAACGAAAGTCTTGAATCTTGTGCCTTCGCTGTTCAAATATTTCAGCACAGCCGTGCTATCTGTCCAAAAAATTGACTCGTTAAGTTCCAGTTCAAGCTCTTTCTTCAGAAGCTTGTCCATCTTGACAGCAACTGTGGCTGCAGTCAATTCCATTCTTGGTATGGTTGGAGACTTTAAGGGCGCAACCCTTGCCTTTGCCATAATCAGGGTGGATTGAGCTTCACCACTTGCAGTGCGTAGCAGTAGGTAACTTGTTGTTCCATATGCTTGACTAGCATCAGCAAAATGATGTTGTGCAAAGACTGGCACACCAAACTGCTTTGACTTAACACATCTGTCAACTCCGAAGGTCTCAAGCTGTTTCAATCCAGACATCCACCTTTTCCAACTCTTAATAACGTTATCAGGCAGATCTTCATCCCAGCTATACTTCTGCCGGCATAAGTCTTGCAAGATTCTTTGGCAGGCAGTACCACTGGAGCAAGAAAACCCATCGGATCAAAAATGGAGCAGACGAGGGAAAGCAGGCCTCTCCTAGTGTGTGGTCGAACTTTGAGGTTAATTTTGAACTTGAACTGATCCGTTTCAGCACACCACTGAATTCCCAATGCTCTCTCCATTGGCAAGTTATCTTCATCCAAGTCCAAATCCTGAAAACCTTTGGCCCTTTCCTCTTCAGGAATGGAGTTGAGCAACCTTCGACTGTTACTCGACCATTTCGTTAGTCGAAATCCACCTTTTGCCAACATGGTCCTTAAGTCAGCACAAAGGGTGATTGCTGTGTCTTCATCTGTAACTGATTTAAGACAATCGTCTACATAAAAATTTTTCTTCACTGTTTTGGCAGCTTCTTGACCAAATTCATCCTCAAAATCTGTAGCACATTTCTGAAGTGCAAAAGTAGCAACACTTGGTGAAGAAGTTGCGCCGAAGATGTGGACCAACATCTGTGTTCGACAAGTGCCTGCTCGCAGTTCCCCTCGGGCCACCAAAGAAACCTGAAAAAATCCGTGTCTTCATTGCTGACTCTGACTTGGTGGAACATAGCCTCCACGTCAGCCATGACCGCCACGGTCTCTGTCGGAACCTTAAAAGGACCCCCACTAGCGAGCTTGTTAGGTCCGGTCCCTGCAGGAGCTGTTGGTTCAGCGATGTTCCTTGAAGCTCGCTCCACAATCAAAACAACACGCAGTTTTTGCTTAACAGGATGTCTAACTCCATGATGAGGCAGATACCATGTTCGTCCCTCAGTAGGCTTACATTCTACGCTATCCAGCTTCACTGCATAGCCTTTCTTGAGGAGGTCATCCATAAATGCAATGTATTCAGCATGAAACTTTACATCTCTGGAGAATCTTTTCCGTAGGTTCAACGCACGTTGCTCTGCGACTGATCTGTTATTTGGCATGCATAATGACTTGTTCTTCACCGGCAGGCAAACACTGTAATGACCATCCACAAGTTTTGAGGACTGAGACACCATGTCAATAAACTGGTGATCTTTGGACATTTCAATGTCTTCATTTTGTCCAGCATCAGGAAAGTCCTGCTTGAACTGCAGTTGCCAGAGCTCCTCTAGTTTGGCTACTGAAATCCGATTGGTGGTGACTCCTGTAAATGTGTTTGTCTCCCTCATACCGCTTCCACCTCTGAGTGGCCATTTACTGTCCAGCCTAATATTGTTCTCACGGCATATGGGCCGTCATCCATGCTGTTAACCACCTGCAGTGGCTCCATCGCCTTGGGAACATTGCTCCTAGTAATCCAACCTCTGCTTGGATAGTGGGGAGTTTCACCTCCTTTAGATGAGGCCAACTGTCAACATCCTCTTGGCGGGGAATATTGTCTTTGGTTACAGGGATGTTTTTCTGTGAAAACACCTCTGAAAGTTCAATAAAGTGATTGCCATCCAAGCTACTGATTTCCATTCCATTCACAATACAAGTGTTGACAATAGATTCATTCCCCATTGTTTGTAACAAGATGCTTGTATTGCGTCCAGCGAAAGTAGCTGAGCTACCTGGATCCAAAAATGCGTACGTTGTCACTGCCTTGGTTTTTGTGCCTTGACACATACTGGAATGATCGAAAGAACACAGTTTTCCTTACCGGCCCGGTGACTTTTTCTTTCATGTGTACAAGGGCACTTGAAACAGATTGCTGCTCACAATGTTCGCTTGTGGCTTCTTCTCGCAAGCCTTTACTCTTTATGTGCAGCAGTGTGGGATGCAGTCGAGAAATTCTTGACATTGAGCTTTCTCTTTACAGCCGCTACTCATATGACCATGTTTCAAACATGCAAAACACAGACCTTTGCTTCGTAGGAAGTCAATCTTTTCTTGTGCGGCTTGCTCTTAAGTTTTCTGCAGACTGTAAGACTGTGTTGCTCTCCCTTGCAATAAACACAAGGCTTGCTGTTTGCATCCACTAAGACATTTTGTGCTTTTGGCGTTGTTTGTTTGTTATTTTCAGTTTGGGAAGAGACAATAGCCGCTGTGAATACTTTCTTTGGTTTGAGTATCTCTGCGTATTTTAGGTTTGATTTCTGTTGTACTGGTTGTTTTGGCCTGGTGGTTTCTTGTATGTTCCCATAGAGTGGGTGAAGTAAATATCTAACTTGCTTGTTGACAAATTCGACAAAATCCTTGAATTTCACCCTTTTTTTTGTTTTTTCTTGTTGGTCGCACGCAGACTTTCTCCAAGCTTCCTTGAGTTTGTATGGCAACTTGTTAGCTAGTGCCTTTATGTTAGCTGTGTTGTCCAAGTCTTCCATGTAGCTTATATCAGTCATTGTGTTGCAACAGCCTGTGAGAAACAATGCGAAAGACTGCAGTGCAGCGCCATCTTCTGATTTGATTGTCTGCCAATCCAAAGCCTCCTTTATGTAGGCTTCTGCAATCTTGTAGTCGTCACCATAAAACTCCTTCAGCATTTCTTTTGCTTTAGCATAACCTGCTGAGGATTCCATGTGAATGCAGCTTTTTACCAACTCATGTGGTTGTCCACTTGTGTACTGCAACAAAAACTGTAAGCGATCACGACTGTCACCAGTGCGATCTTCAACTCCGTGTTCAATAGACCTGATAAAGGATTTATACTCAAGCGGATCGCCCTTGAACGTTGGAATGGTGAGCTCAGGGAGTAATGTAGCTTTGTGATTCTTCACAAGGTACTCAGTGACATCAACTTGCTGAGAGATAGCCTTGCATAAATTATTAAGCACTGGTCCATCATTGAGGTCCATGTTCGATGCAGGCCGGGTTCTTTGCAGCCTTGCAAGATGAACCTTGTTTTCAAGTTTGGACGTAGGCAGGGTGTGCTGTGTTGGTGGTTGATAGATGGTGTTCACCTTTGTTTCAGAGATCTGTTCATTAGCTTCTATACTGCTCGGCTGCTGTGTGCATTCATATTTTTGCAAAACTTCCATTTTTGCATCTGACTCAGCAAGAGCGGTCTGCATTGCATGCATCTCCTTTCTAGCCTTTATCGCAGCCTCTATTCGTTTTTGCTCAGCCTCAAACTCCGCCTCTCGCCGTTTTTCTTCTGCTTGCAGCTGAGCTTCCCTGCATCTTTTTTCTGCATGCCAATCTGCTTCTTCTTTTTCTATGGCTAGCTTCTCACTTAAAGCTGCAGCCTTTGCCTTTAATGAAGCACGCTCCATTTCTGCCTTTATTCTGACTGAAGATGATGATGACACACTTCCACATCGTGATCCAGGTCTGCTTGAGCGTTTCGTGTTGCTTTTTGAGGATATAGACCTACTATCTGTTGGCATTACGTGTTTATCACACTCTTCAGCCTGCTCAGAGCGTTTCATGACATCTTTCATCCATTCCTCACATTTCCAGAAGAAATCATTTATTGGCTTATTTTTAGGATCAAACCAATTCTTTGATTATCCAGGAATTCTTCTTCAGACATAAATCTTCTCAAACCAGCATTTAAGTCGGAAAATTCTTGCTGCAAACCACTGAAGTCCACACGCAATTATTTTTAAATATCAACGTTTGCATCATCTTCCATTAACTGCTCAATATGCTTTATCATGCTCGTTAGCTGGGATAACTTATTCCTGCGTGCATGGAGTTGTCTAGACTTGTGTTCTTCCACAGCCTTCTCAGTCATTTTTACTGTCCGTTTTTCACTGTCTTGTTCATCCATAACAAACGAATGTTTCCACACTTATTTAATGCAAATGTCAAAACCGTAAGGTGAGCTTAACATACACGCAATGCATTCCACTTCGTCGTTCAGCCGAACGGCGTCCTTTATTTATTTATTTCTCTCTTACGGCTGTGCGCACATCAACCATGATTCGATTCACCATCCACAGCAGAGCAAGGAAAGCTACAACTCACAGATTCACCGTGAAAGTTTCCTCCTTCAGTCCTTTGTCTCGAGTCAGGCCGTTCCAAAGTCCAATAAATCCTTGCAGAGCTAGTTTTTTGACAAAAATGTAGGTTTCCACTGAATGAAGCCCTAGCTTGACGCTTTGTCCACTCCCTTCGTCAGAATCCACATCAATAAATCCACAGAACCACTCGTGAAAAGAAATAACGTATCCGTTTACTCAGTTAGCATCAAAAAACATCAGCACAGGAATATTACATAAAATAACAACGGTTAATTACCGACAAAAGAAAAGGAGAGAGGGAGAAAAGAAGGTCAAAAAACTGTGTGGCTCCACTCTATGCTTGCCTGACCGTTCCACACGGAAGCCTTCCTTTTTTTTTTTTTTTTTTTTTCGTCAGAGTATCCCAAGCAATTAAAGGTACATGCAATTAAAGATAAAAATGCGATTACAGTCCTCTATTTCCAAAGTATATCCAATGTCATATGCACTCTAAATTATCCATACACATTTTAGAAAATGACACAATTAACTCCTTCCATTACTGTAAATATTAACTGCATAAACCTGTAAATACTGTAAATATTACCTTCAATTTCCTCCACAAAAATGAATCATGTAAATTACTATTTAACGCATAAATTAAAATTATGTATCAGCTAACTGCATTTAGGCTCCTACAAATAGGGTCACAACCTGTTTGGACAGCTGTTATGACATATTGTGTACAAATGATGGTATTTTTTACCAGCTGAGAACTCACATAGAGCTTATAAAATGTATAAAGGAGTCACAACAGTGGCAGGAATTCCTCCGTTGCACACAGTGCTGGACTGGTTGCAAACACAGAGATCTGCTCTAGGAGACGGTCGTTCTGACGCCTGTACTGAACAGTAATGGGCAACATTGCTCCAGTGACAAGAAGAATTAAATATGCCTGATCATTTTGTTCTTTTTAGGGTCACATCTTGTGACATCTTGTCATGTTTTTGGTTTGTTTAGATGTCTTTGGTCTATTTTGCATTTATATATCTGTCGAACTGCAACAAAGTTCATTTGGAAGCAAAACTGAAAAGGTGGGTCTCTGTACTCTTGTTTGGTGCGCACCAGGGTTCGGAGGCCAATGTTCACACTTATTCAAATGAATGGCAGTAACAGAGCAAAGTTCATTTTAATCAAACCAAACCTGCCAAGTATAAACGCACTAAATTTTTCAGTTGGCCTAATTAAGGGTGCGTCTGTTCACACTTGTCATGTTTGGTTCGATTGAATCGAGCCCCCCTGGTGCGATTGCTCTGTTAGTGCAGTTCATCTGAGCATGTGTGAACGCTGACATCCGAACCCTGGTGCACATATCTGTTTTTCTCGTCATAGTTGTGAGTTTGCCCATCACAGGCAGCAGATTGTTTGTGTGTGTGACGGATGGATTCCCGCCACTGTTTTGACTCCTTTACACATTTTATAAGCTCTTCACGAGTTCCCAGCTGGCCAAAAATAACTTCAAATGCAGGCTACACACAAACAACAAGCGCATTTATCACAGCACACAGCATTGTTTTGGATGTTTGGTAAGTTCCGTCTCAAAATAGGCAATACGTCATAAAATCCGACCAATCAGTTATTAAAGGTGCCATCGAATTGAAAATTGAATTTACCTCGGCATAGTTGAATAACAAGAGTTAAGTACATGGAAATTACATACAGTGAGTCTCAAACTCCATTGTTCCCTCCTTCTTATATAAATCATTTGTTTTAAAGACCTCCGAAGAACAGGCGAATCTCAACATAACACCGACTGTTACGTAACAGTTGGGATCATTAATATGTACGCCCCCAATATTTGCATATGCCAGTCCATGATCGAGGCATTAGACAAGGGCAGCCAGTATTAACGTCTGGATCTGTGCACAGCTGAATCATCAAACTAGGTAAGCAAGCAAGGACAACAGCAAAAAAATGGCAGATGGAGCAATAATAACTGACATGATCCATGATACATGATATTTTTAGTGATACTTGTAAATTGTCTTTCTAAATGTTTCGTTATCATGTTGCTAATGTACTGTTAAATGTGGTTAAAGTTACCATCGTTTTACTGTATTCACGGAGACAAGAGCCGTCGCTATTTTCATTTTTAAACACTTGCAGTCTGTATAATTCATAAACACAACTTCATTCTTTATAAATCTCTCCAACAGTGTGTAATGTTAGCTTTAGCCACGGAGCACTATCAAACTCATTCAGAATCAAATGTAAACTTCCAAATAAACACTGTACTTATGCGATTAGACATGCTGCATGACAAACACTTTGTAAAGATCCATTTTAAGGGTTATATTAGCTGTGTGAACTTTGTTTATGCAGTGATAGAGTCGAGAGCTTGGGAGGGGCGGAGAGCGCACGATTTAAAGGGGCTGCAGCATGAATCAGCGCATTTCTAATTATGCCTCAAAATAGGCAGTTAAAAAAAATTCATAAAAAAAAATCTATGGGGTATTTTGAGCTGTAACTTCACAGACACATTCAAGGGACACCTTAGACTTACATTACAAATTTTTAAAAAAACGTTTGATGGCACCTTTAAACGTATCCCTATGCCTTTATTAGGTTCGGTATCTTTTGGTTCGGTGTTAAAATTGCCAAACTGAATGCTAATCGGACCAAGACTAAATTTTAGTTTTTTCTTTTGGTCCAGACCAAACAAACTGAACTGCAAGTGTGAACACACCCTAAATTTCTGTGAACTGAATTTTATCAGTTGTGGGAGCAACAGGCTGCTAACATTAGCTCAATCAAATATTATAAGTATAGCCAATTAAAAAAAAACTTAGTTTATCAAACCATGGTTTAAATTGTAGTAGCAACTGTCTATTTCTCACTGTCACAAATGGAAAAAAGTAAATACATTAAACAAAATCACTTTATTAAACACTTCATGAACTTCAACATTTCCAAGATATTTGGTAAAAAACACTGAATATTACACAGTCAGATAAATCGTGAAAAACCACTTAAGGCATCAATTGTCACAACCATCCCTGGGCTTCCCTTACATCATGCTTATCTAATAAATTAAAAGATGAATATATGTTAGTCTCACTTACCGCATCAAGGGACAGAATTCATAAGTTGTTTTGGGGTTTTGAGCTCTTTTGGGCATTTCATGTCAACACCTGTTTCACACATGTGGGATTAGGGAACTATTTAATAAGACTTTTTCATTCATTCATTTTCATTCATGTGTACGCTTTTAAATGACAATTTTCCACCAAACATGGCAACAGAGCTGTGACTTTATGATGCTTTTGTGTCATTTAAAGCTTGCTTTCTCAGGGGATTCTAAATTTACAAGGTGACGAGTTCTACAAGGGGTGCTTCTCATTTCTTATTTGTGCATTCTCGTTTCCTTTCCTTGCTTCCTTTCCTTACGTCTCAGCTCCACCCCTGTAGGATGTGAGGGAAGGATGCAAGGAAAGAAAACTAGGATGGAGGAATCGAAGGAAATGTTCTTTGTATATTGGAATGTTCTTGATCACTCGAGCTTCACTTCAAAGCATCATCAGCTGTGCTTGAGGGATCAAGTTGTTCAAGTTTGGTTATTTAAAAAAAAAAAAAATCACAGTAAATATTAATAATGGAAGATGTCCCGTTGTATGTGAATATGTGAAAAGTTAAGTTTATTTAAACTGCAAAAGTAAAGAATACATTTAAATTATTGTTGACAGATGTGACGGGGGAGGAGAATGTATACGTCCATCAGGTTCCTTGACAAGAAAGACTTCTGTAAAGGATATACCTGTCTATCCTCGCTCATAACTCCTCAGGAAGCTTCCTCACTCCTCTTTCCTCGTGGTGCAATTAGAGAATTGAGATGTCCTACAAGATGGCTGAGCTGGATTGGTTTCTGGGTCATAAGATGGAGGACGGAGGAGTGAGGAAACGAGGAGGGATATTGAGAAGCACCCATAGAATTCATAATCTCATGAACGCACCATTAAACCACTGTTTTAAAGGGATAGTTTCACCCAAAAATGAAAATTTGCTGTTAATTTACTTTTTTCCTTCAGTAGAACAGTAAAGAAGATTTTTAGCTAAAAACGTATGCAACAGGAAGCTCACGCTCCAGACTGTCATTAATGTGCTCGTGGCCGTTTGCCGAGGCTGTGGATTAGAGGTAAAAATGTTGTAAATATTGTTCAATTTCTTGCACAGACCAATCGTTTCGTTTCTTAAGACCGCAATGTATCGTCAGGAGCAATGTGTATTAATTATGATTTGCCTGCATGTTTTTTTGTATCTCAAAATGGTGGCACCTATTGACTTCCATTATATGAATCACAGAGGACCACTGTTTCAGCTAAACATCTTCTCTTTACTGTTTTACTGAAGAAAAAAAAAGTCATAAGTCATCTTGAGGGTGAGTAAATTAACAACAAATTTTCATTTTTGGGTGAACTATCCCTTTAAGGAAGTTGGATAGTGGAAAGAGGTCATCAAATTTCCATTTCATGCAAACCATTATTTCCTCTGTGTAAATGAATTAACCTATTTGAATATTGCCTTAGGGTCTCTTTAACAGCCTTTCTTTACATCTCGATGGTGTTTATTGCCTTTATTTTTTCTTATGTTCAAGTGATTTTAGATATATTATACAGTAGATGTTTTAACCATAGAACAACAGTTATCACTTTTATTTAGTTTTTAAGTGCTTTCTAATAATACCAGCACAATAACTCTCTGCCATGAGGTGGCCAGACTTTAGACCATTGCAAGGCAAAACTGAAGGGCCACCCTGTTTTTTATATAAGTGATCAAATTAGCTTTCACAACCTACACTACATAAAGGTAAGCAGGTTATTAGAGCATTCCAATAAATAAATAAATAAATGGACCAACGTCTTACTAGTGCAACTGGATCCTGGACTTTCTGACATTTGCATTAGCAGCCACACATCCTCCGAAATATCCCAACAACACTGTTTTAAGGTCCTAAATCAGGGGTGTTCAGTCTTGATCCTGAGATCTACCTGGAGATCTACCTCCTTATTTATCAGGTGCTCCTGGAGATCTTAATTATCTGTTACAGTTGTTTTTGATCAGGGTTGAAGCTGAACTTTGCAGGGAGGTAGATCTCAGGAACAAGATTGAGCACCCCCTATCATATTCAAAGCTTCTGTATGGATTCAGTGGAGAGACTGTAATCTTACCTCACTCAGAGACACCAGGCCAGCTCCTTCTTTTAGCTGTCATTCAGAAAGGGTTTTGGTGATGATGACCGTCCAATAATGTGCTGACCTGAACTAAACCCAAACTTACTTCATCCCTTTGCATGGCTCCTCCCTCCTCCGCCACCTCCTTTACCTGTGTACTAAGAGGTAAGCTCCACACTGCCCTCTAGGATGTAGTATGTGAAAATGGGAGTGTGGTAAGTAGACAAACTTGAACTGAATTATCCCTCCTGTACCATTACACATGACTGTGTTGCAAAGCACTGTCCCAACATCTTTAAATGTTCAAATGACACAACCACCATAAAATATGAGCTGATGCTAGACCATAGGCATGATAAGGAACTACTGGTAAAGAAACAGACTGGTGTGTGAATCTATGAATGCGTAAAGACACATACTTTTGTTCCTGTGATTTACTAGCATCTCCCAAAAGCTGTTAGTGTTCAAAAGAGAAGTGGAATTACTGCATTAAAGGGTTAGTTCACCCAAAAATGAAAATTCTGTCATTAATTACTCACTCTCATATCGTTCCACATCCGTAAGACCTTCGTTAATCTTCAGAACACAAATTAAGATATTTTTGATTAAATTTTTGAGTTTTTTATCCCCCATAGAAAGCAATGTAATTACCACATTTAAGGTTCAGAAAAGTAGTAAAGACATAGTAGTAAAATAGTCCATGTGACTACAGTGGTTCAACCTTAATGTTATGAAGTGACAAGAATACTTTTTGTGCACAAAAAACAAAACAAAAATAACATCTTTATTCAATAATTTCGTCTCTTTCCTGTCAGTCTTCTACACTGTTGACATAGTAAGCATCGATTCTGTGTTTTACGCCAGAACTTATAATCATAGTAACCATACTCGCATTAAACTATGTGGCGTACGCCCATTTTAAAGGCAATAAAAATGCATGTAAACACCTCAATCCAGTCCAATCCATACCAACAAAGGATACCGGTCTGTTTATTCTAAGCACAAAGTGTGTACATGTCATTGAACTTGTTTCATGTCAATGACTTTCCTGTGACATTGGACAAAGAAATGCAAATATAGACAATTTTAGAGAATTTTAACTAGAATTTGTAGTAGATCTTGAATATTTTTTTTTTTTTACTTACCCAGTATTGGTTGAAAGGCACAATTTTCTTTAAAGCTGCTTTGAAATAATTTTGAAAAGCAATTCACATATCCAGACTTCACATGACTAGATGCAGGAGACATGCAGGAGCCAGGAAAGGAAGTGATAAGAAATAAGTTTATTGGATAACCCTTGGCCTTAACAGAAATATATTAAAAAAGTGCTAAGATCACAAACAAAGGGAATGAAAATATACTAATTCTTAACAGTGACTTGTGGCCTTGGAGACCTTGAATGAAGAATGGTTATGCAACAAAAGCTTTTGTCAAGAATCAAATGTACACTGCAAGAACAAAAATCAGTTAAAAAAAAAGGCAGAAAATAACCAATACCTCTTCTAAGTTTACAGACATTTCCTTCAAGCCTAAAACACAACACAATTCAAGGCATAATTAAAAATACATGTAAAACACCTGTGAAAAAAACAATATGTAAAATATCTTCATATTAACATGCTGTATTAATTGGGCGTTTATTTTACAGAATTTTCTAAGAGTGTAAATTAAAGTGAAATGAAGTAAGTGTGATGGAATTTTTGAACTAATTAATAATGAACTAACATTTCTTTTCTTCTACAGGCCTAATAATAATAATCTAACCTAGAAATAGAGAAACAGTCACTAGGACTGAGTGTTGTGATTCAGAAACATTCTGCTGTGCTGGCTAGACAGCATCCCTTTTGGGATAAAAAATAGTCTTTGAGAGGTCGTTCTGACCTATTGAGTAATCTGAACTATTAACCCTGAGACATTTTTTGATGATCTTTGATTCAGTTGTTCTAATCTAAATTTACTCCGGCAGTAAGCGGGACAGAGGAACTGAGATGTTTTTCTTAAATCTAACCAATCATATTGAGACTGATGATAATGGTAATAGATCATGCCATGCTGACTATGAAGTGTACCTGAAATCCTATAAAACCTGTTGTATTCCTTTGTTCGGAGAAAGATTCTCTGGAATGATGAGAACTCTCCCGGCCGTGATTAAAGCATTCTGAGGCATAGACTGGAGTCTGTTTGGTTTTTAGGCGCAGCAAACACTAAGCACTAGAGAACTCTTTCCATACTATAGTGATAGTGTTTAGTGGTGAGGAGCACTAAAGAGCTTATTATCAGGTGATAGTGCCGGTGGGGAGCACTAAAGAGCTTAGTATCAGGTGATAGGCCCCCAAAACAGGCCGAGACGTCGGCCGACTCGAACAGGTACTGAAGTACGCTCAGTAGAGTATAAATTTATTGGTTTTATGGTGTCGGGGACACCCAGGTTTATTGGTTGAGGTGTCAGGACACCCAGGTTTATTGTTTATGGTGTCAGGACACCCAGGTTTAACTAAGTCAGGTGCGTAGGGAAAAATCTACCACATAAGCCAAATATTAAGAATATAAATGAGTAAATATAAATGAATATATCAATGAATGAGCAAAATGTAGTAAGATGTATGTAAAATGTATAAAGAAAGAGAAATGTGCTCTCTGGAAGTCAATGCAGCATTGGCCACTCTCAGTCCCCTCTCACTTAACAAAATCACAACATTACTCTTACAAAATTCACATTAAACACTATTAGGCATTTCTGCTAAATAAATAAATAAATAAATAAATAAAAGATTACTTTGTATTGATGTGTGAATAGGATAATATCATCTAAATAATGTCAAGGAACCATGTGCATGAGCTCCTCTGACCAGTCCTAATGTTTTGAACTGGAAATCTAGAAGATTTTCTCATTCATGATTCTCATATCGTCAGTCAGATCCATTAGATCAGGCTTGTAAATCTTCTTACTCAAAGTCTATGTCAAATGCAACTGGTCCATTCATTGAGAATCCGATGAAGAATGTCACTCTTGTGCCATATTCGTTATGTAACTGGCTTCTGAACATTGGATCAACCCTTCTGTCTGCAACGCTGATAAAACCATCACAAATTTTACCAGAAACTCTGTGAAGTTTGTTACTGTCTCTCACTTGCTTCCATATTTTTTCATCATCCCACTGAGTTGAGATGTCCTGCCCTGATCCTAACCAGCTGTTTATATCCCTGTGGGAAAACAGGCCACCATAACCTTTGTCCTTCCCTAGGTAAAAATGAACAGCTGCTCTCTTACCATTAGACACAGGTTTCAGGTCCTTTAAATATGACGTCTTCATTTGTGACACAAAAGTTGGTAATGCAAAGTTCTCCTCATGCCATAACAATAAAACTGTGATGTAGTGCAATGGCAGAATCTCACTGAAGGGTGTGGGATGATCGATTATTTGAAAGAGTAATTTACAAAGGTCTTGGTGGGACTTGATGTACTGAGATGCAGGGTTGATGTTGGCCAGAATTACATTGGCGTAGGTAAAGTTGACACAGTCCATCAGTCTGGCACCTTTTGACTTCAGAATGAAATCATACTGCTGTATGATCTCTTCAAGAGTTGAGGCAGAGTCTTCCTCATACAAATATTTTAGAATTCCCACATAGGAATCACCCTTGTTTCTCTCCAGACATTGACGCGTCTGCTCAATTTTAACCATGTGGTTCATGCGCTCATTGTTGACCAGCTCACTCCAATCTATGTTACAAAAGAGGTCAGTGTACTGTAGAAAGTACCTGGAAACCTTGGGCTTCGTCAGTTCTTTCCGTTTGTCTTTCTCTGCAAAAAAGGGTACTAAATTGACAAAAAAATTGTCAAGAAAATCAAAATGATCCTTCATTGTGTGTTTTAGTTGAAGACATTTCTTATGTTTCTGCAATACATAGTAATATTGCTTGAGTTCAGGGTGCTTCCTTGACAATTCTTCAATGGTAATTTTACCCAAGAGGACTTGACCAAGGCAGTTTAACAGTGGTGTCTTCTGCAGTATTTGTATGACAGTAGCTGCAGTTTGAAGTTCACAGAGATGGCCAGCAGTGTTGTAAGTAGTATAGTCCTTTAGTCTTTGCAGTCGAGCCATGGCCTCGTTGTTTGCAGTTTGTTGAGTTTCTTTGCAAGCTTCTGCTGCAGACTCTGCCAATGTAAGATACCTATCAAGACTCTCTGGCTTTATGCGTCGTCTTTGTCTTTGGTTGGTTGCTCTTTTGTCTCATATGTTAGAAGCTGCACAACCTGTTCAGCTACAGTAGAATAATCATCTGTTGTGTTCTTCAGCACTGCACAACGAAATTTATCCTTCAGTGTCCATAAGACATGCATGGCTAATGTCGTGCCACCACAGCCTGGAAGATGGAAGATGTTGAAAAACTCACAAGCTCTCTTCCGGCTGCATATGTCTGGAATAATAGTGTTGACTATATAGTCGAACTTGTCACGTTTGATGAATGGCATTGATCCGGGCTGTTCTGAGAAGTAGAAGTTCCACCAAGACACCTTTCCTCCCTTGTAAAATATCTCCTCATTTTTTGTTTGTCCTCATTTCCTCCATCACACTGATTTACACAAAGAACCATCAGCGTTTCTAAGGATTTCTCAATTGACAGCACAACATTACTGCCTCCACCACAAGGCAAAAAACGGCTTGATTTGCGATTCTCTGACCACAAACTGAGGATGGTGCCATTGACCTCAGCAAAACTTAGCTCATAAATGCATCTTGTAGAGATGTCAACTTTATATCTGCCCTTAATGAGATCCTTCCAGTAGGTGTATGTTGTTTCATTGTCACTGATGCATAAAATTTGGTTTCCTCCATTGAGCTCCTGTAAAAACATACTGAAGGTCTCAAGCAAAGGGTCGTTGGCGTCGCTCACCTGACTTAACAACAAGAATATGATGAGAAGTTTCTTGCGAGGCAGCACATCTTTTCTGCACAGGAAAGAAACAACATCATGCACTGAAGATCCTTCTCAGTCAACCAGTTATCAACATCAGAGGGATTTTCCTCATTAATGCCTCCATTACAGAAAACCCAGCTTGTGTTTTTGGTCAGCTTTAACTTGTTTAAAATGTCTTCAACTGCACCGGTAACTTTATACTGAGCTGGTAAATGAACACTGGACATTTCTTTCTCTTCAAGCATCTTATTCAAGCCGTTCTCAGCAGATTCTGGATCAAAATCCAGAAAAGCCACTGGATCCATGTGAAAAAGGAAATCCAGGTTTTCCAGCTGAACAGGATGAGACTTGTTTGCTACCACAATGTAATGGCTAAAGTTTGACCTGTCCAAAGATTGTGACCCTCCTGTTATCATCTCACACAGTTTAGAGCCTTGCACACTGTCTTTGACATCAGAGAGATGCTTTTCTTCAGCACCCTTCCTCAACTTGGACAAATTTGGCATGTCTTTGATATATTTCTCATACTCCTTTGAGTTCTTAGATATAATAAGATCCCTACTGCTGCTGCTGTCTCTTATGAAAAAAGACTTGCCATCATTCTTCTTCATCTCTGTTGCTTTGGACTCTTGCGTTACGTTTTCATTCTTGCATTTCTTGTCAATTCTATCTACTTCATACGTGTTAAAATAAAGGTTTTCACAGACTATGGAGGATGGCTCTATGTCTACCTCAATAACATATTTTCCTATGGATGTCATGTCAGCTTTGAGAACTTCAACAAATCGAGGGGGTTTAATACACTTTTTTGCTATTTGAAAATTCCTTTCAAATCTGAAATGTTTTTCAATTGCATGTGACTGCTGTACATCAAAATCATCTGTTTTCTGGACGCTAACACCCTGAATTTGTCCATGTGGTTCATCTGCCACTCCAAAATGAATAGTGCCATTTGTGCGGCTGTTCATACAAGCTGCTGCAAATCGAATGACCTCATCTATGTATCTTTTCATTCTGTCCTTTTCATTGCTGCTGTTGAGTGCTTTGAATTCATGGCACGGTTGTATAAGGTCTTTAGGACCGGTTTCGGTTACATCTAGAATGCTGTTTTCTCTATACCGGTGAGCAGCATTAAATCTATTGAAAGGGTAAGGCTTCAAGCTATAAGACTGAGTCACCACATCATTCTGCTGCTGAGGCTTTTGTTTCAGAAGACCTATGTTGTGAATAATTAGTTTTTTTGCATTAAATGACAGGCTTAGTTGTGTGAGATCAGACATTTCCAAGAGACATAGACTCGCTCCACTAATTTTCTGTTTGTACAAAATGTCTGCATCATCTGTGTCCACTTTTATCTCCAGCATCCATTGTCTCACATGGTCTTTATTCCAGTCTTTGATGTCCACTGGAAGTTCAGATGACACAGCTGTCTCAATATTCTGAAAGAAAATCAACATTAGCAAACAGGCATATTGTAAAAATGTAAGTTCAGTATTGATTCATTCTGTTGTAAAAATCATTAGTAATTAATTAGTTAATTTATCTATACAGCAGCTCAGGAGAAAACAGTGATTCATCGTCCCGCT
Organism: Culter alburnus; assembly: GCA_028476615.1. Classification (NCBI taxonomy): domain Eukaryota; kingdom Metazoa; phylum Chordata; class Actinopteri; order Cypriniformes; family Xenocyprididae; genus Culter; species Culter alburnus. The sequence goes on along the minus strand of JAOTNS010000084.1, from coordinate 155,545 downwards.
CAGTTCACTTTGCATACAATGTAGTGTCAATGCTGGCAGACCAAAAATATTGTTGAATCAATGCATGCCCAGAAACCCGCATCTAGACGCTGCAAATGGTGCAGCTAACTATAAGCTACAAATCATTGGGATAATTCTACGGACAACAGGACAATTGTCAGCTAAGTTTTTTATTTTTCAACTTCATTGCCATACAACAGTGACAGTATTGCATCCGTGTGACTCGTTGGGTGTTATGTTATTGTGGTTTTAATATTTTTTGGGTTTTGCTTATGTAAATAAATTATTGTGGGTCTTTTTATATAAACTTTAAAAAAGGGGGAAAAAAACATTTCTATTTGTGTTTTGGGATTTATGTTAGAATTGCTTATATGTTCTTTATATTTAAATGCAAGTTTGGTCAAATTTATCTTGTAGCTTGCCTCTCTAGGTTGTTCTTAGAAAAAATGATTACAATAGTAATTTTGTCTGAAAACAGAGAAGCAACAATTTTGAGAAAAGCAACAAGGCTTTTCTCAACCTTGTTTAAAAATGGCCTATGCATCCATCTAGTGGATATACTATGTATTACATTTTTTATTATTTCAACCTTTCAAGTAATCTGCATATTTTAACTTGCACATAATGGATTAATTGTTAAAAATAAAATTTGTTTTTTAACTCTTTATTTGTATTGTTTAATATAGAAATAAATGGTGTAATTTATTATTTACGAGATATGAGACTCTTCCAGTTTCCATTTTTGTTATTACTTTAAAGGTGGGGTATCCATTTTTTTAACAACACTGTTGGACATTGTTGATATTTGAAATCAACCCAAACAAACTCACCCCTCCCTTCATTGCTCCGCCTCCAAAATTCACACTCCAATCCTAACCCTGCTCCGAGTCAGTCTCAAACCCCAGCCCATCTGCTTCTGGCATTCGAGGCGAGTGCACTTTCAATGATGCTAAACACCTCATTCTCTAGCGCAATGGTTCTCAAACCTGTCCTGGGGACCCCCCACCACTGCATGTTTTGTATGTCTCCCTCATCAGAAACTCCTAATTCAACTCTTGCAGTCTCTACTAATGAGCTGATGACTTGAATCAGGTGTGTTTGATGAGGGAGACATGCAAAATGTGCAGTGGTGGGGGGTCCCCAGGACAGGTTTGAGAACCACTGCTCTAGCGGTCATCAGTGTGCAGTAGTTTAACTGCACAACTGCTCGCTATCTAGCCACAGTTACACATGCAATACGAGAGTGGATGTCTGTTTATCAAAGCTGACACAACAAAAATGCTTCACAAAAAATAAAGCGCAGTTGATGATGAACGACAAGGAAGCACAAAAAATGAATGTACAGTACACAAGAGTAAATACAAACAAGTGTTCGTTGTTAGTCATAAACAGCATAGCAGCCCTAGACAGTCATGACACTCAAACCCAGTTTTACTCACATGAAAAGCATGTTCAAAGCGGCCTCCGCTTCTGTTTTCAGGCCTTCCCGCTTAGCTCTCTCCAGTGCTGAAAAGCTTTTCTAATATTAAAGGTGCTCTAAGCGATCCTGGGCGGAGTAACTTCCTGTTGACGTTCGAAGTGTTGTCAAACAAAACAGAGGCTAGCTAGACCCTCCCTCCTCCTCCTCCTCCTCCTCCTCCTCCCCCTCCCCTCCGCGCTTCCTGAAACAGTCATGAACGCGCATTTAAAATCATTCTTGTCGGTTATTGGCTGGAGCATGTTTATTATGTTAAGTGGTCCAGGCTGCACCAGTTTGTTTTTATTGCCGTTTTCGGAGCTTGTGGCGACTACAGAGACCGTGTTTTTTTACAGTGTGTTCAGGGGACAGGCAGCTAGCGGATAGTGAGGAAATGTTTGCTGTATCTGACAAAAAATGTTTTGGCCTAAAAACGTGTGACATCGCTTTTTAGGCCAAAAAAGCACCTTTAACGCAGGTTCCAAGGCACTTGCCCAGTCATAAACCTTCATTCCAGTGATATTCTTTTGAGCTCTTTTATATTGTGTCTCATCATTTCTCTTTCTGTGTTTTGTTCTCTTTCTGTTATTTTACTTGACCCCTATAGGTCAAGCTAAATCTTCCAACCTTGGTTGCACGGAAACTAACAAAAACAGGTTTAAAAATAATACAGTAACTTTTACTAATGTTTTTCATTGTATACCAAAAGGAAAATTAATAGCATTTAATGAGGAAATAGCTGGTTTAAAGTGGAACGACATACTATCTGTTACAGTCACACCTGTCCCGGACTCCTTTTCCCAGAATCCTCCCTTTCATCACTCCCCTTCCACGAGCCCGCTCTTATTTCCAGAGCACGCATGTTCCAGCCTTCCACGAGCTCTTATTCTTCCAGCCTTCCCGAGCCCGCTCTTATCTCCACAAGCCCGCTCCAGCCTTCCACGAGCCCGCTCTTATTCTCCACAAGCCCGCTCCAGCCTTCCACGAGCCTTATTCTCCATGAGCCCGCTCCAGCCTTCCACGAGCCCGCTCTTATCTCTCCAGCCTTCCACGAGCCCTTATTCTCCATCTCCAGCCTTCGCTCTTATTCTCCACAAGAGGCTCTTATTCTCCACACGAGCCCGCTCCCATCCACGAGCCCGCTCTTATTCTCCATGAGCCCGCTCCAGCCTTCGCTCATTCTCCATGAGCCGCTCCAGCCTTCCACGAGCCCTTAAGCCCACTCCAGCCTTCCACCCGCTCTTTCTTCCAGCCCGCTCTTATTCTCCACAAGCCCGCTCCAGCCTTCCACGCACGAGAGCCCACTCCAGCCTTCCACGAGCCCGCTCTTATTCTCCATGAGCCCGCTCCAGCCTTCCACGAGCCTTATTCTCCATGAGCCCACTCCAGCCTTCCACGAGCCCGCTCTTATTCTTCATGAGCTCGCTCCAGCCTTCCACGAGCCCGTTCTTATTCTCCACGAGCACGTTCCAGCCTTCCACGAGCCCGCTCTTATTCTCCATGAGCCCGCCAGCCTTCCACGAGCCCGCTCTTATTCTCCACAAGCACGCTCCAGCCTTTCACCCACCCCCCCTCCCCCTTTGTTAAATCTTAGGTGTGAGGACGTGCCTACCGGGGAGGGGGAGGTAATGTTACAGTCACGCCTGTCCCGGACTCCGTTTCCCAGAATCCTCCCTGTTCATCACCTGTTTGCACTTCCTCATCAGCTTTCCCGCTTCTTCCTGCACCTGTCTATTGTCATTAGCACTCCCTTTAAGTTTGACTCACTCCTAGCACTCCCTGTCTGTTCTATTGTTTGCCTTAAGTTGTGTTGTATAGTTCCTTTGGTGATTAAACCCCGTTTTGAGTTGAAGTCTGTGTCTGTGCTCTCTCCAATACACACAACCGTAACACTATCTTCTAAGGATCTAGATTATGGCTGTAATACATTTTTTAATAAAAATTCATTCTCTAAGAGATAAATTTACTGTTTGCGTTCAGAAAAATTTCAAGCATAAAAATAATTTACCGTAGTTCAATGAGACTTTATGGAAGCTGATGAAAAATAAGGATTCGTTTTAAAGAAAGCTACTAAGTCTGGAAGAGATATAGATAGGCTCTGTTATAAAGGTTTGTGAAATAAAGTTATCCGAGAAATGAGAGTAGCTAAATCTAATTATTATCTTCATCTAATGAGCAAGGCAAAAGGCAATAGCAAGCTAATTTGGAAAAATGTAAACACGCTTTTAAGGAAGGAGCCAACTTTTATAGAAGATTTTAAGCTTAAAGTTCAGGGAAAGCAAATTGAAGATTATTATGCCATTGCTACTACCTTTAATAGATTTTTTTTATTAACTCTGTTAGTGAATTAAAGGAAAAATTTGTAAGGACGGAAATAAATGTGTTTCCGATTGATGTTGAGAGTAAAAGTTTTAATATTACCAAGACTAATGAAATGCAAGTTAACAAAATTATTAGCTTATTAAAAAATTCTAAATGTAGAGATGTTCATCAATTGGACACCATGTTTGTAAAAACTCATAAAGATATTTTATCTCCTGTTATTACTCATTTAATTAATTTGTCATTTGAATATAGTGTTTTTCCTACTGCATGTAAACAAGCTATTGTTACTCCTATTTTTAAATCTGGAGATCATTATGAAGTTAGTAATTATAGACCCATAAGCATATTGCCAGTACTCTCAAAGGTTGCAGAGAAGATTGTTTTGAACAACTGACATCCTATCTTAATACAGTTAATTCTGGTTTACACTGTATGCAGTTTGGTTTCAGAGCAAATTATTCTGCTGAAACAGCTACTTTACATTTAATAGAGCAAATAAAATCTAAAGTTGACAAAGGAGGATTAGTTGGTGCTATATTTTTAGATCTGTGTAAAGCCTTTGATACAGTTAACCACAAAGTTCTCCTTTCTAAACTGTCTAACTTCCAGTTTTCATCTGACGCTCTAGCGTGGATATCCTCATATTTATCAAATAGAGAACAATGTGTAAAAATTAAAGGGGTTAAGTCCTGTAACTTACATTATACAATGGGTGTACCCCAAGGATCAGTGTTGGGTGCCTTATTAATCAGTCTTTATGTTAATGATCTCCCACAGTGTGAAGGGATACAAGTGCAAATGTATGCTGATGATACTGTCATTTTTACGCATGCGAAAACAGCACAGTTAGCATCTGAGAAGCTACATGCTGCTATGAAAAGGATTACACAGTGGCTGGAGCAATCGTGTCTTAGCTTGAATATTGGTAAAACAAAAGGAATGTTTATCTCAAAAAGTTCAATCTCCTAATGTTGATATTTTTATAAATCGTGAAAAGATAATAGTTAATGAGTTCAATTATCTTGGTGTAATATTGGACTCAAATCTTAGTTTTAAAAAACATGTAAAGAAAATGGTGAGAAACTTAGTGAATTTTATAAATTTAAAATATAAATTTTTGAGTTTTGACAATTATATGCTTTTTTCAAATTTGTGTATGGTTTATAAAATTTTAAATGGCCTGGCTCCTTCTGTACTTTGTGACTGTTAGTTTTCGTCCTAATAATTCTGTGAGGTCTACCAGATCATCATCTATAAGTAATTGTGTTATTCCTTTTCATCATTCTGCTTTTGGACTATTGTCTTTTGCTGTGAAAGCCACTACTCACTGGAATGCTTTGCCAGAGGATATAAAAGGGTGTAAATCTATTGTTCTTTTTAAATTGAAGTTAAAATCTTTTTTTAAAATCGAATCAACTTTGTAGACATTGACATGGTTGCTGTTTAATTTTTTTTGTTTTTTTTGGTCCTGATAGTATGTGTATGTATGTTTAATTGTATGTATCTATTGTGTGTGTTATTTTATGGTTTATGTTGACCTGCCAGGGGACTGTGGGTGAAAATTAGCTTTTAGCTAAATCCGGTACAATGCATGGAATGGAAAAAATTATGTTAAAAATTGTACATGGTCCCTTTATAAGTAAAGTAAAGTAAGTTTTTTTTTTTTTTTTTCCAAATCTCCCTCTTAAACGTCTCTCTCCTCGACTGTCATACGCCCCCTAATGCTGATTGGTTAGACATTTTTTGTTGGTATCGGCCGACTAACTCGCAAACAGTGTAGTTGAAAAAATGGATACCCCACCTTTAATCCCTTGCCATGGCAACACTGTTTAAGATATCCAATACCCATTCACAATTTAGCATCTTCAATACACTAGCATCATATTGAGAAAGTTTGGTGTGTATCATGGCCTTTGGGGCAGTATTTAAAGGTGCCCTCGAATGAAAAATTGAATTTATCTTGGCATTGTTAAATAACAAGAGTTCAGTACATGGAAATGACATACAGTGAGTTTCAAACTCCATTGTTTTCTCCTTCTTATATAAATCTCATTTGTTTAAAAGACTTCCGGAAAACACTCGGATCTCAACATAACACCGACTGTTACGTAACAGTCGGGATCATTAATATGTATGACCCCAATATTTTGCATAATGCCAGCCCATTCGACGCATTAGACAAGAAAAGGCAGTATTAACGGCTGGATCTGTGCACAGACAAGGTAAGCAAGCAAGAACAACAGCGAAAAATGGCAGATGGAGCAATAATAACTGACATGATCCATGATATCATGATATTTTTAGTGATGTTTGTAAATTGTCTTTCTAAATGTTTCATTAGCATGTTGCTAATATACTGTTAAATGTGGTTAAAGTTACCATCGTTTCTTACTGTATTCACGGAGACGAGAGTCGTTGCTATTTTCATTTTTAAACACGTGCAGTCTGTATAATGCATAAACACAACTTCATTCTTTATAAATCTCTCCAACAGTGTGTAATGTTAGCTTTAGCCCGTTAGCCACAGAGCATAGCCTCAAACTAACACAGAATCAAACGTAACCATCTAAATAAATACTTTACTCACATAATTCGAAGCATGCATACAGCATGCATGACGAACATCTTGTAAAGATCCATTTGAGGGTTATATTAGCTGTGTAAACTTTGTTTATGCGATGTATATATAGTCCAGAGCTCGTGGGGCAGAGGGAACGCATCTCTTAAAGGGGCTGTGCTGAAAAAATCAGTGCATAGTTAATGATGCCCCAAAATAGGCAGCTAAAAAAATTAATTAAAAAAAATCTATGTGGTATTTTGAGCTGAAACTTCACAGACACATTCAGGGGACACCTAGGACTTATATTACATCTTGTAAAAAAACAATCTAGGGCACCTTTAAAGCAAACCGAATCGGGGAGGTTCAGAAGGCTGGAGCTGTAACTGACTGGTGTTGAATACCAGGCGAGGTCAACATCGCTGATCTAGTCACGAGAGGGTGCTCTCCTGAACTACTGGGGTGAGAATTCTGTGTGGCAGAAAGGTCCCGAGTTTCTGTCTAGTCCAGTCGAGGATTGGCCCATAAAGTCTGCCTCAGAAGTGGCAGCTGATGCTAGAGAGGTAGTGAGTAGACTCCAGAAAAAGGCCTTTTCAGCAGTTTTTTGTTAGGAGGTTGGTGGTTCTGCTTCCAGTGGAGGAGCAGTAAAGAATCCCCACCATGGTGTGTTTCAGTTGATAAAGGATCCCCACCATGGTGTGTTTCGGTAAAGGATCCCCACCATGGTGTGTTTCAGTGAAGGATCAAAACTTTCCCGGCTACCATCCTCCCCGAGGCTGGTAGTGTGTTTCGATAAAGGAGGTCGTAATATCATCAAGGACAGTGTGTGTTGTTTTGGACATTAAAACTACCTTGAAGATATAGTTATTCATGTTGTAACATAATACGTTCATATCCAAGCATGCAAAGTTATTTGCATGGTCATGGAAAGAATTTCATATCTAGAAGTGAATTGTTTGGTTATGGTGGCCTACTTGGATTCTAGAATCAGTAGACCAAGTGGGAGGTGTAGAACTTTCCAGCAGGTGTCACTATTGTTTTGCGTATGTATATTACAGGTGATAGATGTTATTATTATGTTCTGGGGTATTTAAAGAAATAAGTGTGTATATTTACCATCTTATTCTAAATGCAGGCACATTTATGTTATATTTCATATATGTTATAATCTTACTAGGTTACAGATATGTTTTTATTATCATTCCTAGTCACCAGATTGTGTATCTGCGTAGTTAGTCAGTGTGCAAGCGCCAACTTTAGGTTCATTTTCATTCTATTGTTGATCATGACTGGTATGCTTGCCGGTGAGTGTCTGTAAACTGGCATTGCTAGTAATTCAGATTAAGAATTAATATCTCATGATTGTGTAATTTCATTAGTTAATTCTGATGTTTGTTTTTGTGTCTTCATTGCAGGTTTACAACCTAGCAACCTAACTGATTAGTTAATTGACGAGCTAAAACGTCACATATAACTAGCTAATAGGCTAGTGTAGCAGTAGCATTCAGGCTACCTAGCTTGTGAATGATTATTGTGTATGTGTACACAATAAAAGCTCAAAAAGTGGCTTGAGATGTATCCGCCGTGCTTGTCCTGAAACCCTTCCAGTGGGGAGTTAATTGAGCTATATGCCAAACTATATATTTGGCAGGGCAAGTAAAAATGTGAACCTCATTCAGGGTTGAAATTCTATAAGTTTTAACCTTAATGCTCATCTTGAACTAGCTCTCTTCTTCTTCTTTATTAGAATTCCAGCAGTGTAGACACTGCTAAGTGTATTACTGCCCTCCACAGGTCAAAGTTTGAACTAATTGTTATATACTATTGAACTAGCATATTGCATATAAAAATTAGTTCAAACTTTGACCTGTGGAGGGCAGTAACACTCTTAGCAGTGTCTACACTGCCGAAATTCTAATAGAGAAGAAGAAGAGAGCTAGTTCAAGATGAGCATTTCTGGTTAAAACTTATATAATTTTACTTTTTTTTTTTTTCAGAAAATGAGCGATGGTTTCACTAGATAAGACCCTTATTTCTGCAGTGAAACTAATTTTGACCTTCAACTGTTTGGTGCCCATTGAAGTCTACTATAAGGAGAAAAATCCTGGAATGTTTTCATCAAAAACTTTAATTTCTTTTCGACTGAAGAAAGAAAGACATGAACATCTTGGATGACATGGGGGTAAGTAAATTATCAGGAAAAGTTTATTTAAAAGTGGACTAATCCTTTAACTAAACAGATCTGTATCACGGCACAAAACACTTAGCAATATAATGTAGTTAAAGTAAGCAACATGTTTTAATTTTAACTCCATAAAATGAGGCACGTTTCACCTACTGTCAAGGACTATTCTAGAGGAAGAAAGGTATTTAATTACTTTACTTAAAGTAACATTAAAACATACATTTTGGCTTTAATATTTGTATTGTATAGTAACCATTTTCTAAAAGCAATAAGGGACTTATGTCTAATGACTTATGTGCCTAACAACGCCCTTAATTCAGCCCTGACTTGGCATGGTATCTTATACTTTATTGCTTGCATATACTATTATCATTTTCAGAATCAGAAATAAAAATTTATAATATATATATATTAATATATAATTTTTTATTTCTACAGTCCTACATTTGATACAGGTGATTGTTGTACAAACTAATGCACTTTCTGCAACAAAGACATGACATCTTGTGAAATACCAATATAATAACCATAAAAATATATATGTTGACCTTTCATCTGATACTTACTTCCAAATGTCTTGAGGCTTCCATAATGGAATCAAAAACCTGTCTGGTAAAAAACAAACAAGAAACATTTAACCACTTAAACATGGCATCAAAACAAAGTAGGTCTATCAATGTTTCCATCACCCTGTTTTTATGCGCATTTTCAAGTTTCGCATCAGAAACGAGTGGTGGAAACACCCAATTTCGAAAAAAATTCGCGAAAAAGTGGAAAAAGCGTTAATGTGAATAATGGCAGATGGAAACGCATTTGCCGAATAAATTCTTGCGTAGCGAACATTAAACCCACGTGAATAATCGTCTGTTTCCACTGATGGTGTTGTAACAGACATGTTATATATTTATGTTTGATTCTGTTATGACGCATATTTCTGGACGTACTGGAACTTGTTGTATATGTGTGTGCAATGCAATTTCTTTTGGTGCTTGCCGAATGTCGCTGTTTTTTCGGGGTTGTCCTCTCATGTGTGAGTCGAGAAAAGTTCAGACGGCTCTTGTTTATTGTTTTTATATTCATAAGTGTTTAGGCGAAGCTTTCACGAACGCTTGGTCACAGTGTTTTATTTACTGTTGGTTACTAGGTTACCACTGTCATCAGCTCTAACAGCTTGATGGAAACGCACCTAATTCGCATTCGTTTTTCTTTCTTTTTTTGCGAACTTTGAAAAGATTCGCTTCACCTTTATATGGAAACCCAGCTAACATAGATGTGGCTAAGAAAGACAACAAACATAAAATCCGGTGCAAATTTAGCATTTAACATGGTCATTGGTACGAGTTTTTGAGTGAATTTAGTGTGAGACTGAGGGACTGTGATCTTACCTCGCTTAGAGACTCCAGGCCAGCTCCTTGTAGCTGTCGTTCAGAAAGGGTTTTGGTGATGATGACAGTTCAACAATGTGCTGACCTGAACTTCACCTATACTTTAACCTCTCTGCATGGCTCCTCCCCCCTCCACCACCTCCTTTACCTGTGTGTACCAAGAGGTAAACTCCACAATGCCCTCTAAGAGTGTAGTATGTGAAATGCAAGTGTGGTGAGTAGAATAACCTGATTGTATTATCCCTCCTGTACCCTGTTTTTACACATGACTGTGATGCAAAGCACAGTTCCAAAATAACCTTAGGTCAGTGACACAACCATCACAATGTATGAGCTGATGATGCTAGATAAAAGACTGACTGGAGGATCTACCGGTGAGAGAGAGAAACTGCTGTGAAAATCTGTGAATGAGTAAATACACATACCTCTGTGATTTACTAGCTATACAAAGCTGTTTGTATTCATTAGAAAGTTGAATCGCTACAATAATAAATTGTTCAGTTTGATTGTGTACACATTACACAGATTTATATCTTATGGAATTCTCACACTTATAAACTCTCTTTCAGATAATAAGTTTGAAGTCGAATTGGCCACGACGCACAGGAAGTTAAACTGGAATGACAGAAAGTAGAATTTTTTTTAAATTAAGGTACGATCACGCCATATATAGTATTTCCTTTAACTATGAGATTCTGGCTCGTAAAAAGTGTTCACGTCCTCGTAGAGCTCGTAATTACAGCTTGTAAGCTGGGAGTTTTCTGAAAGCTCCCAGATGTACCACGTGGCCGCTATACCACCTGACCGCTGTAGATTAATTTAGGTGTTGATAGTGGTGCCATGGAAACGCATAATTCCCAGTCCAAGAATGTGAACAGCTCCGAATATAACGTCACGTGTTGTCATCGCAGGATTCCGGTAAATACTTAATTCCGGTACATAATTCCCAGTCAAAACAAAGAGTATAGAACCCAAGAGGCGCTCTGATACTTTTTGGGCAACAGCCACTAGATGGCGCTCCGGTACCGCGGCCGCCATTATGGGGTGAAAATACTAACTGGACCATAGAATCCTTCACATCTTACGCACCCAAAATCGGCGAATTTCACTGCAAATCAGAAGCGCAATAGAACAGTTTTTTTTAAATTAAGTCACCAGTAAGTTGTATGGCTACTACAGTAAATGTTGTATTGTCTTTATATATGTTTTATTTTACCAGTTGTGGAATCCAACCATTCAACCATCTGAGGTAACGTAGTTAGCCTACTTTATTGAGTATTTCCATGTTATGCAACTTTACATATTTATTAATAGTAAATTAATAATTAATAAATTTAAGATCATCATGTTTGCAGCGAACAATATAGATCAGACCTAGTGGAGTAATAGTAATAATATCTAGGTCTGAATTGAACTGAATTGAGATTGAGGACCGGCGCCTTGACACGACCACAATGCAGCCCTGAAGTATCAGCAGAGATTGAGTCAACTAGATCATCCATTGTGAAGGCCTCATCAACATGACAGCCGGTGCCACAGTTCCTCAACAAACCGTCCATGCCGGCGTGATGAATACGATCCTCAACTGGATGGAACTGAAATAAATACTTTGAATGTTGCGATCCTATCAGACTTATGATAGCAACCTGAATCGTAACAAAGCACTGTTCGCCAGAGGAGAACTGGCCCCCGACTAAGTCTGGTTTCTCCCAAGGTTTTTTTTTTTTTTCCATTTTAACACTTGTTTACCACCTGATGTCACCTGTTGGAGTTTGGGTTCCTTGCCGCTGTCGCCTTTGGCTTGCTTAGTTGGGGACACTTGACATTTGATGTTCAACAGTGCTTTGATCTGCCTGCATTGACACACTATTCTTTAAGAGTTGCTGTGCAGCCAAAATTATATATCAGTTATCACTGTAAAGCTGCTTTGACACAATCTGCATTGTAAAAAGTGCTATATAAATAAAGGTGACTTGACTTGACATAATAAACACCAAAAACGGTACTTTTCCAAAACCCTGTTTAAAAGGAAACTGATAAATGGTGAAACTCAGCCAAGAGAATGGCTTCTTTATTCCCCCTCAAAAGGCACCATGTTTTGTTTTGCATGTAAATTATTTAGGGACAGTGACATTCAGTCTGCACTGACAACAGGATATAGTGATTGGAAAAATGCAGCTGTGCGCCTAGCTGAACATGAAGGATCAGAGAGCCACTGAAAGGCAATGCTAGCGTATGTTATGCGCTGTGCTGATGGTGGCCAGATGGATTCAGAACTAAAAAAACAATTTGACAATGAATGTGAACTGGTGAAGTTTTTAGCAGAGCGAGGACTACCACTTAGGGGACACAGTGAAGTTTTTGGGCAACTGGATAATGGGAACTTTATTGGTGTGCTGGAAGTTGTCAGCGAGTTTTATCCCTTTTTGAAATCGCATATTAGAAAAATATGGCAATGCTGGAAAGGGAACGCCATCATACCTCTCATCAACAACATGCCTAGAATTTATTGAACTGATGGGAGAACAGTTCCTTGCAGAGATAATCAGTCAAATTAAAGTGGCAAAGTACTTTTATAGTTACATATTTCCTTAGTATCTGGTATTCTTTCTACTTACATCTCTGTTGATGTTAGTTTTGGTTGTTCTTGATCATAATTAAAGGGCTGCTTCTAAGCACTGGGCCTTGTGCTTGTTTGTAATGTTCAATTTCTCATTTTACCACTTGAAGGAATGTAGAGGAAACACTGTAATATTGGCTGTCTCAGTGTGTGTGTGTATGTTACATCTGTTACAGCTGCGGATGCAATTGTTTACCAGCAGATGGTAGCCTTCCTTATAGAGGGTATGCGTCGACGTCACGTTCCCGCCGAAAGCGCGCTCCCTCAGCTGGACTGAGTGGTAAAAGAACCTACTGCATGACTGGATTTAACAGGGGAAACTGCGAAAACGCGAGTAAAACAAACGATTACACTAAAGGTTGGACTCGAAAGTGTTCCTTACAACTTGTCAAATAAACCTACCCTTGTGAAAAAAAAGTGCACTTTAGTATACTTTTATGAAGTGTACTTATTGCACAAATAATATACTTAAAAAGAACACACTTAAGTGTGAATTAAATGTAATGTTTTCAGCGCTTAAGTACATTCTATTTGTAATTCATTTCAAATGTATCACAGATTAAGTTCATATTAAATGCAATAAGTTGAACTTAAGAGTGATTTTTTTGAACAACTTAAGTGGTACTTTAATACAACTTTATGATAACCTTCATAATTACGTCTAGTATGTTTAAAATATAGTTGAAGTGTACTGTTCAATGTACTGACAAGCAATTAATGTGAACTAAAATATATTTTAATATCAGTTATAAATACACTTAAGTGTGAATTAAATGTAATGTTTTCATCGCTTAAGTGCATTCTATTTGTAATTAATTTCAAATGTATCACAGATTAAGTTCATATTAAATGCAATAAGTTGAACTTTTGAGTGATTTTTTTTAACAACTTAAGTGGTACTTTAATACAACTTTATGATAACCTTCATAATTGCGTCTAGTATCTTTAAAATGTAGTTGAAGTGCACTGCTTAATGTACTGACAAGCAATTAATGTGAAATAAAATATATTTTAATATCAGTTATTAATACACTTAAGTGTGAATTAAATGTAATGTTTTCAGCGCTTAAGTACATTCTATTTGTAATTAATTTTAAATGTATCACAGATTAAGTTCATATTAAATGCAATAAGTTGAATTTCTGAGTGATTTTTTTTAAACTACTTAAGTGCGACTTTAATACAATTTTTATGTACTTTGAAATATGGTAAAAGTGTACTTCCGAATGTACTGACAAGCAATTAATGTGAACTAAAATATACTTCAATGTAATTTACATGTACACTGTTATATCATTTAATACATTTGTAATTACATTATTTACATTTGTTATTACATTATTTGTAGTTACATATAATAATGAAGTTACAATTTAGTATATTCCAAAATATTGCAATCAACACAAATGCAAATTGAAACCCTCTACATTTATTGACAAAACAATCTCTAAAACAAATACACAAAAACCTTTTTGTTGATGCACAAGAAAAACCCAAGAAACACTATACAAACACAAACAATTACAACACTTTAACTCTCATATAGAAAGAGTCTGGAGGACAGAGAGGCTTATATGCACTATCATTTTCTCCCTCACATAGAAAGGTACCTAAAGCTTAACCTACCCATCACTTTCTGCATTTTTACATTTTCAGATAAAATCATTCGGTATGATCTATAAGATGATAAATAAGATACAAACAAAAATGTATACAAACAAAATGTAAAGAAAAGAAAAGATTCAAAACTTTGGGTAACACTTTACAATAACTTTTTATTAGTTAACTATTTTAGTTAACATGAACTATGAATGAAAAATACTTCAAAGCATTTATTAATCCTGGTTAATATTCATTTTAACATTTACTTATGCATGATTAAAATCAAAAGTTACATATGTTAATAGATAATGCACTGTAAACTAACATGAACAATGACTATACATTTTATTAACTAACTTGAAAAAACTATATTTTTTATTACCTAATGTTAACAAAAGATGAATAAATACTGTAAAAAGTTAATGCACATAGTTAGATCATGTTGTCTAATATATTAATTGATGTTAACAAATGAGACCTTATTGTAAAGTGTTATCGAACCTAGTTACTTATAAGCTCTGAAACCTTTACTAGCACGAACATTAAACAGGACCAAAAGGTTTCTTCTAAAATCTTTCTCCAGCATTACAGTGAATGTAATTTTGAAAACAAAACAAAACAAAACAAAAAACTTGACAAATTCCAAAGGCACAAAAACAAGAAACCAAAATTGTCTATCACCAACTTTTTTGAAGTTGTAGGAAAAAGTGCTGTTTATGTCAATGTCCCAGAAGCTCTCCATCGGCAGAAAACCTCAAATGTCCATAAAGCTGCGCACCATCTCTACACAGTATGCGTAAATGGACATGTTCCAAAGAGGCAGGAAAAAAAATACCTTGAGGAAAAAGATAAACAGAAGGAAAACAATTGTTTGTAAACAGAGTCAGTCTATTATTATAATTGGCTCAATTGAATGAAGGCAATAGATATAGAGATATAGTTGCACTCCAAAGTTTATATACACCTTTGTAGTTTTGAAAATAATCAAAAATGAACAAAGACATTTGATGTCCTTTTCCACCACCCTCCTAGACCCATTTGGTATTCCTAAAGGCAAAGAGTTGCTGATAGTGATTGAAGCCAAGATGTGTACTGTGTAACGATCATCTCCTCCACTTTAATACCAGTTACAGTGTGAAATAAATATGAATGAACATCTGAAGGTATGTTACAAGATACAGTAAACTGATCCATAACATGTCACATTTAATCGCTCAGATCAGTGTTTCATCCGTGGAAAGACGTCAATAAAACAGCTTGTAAACAATGTCACGTAACGTCACATTTACTTCAGAAAAATCATATTCAGCATAAACTCATTAGTCAGCTATAGAGAGGAGCATTCTGCTAATTATATGCACCATGTTACATATTCATTATAATTTTATTTTAAATTTTTATTTTATTTATAATTAATTTATGTATTTAATGCATGTTTGAATAAATTATGACAGCCATGATTTAAATGTTTATATTTCGAAAAACGAATTGGAGTAGAAATGTGATTATGTAATTCTAAAGTTAGTATTATAACTTTATTATAAAAAAACTATTTATTGTAATTTAAGTGTTTGTATGTAAATAAGTTAATTTTAACCTTCAATATTATAGTAATATAGTACCAAGTGACTCCCTCGTCTAGTTTATAGCATTATTTGAGAGATTTTTTTTCCTCAAGAAAATTTGTCATTAACTGTATCTGATATACATCCAAAATAAACGATATTGAATCGAAATCGAATCGCAAGCTTGTGAATAGAAATCTAATCGAATTGTGAACATTGTCAATACCCAGCCCTACTGAATACTGTTAGACTTAGCTGAAAAATATAAAGCACTATTTATTTCATTTGTATCTTTGTTCTATATTTATCTATGCTTATAATTTGTTCATTATTTTCTATGTGCATTCACTCACCTACAAAATCAACCCAATCCTCCTAGAATGATTACTTCTTTCCAAATAGAGCTATTTAAGTCATCTGGTGAATTTTTTTCATATCGCAATATATATTGCAGAATTTTTTTTTTGCCAATATCGTGCAGTCCTAAACCAAATATTATTAAACTATTTCAATTATAAATTATGTGCTAACTAGTTTTGATTAGGTATTAACTTTGATGTGCAATGATCTCCCACATATTTTGCTATTATAACTGCACTTATTTCCGTTGTTGGTATAAGTGGCAGTGGGTGGTAATAGCAAGATGGTAGAAAACTAAAGTGTTTCAGACAGAAACTTTAGTCATTCGGCCATCCTGCAGCCTAAACCACTGTAGGCAAATCACCCTAACACCTTGCAGTATTCGCAAAATAATTTTAACAATAAAAGGGATGATAAAAATTTGCATGTTGTCTTTTTATTTAGTACTTCCCTGATGAAGCAGTTCATTCTGGTGTAAGTAAACTTTTGACCGCAACTGCATCACCTAAGATGAATTACCTCAGTCATCAGGACAACACTGTTGTAGAATCCTGGGAGAAGCTCCTTCACATTTCCCACAAACACCAGGATTCCAGTGGCCACACCATCTTCACTGACACTGGCCTTTAAACATAGAGAACATTTTTATAAATGTTATTATTCCTACTTTACAGGGAATTAAACATAACTTTATCAATTACACAAATATAGATAAATAACCCAAGACCCAAGCAAATTGAGCGGGCGTTCACACAGAATGCGTTTTGCTTTGAAAATAATGATATAATATCATTATAAATATATACTGATGAGATGGGGATTTGTAAGTGCACATGTGAGAATGTATAACTTGCAAATAGAAAAGATTCAAAGCATTTAAAAGCTATAAGGATAGTTGATGGCAGTGTTTAGCTTGTAATGTGTGATCAGGGTGTGCTGGCTGAATTAATGGCAAAACTTGTAACATCACCTCATCAATATGGGTCTTTGATTCCACACAGCTTGCACTGTATCTCCATTGACAGATCTGTACTGATCCTACAAAATGAATATATAACTAGATAAGCACAAAAATATTACATATTACAAACACAAACAGTAATTGAACACCTCACTTTTCAAATGCAAAAAGAAAAATAGATTATAAGCAGTATTTCTAGAGGGGGTGATATATTGAACATTACTGGTGGTTATAATAGCGTTTAGATGGATTAAATGTAAATGTCTTTGAATGTTACAGGATCAGATCTTTGAATTTAGTTCTGCAAATTTAACCTTAAGTCATTTCAAATTATTTAAAAAGTCAGAGTTCAATTAAAATATTTTCAGCAACCAAATTCTTTAAACACGCCCACACACGCGATCACATTCATATATAAGAAATTATTATAATGCAATCATTAAAAAAAATATAGTAAACATGATTAATTCCCCTCCATATTGCGATTAAACTAAACAAGTTACACTCTTAATGGCAATAAGAACTGCTATGTTACGGTGAAAAAATAAAAATGAAGAGAGCATATATCAAGATACTTACTTGCTTCTTTATTTGTAGTACATAACGTCTCATCTGTAGTCATCCAAACGTGCAATCCTTTGTTTTCTTCTTCTTTGATCAGCAAAGTTGCCTCGCGCATCGCGATCACAGAAAGATGGCTGAAAGTGCATTTTTCAAACTCTGGTGAAGTAGTGCGCCGTCATGACGTAGTATTTGGCGCATGCGCATTAAACAAAAAGTTTATAGGCTATGTGCATGATTTAATTTCTGTTCAAATTGAAGTTTTTCTAGTTCATTGTTGTAGTTCGACTGTACGTTTAGGGAACTTGACTCATTCACCTAACTAAAAGTCAATCATTTTTAGTTTAGTCTGATTAAAATTATTAATGTATTTTAACTGAATATGAATTCAAATTAATTTTGTTTAGATTTGTTAAACCTTTGCTTGCAACTAATGCAATTAAATATGTTTATTCGACTTAGAACAACATAATGATATTAAAATTATTAGACACATATGTAAAGTACAGCACTATTGCATTAAGTATCACAAATTCAGCACTCCACAAATGACATTTTATGTCAAATATTATGTAGAAAACTGACACTAATTGAGTTTAGAGCAGGAGCTGGTGATAAAAATTTCAACAATAAGTTGTACTGGATTATACTGTATAAGCAAGTGTATTGAAATTCAAAAGAAAAAATACATTTCAGGTGTATTAATGCACACAGTATATATATTAAAGACTAAGCACATTTAAAATACATTAACAAATGTCATTTTGGACAACACACTTAAATTGAAATTAAAATAAATTATTTTTTCATATGCTTTAGCATATTAGTCAATACATCAAAATAAGTGTACTTATTTAAAACACTATAAAGTCATAATTAAGTAAAAATTAAGTGCATTTTTAAAAAAGTGCACTTAAGTGTGTTTAGAAATATTGTCTTGAAATTGTACTTTCTTTAAGTAAAACTTAATTAGACATTGTTCCAAAATGCATTTTTAAAATGTGCACTTAAGCGTGTTAGTAAATATTGTCATTAAAGTGTTTCTTTAAGTACAACTTAATTAGACATTAACAAAGTGCATTTTTAAAAGTGCACTTAAGCATGTATAAATATGTCATTAAAGTGTACTTTCTTTAAGTAAAACTTAATAGAGATCATTAAAAAGTGCATTTTTAAAAAGTGCACTTAGCATATTTAGAAATATTGTCATTAAAGTGTACTTTCTGTAAGTAAATTTAATTAGACATTATACAAAGTGCATTTTAAAAAGTGCACTTAAGCGTGTTAATAATATTGTCATTAAAGTGTACTTTCTTTAGTACAAATTAATTAGAAAGTGCATTTTTAAAAGTGCACTTAAGCTTAGAAATATTGTCATTAAAGTGTACTTTCTGTAAGTAAAACTTAATTTGACATTATTACAAAGTGCATTTTAAAAAGTGCACTTAAGCGTATTAATAAATATTGTCATTAAAGTGTACTTTCTTTAAGTACAAATTAATTAGACATTATTACAAAGTGCATTTTTAAAAAGTGCACTTAAGCATGTTAATAAATATTGTCATTAAAGTGTAATTTCTTTAAGTACAACTTAATTAGACATTATTACAAAGTCATTTTAAAAAGTGCACTTAAGTGTGTTAATAAATATTGTCATTAAAGTATATTCTTTTTAAGTACAATTAAGTGGCCTTTAATTTTAATTATATTATATGCAAGTTTTTTAAAAAGTATACTTTTAAGACTTGAAGTACACAAAAAGTACACTTTCAATACAATTAAGTGCACTTCTTTTTCACAAGGGTAATCCATGGATATTGACATGTAGCCAGGAATCGTGTTTCCTGACATTTATTTGTGCTTGATTTCGACGCCGGAGAAACACATAAAGCAAATCTGCCTGTGAATATTTTATATAACTACAATATAGGTAGGTTTAAATCCGTGTAATCACTTATATCAATGTTATATCGTCATATTGTCCAGCCCTAGAACATATATAGATTTATAGTATAGTTTTTGTCAGTGTTTATTTAAAAACACCATAGACTGTAAAAAAAATATGGACGTAGTGTCCGTGACGTCACCCATAGAGTTCTGAACAGCAGTTTTGACGCGAAAATGAGGCCGCTGCCATCTTAGCTGCGCGTCACCGCACGTCACTCCCGGATAACTGAAAATGGGCAAAGAGGCGGGACAAAGTTGGAGCCCATGCGACTTGTTGCTTAAACCACGCCCGCCCTAGCTATCTATCTATCTTAGATACTACCTAAAAATTAATAAAGATAACAATATCATTAGAAAGTACTAAAGGATCACTGTCAATCTACGGTGCTTTTTTTACGATAACGTTATAGATGCTCCAACACCAGTAGGCTAATTAATTTGTGTGGGGTTTGCAAATAACACAAATCAAATGGGATTTCATACCTTTATAGTGAAATAGAGATCGCAAGATGAATCCAATCCGTGGCACTTGGGTAAATATATATATATATATATATATACAGTACAGTCCAAAAGTTTGGAACCACTAAGATTTTTAATGTTTTTAAAAGAAGTTTCGTCTGCTCACCAAGGCTACATTTATTTAATTAAAAATACAGTGAAAAACAGTAATATTGTGAAATATTATTACAATTTAAAATAACTGTGTACTATTTAAATATATTTGACAAAGTAATTTATTCCTGTGATGCAAAGCTGAATTTTCAGCATCGTTACTCCAGTCTTCAGTGTCACATGATCCTTCAGAAATCATTCTAATATGCTGATTTGCTGCTCAATAAACATTTATGATTATTTTCAATGTTGAAAACAGTTGTGTACTTTTTTTCAGGATTCCTTGATGAATAGAAAGTTCAAAAGAACAGCATTTATCTGAAATACAAAGCTTCTGTAGCATTATACACTACCGTTCAAAAGTTTGGGTCAGTAAGAATTTTATTTTTTTTTTTTTTGAAAAGAAATTAAAGAAATGAATACTTTTATTTAGCAAGGATGCATTAAATCAATCAAAAGTGGCAGTAAAGACATTTATAATGTTACAAAAGATTAGATTTCAGATAAACTCTGTTCTTTTGAACTTTCTATTCATCAAATAATCCTGAAAAAAATTGTACACATATTTTGTACAATTGTACACATTAAATGTTTCTTGAGCAGCAGATCAGCATATTAGAATGATTTCTGAAGGATCATGTGACACTGAAGACTGGAGTAATGATGCTGAAAATTCAGCTTTGATCACAGGAATAAATTACTTTGTGAAATATATTCAAATAGAAAAAAGTTATTTTAAATTGTAATAATATTTCACAATATTACTGTTTTTACTGTATTTTTAATTAAATAAATGTAGCCTTGGTGAGCAGACGAAACTTCTTTTAAAAACATTAAAAAATCTTAGTGGTTCCAAACTTTTGGACTGTACTGTATATGTACCAGATGTACAGTATATCTCTCAAATGTTCTCTCAAACTAATGAGCACGTGTCCAAAGTATATTTTTTCAAAATAGTGCAGCAGTTTTAGTTATATCCAAGCAGTGCTGTTGGAGTTGTATATCCTCCTGGTATTGTCATTGTAGTAAATCTCAGGAACAAAACTTTTAGCCAATGCCACGACGATCCAACAACGTGTGTTCCGCATGCGAGCACATGTAGGGGAGAGTGGGGTGATTTGTGCCAGGGGGGAAGTAGTTCCACCCATTGTTTCTGGAAAACGATAGAAGAAATTGGTCATGTGACCACATAATTTTGAAAAGCCATCCATTTTACTCATCCTCCAAAGAAGAGAGACACATGGCATGAGAGGAAAGCACATTTTAGCTAAAAAAAAATGTTTTTTCCCTTTCAAAGTAAAATTTCTATGATCAAGGTTTTTTGATTGTAGTGTCTGAACAATTATAGACAAGTTTGTAAACATTTCACACATGTTTTTAGTGCTTTAGCAGGCTACACAATGAGTCTATACAGTTAGCATGATGTTAGCTCTTAACTGCTGGATCATGCTAGTTTTTCAAACTTGTGGGTCCGGGGTGATTTGTGCCAGAGGGCCTGGGTTAACTTATGATTATTTTAAACATTTTATTAATTTGTAATTGTACATTGTACTCTTACATTTTAGCAGTTAAACTATGTGACATTCTTGATTTTAGACCAAAGCCCATCATGCCACACACTTATAAAACACACTTTCTGAAGATGAAAAGCATGAAATGGTCCAATGTTGTGCAAAAGGCATGAAAACAACTAATATTGTGTGAAAACTGAATGGAGATTATCGAATTATCATAAGATTTGTGAGTGATTTAGAGCACATCAGAACTCGGTCAGATAAAGGCTTATTAATGAAAGTTCCTGTCAAAAAAAAATTAATTGTATTAAAAGGGCAGCTATAAAAAAAGCCAGTGTTTAGCAGCAAACAGGTATTTTCATCTTCAGAAAGATCTTTCTTCCTCCCCATTTTGCATGAAAACTGTGACTTGCTTAATAATGTGGAACAACCTCTTAAGTAGGGTTTCCATAGATCTGGCAAATTATTTTGTCTGAGACTGATACCAGTTATAAGACATGGATAATAATTGCATAATATTATGCAATTATTATTGCATAATAATTTGGAACGTGGCGTATTATTATATGTTATTCTTATAATTGAGAGACAGCATTCTATGTATGTCAACAGGCATCTATTGCCAAAGCCTTTTTGCCTGAAATGATTCACAAATATCATATATTGTGTATTTAAGTTTTTTGTGTTTTCCCAAAAACTACAAAATATGACTTAGCCTATTCCAACAGTTTAATAGGGTGACAATATCTAAATAAACCTTAACCCTCTACCGCATAGTGTTGCCATATGGCAACATACACTTTGTGTTCATTTCCTTGCCACTGTCTCTTTAACAGAACATTCTCGGTTTTTTTTTTGGTAAGAGAAGACCTTAGTTTAGCCAATGATGTGCTTTGGTTAAGTCACATGACATGCAATTTTTTTCTGTGGCGCGATTTTCTGACAGACTGCCGTCTCTTGTATGTAGTTGCTGAAAGCAAATTAAAACGTCAGTAACAAACAAGGACCCGCCCATGTCACATTCACAAAAAAATTGTTAACATCATCTCAGGTAAGTTATGATAACATATTCACCACTCAAAAAAAAATTTATGAAATTAGTTTTTGGTAAATCGATAAAATGTCTGTGTTGCCATATGGCAACACTGCGCAATAATGGAATGACATTATTATAATAGGTTAGATAGCTAGCAAAAGTTAGCTGCAGTCTGTTAAGCTGTAACAATAACAACATTAATGCTAGTGATATAATGTTGATTAGTCGTATGTCAAGGACTGCCATGGCATTTATATTATGGATTAAATCAACATCAGAGATCTGCCATCACAGCCAGTACTACTAGCCCAGACCAACCACTGGCTTACCATGGTGTCTCAAAAAGGCAGGTGCAAGTGGATGCAAGTGTATTGTTAGGGTGAAGTGCACCAAATGTGATGTGTACATGTGTCTCACCTCTGAAAAAAAATGCTTTTTGAAGTTTCATACAGAAAAAAGGTGACGTTTCAAGGATTATGGGGGGTTCATGTTCATAACCTTCTCTCATAAGATTGCGTAATGTTGAATTTTCATGAACTGCAACTGTTTTTGGTTTTATGTCAATGTTTTATGATACATGATGAACAGTATTAGATTTGTTTTTAACTGTCTATATTTGCAATTTAAATAATATTCACGAAAAACGTAATGAAATTCAAAGAATATAAAGCATTATTCAGCAAAAGAATAAATTCCATAAATAAAAGCCAAAGATGTTGGAAAATAAGTATAAGGTGGTGTTTATATTTACTGCTAAAGCTTATAATAGCACCAATTTATTCAATACAAACATTTCTGAGGAAAAATATTAACTATATACACTTATTTTAAGTTATTTCCACTATTGCGCATTGTTGCCATATGGCAACATATCATAAAGTACCTTAAAATAATATTTTTTCCAAAAATTTTTTTACAGCACTTCAAGTTAAGCCATTCTAAGAAAAGAAAAAGAGTCAAATATTTTTTTATAAATTATCATCATGCGTGCGGTAGAGGGTTAAATGAGTAATTTTGTATTGAATTTGTCTGGCTTTCATATAGCATTACAGTTCATAACATTAAAATGTTCTGTTTTACTTCAGAAATGACTGGCACAAATTACCCTTACGTATTCTCCCCAAAGGCACAACTTACCCGCACCAGGGGCAAGTTGTGCCACGAGACCACTTTTTTTTCAAAAGCTATATTTCTGAAACAATTTATTTCAGATCCAAAGTTATTGTTCTCAGGCATGCCACATCCTAAAATAATGTACATTCTTAAGTTGAAGGCATTACTGCCTGGCTCACTTTAAGTCACTTGAGTAAAACTGGCACAACAGCAGGCATACCTGTCACTCAAGTGACCACGCCCTTAATTATGCAGAACTTTAAGGCTTAAATAATTAAACAGATGAGCTATAAAAAATTCACCCCCCTCAGAGTTGTCATGCAAAATTCGCAGTATAGACCAAAACCACAATATGAACCAGACTGTAAACATGTTTTTTTCTGCTGTAAACTTGGCTAATTTAACATGATGGTCAATGAGATTCTGCTCACTTCTGCAGCCTGTCCCTAGCAGCCAGTCGATGAATTGCAGTTTAATTCACTTCCGTATAGGCTTCACGAGAAACAGGGGGAGGTTGCCACTTGAAAAACACCAATTATGCAGAATATAAGATGGAAAATATTTAATTGATGAGTTGTCAACACAATATAACAATACAATATATACGGTATGATTTTACCTCAAAATCCAACAATTTGACACAAAATCATAACTGCAAATCCATGTTTCTCTGCCTGGAGTCCAGTTGTTTCTGTGAATTACAGTGATCCATTTGCTTCTTTTTTTCTGTAGCTTTCGGCAGTCTTTAAATATATACCTCAGGTTTTGTGTCAAAGCTATTTGTACAGTCAATCACAAAGCTCTTTCCAGTTTTGAATGTGTTTTGTGTGTTTTTCGCGTCATTCATGCTGAAAACAAATGCTGCCGCTCAGTCTTTGTGCCACTCAGTGGGCGTGACCGCAGTCGTAACAGTCAACGGTGACGTCACTTGCATACCCTCTATTGTCACACTCTGTTATTCTCGGACTCCATTTGACAGAACTCATTATAGTTTATCAGTTTCAGCTGTGTCTTGTTTAAACCATGTAATATAAGGTGCGTTCACTCGGCCTCGTAATTCCTGTAGTTACGAGATTCAAAAGCGTTCACGTCCTCGTAGAGCTCGTAATTACAGCTTGTAAGCTGGGAGTTTTCTGAAATATCCCAGATTGTACCATGTGGCCGCTGTACTACCTGACTGCTGTAGATTCATAGGTGTTGATAGTGGTGCCATGGAAATGCATAATTCCCAGTCCAAAAACGTGAACAGCTCCGAATATAACATCACGTGTTGTCATCTCAAGATTCCGGTAAATACAAGATGGCGTGAACGCAGCATAACTCTGTCTATTTATACTCCTCTAGGCTTTGTATCAGTATGAAGTTTTGTGATTGTGTTTTGTGTTACTGACATTTTTCTTAGTGGTTTTGTTGTTCCTGGTTCTGATTTCTGCCTTGTCTTGGATTTGGACTGATAATTTGTGCTTTGACCCTCTGCCTGGTTTTTGGACTATGACTGTGGATTGTATTTTCTCATTAAACTGCACGTGGATCCTCACTCTCGGTGGTCAGTGCTGTCATTTTGGACCATGTATGGCACTAAATACATTTTTCCAGTAAAGCATAATGATTAGGGGGTGGGAGGGCCTCACACAAAGAGCAGCCTAGGGGCCCCTGACCACCTTAATCTTTCTCTGTCCCCAGGCTAGCGTGATATCGCGTCATTATTGCGTCAATGTTGCGTCAATGTTGCGTCTGGGTTTCTGGTAGTCCGCTGCTCTATCCGAGGTAGGTGTCTGCTTAGGGTGGCTATGGTTTGGCATTCGTATTGTTTGTTGACTAACTTTTCTGTGTAGTCTCAATGCTGTTGTTTTGCTTTGCTTTGTTATTTTGTTTTGTTTTTTCTCTGTTTTTCTCTTGTTGGTTGTTGTTCTATGTTGCCATGGTGTGTTTGATTTATTCAGTTTATTCTGTTACTCTCGTTAAATTGTTTTCTTTTTTTGGTTGGTTAGCATTCTTGTATGGTTTTTGCTCTTTGTTTAGTGGGGGTTTTTGTGTAGCCAAGTATATATATATATATATATATATTTGAGACCTTAGTAAGATTTTTTTTTTTTTTTTTTTTTTTTTTTTGTAAAGGTCAGTTAAATCTTCTGTCTGTTGTTGTTTTTTGTTGTGGTGAGATTTTATAACCAGTGTTTTTTTTTTTTTGTTTGTTTTTTTTTTTTTTTTTTTTTAGGAGACCAGGTGACCCGAAGTGGGCAGGCTGGCTATACTTGGAGGGTGGAACCTCTCATTTCCTAAAAGCGTGTGGTGTGGGTTTCCTTGCAGTGGATTTCACTGGAGGTGTTTATACCTTTTTGTATGTATCCACGTCTCATTGTCTGGTGATTGTGGGAGAAAAATCGAACTTGTGTGCCCTTAGTTGATATTTCCCTGGGTGATTAAGGTTGGGGTGGCATAGTCGCTATTTTGTATATATCTGGATACGAGAGTGCCCTCCGCGTGCCACATTTGTATAGTGCTTGTTACATTCTTGTGCGAGCTGTCTCTTTAATACGGCGTAGTTTATATACATGTAGTTGGTGATTGGGCTGACATTTCTGACACACCCACCAAACAAGAGAAAACTTCTCAAACCCGTTGCACACCGTTTCCAGGAAACATGCCCAACCCAGAAACTGTAGCAAAATGTTGTGCACCGGTTTGAGCTTGAACGTGCCCCTGGTCTCCTTTAGGACCCAGGTGGTAATGCCTGATCAAAAGTTGTTAGCGTGACGTTTTGACTAGTTCTAAACTATTTTACTATTGAATGATGTTTATTACATTAAGTGCACAAACAACATGCTTGAAATATAAAATGAATTCCTATGTATTGCAGCATAAAACAAACTGGAAACCCAACCATGCCTAAAATGTTTATATATTTATATAAGAAAAAGGCTTGTTGCAACATACTATGTTCTGTAAAAGTATTTTAATATTAATTTTACACAATAATAGCAATGTGGTATAGTATATAATATTACTATTATAATTTTAATAAATTAATTCTTATGCTAAGTACATACAAACATCTTTAATTTGAAACATGTAATTGGGAACTATATTGGAAGCAAAAAAAAACATCTAATATACTAGCTAAGCTAGCAGGCTAATCCGGTAGATGTATGCTATGCTTGTACATAAGCTAACTAAAAAAAAAAATGCTTGATTTCACAACTTATAGCTTCATTTATATACTAGTATATGAACCACGTTATATAAAAGACATTAATTGTCATTATAACGCATTTTAAATATAAATCATAAGGTGATTTTGCAGGAATTGTAATCAGACGCTAAAATTTTATGCCATTCCCTCGATAACTTCCCTGTTCCCTCAATCTCATTGACTCAGATGTATGTCATTGCTTACATTGCATGAGTGCCCACTTCTGGCAGAACTCGTGCAATGGGATCTATTTAATTATGAGATTTTATTTATATATATATATATATATATATATATATATATAATATATATATATATATACAGTGCCACAATTATTGGCACCCTTAGTAAATATGAGCAAAGGTGGCTGTGAAAATAAATCTGCATTGTTTATCCTTTTGATCTTTCATTCAAAAAATTCACAAAATTCTAACCTTTCATTTAAGTAAAACATTTGAAAGTGGGGGGAAACTCACATTATGAAATAAGTGTTTTTCTCCAATACATTTTGGCCACAATTATTGGCACCCCTAGAAATTCTTATGAGTAAAATATCTCTGAAGTATATTCCCATTTATATTTACATTTTTTTTAGCACACCAGGGTGACTAGGAGCATGAAATTGTCCAGCCATGACTTCCTGTTCCACAGGAGTATAAACATGAGGAAACACAAAGGCCAAATTCCCTTAATTATTCATCACAATGAAAAACCAAAGAATATAGTTCTGATGTGCAGCAAAAGATTGTTGAGCTTCACAAAATAGAAAATGGCTGTAAGAAAATACCTAAAACATTGAAAATCCCCATTTCCACTATCAGGGCAATAATTAAGAAGTTTCAATCAACTAAAGATGTTACAAATCTGCTTGGAAGAGGATGTGTGACTAAATCGTCCTAATGTAAAGTGAGGAGGAAAGTTTGAGTGGACAAAGACTCTCCAAGGATCACAGCTGGAGAACTGCAGAGATTTTGAGTCTTGAGTCTCAGAAAGCCTAAAAAATGATCAAACAGCACCTACATCCCCACAGATGTTCTGGAGGGTTTCAAGAAAAATCCTCTGCTCTCATCCAGAAACAATCTCCAGCATATTCAGTTGACTGGAACTTCAAACGGGAACTTCTATGGTCAGATGAAACTAAAAAAGAGATTTTAGCAGCAAATTCACCAGATGGGTTTGGTGCACACAGGGGTAAAAAGTACCCCATGTCCACGGTTAAATATACTGCTGGATCTTTAAAGTCGTGGGACTATTTTTCTGCTGGAGGTCCTGGACATCTTGTTCAGATACATGGTATCATGGATTCAGATGAAAAATCATAACCTGACCGCTTCTGCTAGAAATCCAATAATAGGCCATGGTTGGATCTTCCATCAGGACAATAATCCAAACAAACATCAAAACCAACACAAAAATGTGTCACTGAGCACAAAATGAAGCTTCTGCCATGACCATCTCATTCCCCTGACCTGAACCCTAAAGAAATGAGTGGAGTGAACTGAAGAGAAGAAGCACCACATGGAGCTGGAATATGAAGGATCTGGAGAGATTCTGCATGAAGGAATGATCTCAGATCTCTTGTCAGGTGTTCTCCAAACTCATCAGGCATAATAGAAGATGACTCAGAGCTGTTATCTTGGGAAAAGGAGGTTGCAAAAAGTTTTGAATAAAAGGGTGCCAACAATTGTGGCCAACGTGGTTTTGGAGAAAATTCATAATGTGAGTTTCCCCCACTTTCAATTGTTTTACTTAGATGAAAGGTTATAATTTTGTGAATTTTTTGAATGAAAGATCAAAAGGATAAACAATGCAGATTTATTTTCACAGCTGCCTTTGCTCATAATTACTAAGGGTGCCAATAATTGTGGAGGGCACTGTGTATATTATATATATATATATATATTATTGGCTAAATTTACATAGAAATAAGTAATTTGAAATTACAAGATAAAAGATTACTCCGGTTCTATGGATGTTGATGTCTAATTTCTTAATTGCACTACTTCATTTGTACTAACATAGAGTTTGCTGTTTTCAACATTTTGCATGTATAATTAGCACATTTTCAGAGACCAGTTCAATCTACTTTTTATAGTAGGTTTTTCTTTCTCCTTTATGTCTCTATAATTTCTTTTAACACTAGAGGGTTAAGAAACATTACAAAAAGGAAAGCAATTTTTTGTTTCTTTTTATTTTCTGCAAGAATGCCACTCAACCAAAGAGGATTGTGTTTTCTGGAGATCTCAGTGGGGATCTGATTTATGGATGGTTCATGGAACAAGTAACTCGGCTGGTGTTTGTATTCTTAAAAATTGTTTTGTTGGGAAGATTGTAGGTTCTGACTGTGATCCAGGTGGACGTTATATTTGTCTTGTACTGGAAATTTCGAATGTAACCATTATTATTGTTAATATTTATGGTTTTAATCAACAAAAAGATAATGAAAATCTTATTGATCAAGTGGAAGAACATGTGTTGATTTTGCTAGCCAAATATCCAATAAACTCTTTTTTAGTTTTCGGAGGGGATTTTAACATGGCTTTGAATAACATCTTAGACAGATGGCCTCAAGTCTTCTGATAATTCAAGTTTGTACTTAAAGAGGTTTATGCAACGATTTTCTTTACTTGACAGCTGGAGAGAAACTCATCCTTCTCAAAAAATATTTACATGGAACAATAATTCTCTTTCAAATCAATCTCATATCGATAGGTGGCTTATCTCTAGAAGTTTAAAGAATGTATCTTCTGATATTATTCCATCGCCACTCTCTGATCACAAATGCATCTCTATATGCATTCCTCTTTCAGATACCTCTAATTTACAAAGAATACCTCGTATTGGAAGTTGAATGTTTCATTGTACAGTGAAGTAAAGGATAAAATTAATTTCATAATCACTAATTATTTGGAAAAAAAGCTAATTATGAAAAACAATTTTTGCAGTAATTGGAAATTGGCAAAATATGAAATTGGTAAATACTTGCATACTTTTAGTAAATTGACTAAAAAGAAAAAAAATAAGAATATTATAATATCTAAAATCTCAAATCTTCTATATGGTTCTGTCTGATGCTGAAAAAGTTGAGCTTGCTCATCATCAAAATGCGTTAGATGAGTTTTATAAACAAAAAGCTGAGGGAGCTTTTGTTAGATCACGGAAAAAAGATGGATTGAGGAAGATGTGCAAAACTCTTCTTATTTTTTTAGACTAGAAAAACAACAAATAAAAAAAAAATGATTGGAAAGCTTATCATTGATGAATCTCTCAGTGAAGACCAAAAGGTCACTGGCAATTTCTATGCCAAATTATATCACGATTTATATACATCTAAATTTAACAATCAGCATGCTCGTGATTTTTTTTTTTGAGTCGTTATTTCCCATAAATCAATAAAGTAACACTGATCAAGCCATTTGCGATTCTCCCATTACTTTAAAAGAAATTGATGAAGCAAATAAATCTTTAAAAATGAATAAATCCTCTGGCACAGACGGTCTAACATCAGAATTCTATCATATGTTCAGTAAAAACATAGCCTCTTTTTGTTAAATGTCTTTAAGGAAAGCATAAATAACAACCCATTCTCACTCCCGAGGCGTCAAAAATTGAAGCATGGTCAAGCACCCCCAGCGTTGCTTGGGATACACCAACGGTGCCCCTCAGCATCACTCTATAGATTAACTGGGAACTCCATTGCTTTCAATAGGAAACCTTTAGCGTCAAAAACAGACGTGAATTTGAAATCAGTATGTCTTTAATAGCAAGCTATATTCATATAATTTTTTTAAATGTTTTTTAAAAAAATAACATGTTTCACATGCAAGCAGGACATTATTAGCAGTGTAACTGATTATGACAAAATAATCGAATATCTGATGTCATGTGACAAGTCAAATGATCATTTCCACTCTTGCAAACAGAGGCAGCAGTTATGAGATGCGGAGAGACATCATGTATCATTGGAACATTTTGGGCCCAATCTGTAATCGTTTTAAAGAATTCAAACTTTCTGACAGTGTGTGGAACATCCGACTGTCCACAAAGGGGCACAACTGATTTACAAATATGGTGATAAATATGTACAGGAATTGACTTTAAATTTTAATTGAAGACTTTGAGACTATTTAACAAATGCTTGATAAAATGTTTGATAAAGGGTTGAAACCAACACACACATACCATTGCAAATATTTGCCTTTGCAGCTTTCTGTCTCTCCCTTCATTTCCAAAAGGCCCTTTTGGTATTTTCAGCTGAAACGAGAGAAAAGAAAATATCATTATTTATAATAAATTATAATTTAATTTATAATATATAGGATTATATATAGGAAAAAAGTTCTGATTGACCTTACAACTTTTGGATTTTACATTATTAGGCATTAAAAGCATGGTAAGTGTTGTGGCTACTCATTAAAACTACCAATACTGTGGTAAAAGCATGGTAAATGTTTTTACCATGCTTCTACTACAAATAACATTTTGAATCTACACTTGTACTACTTTGAATCTGAATATGAATATGATTAACTGATTGAAGGTCTATTGCACGTCACGTGACAGGGTTTAATCACCCTAGTTTATAAGGTTCTTTAATTTAGAAAGCAATGAAAGGCAAACATTAGAACAGCAAGAACTTACCAACATCTGGCACACGTGAACTGATGCCAAATATCGTTTTTTAAATATGTGTTTTTTTTGGGACTTCTTCAGAGTGATTTCAAATTTGCGTCTGTTTTTGATGCTAAAGGTTTCCTATTGAAAGCAATGGAGTTCCCAGTTCGTCTATAGAGTGACGCCAAGGGGCACCGTTGGCGTCACTCTATAGACGCTTCAATTTTTGATGCCTCGAAGTCAATGGGACCAATCAACTGTTTGGTTACAAACGTTCTTCAAAATATCTTCTTTTTGTTCAGCAGAACAAAGGCATTTATATAGGTTTGGAACAACTTGAGGGTAAGTAAATGAAAACCGAATTTTTAAATTAAGATTTGTAATTTTTGGGAGAACTATCCCTTTAAATATCCACAATGTTAACACAATGTTACACATTTGTTGTGCCAACAACAAACTGCATGTATCTCATGTGTAACTGTATCCAGCTTCCACTAGAGGGCAGCAGAAACAGTACATTGAAGGCTCAAAGACGGTTATTACATTAACAATTTACATTTACTTGCCAATACAACTATAACTAAACAGTGGAAATGTAAAACCGACATCCATCCATCCAAACTGCTTTATCCTTATTAGACCTATGCTACATATCTTTGGATTGTGGGGAAACCGGAGCAGCCGGAGGAAACCCATGCAGACACAGAGAGAACATGCTGTACAACCAACAATTCAGCTTAAAGATGACTGACTGTGTAATTGCTCTTCAGAATCTGAGTATGAAAAGAAGGATTAAAATAAGTACCGTAACTGTCACAAATCTGTAATGATGGTCACATGCCTCAGGGTTAGGATGTGTCTTCAACAGACTCATCTGCCTTTCATTATGATTCCTGACCTTATACACCCACACATACACTCATGTGAAGCATACAGTATGTCAGTATAGCAAAGCCCTGATAAATTATTTGTGATGTATGTGAAATATTTTGGCCAGAGTAACATTTGGGTGAGTTTTCAACAACATGCAACATTTCTCTCTCTGTTGTTTATGTTCAGTGATGATATTCATACTACAAGCAGTTCAGATTGAGATAAAGACCTCACAGATGTTGCTTTTTCACATCTAAGAGTATCTAATGAAATTCTCATTTATCTTTTATTAAAATATTAACTAGTATCACAATTTCCACAAAAATATATGAACTGTTTTCAACATTGATAATAATCAGAAATGTTTCTTGAGCATCAAATCATTGATTTCTGAAGAATCGTGTGACACTGAAGACTGGAGTAATGATGCTGAAAATCAGCTTTGATCACAGGAAAAAAAAAAAATACATTAACATATATTTAACATATATTTCAAATTTTTTTTTAATAATACCATGGTTAACAATGACAGTGTTTTGGACATTTTGTTAATGATCCCTGTGTGAAACGCACACCATCTGACCATTACAGAAAATCAGCAGAAGCAAACTACTGAAGCAACTCAAATAGACAGGACTGATAATCACTCAGATCAAAGCTCACACTGAAGCCAGACAGACAGGTGTCAAACTGACCCGACGACCCCACAAAACACTCCACACCTCAAACAATAAGACTAAAACCTCTGATCTGTCCCTGAACACCCAAACACCTGCTGCTCTCGGTCTGTGTGGCATTCTCCAGAAATGAGCTAAATCTGACTAAACCTCCCTTTAAAAATCTGTTTATCTATCATTCTATCCATCTGTTTATGTCCTGTTGAACTCAAGGTGCATCAATCTCTCCCACCCTCTGTGATTATGTCAGTTTAAAAGTGTGTGGTAACACTTTAGTATAGGGAACACATATAAACTATTAACTATGACTTTTCCCTCAATAAACTCCTAGTTGACTGCTTATGAATAGTTAGGTAGTTGTTAAGTTTAGGTATTGGGTAAGATTAAGAATGTAGAATAAGGTCATGCAGAATAAGGCATTAATATGTGCTTTATAAGTACAAATAAATAGACAATATTCTAGTAATGTGCATGCTAATAAGCAACTAGTTAAAAGACCCTAAAATAAAGTGTTACCAAGTGTGTGAAGGGTCTTTATGACCCCACTCTAACACACACATACACACACACACTTCACACTTCACACCCACCTCTAAACCAACCAGTCTAGTTAAAAGATCATAAACACTGAAGAAACAGCTTCATCAGGCTAACTCAGTATGAACTAGAACATTTCTGATCTCATTTTACAGCTCTTACTGGATGACAACTATTGACTCTTTTGAGCCTGTTTTCATTTCTCCTGATGGAACTTAAAGGAGAAACATCTGAGACAATGTTTCTACTTAAATAAATTATTACAGAAAACATTGTTAATAAAAGAGGAAAAACAATCTTCTGGATGTGCAGCTGCTCATCTGAGATGCGACAGATGCAGTCACAGCCATGTTGATGCAAGGTGGAGCGCGTACGTTTGCTCTTAGTGTGGTGTGTGTGTGTGTGTGTGTGTGTGTGTGTGTATGTGTGTGAGAGAGTGTGTGAGTTTGTTCAAGATAAAGAAGAAGGAATTACCTGGAGTTCTCTACTGTGTTTCATTCCAACTTCGTCTCAGATGTCTCTGAGAACAAACCAAAAATATAGCTGCAAGCAGCGATGACGGGCCCAAGCCCGCCAGCCCGGAGCCAATTTAAACTGGGTGAATGTAAAAGGATTTTGTCAAGACATGAGACTCTTCCTGTTTCCCTTTTTATCATTAATTTATTTTCTTGCCATAGCACCATCAGAGATATCTAAAATCCGTTTGCAGTGTAGCATCGGCAATGTCTTGGCATCATGTTCAGAAAGTTTGGTGCGAATCGTAAGAATCCCCTAAAAGAAGTAGTTAAAAATTCAGAGCCTGATTTTTAAAAAAAAATCCACATTCAAACCAAAATTGCTGACATCCTGTTGGTCGAAGCTAATGGCTGTAAATTAGAAAGTCGTGCGGATCAATGAGAACAATATATTTACCGAGTTTGGTGACTGTAGGTAAAATTAACCCCCACCTTTAGACAAAAGGTGATTTCGATTTCTAAGGCTTTGCCCATGTCTACTAGCTGACAACTCTGATGTGTGTGTCGAGTTTCATGCAATTTTAAGCATGCCAAGAGCCTGAAAAGCACCCAAAAAGAATATTAAATTTGCGTTGCCATGACAACAGTATTCAAGATATCAAGAATCTTTCACAGGTGTACATGTGTATAGTCTTGACATTATTCTGAAGGAGACTGAAGCAAATCTGGTAAAAATAAGAGGGTGATTTCAAAGCATTTTGAAAGTGACAGTTGGTGGTACTATGACTTTGACTCACAGTATTCACATTCAAGTGATCGGCCTCATACCACAAACACACAGCTGAAGTTTCATCAAAATCAATCAATGTTTGCAGAAGTTATAACACACTTCTCATTTCAAAAATCCATTCGCAATTTAGCATCCTCAATGTCTTCACTTCATGCTGACCGAGTTTGGTTGCAACAGGATGAATCCCCTAGGAGAAGTATATCAAATTCCCATGATAGCCAGCTTCCTGTTGGGCTGGCATATGACGAGTGCGAAAGTTATATGGCCCAATGAGTCTGTAACTGAATGAAGTTTGGTTACTGTAGGTGAAAAGGGGTGCACTACAGAACCCCTCAAATACAATCATATAAAAGGGTGTTCTACAGACCCAAAAGTGACCAAAACTTTGGGGGAAAAAAATGTATTTTTAAATGTAAATTTAATCTTTTGCATAAATCTTTTCTCAATACATACAGTACTGTACTGTGGACTCTTACAAAGCCCTCAGAAACAAGATAAACACCATGAAGAAACAGTTCCTCCATTTACTCGTGATCCAAACCTGTAAGATGTTATATCTTCTGTGCAACACTAAATATTTTTTGAAAAACACTGAGGTCCAAACAGAATTGGACTCTATTGACCTTCATTGGAAATAAACCCTCAAAAACATCAAAATTTTGTGTTCCACAGAAGAAAGAAAGTCCTACACGTTTGGAACAAAGTAAATTCACTATTTACTGTGGGTGAACCTTTAAGATGTTTAAGAAGACAAGGAATTTTGATTCTCAGTATCTTGTTTTAAGGGTGTTTAGATGTTTATAAAACCAGACAAAATAAAGGGGGGCAAAAAAACAGGAAATTTGATTGCAGGCTTTGGTATTTGAGTTGAGATCTTGTCTGAAACTCTACAGGAGATCAAAACGTCTGAGAAGCAAAAGCTTCTGTTTGCTCTTGATTTAATCTCCTTGCTGTCCAGGAGAAACAAATGAGATATTACAGATATAAATTTGTCTGTTGTCTTTCCAGTGGGTGGGCAGCAGACGGATGCAAGAGTGTGAGAAAAATCAAGTAAACTGAAGGGGGAAGGTGTGATTGTGAGTTAAGAGAAAAAAAACATGAGTGTGTGTGTGAGAGAGAGAGAGAGAGAGAGAGAGAGAGATAAAGGGCCGCGGGTGGGAGGATCTCCTTCATTCAGCAGTAACTCTTCATCAGACTCTGAAGAGACAGACAGAATAAAGATCCCAGCGGTGAGACGGAGGGAGCAAACACAGCTCTCTCTCTCTCTCTTTCAAGTGTTTCTCAGTGAGTGTCTGGATGGAGGGAGACGGAGGTGTGGAGCTCACACAGAGTCCTGAGACTCTCACAGAGGACGATGTGTGTGTGATCCAGGACACGTGGAGACCTGTCTATGAGAACCGCGAGAACGCTGGAGTCGCTGTGCTCATCAGGTACGCCTGTCCGGCTTATTTACACACATCAGTCATTCACAAAAGTACCATGTTATCACTGTGAATGGTTGAACTTAAACCATAGTTGTCTACTTAGATTATGCCATGTACCATAGTAATACCACAGTGTTTTGGACTTTACCATTGTGATAATATAGTTTTTGGACATTTACCTTTTGGACAAACTGTGTTTTGAAAATGTGCCAAGGTACTGGTTCCATGGAAGTATCATTTTATATGAACACTCACCATGGTAATACCATGTTTCTGACATTTGCCATGATAATACCACTGTGTTTTGCCATTTATAATTTGTAATTCTGTAGTTTTTGGAAATGTTTAATGGTAGTACCAACTTGTACTATGATAATACTATGGTTTTTTGAACATTTACCATGGTTATGTCATAGTTTGCAAAATGCAAAATAGTGGTACATAGATTTACCAATTGTGCCTTTTTAACATGTACCATGGTAATACAGTGTTTTTGGCAATGTTTTGCCATTTTTGAGCATGTACCATGGTAATACTATGGATGTTTTGACATTTACCATAGTTTTTGATTTTCACTATGTAGTACATAATTGTTTTTAAACATGTACCATGGTAGTGTTCTGGAACGTTTACCATTATAATACTACTGTGTAATGGCATTTATAATTGGTAATTCTGTATAATTGGTAAAATGTACCATGGTAATACAGTGTTTTGGAACATGCAACCAGATATTTTCGTGGTTATTTGGGCATGTACCATGGTAACACCTAATATCAAAGTATTCTTCGAATGGCAATCTTCCAGTAGCATGGTATATTTCAAAGTACTATGGTACCCCCACAGTAAGCGTTAAATAAGCACACAGATCAATTTCCATTGTTTTCATACTGAGCTGATACTGAGCTGATAAAACTGTTCAGCATTTGTACATAGTACTTACTTTATCAAGTCATTTTCCTTGGTGACGTTTATGTGTGCTGTAGCGGTTCAGTGATGGTCATCTGAAGGTTGCTGGTTCAATTCCTCCAAAAAAGCGAGTCGAGATCCGTCATCATATTGTACATGATGAAAACACTGAACACCAGGCTACTCCAGGAGGACCAACGCTCTATGGTGACATCACATGGAAGTTGTGCAAACAAATCCCACTGGCACTGCTTATGTTGCCATAAATAAATATTAATATTGTATGGAAAGAGAAGATGTAAATTGGGTGCAAGAGGATTGTGGGTAGCATTGAAGTGTGACTGCTGGGATTTGTCAAACATACTGACCTTGTACGCTTGTTGGGATCTCCAGCTGCTCCTCGTGGTTTCAGAGATCACAGCTTTAGTGCAGAAAATCTCACACTTCCTTCACACTCGTGATCTTCTGTGCTGCAAACACTGAATCAAGACAGCTGTGCTGATATCAACTAAAACTTATTTCAATTAACTTTTTCAATTTTTCAGTTCAAAGCTTTATTTCAATTAATGTTTTCATTAATTACATTAAAGCTAATGTTGATGCTACAGATGTACACTAATCTTGGACAGCATTTCTCTGTGATGGAAAGTGTGTTTGGATGTTCAGACATGATCAAATGCAAAGAGTTCAGAAAACTAACAAGCTTTTGGAGGCAAAAAGTAAATCAAAGAGAATTTAGACCATATCTGAAACTGAAGCTATATGATAGTT
Organism: Culter alburnus; assembly: GCA_028476615.1. Lineage (NCBI taxonomy): Eukaryota > Metazoa > Chordata > Actinopteri > Cypriniformes > Xenocyprididae > Culter > Culter alburnus. The sequence goes on along the minus strand of JAOTNS010000084.1, from coordinate 117,500 downwards.
TGTCATTTGAGTCACATTAAGTCACAGAAATCCCAGACTGATTCGATACACTTCACTGCCAGCTGTATCGCTCTTCTAGAACTACTGGCACGACTTTAAAAGATTATAATACAGCAAAAAAGATTAATTGTTTAAATATTTTATTGCTCATATATTTGTATTTTATTACATCTTATTCCTCCTTGTTAAAGTAGAGGACGTCCTGCTGTTCTTCTGATGTTCAGGAATCTGGCAAATTTAAGCGAATCACTGACGCAGTGTGAAGTTTTCCACATGAAAGCCTCAACGTGAGCTCATATTTCTTTATTCCTGACCTGTGCACATCTATAACTGTGTTTGAAGACTGTGATGGATGTTAGAAGTAATTACTCTCTAAAGATAACGTCTCAAATCTTCTCTGAGATCACACCTGAAGGGCTGCAATAAAGATTTATAATTAAACTCTTTCGGCTCGTGAAATTAGATTTATTTCTCAGAGGGGATGTGCTTTTAGATGGACGTCTCAGACCATTCAACAATGTATTTCTCTTTGTGATGCTTTAATTTAGCAGGTCAGTGGATAAAGCAGATGTTATCAACCATTTATACAACACATGGGCACACACTGAAGCTCAACAAGACACCCTTTCATGTCCGTGACTAGTTGGTGACAAAAAGCACCAGATTGCAGCCAAGAAGTAGTTGCAAATGGCAAAAAAAAAAACTCACTTAAGCAGTCATGAAGTGTGCACACTATCTCCGACATGCAAAAATGTAGAAATGAGCAACAGTGAGCAGAGGACAAGACAATTGGAATCAGGTGCCAAAAAACAATCAAAATGTCTAACTACAACACACACCCCATCTCATGTTGCTGTTGTGTGCAAAATGAAATACAAGAACATATTTATAGTCAGGAATGATGTTTTTGCTGACAAACTAGTCTGGGTTTAGTTGTGTAACAACCTGACAGAAAACAAGAATTGGTGTGTCTTAAAGGGATAATTCACCCAAAAATAAAAATTCTGTTATCATTTAAAGGCAGGGTAGGTGATTTGCTTCAAAAACATTTTATGTAATGCTGATTGATAGCAATCACTAAGTTAAGTGGTCTAGATGTATTTATATAGTCTGTGGAAGGCGTAGGACCATAAAATATTCATCCAATCATATCCCTCGGTCTGAGGGATACGATAGGATGTCCTGCCTGCCTGTCAACGTATGTTTTACATACCCTCGCCAGTCATGAGCACTGCAACCAAAACAGCAGCCACCTTTTACAGTTCCTCCTGAACCAAAACAACGAGCTTATGCTGCTTTCATGCCATAACCACCGTAATTTGGAAGAGATGGAAACCAGTGACATTATACTCGTTAATGAGATTAATTCTCGTGTTACGCAGCATGTTCGAGCTTCAGCAAGAACAAATGAGGTTCATTCTCGTGTTACGCAGCATGTTTGAGCTTCAGGAAGAACCAATGAGGTTCATTCTCGTGTTACGGAGCATGTTTGAGCTTCTCAAGAACAAATGAGGTTCATTCTCGTGTTACGCAGCACGTTTGAGCTTCAGCAAGAACCAATGAGGTTCATTCTCACGCAGCATTTGAGCTTCAGCAAGAACAAATGAGGTCTCGTTTGAGCTTCAAGAAGCAATTGAGGTTCATTCTCGTGTTTTTGAGCTTCATCAAGAACCAATGAGGTTCATTCTCGTGTTACGCAGCACGTTTGAGCTTCAGCAAGAACCAATGAGGTTCATTCTCGTGTTACGCAGCAAGTTTGAGCTTCAGCAAGAACCAATGAGGTTCATTCTCTCACGTTCGAGCTTCATCAAGAACCAATGAGACTCATTCTCATGTTACGCAGCACGTTCGAGCTTCATCAAGAACCAATGAGGTTCATTCTCGTGTTCGCAGCACGTTTGAGCTTCCGCAAGAACCAATGAGGTTCATTCTCATTACGCAGCACGTTGAGCTTCAGCAAGAACCAATGAGGTTCATTCTCGTGTTACGCAGCACGTTCGAGCTTCATCAAGAACCAATGAGGTTCATTCTCGGTTGAGCTTCGCAAGAACCAATGAGGTTCATTCTCATGTTACGCAGCACGTTTGAGCTTCAGCAAGAACCAATGAGGTTCATTCTCGTGTTACGCAGCACGTTGAGCTTCAGCAGAACCCATGAGGTTCATTCGTGTTACGCAGCATGAGCTTCAGCAAGAACCAATGAGGTTCATCTTGTTACGCAGCACGTTGAGCTTCATCAAGAACCAATGAGGTTCATTCTCATGTTACGCAGCACGTTTGAGCTTCATCAAGAACCAATGAGGTTCATTCTCGTGTTACGCAGCACGTTCGAGCTTCATCAAGAACCAATGAGGTTAAATTTCGTGTTACGCAGCATGTTTGAGCTTTGAGGTTCATTCTCGTGTTACGCAGCATGTTTGAGCTTCATGAGCTTCTTGTGTTACGCAGCATGTTTGAGCTTCAAAGAACCAATGAGGTTCATTCTCGTGTTACGCAGCACGTTGAGCTTCAAGAACCAATGAGGTTCATTCTTCGTTCGATTCTCAAGTAGGCAGCACGTTTGAGCTTCATCAAGAACCAATGAGGTTCATTCTCGTGTTACGCAGCATGTTTGAGCTTCTGGAAGAACCAATGAGGTTCATTCTCGTGTTACGCAGCAGGTTTGAGCTTCATCAAGAACCAATGAGGTTCATTCGCAGCATGCTTCACAAGAACCAATGAGGTTCTTACGCCTCAAGAACCAATGAGGTTCATTCTCGTGTTACGCAGCGAGCTTCTGCAAGAACCAATGATTCATTTTGAGCTTCAATGAGGTTCATTCTCGTGTTACGCAGCATGTTTGAGCTTCATCAAGAACCAGTGAGGTTCATTCTCATGTTACGCAGCATGTTTGAGCTTCATCAAGAACCAACGAGGTTCATTCTCGTGTTACGCAGCACATTTGAGCTTCAACTCATTCTGTGTTACGCAGCTTTGAGGTTCATTACAGCTTTCGAGGTGTTTCTTCATCTCATGTTACGCAGCATGTTTGAGCTTCATTTCATTCGTTAGCACATTCGAGCTTTGTTCATTTACGCAGCACATTCGAGCTTCTGCAAGAACCAGTGAGGTTTATTATCGTGTTACGCAGCACATTTGAGCTTCTTGTGTGTCAAGCAGGTTTGGTTGAGTTGTTTATGTTCGCTGATCAATGTTTATATGTGAGTAAATTAAATCTGTTCATCATATAAAGCGATCAAATCTTTTCAGAAAATTTGGACTAAACTGCTCAATTCATATGGATTAGTTTTACAATTTCTTTGTGACCATTTTGAAGCGTCAAAGTTTCAGCTATCAGTGGAGGGACAGTAAGCTCTCAGATTTCATCAAAAAGATCTTCATTTGTGTTATGAAGATGAACGAAAGTCTTGAGTAAAGAACGACACAAATAGTTTTATTGCATATTTTGCTGAAAAAAGTAAGATTAATATATGCCTACTTTCTACAAAGTCAGAATGTCCAGCACAATGGGTGGACGTTTTGGCTTTAGGTCAAATTGACAAAAGAAAATTTGAACCAAGTCATGTGACCCACATACTCAAACAGACTCCGCTATGATAATGATGACAGTATTGGATGAAAAATTCTTTATCATGCCTCATACAAGAGACCAAAGTGTACATATCCTGTGGTGCACTTTGCCTATTTAAAGGTTGAATATATAATGACAGATCCTTCATTTTTGGGTGGTCTGGCTCTTTAAAGGTCTTATCATATGCATATGGACTAAGAGTGTCTTCATAACTCCAGCTCCGTTTATGATCGCCATGATTGTTTTCACGTTTCCAGGGGATTTTAAGTGCCTTTGTTCATCCTCCAGCCGCTGACACATGAATCTCGGTGGCAAAGGTTAAGAGCTCGTGTACTCAAACATGAGTTATGACCCACATTAGGAGGACAGAGAAAACACAGGCTCCCTTTATCTGTTGTTTGACTAGGACAAGTGAGGACGCGTCTCTTCTGTGGGCATTTACTAGACTCCATCTGTATTTAATGGAGCGGATCTTCCTGTCCTGTTGCGGTTTGACTTAAGGTTCAATTCTGTGGGCCGTAAGAGGTGAAATACAGTTGAACGGGCCGATGGGCCTCGTAGGATCAACATCAGAGCCACTCTGGTACTGGACACATGGGGCATTTTTTTTTTTTTTTTTTATCATTTCCATCGAATTACATGTAGTCTGAAATCTGAAAGCCAACATGAAATCAAAAGGACTCTATTATTGTGCAACTTGAAACGATTCTTCTATGAACTTATTTGGTTCTTTTTGAAATGTTTTTAAGAGGATTCACTCTTGTTCTGCTGTAATCTAAACAGCCACTAGTTCGAGGACTAACATATCATTTCTCTTCCTGTCAAACCTCTATCTGACCTGTCCACCAGCAGCATGAATCAACCCAAAAATGAGGATTCAGGATGATCTGATGTCAGATATGTAACCGCATGTCAACCACTTACATTAGTAACGGTGATTTCAGACATGTGGTTATGAAGTATTTTGAAGGGATTGCACAGACAAGATGACACAGCAATCTTTAAATGTACGGATGTGCCAAAATACACAATCATAAACACTCCTGCGGGCCGTCATACACTTCAACTGTTGTGTTGAAACTGCGGACATTTTTAAAGTTCAGGATTGCAGGGATTTACGATCAGCCTCTTATCTGGAAAATAAGCCATCATGTTTGAAGCCTGTGGATGAAAATACATTATCAGTGACAGTTTTTACCCCCCCCCCCAGCCTTCAAGTGAACATCATCTGAACTGTTACATCAGAACAAACACTTACAATAGCATTCCAGACCAGAGGTCACCTACAGTAACACTGACTATATTAGTGATGTTTGAGATGAATTATATACATTTAACTCTTTTATCTGCTGCTCTTTATTGAAACACAATGCTATTGCTCATGCGTATATGAGCAATTACAAAAACTAAAAACAAAAGCTAATTCGAAATATTACTAAATACTAAAGGCAGAAACACGCACCTGAATGTGATCGAGATTGATGTGTTTAGGTGATAGTAAACACAGAGCCATGATCACACACACAAACACAGAATCATATTTAGACAGCCAGAAACATTAAACAGCCTCTGAGTGTTTGATCTGCTTTTGCTGGACGAGAGGAACAACCCAGAGAAACCAGAATCACAAACACAAACAACGCCGGTGAAAAGGTCAGAACCACAGCTTTTGGTCTATAATGCACCGATGTGAAACGTGATAAACATCCCTTTAACTGCTTCTGAAGTCATTTTTATTTCAAAGTAGAGTTCAAAAACCAGTTTTATTGCAATATTTGTTGTGAGTGAATGAGAATTTCAGCAATGTTGGTTAAATATTATCTCAGGAACGGTTATCTGAATGGTCCAGCTGGGTCCAAACACACTTTCTCACACACAGCGCAGCTCTCTTCTGTTCACTTTCATATGTTTATCTGTAGGAACCTCGTGAAATGGTTGCATAGCCCTGCTATGATTTATGTCCTGTTACAAAAACCTAATCTGAAACCTAATCATCCACTACCAACTACAGTTTTATTATCATTTTAACATTCTTCTCAATAAACATTTGCTCACAATTAAATGAGATCTTTAATCTAAATTTAATTAGTAGATATTTTTAATTCAATGAAACAAGATCATTTTATGTTCTATTGGGGTCTCTTAAAGGGACAGTTCACCCAAAAATCATGTCGTTCCAATCCTGTATGAATTTCTTACATATGTGAAACATAAAAGGTGATATTTCGACGAACATTGGGACATTTCTCAAAAAAATCTTCTTCCACAGAAGAAAGAAAGTTCTACAGATTCGGAATGAGTAAATTATGACAGGATGATCATCTTTGAGTGATCTATCGCTTATGTTTTTTTACATGTCCAGCTTTCTTTAGTGTGTAATGTTGCTGTTTGAGCATGAAAAAGCTTGCAAAGTTACAAAGTTCCTGCTTTATTGCAGTTACTGTTTATGAACTCCCTGAAACGCCTCCATTGTAGCCTTGAGTTTCATCACATTATTCCTCGTTTAAATAAGTCCCGCCTAAGGCATATGCAAAATAAATAGGCGGAGCCTGATTGAGTTAATTAATAGTGTGTTGAAACTGGCGGTTATGGTAAGGGCTGCGATATTTCGCAAACACACTCGAAGTGCTTGACCAATCACAACACACTTGTCCAGCCGACCAATCAGAGCACATTGTGCTTTTCAGAAGGAGGAGCTTCATAGAGACAGGAACTAAACAGAGCATTACCAACAGACTGGGAAGAGAGGAGCTGCAACAATAGAGAATATGGGGAAATGTGTTTTTTGAACATTCAACATGAAAACCTGTTCTAGTAGAGCCCAAAAACTAAATCAAGATTTTGCAAAAGGCCTCTTTAAATCTTATGGGGGTTTCAATTTGTTTATTGTGTGTTCCTCCAGGTTCTTTGGGAACTTTCCATCGGCGAAGCAGTACTTCAGTCAGTTCCGCGACATGGAGGATCCCGAGGAGATGAAGCAGAGCGTCCAGCTGAAGAAACACGCCCTGCGGGTCATGACCGCCCTCAACACGCTGGTGGAAAACCTGCGCGACGGAGACAAACTCAACACAATCTTCAACCAGATGGGCAAATCACACGCGCTCAGACACAAGGTGGATCCTGTTTACTTCAAAGTGAGTATGAGGAAACAAATGACAGGATGCATAAATTCTGGGGTCGGGAAGATTTGAACTTTTTTACTGTAGTTAGTGTGTAATGTTGTTGTTTGAGCATAAACAACATCTGCAAAGTTACAACACTCAAAGTTCAATGCAAAGGGAGATATTTTCTTTTACAGAAATCTCTGTTTAAGGACTACAACAAACAGCTGGTAGGGACTACAACAAGCTTCTTCCCGGGTTAGTGACATCACAAACCCCAAAATTTACATAAATCCCACCCCCGAGAACACTCAACAAAGGGGGTGAGGCCATGTTGGGCTGCTTTAGAGAAGAGGAAGAGTTGTTGTAGTCGAGTGTTGTTATCATGCCATCATTTTACGCCGGACTGCTTCACAAACAAGGGTCAATTCAACGCTGGATTTACACAAAAGATGAACATGACGGCACATGCTAGTGGATGAGTTGAATCAACTCCACAGCAACTACATAAATTTATCCACTAACCATTCAGAAACGTCCAGTTTCATTCTAAAAGTTGTAACTTCTTCCTGAGTCTCTCCATCAGTGTCGACTCCGGTTTGAACAATGTAAGGCTGAACACCGTTACTGACAATCCTCATTTTGGCTGCGTGAGATTCTCCAGTTTTGTTGTTGTTGAGCAACTGAAGCGTGAGCTGTTAAAGCTCCGCCCTCTTCTGGAAAGGGGGCTGGGAGCAGCAGCTCATTTGCATTTAAAGGGACACACACAAAAACTGTGTGTTTTTGCTCACACCCAAATAGGGGCAAGTTTGACAAGCTATAATAAATGATCTGTGGGGTATTTTGAGCTGAAACTTCACAGACACATTCTGGAGACACCAGAGACTTATATTACATCTTGTGAAAGGGGCATTATAAGACACAACCTAGTAGGTCGTAAGCTCTCGTTAAGTAATGCATATTCGCATAATATGATGTTTACCCTCAATGATCCAATAGCAGCCTTCAAATTTATGAGCAGAAATTGTGTTGAAATGCCATGAATTTCAGTTTATCCTTCATTCTAACTTTTGCCTCACACAACTAATGGTAAAAATAAGGTATCAGTGTTGAAAACAGTTGTGCTGCTGTTCTTGCTGAATAAAAGTATTAATTGTTTTACTGACCCCAAACTCATTTCTGCAGATTCTGGCTGGAGTGATTCTGGAGGTGCTGGTGGAAGCTTTCCCACAATCCTTCAGCCCAGCCTCAGTGCAGGGGGCGTGGTCTAAACTCATGGGCATCCTGTACTGGCAGATGAACAAAGTCTACGCTGAAGTCGGCTGGGAATCCATCAAAAACTCTGCAAAGTGAAGGAGAAAATATGCGGAATTATACAACTTGCACCAAAGATTACTGCAGATGTGTCATGTATATATTTGATTCGTTTGTATATTCGAAATATTGGAAGAAAAAGAGGACAAGTAGAATGCAAATACCTGTGTCATTGTAATCAGAGTGTCACGAGTAGTGGCTGTAGTAATCGCACGACGCAGGAGAATCCAAACAAACACTTCTTTATTAATCCACAAAGGAACAAACAGGAGATCGCAGAAGCAAACTAACGCACAACCACATGAAATAAAGATGATGCCGGACTATGAGACAAAGGAAACTGAGGGCTTAAATACACAGGGGAGTAATCAAGGTAAAACAACACAGGTCCAGGAACTAATTAACTACCAGGGAGACTAATAAACAGTGTTGCCAGGTCTGCGGTTTTCAAGCGGAATTGGGCTACTTTAACACTGTTGCCGTGGGTTGTTTTTTATGTCGGTGGGTTGAAACGACCACAAATAACATGATATTTAGCCCCTGGAATGCTAATTTTACCAGGGGAACCCTGCCAAAAACGCAGATTTTACCTCCCGGAACACGATTTTTACCGGTGGACGCAATTGGGCTAGTTTTGGGCTAGTTTTAAGTAACAATTGGGCGGGTTTTGTTGTGAAAACCTGGCAACCGTGCTAATAATGATCAGGAACATGGGCAAAACAGAACAAAAACGACAATGATGTACTAAAAACGGAAAAGAGTTTTTTTTCTTTGTTCAGATTACAATGCTATCAAACTACCAGATCCGCGAAAATGACTAAAACACACTGTATTATGTATGCCAGACCAGTAGTTGTCGATGTCACTTTGTAAAGAAAGATTACGCGCCTGTGCATACGCATTATTTTACAGAGCATTTGCACCAAACGTGCATAACTATCCATCTTATTTTTACAGTTCACTGCACTTTGATAGCCTATTCTTCTCATTATTTCCCTATAGCGGCTAATAAATTGGAAGTCTCGCACATTCACAGTTAAAGGTGCAATATGTAATATTTTTTGCAGTAAAATATCCAAAAACCACTAGGCCAGTGTTATACATTTTGTTCACTTGAGTATTTACAATATCCCAAATGTTTCCAACTATTTGTAAATCGTGAGAAAATTGCAATTTTAACCAAGGCTCCGGGACGTGTGAGGAGTCGCCTGTCAATTGCGTCATACCCGCGTTACCCTCAGTTTCTCGTTTTATTTTGTAGAAACCATGAAACACCAAAGACGCTTTAATATTTACATGTTTTAATAGACAAGGGAACAACTGTTTTGATATATTTATAGACAGAAAACTAATTTTTGTTATAAATCTAATTTTCTTGATTTTTTGCGAGTACCATGCTTTACCATGCCTCAGAGAAAAACACTATTTTGTCAAGTAGCTAACATAGCATAATCAGATGCAGCTTTATTTTTAGTAACAGTAATACAGCATTTTCTCCATCATACCATACGTTTTAAAATTAATTGCATGCCATTTATCAACACAAGCCATCCAGCATTTAATATGATATTCTTAAATCGATCTATCTTACTGCAGTGTGCAACAAGTTTCTCACAGCAGCCGCCGAGCGAACGCACAGAGTAACGTTATAACATAATTTTCAACACAGTAAAATGTATCTAATATGATAAACAGAGCTGTGTTACCTCATACTCATAGTGGAAGCGGCGCCGGCGACTGTGTCATAATAAAAGTCCCGCTGCTCGTGAAGCGTGTGTTGCGCAATCGCTCCAGCGGCCTCGTTTAGCTCCACAACACTCAATCCTGCTCTGCTTCATACTACAGTAATGTTAATAATCTAATCCATGAACATGATTTCTTCCCGAGTCCTATCCCTATTCTTTTTGGACCGTCCGTTGAGGTGAAGACCACATGTCCCATGATTCCGCTCTCAAACTTGGCGTCATCAAGCTACACCTTTGTTTTGAATAGGCCTCTAGCGACCTCTAGCGGACAGAATTCTTACATACTGCACCTTTAACACATTGAAAAATAAGATGGATAGGCTAAACATGTGATACGCATGTGCATGACGTCACTGTCTTTGCAGTTTACACAGAGATCACAATATCGTTTTCAAAGATTACTGCATTACATGTTTTCAAAAGCTTGCGTTTTCAGGCCACCAAAACATGGCCAAAACACATACGTTTCCGTTTTTAGTTAAAAACGGTGTCGTATAAACAGCCCCTAAACAGACTACTCGTTACACACACAGAGAGAAAGAGAGTGAAACTCATTTTAGACAATGTCTTCATGATCATGAACCCTACATGCTATTTTATCTGGACTTTATCGATGTCAGATCCCTAGCAACTGTTATTCAGCTCTGATAACAAACACCCTGTGACGTATAAATCAGTGCAGAAATCTCAAGCTCTCGGCGGTCCGTCTCCCATTAAATATTTACACAAACTCCAGATAAACCATGGGCTCGTACACAAACACGACCTCCATCAGATACAAAAATGTGCATTTCTGATGAAACCTCTTATTAATACTCTGCTGGAGCTTCAGATAAATATCCAGTTCATCTGCAGCAGATGTTTCTGAAATAGACGATTGATTTTGTTTTAGTTGCTTACTCCATGTGCCGTGACCAACTAATTAACATGAATAACAAGGACTGTTCTGTGGTACTAAAGCAGCTAAACTCATTTCTTTTTGTACTTATTCCAATATTTTGTATCTGTGATATAATCACTGATTCAGAAATAAATTCTGAAACATTAAAGAAATACATTCTGAGTCTTGGACTTTTTTTGGTCTTACTCTTTTTTTATAAAACCAGAACAATATTTAAAAATTTGTACAATATTTTTTTTAAATAACTTTTTAATTAAATTTTTAATGAATGAATGTTTCATTTTATCTAAATTGTAATATATAAATATTATTATATATTAATTTGTGATATTAAATATATATATATATATATATATATATATATACACACACACACATAGTATTTATTTAACTATATATATATATATATATATATTATATATATTTTTTTTTTTTTTTTTTTTTTAAGACTTTTTTATATATTGAAAATTTAATTTGTAATATTATACATGAATACATATAATATTTTAGTTTTTATCTATCTATCTATCTATCTATCTATCTATCTATATATATATATATATACACACACACACACACACATACATTAATTAAAAAATTAAATATTTGTTTTAATTACTAAATGTTTAAAGTTGTCAAAATTGTAATATTTAAATATTATTATATATTAAAAATTGTATCTGTAATATTACATATGAATGTATTTATCTGCATTAATGTTTAATTTTATCTTAATTTTAATTTAAATATTGTTATTATAATTTGTAATATTTATATATATTTATATTATATATATTTTTAACTATGTATGATGTATATATATATATATATATATATAATATATATATATATATATATATATATATATACACACACACACACACACACAATTAAACATTTAAATTTTTACTTTTATTATTAGTCTTATATTATTACATATTATATTTCCATAATTGTATTTTTTATTATTTTATTTACATTTTATTTTATTTACATTTTAATCTTTTAATTTTTTTTATTTCCTACAGACATGCACTAATAGCACAAAAGCACAAAACATTGCACAAAAAATGGATTGTTTTTCACGGGAAGTATGTGCTGAATTGTATTGTTGAATTGTTGTAAATATGGTGTTTTGACGGATGCTATGGTTACCATGTTAGCGTTCTGAAAGCAAGCACTGTTTACTGTGAGCTGAACGTGATTAAATCTCTATTAAATTCAGTCATTTTATCAGCGTCTTCACCTGCAGTATGTGTCCGTGTGTGATAATCTACAGTGAACCGGAGGAACGGCTCCTATCAGACACACATTCAGCCTCTGACCTCTACAAACTTTACAAAGGAACGGAGAAAACTTCATTATCAAGAGCTGCGTGATAAGAGGAGCGTTAGAGAGACAGATAAACCACAAACGGGATAAATGAACGGAACTCAGTGGGACAAATGTCATTATAAAGCTGTGTGTGTTTACACGGATGTAGAAACGGCCTGCAGCATCTGAGATCTGTGAGTAACTCAAAACACACAAACACTTTCAGACAGACAGATCTGACCACCTACTGCTCACAGACTCGAGTGGAAACAGAACTGCACATCCGTGTCACATTCTTTCTCCGTTTTACCACCACAGGGAAATTCAATGGAAATCGAATTCCTAAAACTCCCATATCTGCTCAGAGAAACTGCAGGAATGGCATGTTAAGCTGTGTGGAGAGCTTTCATAAGAGAGAGAGAGAGAGAGAGAGAAACAAGTTGAACACACACACACACACACACACAACTTAAACTTATAATATAAATATAAAAATATAAGGGTGAATTCAGGGTCAATTCAATCAATCTGGAATTCACCCTAAGCGAAAATTAGAAATGTTGCCCTGTCAGCAAACTTAAAATACAATTTAATTAAATGCACTAAAATTACTAAAACTGAAATTTAAGATGTTTTGGATGGGTGACAGAGTGTTGCTTGAAATAGAAATATAGAATTAATATATTTTTTAAAAACTATAGGCTACATAAAAAACAACAATTAAATAATAAAAATGACAAAAGCATATAACAAAACTACTGAAACTTCAACTAAAATTAAAATAAAAATTGAAAATATAAAAATAAGTAAATTCAAAATAATACTATTGTCAGGGCCTGGTTTCACAGTCAGGGTTTAGATTAAGCCAGGATTAGGCTTAGTTCAATTAGGGCATTTAAGTAAACGTGCCTTAAAAACATTACTGGTGTGCATCTTGAGACAAAACAATGGCACTGACATATTTTAAGATATCCTAGAGCAAGTTGCTTTCAGTTAAAAACAGGTCAAGCATGCATTTTAGTCTGGGACTAGCTTAAGCCTTGTCTGTGAAACCGGAGGAAGTTAATCCAGGAGAAGATGACAGAGCAAATATCTCAGTAATGGCCACAGGAACAGGTAATTACTGCAGGTGAATATATTTACAAGCGCAGACTTGGAAACACGAGGAGCAGATACAAGATTACACTTCTTGGAATTGTCGTTGGAGAACATGAATCACTGGGAGATCACTGGGTTCATCTGTTTCCTTGTTTATTTAACAAAAAGAACACAACAGCCAAGTTTAATAGTGCTTGAAAAATTAAAGAGTCCGTTTCAGATCGTGTTGCAATTAACGTACATCAAGGAGTGCAAACCTGATACAGCGGCCGTTATGGCTGATGAATTCTCATTGACTCATAAGACAGTTTTTAATTACAGACCTGATGGTGAAACTTTTCAAAAAAAAAAAACCCTGGCGAAAATCTAGCAAATTTTCTAAATTTGTGCGCGAGTCACCCAGCAAACAGTTGCATGTTGAAGACAAAGACAGAGCAAATATGTGCAATTATTGTCATGGGTTTGGTCACTGGAAGAACGAGTGCCCGTTATTGAAAGCAAAAGCTGACAATTCTAAAGTGAATTCGAAATTTGTGTCTTCTGTAAAGTCCGTTGCTTTGGCTGTAGCTCCTTCAACAGTGAATAACGTGCAGAATTGCTCGCCGTGTGTTTCAGCTTTTACTCCATTCGTGACAGAAGGTTCTGTTAGACTAGTAGATTCCACAAAAATCATACCAGTTATGATTTTACGTGATACAGGGTCATCAGAAACCTTTGTGCTGGAGTCTCTGGGAAATGACTTGGCTGATGATCGTGTCTGGCGGAATGATTCACCACATCTAGTGGTTACACTCCGATGACAGTGAAACCAGATGGTGATGAAAATTTGATCTGTTCTTCAAATATGTTATCGTCTTGTGTGATAACATGTTCTATGTTTAAAGAACAAGCTGAAACAAATAAGGTGGTGAGTAAATTTCTAGAAGTCCCTTCAATTTTGTCAGTGTCACGTAATGAATTGATTGAAAAACAAAAAGCGGACTCAACTCTTGTTGAATTGTTTGACCGAGTTGTCTCATTTGACTCGGTTGAAGATCTTTCGTCTGGGTATTACCTAGACGAGGGATTGTTGGTTTGGAAATGGGTACCAAAAGGAGAGTTTGCAATTGGTGATCCAATGGTGCAAATTGTAGTTCCTCAATCTCTCCGACAACTAGTATTACAGACTGCACATGATACGTCTGGCCATATGGGGGTGAAAAAGACATACAAGTTACTTTTGAAACGTTTTTTTTTTTTTTTGGCCTAAATTGAAGCGTGATGTGTCTAAATATATTAAATCGTGGCACACATGTCAGCTTACTGGAAAGCTAAATCAGTCCTTGAAACCTGCTCCCCTTTATCCGATACCGGCCATTAGTCAATCGTTTGAGTATCTCATTATAGATTGTGTCGGGCCATTGCCGAAGTCAAAAGCAGGTAGCGAATATTTGCTTACAATCATGTGTCAAGTAACTAGATATCCTGCTGCATATCCTTTATGTTCTGTAACAGCAAAGCAAGTCATAAACAGGGGCGGCGCCAGCCGATTTTGCCGGGGCTTCAGCCCCGAATGTTTTGAGTCAAGCCCCGAATGTAATGACTGTCACTGAGCAAATATGAAACTGGACAATAGCCTATGTAAACCCCCGAAATCATAAGTTGCTTTATTTCATTGCGCTTTGGCTTTGCATATACTGCATACAGCCTGTAAAAATAGACCTTAAAAATAATCTAGCCTATAGAATACATTTCTTTGCTGTCGGTAGCCTATGGGCTACTCCGTTTCTTCCTGTCTGTTGAATATGCAGCAGGTAGGGGAGGAGCTAGCACAGTCAACCGCAAGAGTGCGAGACAGTCAGCGAGCAGGAATTTCAGGTTTGAGGTTTCTTAACAGTGCTCTCAAAATATAATTTTTCTAAACACATATCTCTATTAAAATACGTTAAGCAGTTCAATACCGCTTTTCTGCAGTATCCGACCATACACCGGCAGCGCTCTCTCCTCTCCGACAGCGAGTTCACGCACACCGCAGTTGTATAGAGCCACGCCTCCTGTCACTCACTCAGAGCAGCGGCAGGCCTCGAGAATCTCTTTCGGTCCGGTGGAAGGGTTTTTGTTAAATAACAACCGATGTGACAACTTTAGCACATTTATCAGCTATACATTCATTCAGTGTTTCCCATTAATGACCCTCTGCTGCCGCCACCGTTTCATAATGAACTGAAAATTTAAAACATACTACGTTTGCCAACGAGCTAAAATCGAAACTGTGATATGGCTTTGTGCCTTTATAAAACAACAAAAGACAGTGATTAAGTATATATACAGTCTGTCTGTGCTGCGTGTTTTAAAGAGAAGTGAGCACATTTGCGCACGCGATCAGCTGGTGATCTGGTGATCAAAATAAAAGCTCAAGGATTTATCTTTTAAAAAGAAATGAGTACAAAAGTATTGTAAAAAAAAAAAAAATGTTTGAACCCTTTTTAATGTCCAGGTACAAGTCAATGCTGTTGCTTTGTTCAATTTGCACATTGTACATGGGTTGAAGCTCTTAATTTTGAGTTTCCAGAGTGCACCAGATTGATGCATTTAACCTTAAAATGTACAAAATTTTCTTCCGGGGGGGCATGCCCCCCGGACCCCCCTAGAGCTGGTAGCCTACAACCAACAAAGTTTTACAAACTACAGTATCAAATAATGTACATTTTCTGAACAAGAATATGACAACAAAAGCTCCTTTCTCTCTCAGTAAAGCTGTTAATAGAAAATTAAAATGTCTTTGGACAAATATAGATTTGGGCTAAGCCCCGAATGTTTACAATGTCTGGCTCCGCCCCTGGTCATAAATGCACTGATTCAGTTCATTTCTGTGTCTGGGATACCACAAATTATCCAATCTGATCAGGGAAGTAATTTTACTTCTAATTTGTTTGGTCAAGTGTTGAAACAACTTCATATTCAACATCATCTCTCCAGTGGTTATCACGCTCAAAGTCAGGGAGCACTGGAGAGATTTCATCAAACGTTAAAATCTTTGTTGAGGTCATACTGTTCAGATGGCTGCAGACTGGGAAACCGGTCTTCCTTGGTTAATGATGGCAGCTTGGGAAGCCGCGCAAGAAAGTACTGGGTTCAGTCCGAACGACCTTGTTTTTGGTCACGATGTGCGAAGTCCATTGGTTGTTTTATCTGTGGACTGGGGAAAATCTGATCCTCCGAAAAATGTTTTGTCATATGTTAGTGACTTTCGGAGACGCATTTATGAAGCGTGCCAGTTGGCAAAGTCCTCTTTGAACAAAGCTCAAGATCGAATGAAGCGACTTTTTGATCGTCAAACAGAGTTGCGATCGTTTCAACCTGGTGACCAGGTATTGGCGGTGTTGCCTATTGTTGGATCACCGCTTCAGGCTAAGTATGTTGGACCGTATACTGTTGCGTGTCAGATTTCTGATCTAAATTATTTGATTAATACGCCAGATCGAAGAAAAAAGACCAGAGTGTGGGGCTTGTATCTTTAGAGTGTTGTGAGTTGTTTGCTTCCATTTAGCTTGTTTGGTTGTTGTTCTGTTTATTTATTTTGCCTAGGTTGTTACTTTGTATTTGGTTCTGTCTGATATTTTAACATCATGTGTCAGACAGAAATTGGGGTTATTTTTTGTAAGTAATTTTCTGTTTTATATATTTTTCTATTTATGTTAATAAACACTCGTTTCACCCTTACCAACCTACTAGTCCTCCTTTTATTTGTCGCGGCTTGAGCCGGTCCTGACAATATACATCTGGCTTGAGGGTGAGTAAATCATGGGGTAATTTTAATTTTTGGGTGAACTATCCCTTTAACAGACGACAAGAATTGACAATGAACAGAAGGAAACATAGCTTAAATACACTGAACAAACCAATCAACTAAATGAACATCAGGTGTAGATAATGATGTGTAAACAATGAGTAACCTACGAGACTAACTAGAAGCAGGAAAAAGGAACAGAGCAAAAACCAAGTCATTGTAAAACAAACACAGACTATCCATAACAACTGTAATATTATATAATAAAGCTAAAACAACACTGACTGTATTGCAGATTTTAGTTTTGACCCCCATCAAACACATCCAAACCTTACAATCAGAGTCTTCAGGATGATTTGGAAATTATATCAAGGTGTGTTTGACCAGGGTTTGATTCTTTATTCTGACATGTTAGAAGAATAATGGAAAAAACACAATGGGAGTATGGGATTGATGGAGTGAGCAAACATGTGATATACTGACTCAGCAAACCTTTGTCTCAGATATTCCTGAGAAATAACAACAGTTGGGTCAACAACCGTCATCCTGTAAGAGTCTAGAGCTGTGGAGAGCAGCTCAGATCATTTGATGAGAAATATTTGAGTCGGTATTGAGATTCCTGACTTTTGATTGATGACTTTGGTATGTTGGCAAATCAGAGCATAGTTTGAGATATTATTGAGATCTCTTCTGAAACATCTGAGAAGCAGGAATCTCTCCATTGCGGTTTAAGAGAAACAGATGAGATATTAAACAGATCTGGTTTGTGATTTCTCTTTCCTGCAGTGCCTAAACAAGGCTCTCTGGTTTAAAGGTTAGCTGTCGTTCAGATGAAGCAGATAAATGAACAGACACGCTTTCCCCTCAAACATGTGATCGATCTGTTCTGCTTCATGACAGTCACAGTGACTCATCACAATCACATCGCTGAAACATGCAGTGACTCAACAGAATTGTCACAATGTTTGATGAATGTGCAGTTCACTTTAACACAGTCATTATCCCTGATCCCATGAAATCAGTCACGTAACTCACTAAACAGGATCTGACCGTTTTCCAAAAATCCCCTTACGCAAAGAAAATATATTTCCTTATATATGAATGATCAGTCTATTAGATGATTTAACAGTATATTTGAAAATATACGGAGTAACATATTCTGTTAATATATTACAATATATTAAATAATACATAAGGAATTGCCGCTTTTATGTTGAAAAAAAAATGTGACAATATATTTACTAATATATCTTAATTTTATATTCAGTAATACACTTCATAATATATAGATGTACATGTGATCAGATATGGTACGGCGTGTGATAAATATATTGCAGATATATTTACTCATGCCCGTAAACACACACACCTATATTATATATAATATATATTATATATAGATAGATAGATAGATAGATAATGATTTAGCATTATATACAAGTGTGTTTAATCCCAAATTTTTATGAAAATATAAATGATGTGTTAGTAGAATCTCTTGAAATAATCAATAGTTATTTTTTTAATTTTTAAATGGTGTTTTATTGTCCTTACTACTAGCAACATTCTAGGATACCTCCTAGTAAAGAGGAGTTAGCAATAGGATCATAAAAACCCAAAACATAGCAACCTCCTTAGCAACTCAAAACACCTTAGAAACTCAAAATGCCTAGCAACTTAAAACACCCTAGCAACCTCCTAGAAACCCAAAAATAGCAATCTCATAAAATCCCAAAAGGGTATGGAAAGGGTATAAAAATTGTGTTTATGGATGGCTGCATGGCTAAAACAAAATCCCTTACCACTAGCAACATCTAGATACTAAAAACACCATAGCAACCTCCTCCTAGAACGTTAGAAACCCAAAAATCTAGCAACCTCCTAGAAACCAAGAAAACCTAGCAAATCAGAACAACCTAGCAACCCTCCTAGAAACCCAAAAACACCCTAGCAAATCCTAGAAAACCAAAAAAAACCTATCAAAAAAACCCAAAACTTTAGCAACTCCTAGAAACCAAAAACACCCTAGCAACTCAAAACATTAGCAACCTCCCAGAAACCAAAATGCCCTAGCAACTCAAAACACCTAGCAACCTCCTAGAAACCCAAAATGCCCAAGCATCTCATAAAATCCCAAATCCCTAGCAATCTCATAAAAAACCAAATACTCTAGCAAACCTATAGAAACCCAAAAACCCTAGCAACTCAAAACACCCTAGCAACCTCCTAGAAACCCAAAACACCCTAGCAACTCAAAACACACTAGCAACCTCCAGAAACCCCAAAATGCCCTAGCAATCTTATAGAAATCCAAATCACCCTAGCAACCTCCTAGAATCCCAAAAAAAAACCTAGCAACTTCCTAGAAACTAAAAATGTCCTGAGCGCCTCCTAGCGACCCAAAACAACCTGACAACCTCTTAACAATCCAAAACACCCTAACAACCTCTTAGAACCCCATAACACTCTAGCAACCACCTAGAAACTCAAAATGTCCTGAGCGCCTCTAGAAACCCGAAACACCCTAGCAACATTTTAGAAACTCAGTGTCCTAGCAACCTCCTAACAACCCAAAACACCCTAACAACCTCCTTGAAACCCAAAACACCCTAGCAACCTCCTTGAAACCCAAAACACCCTAGCAACCTCCTAGAAACCCAAAAACACCCTCCTAGCAACTCAAAAAACCCAAGCAACCTCTAGGAAACCAAAACTCCCTAGCAATCTTAAAATCCCAAAACACCCTAGCAACCTACAAGAAACCCAAAACACCCTAGAAACTCAAAACACCCTAGCAACCTCCTAGAAACCCAAAACTCCCTAGCAATCTCATAAAATCCCAAATCACCCTAACAACCTCATTGAAACCCAAAACACCCTAGAAACTCAAAACACCCTAGCAACCTCTAGAAACCAAAAATGCCCTAGCAACTCAAACTCTAGCAACTCCTAGAAACCCAAAAACCTAGCAACCCAAAAAACCTAGCAAAGTCCTAACAACCCAAAACATCCTAACAACCTCCTAGAAACCCAAAACACGCTAGCAAACTTTTAGAAATTCAGTGTTCTAGCAACATCCTAGCAACCTAAAACACCCTAGAAACCTCCTAGCAACCTTCCAACAACCCAAAACACCCTAACAACCTACTAGACACCCAAAACACCCTAGCAACCTCCTATAAACCCAAAACACCCAAGCAAACTTTTATAAAAATTCCTTATCAATTCCATGTCAACGACCTGGCAGCTACCCAAAACACACTAGCAATCCCCTAGCAACCAAAAACACCCTAGAAACCTCCAAGCAATACTCTGGCTGCCACCTAAATCACTATAGCAACTTCCTAGCAACACAAGGGTCTTCTGAATGGCGTTCAGATTACCCTTGTAACCCAAAACACACTAAGAAACTGCTAGCAACTTCCTAAAAGCACTCTGACAGCCACCCAAAACACCTTCACAACTCCTAGCAATGCAAAAAATCATAGGAACCTCCTAGCAACACTCCTACACCCCGAGCAACCTCCTAGCAACCCAAAAAACCCTAACAACCTCCTAGCAACCCAAACCACCCTAACAACCTCCTAGCAACCCAAACCACCCTAACAACCTCCTAGTAACCCAAAACACCATAACAACCAAACCAACAACCACCCAAACCACCCTAGTAACCTCCTAGCAACCCCAAACACCCTAACAAGCAACACTATTCACCCAAAACCCTCTATCCACACAGAGAAATGTGAAGACTGTATTTCTGCGTGTGGTTTTGTGGCATGTGTAGAGTGTTGTGGTCCGGTTGTGATCATGTGAATGCTGTGTCAGCGCTTAATCAACAGCAGCAGGTGCTGACGTCTCCGACCCCCCACACGACTGCTGAGAAATGCTGGCTGAGATTAGCGCTAATCCAGCCACATAATCTCACTCACGCGCAGGGCATGGTGAAAGTGCACGTGTGTGACCCTTGTTCACTTCCTCCGCCCGGTGAGAATGAACTGAGGGTTGTTGTTGTGTTCGCTGAGTTTCACTGTACTGCAGCAGTCATGTGCACCACCATCATGGTCCTGAGCACCATCGCTCTCCTGCTGCGACGGATGTTCGTCAACCGCGTCAAACCGTGAGTCCACATCATTCTCTGTGAGATCAGAAAAAAATATGGCATAGGTGATGATGTTGAAATGTGCTGTTGTTATGTAAACTGAGCCATGTCTACCTTATCTGACCCTTAAAAACTACTGTGATTGGTGTAACCTAATATAGTCAGGGTGATTCAGTTATATTTGTCTTCAGTTAAACAGTTAATTTCATGTAACAATCTCCACTTCCCAATAACAAAACTCAATATTGTAAAATAAGAGAGAAATATGATCCAAATGTTCAATTCTTGCAAAATGGGGGCCATAAAAAGAGATCCTAAAAACAACAATGCATGTAGTGCAGGAGATACACATTAAAAAGGTAAAATTTGTAATATATTAATACATATTTAGTTTAAATTCTAATATATTATAATATATTAATACTACATACAGTATATATATATACTATAATATAATATAATTAAAAATCATATATTCATAAATTCATATATATTTTAAAATAGCTTAAAATATATAGAAATAACTATATAGACAGAAACTTACTAAAGGAAGCATCCTAACCCACATGGGCTTCTCAAAATTATGAGATAAGTCATAATTACAAGAAAAAATTAAATTTTCAGATACTAAACCATAATTCTAAGACAAAATCATAATTATGATATAAAAAGTCTACAGTATGACAGGTAAAATGATATAAAAAATTATGATGTAAAATTATGATGAATTGAGATACTAAACCATAATTCTAAGACAGTCATAACTATGTGATAAAGTCAATTATGGCATAAAAGAGTCATAATTATGAGATACAAAGTTGAAATTATGAATATATATATATATATATATATATATATATATATATATATATAGATAGATAGATAGATAGATAGATATAGATATAGATATATAGATATATAGATATATATTAATATAATTATAAAAAATCATATATTCATATATTAAAATAGCTTAAAATATATAGAAATAACTATACAGACAGAAATGTACTAAAGGAAGCTTCCTAACCCACATGGACTCTAATAAGTGACTGATTCAAAACACACTACATAGGCAGCATGTCAACACAAATCATGCTCCTCATGTGAAGCAAAAAATATTATATCCACATGTAATTCCAACATTAGCATGTTCTAAATCTAACAATGTGCTGTTCAAAAAAATAAAAATGAACCTAACACACAAATATACATTAGGTGACTTAAATCGTCCACCATTTTGGATGCCTTTTTCTTTTTTGCACCAAGCTCAATGCAATACATTGTGAAATGGCTTTCACTATGGAGAACGCATGTGATTGTGCTTTAGAATTTGTCTACAAGAAAAAAAAAAATTATATAGAGCAACATACTTTTTTAGAGCATACTGTCCTGATCCCCTAAAATGCTGTCTAGGTAAGATGCTTGAAACAGCTTATCACAGGTTTATTTTTTCTTTCAATATCTCCAGACAGCCAGATGTGAACGGGATGCAGGAAAAGCCATATGAGAACGAAGCAATGGCTTCAACAAAATAACGCTGAGAAATGTGACTTAACCGTCAGAGAGTTTTGGAAGGAACTCAATTCAGCCTGTGAGGATCTTCTCAGGCACTTTTTCACAAAGTAAATGGTCACCCTGAAATATTTAAGAGCATTGTCAGATTGAATACAAGATGACAAGCATATAGCAGAGAGAGAATTCAGAGAGGTGAAATGGGTTTGAGCTGGACACAAGAAGAAAAAAAAAAGAAAACAACATTTTCATCAGAGGACTGTGAAAAAGTGCTTTCAAGAGCTTCAGAACAGGGTGCCATGAACTTGCCTGCTCCTTTTTAGAGCTGTAAGTGCTGCGAGCGGCCGAACACAGATGCAGTGTCCTGTAAATCATTCATACACAACAAGCGTCCATCAGCTGCAAGCAGGACTGGACCAGCCGAGACCATCATCTTCATCACCATCATCATCAGGACCTTCCTGACCGCTGTTATTCACTAAGACAAGGAAAGAGTTTGTTATTGAAAGAGTTTTAATGAAGCTCGACACTGGAGGAGGCAGTTTGAAACATTGATGCCTTCACATGTAGGCTCTTTCTGTGGATGTGAGTGTGTATTTACATCGCCTCAGTGATCTCACATACACACACACACACACACTTGCTTCGCAACAGTCAGCTCTTCAGCTCAGCACATGTAGTTTCAAGCAATGCTCAATAAATCAATGGCTGATGCTGAATCTAGAGTTTAATTAATGCAAACACAAAATTACTGAAATTAATGAACTGTATATTTTATATCATGTGTTTGACTTTGTGCAACTGAATCTCAATAGTTTCTCTTAGTAATGGAGATCAAACTGAGAGTTTTGGTTACATCTCCTTATTTGTCTCCAGAGCCGCTCTGTAATCTGTGGAAGCCCATTCCTGCCACATAAGGAAAAAATTCAAAATTATGACAGGCAAAATAAGTCATAATTCTAAGATAAAATGCTGAAATTATGACAGTCAAAATTATGAGGGGGAAATTTAATTGAGATACTAACCATAATTATGAGATAAACTCAATTATGTAAAAAAAAAAAATGTCTTTATTATGAGATAGAAAGTTGAAATTATCACATTTATGGATAAGTCAATTATGCCAAAAAAAAAAAAAAAAAATCATAATTATGAGATAAAAATTTGAGGTTATGACAGTCAAAATTATTAGTCATAATTATGGGATAAAATAAATTAGAATTCTGAGATAAAAAGTTGAATGATATAAGTCATAATTAAATCATTATATATGAATGAGATAAGTCATAATTAAGAGGGGAAAAAAATGAAATTTTGAGATACTAAGCCATAATTCTAAGTCATAATTATGAGATAAAGTCAATTATGTCAAAAAAAGGTCTTAATTATGAGATAGAAAGTTGAAATGATCACAATTATGGATGTCAATTATGCAAAAAAAAAAAAAAAAAATCATAATTATGAGATAAAAATGTGAGATTATGACAGTCAAAAGTATTAGTTGTAATTATGGGATAAAATAAATTATAATTCTGAGATAAAAAGTTGAAATTATGAAATAAGTCATAATTAAGAGGGGAAAAAATTAATTTTGAGATACTAAGCCATACTTCTAAGCAAAGTCATAATTATGAGATAAAAAGTCAAAATAATGACAGCCAAAATGATGAGATACATCATAATTATGAGGGGGGAAATGAAATTTTGAGATACTAAGACAATTATGAGATAGAAAGTTGAAATTAATGAAATAAGTCAATTATGGCAAAAGTCATAATTATGAGATAAAAAAAATGAAATGATGTCTCAAAATTATGAGATAAGTCAATTATGCAAAAAATTAATAATTATGAAATAAAAAGTTGAAATTATGACAGTCAAAATTATAAGTCATAATTATGAGATAAAAATTCTAAATGAGTCAAAAATGTATTAAAGTCATAACTATGACATAAGTTATGACAAAAATTCTGAATGTTTGACATAATTATGACTTTTATCTCAATTTTTTCTTTTTGTATTAATTTAGACGTTTCATGTCATTATTATGTTTTTATGTCATAATTGACCATTCGCAAAGACCCGCCCCCTTTAGTTACTGTTGCTATGTCCGACAAACCATGCCGAGCTCTCGCCACACTTCATATTCTCACACAGTGAAAAATACATCGCGAAGCAAAGAGGACACTGACAATGTGTCGACAGACAAGACAGAGTTACTTTTGATATGAAACAAAGTCTCAAATTTTGTAATTTTTAAAAAATGTAAACAATAAAACCGTTTTGTGGCTCTTTAATGTGTCGTGACAGATCGCTGTAGTGACTCAGTTCAAGCGGCTCGTAAAGTGATCATCTCTTCTTAATTTATAGCATCAAATAAACATGAATGAACATCAGAAGGAATGTTGTTTCAATCGCGGAAAGACGTCAGTACGCACCATTTTTCAAGTTTAAGTCCACCGAGGTTAATCTTCTAACTCCTGACTGTTTTGTCTGACAAAATGGCGGATTCGGCATTGTGATTGGTTAGATCGCCTGTCAATCAAACTCCTGGTGAAGGGTCAATTATGACTTTTTTTATCTCACGATTTTGAATAATGCCAAAAATGGGGCTTCCGTACTCACATGTTTCTCCTCTAGAGTTTCAGAAGAGATCTCAAACTGAGCTCAGGTTTGCTCAAGTCTGCAGTCAAAAGTCTCAGTATGATCTCAAACATTTCTCATCAAATGATCTGAGCTGCTCCACATTTATTTTCCAGATCTATATGTTGATTTTCTCATCTTTTTTCTCATCTGAGTCTGTTTACATTTTTTCTTAAGGAATTTTAGAAGAAATATCTGAGGCTAAGTTGATACTTAAACTAAACAACTGAGAAGTGAAATATGATAAGACAATATCTGCAATAAAAATGTTCACACTGAAGGTGTATCTCCATTATATTTGCCCACTGTAGACTCTGAACGACATGGACTGTAAAAACGGATGTTTTATAAACACTATTTACAGATGATGAGTTTTCAGATAACAGCAGGACAGGAGGTTTATTCCTCAGAGTTCATGTTCTGCTGATTATTGTCATTGAAGTTCTGACCGACTCAAAGTCTCCTGAGAGAAAATCAGAAAACACAGCTGCACTGGAGAAGGAAACCCGAACCTCATCATCCCACTCCAAGCATCTGCTCTACATACGTTCCTGCATTCAATCCCAGGTGTCTCACAAGAGCCGGGAAAGCTCGGATTCCACAGACTCACACGAGAGGCAGATCAAGTTTCATTCGGTGTGTGTTTATGATCTCAAACACAGAAACATCTCTAGAGTCCAAACACACAGATGGAGGTCCTGCAGGAGATGACCTCCTTCCTCCATCAGGGTGTCCTGTTACCTACAGACATAGAGGCATTATTAGATATATTTACTAACACAAATCCTAATAAACACTGATTATTGAAGTACATTTTACAAGAAAATACTATTTCAGTCTTTCTGCTTCACAATGTCTTGTTTAATCCAATCTGTAACTCTGTAATTATTTGTTAAACTTACTAGCAACTTCTGACTGAAAATGTTTTTAAAGTAAATCCTCATTTTTTTTAAAGTGTGATTGAGCACAAAAAGCTTGTTTTAAACATTACATTTCTGTAAACAGTCAAGCTCAACCATTTTACCCTGTTCCCAATGTTTTTGTAAGTGATCAAACAAATATTCATTTTGAATTTATAAAGACTAATTTATAAATATGAGTTTACTTTGCAGCCTTCAGTCTTTGCTCGAACAAAGCTACTGTATGTCCTCCATTTTTTTTTTTTTTTTTTTTTGAATGACGTCGATCACTGCTTTCCGGCATACACCACGCCTATCAAGTAATGGTACTGTTGGTAGTGGAAACACAAGCCGGTGTGGTGCTGAATTCCTACCCCTGCCAAATTATTACCCCCTAGTATTGGTAGGTTTAGGATTAGGGGAGAGGTTAGGATTAGGGGTGGGGTTAGGATTATCAGATAGCGACTTCAACGGGGGGTAATAATTTGGCAGAGAGTTGAAATTTGGCACAACACCGGATCAGGGTCCCGAATCGTACATACTGTACTGAACTGAACCGTATCACTCGGTGGAAAAGAGCCATAAAGGCTTGTTCACACCAAGAATGATAACTATAAAGATAAAGATAATGATTCTAAAAATCCTTCTCAATATTAAGTTCACACCACAGCTATAACGATGACGAGAAACAACATCTTTATAGTTATCGTTCTTGGTGTGAACGGGCCTTAAAATATCAAATAGTTTGCTTTCATTAAAAAAAAAATAAATAAACCCATCATAACAGGAAAAACATGCATAATTCATGAACAGAGTCCTCAGGTGTTCTGTGATTGCCATGTAATTAATGCAAATTCACAATATGACACACAAACGTTAGTCTTTCTCACACAGACCATTGTGTAGAAATATTGTGCTTTCCCACAACTATAGATTTTGAAATAAAACTGCTGAATCATTTTTTGGATTATCTAAAAATCAGTGTGTGTGTGTGTGTGTGCGCGTGTGTGTCACTTAACTCTCTAGTGAAGAAACCAGTGAAATGTGACACCGGGTCTGGCGTTTGAAATCAGTCCGTACATGTCACACTAACTCATACAGACTTCCTTTACATCTGTTTATATTCATTCAGTCTGTAATACAGTCTACCAAACACAACAAAATCTCTAAAACACCCAGCATCTTTCCCTTTTCTCTCTCTGTGTAACAAAAACTGTCTGTACTAAAGTCTCACCATTTAATGTCATGAAATAATTAGTGTTTTTGAATACTGTAAAATAAGCTATATAAGAAGGCAATGCACATTTTGATTAAAAGAAATACAATGTGTATGTCTCTGTCTTCTCAAAAATACATCTTATGGCTATAACATACAACTAATGTCTAAAAAGAGTGCCTTAAAGAGTTTACACACTAATAAAATGGTCAGAATGTGCATTAAAACATTCTTTAAGTGGCTTTTGAAACTAAATAAATAAAAAGACAAAGCGAGCTGCAGTCTCCATCTGCTGGTAGTCAGTTAGATTACAAGACAGAGAAGTACTGACTATTTTTTATTATATAATATATATATATATATATATATATATATATATATATATATATATATATATATAGCCTATATAAGATTACACAGCTGTGTAGAAAATGTGCAGTCATCATATGATAAACATAAGAATATTAACAGCAACATTTTAAAAGTAAGATTAATTTTGTAATAAGCCTATGTGGAGTAAAATAACAAATAATTTTTTTTTTTTTTACACAAATAGATGAAAGTACCAGTTGTTCTTAATTAACAAAAAATAAAAAAATTCAATTTTGAAAAATAAACTATGAAATCAAAAGGTGATTTTCTCTGTATAGAAACTTGAAGCTATTTTAAAAAGCAATCTGTGATTACTACTATTTCAGTGCTCAAACATATTCAAGAAAAATAAATAACCTTACCTGTCCTGAAATTAAGTCGCGTCTGACGCAGAGTGATGTAAACTACATTTCCCACAATGCTCTAGTACTGCTGCGCGCCATCCTGGAAATGATACAGTTATAAAGTTCATTGTGTTTAGTTTCAGAGAAATGTTGTGATAAATTAATGAATAAACAATGTCGAACGAGATCAGTGTGTCGTTTTCTCAGCTCGTCTGGAGGGTTTCTAATTAATTCATGTCACTGTTTTTCTCGTTGGCAACTTTTAACTGCAGATAATCTTTAAATACAAATCTTGATCAATATTATGAAGATGGTTAATTAACGAATTAACCTTTTGTGTCAGATAAATGATGATCCAGGTGGCGTTTTGTGGATGGTAAGAATTTCACTTTAACCGAGAAACATGTTATACTTCTATAAGACAATTAAGCCTATGCGTTTAAAAAGTGTTTTTGTTTTTCATAATACTTTTGCAGGTTGGTTATGCTGTTCCAGCTGGATTATGCTTTTCGATTTTCTGTAAACAACAAATAACAGGTAAACAGTGTTTCAGTGATCACTATATAAGCAAAGTTATGTCCAGAAGACGTCTTTGTCGCAAAAATTGTACGTTGAAAAGACATTCACTGAGGAGCCAGAATGAAAGTTTTTATGATGTCTTTTTTTGACTTCTTCTGCACGTTCGACATAGATGTTCATGTAACCTCCGTACAAGTTTAAAAAAAAAAAAAAAAAAAACGAACTTCAGATGCAGATCCATCTAGATCTAGGCAGTAAAATACACGTTCACACCTTTAGACAATTTAGCATCTGTTATTCACACATCTTGACAGTGTTTCCTACTGAGCGACTTGTGCTGCCCTTAGACAGACAGACAGTACAACATACAGTAAATCCTCAGTGAACCCTGCTCAGTGTTTATATGAGTCCAATCTACACATAAGAGAAAGACTGAAACAGTGTTGAAGTTAATGAGACAATAAGTGATCAAATAACTGATGATTGAGCATTTGGTAAAATCAACTGCAAGTAAAAGACATTAAATCTCTAAAGATCTCAGCAGAGGAGGATTAAACATCTCCACAAACAGCATTAGCATCTTCACTTATTACTAACCAGACTAACTTTATTTCTGTCAGACGCCTATAGAAGTTCTTACAGACAATTAACTGAGGTTTAGATGTTGATGTTTCATTTGAAGTCATTGTGGTGTTCAGTGTTTGCTTTAGTTGGGTTATTGGTCCTTGTTCTTCTTGTTTTAGTTTTTCTATGGTTGATGTAATTGTGTGTTCATAAAATATATTTGTTGTGGCACAAAACAAGCATCTAATGTTCTGTTTTTAAATCTGTGTTTATATTCAGTGTTTATAGCCACCAGTGGCCTGTTGTATGAAGCTAGTTGAACAAAAGTAGGTTTGGAGTTGACAAATCCAGATAAATCCAACCTGGTTTAGATCAGGATTAACTGTTGCACAGCGCTTGGTATAAACTTTCTCTGACAACTCAGGTTTAATCCAGAGTTTGCAAAGTGCGTGCACCTGAAAGTGTGACACGTGCCACAAACAGCCAATCACACGGAATGAGGAGAACGTCAGTGTGATTCACTTCTTGCGAGAGAGAGCCACGCAATTCATGCCTCTTCTGAAGATTAAGAGATCCTTATGAAAAATATGAAATTTACAAAGCAGGAATAAACACTGCTGCAGTGAAAGTTTGAGAAGGCATCTGAAAGAAAATATCTGACTATATCAATGCATGTGAATCAAACAAATAGAGTGCCTCAGGGATGACGCATTTTTGTAGGCAAAATCTGGAAGCGAGTTAGCATTTTAGGACTTCCTGTTCCAACGCCGTAAAGTCTATGGGTTTTTTGAATGGGTTTTTGCTAAATCGCCTGAAATAAGGTCTGTGGTTAACAAAGCCTCTAAATACTTTCACATTTTGATCTATGACATAAAACACACCAGTTATAACCCACTTGTGATTTTTTTAAACTTTTACTGTGTCTTAAAATCGGCAGTTGCTAACAAATTGCTAAAATGGACTACTTCCTTTGGCGGGGACTTTAGACGTCATTAAAAATGGGACATTTGGACAGCATTTCTCATGAAAAAGTGGATAAGTATTCATAACAGCGCAGATCATAATCAGTGAGCATGTTTATAAATAAAGTTGTTTTCTAAATAAAGTTTGAGGAAGCTTGGTGGTGACGACGTTGATCCGCGACCATGGTGTGTTGTAGTCCGTTTATAGCCTACTGTTAGGTTTTTATATCTGATGACTTTATTTAGGCTTCAAAATCTATAAATGTTGTGTTAACTTGTAAAGATTATCTTGATAGACAAAACGTGTAAGTGTCATAACCCTTTGTTAAACACAGAGCTTATTTTCTGCGATTTTCCAAAAGTCTATGGGAAAAATGCATAGGCTTTCAACCAAGGGAACCCGTGTGCCACTAACTTCCGGGTTGGCCTACAAAAACGCGTCATGGGGCACTCTATAGACCAAATAATTAATATAGTTTCACAAAGAGCTCCAAAGAATACATGTAAAATTAATCTGTTTAAAAGCTTTATACATTATGCATGTATTATATTTATTTTAATTTAAAAGCCAAGTTTAATGTTGTCAATTAATATAATAGGCCTAATTATATGAATGTCATGAATTATTCATAATTTTAATTTATTTAATATAAATATAATGAATAATTAACAGCAGAAGAAGAGCAAGTTTGTCTCTAAAATGTTTTCACTATAAACTGATTTAATTTGGAGCGAGAGATACAGGGGGAGTGGCTTTATTGCATCAGATACAGGTCACTTTACTCACAGCTGATTGGTCCAGTTTGGGTTTGCGATCTCTAACTCAGAATAAAATCTGCTCCGGAGCAGGTTAGCCGTGTAGCGTAAGTTACCCTAGCAATGAAACCCGCTAAAAACCAATCCACCTTCAAAGCCCGAAAAAACAGAGTTTACTCAAACTAATCTTGAACTTACATGTGTAGAAACTGAAACTGGCTTCGTGCAACAGGCCACACATCCTTGTGTAACTGAACAAACAAAATGTTTTGCACATGGACAAAAGCGACATGAACGCGACATATTCATGTACAGTCAGATGTTCTTTGTCTGTATGTCAGTAAATCAAACCCGTGACTAAACATCAACTTGCGTTGTTGACACGCAAAACTCCCATTTTAGCTTAAGTCTATATCTGTTGGTAGTCAATTAGATTACAAGACAGAGAAAGAGATGTACTGACTACTATTTATTATTTTTAAATATATCTATATATATATTAAGAAAAATACTACCCAGCTAGAAAATGTGCAAATTTTAAAGTAAGATGAATTTTGTAATAAGCCTATGTGGAGTAAAAAGAACAAAGAAACTTTTTTTTACACAAATAGATGAAAGTACCAGTTGTTAAAAAAACTATGTGATCAAAAGTTGATTTTCTCTGTAAAGAAACTTGAAGCTATTTTAAAAAGCAATCTGTGATTACTACTATTTCAATGCTCAAACATATTCAAGAAAAATAAATAACCTTACCTGTCCTGAAATTGATCCTTCGTCGGGAGTTTGATTGACATGCAAACTAACCAAGAAGAAGATTAAAGGTGCGTTCACGCAGCCTCGTAATTCCTGTAGTTATGAGATTCTAGCTTGTAAAAAGTGTTCACGTCCTCGTAGAGCTCGTAGAGCTCGTAGAGCTCGTAATTACTGAGTTTTCTGAAAGCTCCCACATGTACCACCTGACCGCTGTAGATTCATAGGCGTTGATAGTGGTGCCATGGAAACGCATGATTCCCAGTCCAAGGACCAAAAAGACGTGAACATCTCTGAATATAAGGTCACGTGTTGTCATTTCAAGATTCCGGTAAATACGAGGTGGCGTGAACGCAGCATAACCTCCGTGGACTCAAAGCCACTGGAAGGCAAGCCTGCAACCTTTAGCCAAAAAAGCGTAACGGCTAATGCTAACGCTCCGCCCCCCGCGGTACGCAGGGAATGAGACCAGAGGCCATTTTTTGAATGGATGTCAATGGATGAGAGGCTTCACTATGCTGATTAAACAGCTTTTGTGGGGAAATAGCTAATCATTTAATTAAACTACAGCCTGTTTGCTAATCTTCAGCATGTTTTACACTAAACAATACTTTCGTTGGGAACTATATGTAGATGTTAGCTTGATAAAATGTATATTTTCAAGAGAAGGCAAACTAGGGAATGTTGCGACTGACATCACTGCCATTACATGATAGGCTGAGAGGTGCCACACGTGATTAAGTTAGCCGTTACGCTTTTTCCAATGGTAAGAGATACAGACCCATAATATACAATCTCTGGTGGACTTGAACTTGAAAAATGGTGTGTACTGACGTCTTTCCACGTTTGAAACAACATTCCTTATTGTTATAATTTCTTAAAAAATTACACAGTTTGAAAGCTGGGACTTTGTTTAATATCATAAGTAACCTGCTCTGTTGTCTGTCGACGTGTTGTCAGTGTCCTCTTTGCTCTGCGATGTATTTTTCACTCTGTGTGGCATGACAGCGCCATGGCTTGTCGGATAAAAGCAACACTACTTCTAAGACAATTAGGCCTATGCGTTTTAAAGGGGTGATGAACTGAGAAATCAAATTTTCCTTGAACTTTTGACATATAAGAGGTCATCATACTACAAGAATATCCTGTAAGTTTTAGAGCCGAAAACTTCCTTGTTAGTCCAATAAAAGCTTTAATTGACACCAGACCCAGCAAGGATTTACAAAGTGGGGATCTATGATGTCAAAGGGCAGCAAGCACCACCTCTGCAGAAAGAAGATCAACGCCTACTTCATCCTGCCTGTTTAGCCCCGCCCACCGATTCACGCATGACATGCAATAGAATAGATAGCCTAAGTAACATAGGCCTACCAGATTGAGCTACCAAGCCATAAACATGCTGTTGAGGATTACAAAATATTGTGCAGTGCCTGGACTCGACAGGACTCTAATGCAACAACATGTAAGTAACTGTGTTAATTCTAATGCCTGATCTGATATGTAATGATTCATGTACAGTCAGATGTTCTTTGTCTGTGTGTCAGTAAATCAAACCCGTGACTAAACATCAACTTGCGTTGTTTCTCTTAGTAGCATGAAAATAATCTGTTATTTAACGGTGATTAAATTATATAAAGAAAGCCCCCGTTGTAATCGTTGGAGCAGCGCGCGCTGAAGCTGTCAATCAAACAGTGCAAGTTTATCAGTGACTGACATGCGCAAAACTCCCGTTTTATTCAACAAGTCTTTTAGTTATATCGCGTTTGCACTGTTAGTTATGATAAAAGCATTTGTTAATGTACAGAAATTGAGTTGCAATGACACTTTCATGCACTCAACATCTCTGTGATTGGCTACATGCTCATCACTGCAACCTTTTATGCCACAATCTAAATATAATGCCATAGATCTAAATGTAATGCAACATTTTTCATGATTAGTTAACCTTGAGAGCTGTAATAGTAAAAACACACTAAAAGAGAGTAATAATTGTCTACTTCATATGCAAAGATGTCACAGCAGTGGGTTTTCTGTCAACAACAAATAACAGGTAAACAGTGTTTCAGTGATCACTATATAAGTTATAAAGTTATGTCCATAAGACGTCGATCTATGTCACAAAAATTGTACGTTGAAAAGACGTCCACTGTGGAGCCAGAATGAAAATTTTTATGACGTCTTTTTTTGACTTCTTCTGCACGTTCGACATAGATGTTCATGTAACCTCCGTACAAGTTAAAAAAAAAAAAAAAAAAAAAACGAACTTCACGATCAGATCCATCTATGATCTAGGCAGTAAAATACCGTTTCACATCCTTTAGACAATGTAGTATCTGTTATTCCATCATCTTGAAGTGTTTCTCCTACTGAGTCACACACTTGTTTCTGCTGCCTTAGACGAGACAGACAGTACAACATACAGTAATCCTCAGTGAACCCTGCAACTCAGTGTTTATATGAGTCCATCTACACATAATACAGATGTAAGATAAGACTGAAACGGTTGAAGTAATGAGACAATAAGTGATCAAAAACTGATGATTGAGCATTTGGTAAATCAACTGCAAGTAAAAGACATTAAATCTCTAAAGATCTCAGCATAGGAGGATTAAACATCTCCACAAACAGCATTAGCATCTTCACTTATTACTAACCAAGACTTTTTTTCTGTCAGACGCCTACTGAATTCTCTACAGACAATTAACTAAGGAGTAGATGTTGATTTCATTTGAAGTCATGTGGTGTTCAGTGTTGCTTAGTTGGGTTATTGGGTCCTTGGTCTCTTGTTTTAGCTTTTCTACGGTTGATGTAATTGTGTGTTCATATATTTGTTGTGGCAAAGCCAGATAAAACAGATCAGGTGTTATCAGCTCACAAAACAAGCATCTATGATCTGTTTTTTAATTTTGTGTTTTTATATTCAGTCTTTTAGAGCACCAGCCAGTGTGAAACTGCCGTATTGGCACCAATAGCATTAAATGTTTTGCACATGGAACGAATGTTCTTTGTGTCATTAATGTCATGAATGTGATGTATTTTGAAGTGAAAACCAAGTAAGAAGATTGCAGTATTGTAAACAAGGTTTGTCCTACTAAACACATATATATTTATAGATATTTATTAAAATATGTTAATATGGGACTTCTTCATAGGCATTTTTTCGAATTTCTACTTTTTTTTATAGTCATTATGAGCAAATATTCTACAGTTGTAACAATCTGTGAGTTAACTTTTTTTTTGAGGTTTTTTTTTTTTTTTTTTTTTTTGAGTTTTGCTCAAACTGAACTCACCCTGGGTAACCACTTAAACCTTTCTTGTGAGACAGACCCTGCATAAATAGATGTTAAGCTGTTTTAGATTATTTAGAAGAGAAAAATGCCTAAACCGATTCTCCAGCTCCAAAGTCAACCAATAGCCTACACATAACAATCACATTCATTCAGGAGTCAAAGACATACACTTTGATATATTATAGCATCTGCCCTTGATCCCTGTTTACGCCACTGTCCACTGAGATACCCCCACTAAGACGTTTTTTCACTTGTGCTGTTTAGAGTTTTATTGAGGGTCATCATTCACTACTCTCTAAAACAAAGAAACTTTGTTTACTCATCAGCTGTTAACAACTTCCACGCTTTTTACCAAACTGGCATTCAATTTTTTGCTTATAAATTATACTGTAATCAATCATGTGAAAAGTAAAAGAAGAGAAGTTTGCACTAAAACAACCTGGAAAAGAAAGACAGAAAAGAAGCACATGAATAGGGAAACAAACT
The DNA here is from genome assembly GCA_028476615.1 of Culter alburnus. Taxonomy (NCBI): domain Eukaryota; kingdom Metazoa; phylum Chordata; class Actinopteri; order Cypriniformes; family Xenocyprididae; genus Culter; species Culter alburnus. The sequence goes on along the minus strand of JAOTNS010000084.1, from coordinate 82,276 downwards.
GAAGCTATGTGATGCTACATTCTGCTGGCTTTTTTGCTTTACCATAATGTACAGGGAGACCTTTTTCACATGTCAAAGTGATTGGAATTTTTTTTCGTTTAACGTTATTTTTATATTTACAAACTGTTTTTTCAAAAATACAATCAATAACTTTAAACCTAGTATTGCTTATAAAGGTCTTTCCATCCTTTTGCTGTTTTCCATCCTTACAAACGTCTGTAATTTCATCTTCGGTTGCCATTATGAAGGTGTTTATTTGTTTGCAATGGCCGTCTTTATTGATGCGTCTATTATTGATCACAGCAGTACAATCCCTTCCAGCCATGTTGAGTCGACCCACATGTTTGTTTTTGAAAGCCTCATAACTCTGGCTGTAAGTGGACAATGGTGCACATATAACCAGCAGCAGAATCACGGTATGGATCTTCATGACCTGCTGAACAAAACATATCGAAGCACCGTCTGATATTTGGCCTAATAAAGCAGTTTGTGCGCATTCAGTTACACAAATATTAAGTGAAAATAAATGAGAGTTGACTTACTTCAGTGTCTTCTTTTGTCTGTAGGCTGTGAAACAATTAAAAGCAAAGTCAATCACAAACCCCAGAAAATACAGCAGATTTTCTTCAGGAAAAGACATATTATCAAAGTGTTGCTTTTTTTATACCCATTACTCAATGCTTTAAAGATTATTGATAGACCACCTTTTTACAAACTTTTTTAACTTACAAAAAAAAAAAAAAAAAACAGCACTGTACATGTTATACAAATATAAAATGAGCTTGTGTAAACTGATACTCACAGGTTGCGGTTGTTGGACCAGTTCGAATGAAGAGACAAAAGTCTGAGATGGAGAATATCAATGTTCTTTAATGTTGATCAGTAGAGATGAACCGAGTGTAAGCAGGAAAGAAGAAGAAACTGAGTCTAAGTCTCTCGATCTTTATATAGTATGTGGGTGTCCCGTTCTTTGCCTCTGACAGCAAAACAGGAAACTGGTCTTGCAAATTGCATTATCTGCAAAGGGACCCTAGTCCTTTATTAATACAAGAAAAATTAAATAGAGATAGAAAAATAGTACATTCCCACATTCCCCCTACATTTTAATAACATGTTTAATCTAAATGTCTTCTACAAGTAGATTTTAATCTTAATCTTTAATCTTAATTTTTGGGTCATTAGCAATGGTACAGCTGACTGGGGACACACCACCTTGTGGTCCATTGTCCATACTCCTTCATCATCAAGTTTTGCACCCCCGCACTCATTTAATCCCAAATGTCCTTTTTTAGAGCTGAACTTTACAACTCTCTCAAAAATGACACATTTATTGTTTTTATTTGGTTCAGAGCTTGTGGTTTCTTAGGCCGTGTGTCCACCAAAGCGTTTTTAGCCAGCTGAAAACGCTAGGCGCTCTGCTTAAAACGCCCGTCTGTGAGCGCTTGAGAGCGCTTCTGCAGCGCAGCGTTTTTTTCCGTTGAGACGTTTTGTTGCTATGATACGGAATATCCGCGGCACTGTTACTTAAAACTGATTTTGCAGGTAATTTGTTTCAGGCTAAAAATGTTCACACAATGTGAAATTACTTGCTAAGTATGGCGGCATTTTAATGCCATTAATGATCGAGCGCACAACTGATGCTTGCGCGCGCAGTAAATCACTTCCGCGAGAGGATAACAGATCTACACGCGAGGAAACGGGAGCCCGCGAGCTCATTTTAAACCCGCGCGCGCGCATGACATCTCCTTTGCGCGCAGATCAAGTCCTCGCGTGCTCGGACAAGATTCGCAGCACGCGCGTCATCATTCCCCACACTCGCGCTCAATCTTCTATTTCGCTCGCGCGAACACTTTTGATTTTGTCAGTCGTGGGGCGGGACTTTACTTATTTCAGTGTAACCTCAAATGTCATTGGTCAATTCAGTTTTTCGGAAGTCTGTTGTGATTGGATGCCTGTTGTAAAACGATTAGACATGGCTTGGACCAGATGAAAAAATACTATAGTAATTTATAGTAAATACTATAGTGTTTTTGAACCATACTAAAGTAAAGTACTTTAATTTGCTGTGGTAATTCTATAGTTGTTGAGGGTATTATAAACAAATTGACTTTACCCAAATACTGTAATTTTCTACAACTATAGGGTATATTACTACAATATACACCAGAGTTTACTGTAGTAAAAACTAAAGTAGCCTATACAGTATTTATTACAGTTTATCAGTTCATCATAGTTAATACACTGTATACTGAAGCATTCATTAACAAAGTGTTGTAAAAGTATAATGTATATAGTATACTACACTTTACTATAGTATGGTCCAAAACACTATAGTATTTACTATTATTATGCAAGTGAGTTAAACTTTATTTATTGACTGATTGATTGCATTATTATCATTATATGTCCTTATTAGATACTATATTAACTTGATTTATTATTTTTATGGAGCTGTAGCTGCTGGGGAAAAATGAGAACATAGTAGTTCACCGCTACATTATCATTATACTTCCACTAAACAGTCTGTTTACCCATAATAGTATAAAAAAAACAACAAAAAAACTAAATATGTCTTAGATATAAAGATTTCTAAATTGGGTTTCGGGGGGTATGATCATTCATACTGTGTACTGTATCTTAACTTTAGCTGCAACCTTTCAACATAGTGAAATGCTGAAACCATTTTATACTGTATTTAATGGAAAATATATTAACCTGATAATATATTAAACTGACAAAGAATGATAACAAAAAGCTTACACAACAACTCTTGTTGATATGTATCTTTCATCCAAAGCCACATGAAGCAATTCTGGATTTAGAATCATAGTTACAACTATGGACACTTTTGACATTTCTGTAGTTCTCAGAACTGACATAATTTTGGCTGGGTAAACAGATACTGTTTAGTGGAAGTATAGTGGTAATGTAGCGGTGAACTACAGCAAATATAACTAGGCTATGTGTTCTCTTATTTCCCCAGCAGCTACACCTCCATAAAAATAATAATAAATCAAGTTAATGTATCTAGTAAGGCCATATTATAATAATAATGCAATCAATCAGTTAATAAATAAAGTTTAACTCACTTGCATCTGGTCCATTGATGAAGCCATGTCTAATTGTTTTACAACAGGCGTCCAATCAAAACAGACTTCTGGAAAAACTGAATTGACCAATGACATTTGAGCTTACACTGAAATAAGTAAAGTCCCGCCCCACGACTGACAAAAATCAAAAGTGTTCGCGCGAGCGAAATAGAAGATTGAGCGCGAGTGTGGGGAATGATGACGCGCGTGCTGCGAGTCTTGTCCGAGCACGCGAGGGCTTGATCTGCGCGCGGAGGAGATGTCATGCGCGCGCGCGGGTTTAAAATGAGCTCGCGGGCTCCCGTTTCCTCGCGTGCAGATCTGTTATCCTCTCGCGGAAGTGATTTACTGCGCGCGCAAGCATCAATTGTGCGCTCGGTCATTAATGGCATTAAAATGCCGCCATAGCTATGTATGTTCGGAGACCAGCAATATTAATTTCTCATCCATTTTGTTTCTGTTTGTTGATGTCGCTGTACAGCAAGAATGTGACAGTTGGTCGGAGTTGTATTTGTCCGGCCCCTCCTCCACTCTGGCTAAAAAGTGACAGTGATGAGCGCAGCGTTTTACTCAAAGTTGAACATTCTTCAACTCGAGGCAACCAGTAAAAAACGCCCAGCTCTCAGCGCTTGAGCGTGAAAAGACGCTCAGCGCCAATTACGCTCTCTGCGTTTAAAAAACGCGGCGTTCCCATTGAAAACAATTGAAAAAGTATGCTAGCAGCTGGAAAAAACGCTGGAAAAAACGCTAAAAGTGTTTTTAGCCAGCTAGGCGCTCTGCTTAAAACGCCCGTCTGTGAGCGCTTGAGAGCGCTTCAGCTGCGCAGCGTTTTTTTCCGTTGAGACGCTTTGTTGCTATGATACGGAATATCCGCGGCACTGTTACTTATAACTGATTTTGCAGGTAATTTGTTTCAGACTTAAAATGTTGACACAATGTGAAATTACTTTGCTATGTATTTTCGGAGAGCAGCATATTAATTTCTCATCCATTTTGTTTCTGTTTGTTGATGTCGCTGTACAGCAAGAATGTAACAGTTGGACGGAGTTCTATTTGTCCCGCCCCTCCTCCACTCTGATTGGACGGCTGGCTAAAAAGTGACAGTGATGAGCGCAGCGTTTTACTCAAAGTTGAGCATTCTTCAACTCGAGGCGACCAGTAAAAAACGCCGAGCTCTCAGCGCTTGAGCGTGAAAAAGACGCTCAGTGCCTCGTTATGCTCCTGGCGTTTAAAAAACGCGGCGCTCCCATTGAAAACAATTGAAAAAGTACGCTAGCAGCTGGAAAAAATGCTCTGGTGGACACACGGCCTTATTGCTGTCTGTGTTTCAGCTGCTGCTCATGCTACCAAATCAGCTCTTTCATTTCCTCTTTCTGTTTCTGTTCTCCCCTTAGTAGGCCTATGCACCTTAACTTTCAGCACTGCTACTTGTGTAGGCTCTCTCAGTGCTTCTATTAATCAGAGACCTCTTTTTGATTTAAAATTGGTGTTTCTGCACCATAGACTGTAAAAAAAGATGGACGACGCGAAGCCGCTTCCTTCCATTGTATTGAACTGAAGCCAAAACGGACACCGATGGGCGCTGACACGTTACGCAAAAACATCAGTTTGGAACCTGGGCATGCGCAGAAGGAATCGTCAGTGGAGCCCGGAGGCGGAGTCGCGGTATCAAACTTCCGCCCAGACGGCTGCGTCATCATTGATGTATTTTAAATAGGCTATATAAATTATACGTAATTTAAAATTCTACCTATAAAATAATAGGCTATTCTGTTTCTAGAGCAATAATATTTTTGAAACGGCAAATTCAGTAGATAAACTCAATATAATATGCCACTAGAAAACAACTCTAAATGTCAGAAACGGTCTGCCATTTTAAATAAAAGGTTTAAACTAACGTTACAGGAGATCGATTGCTGTAGACAGTGCTTTATAATTAATTAGAGTAGGCTATCATTAGTTTTATCCTACTAATTATTATTTTATACCCATAAAAATAATTAGTAACTGCCAGATAACGATCACCTGCTTTTTTCCGTCATGGCTAACGTTAGGCATGTTATCTTAACTAATAACGTTTATTAATTAGCTTATGAAGCCCACATTTAACGTTACCAAGAAAAGCTCAGATATCCGTCAGATCCTGTAGGTCAGTTAGTACAGTTTAGTGCTGAACAGCTCATTTTGTCGGTGTGAAATAACACAGAAATTGAAAATTAATAGTTATTTATTTATCTTCAATCTCCCCTCGAAGCTCCGACAGTCCTCAGACAAGCTGTCAATCAACTGTGAATCACGATGACACGCCCCGTTTCTATAGCACCAAATTGCTAGCTAAAATCAAACTTATCACAAAAACGAACAATTGAATATATATCAGCGTGATAACAAAAACCTTAAATGACCAAAACCATGTTTCAGAAAGTTTTATTTGAAGCAGAATTTATTTTTAAGTTTTCACTGAAGTCTCATTTGACTGCATTGAGAGGGCGGGGTTTATGACCTGTACTGCATCCAGCCTCCAGGGGGTGATCAAAGAGCCCGCAGCTTCACTTTTCAGGACGTATGAGGCACACCCGTTCTGCACTAGTGCTATAGCCTATTTCTTCCCAAATCTTCCAAAAAAAAAAAAAAAAAAAAAGTCTACAGTCTTGCCTAGTCTACATGCCTCGGTCAGAGCTATTAATTCTGCTACGTGCACGGGCAGTGGTATTATCAGGCAGTTTTTTTCTGCTTTCAATATTTGCGCAATGTCTACTACTACATATCCTGCTCTTCTTACTCCATTTGCCACCTGTTAGGATGCAGTGTCATATCTTGGTCCTGCAGGGGATCTATCATTGTTCTGTTTGGCTTGTTTGTTCTTGGTCTGCACAATGACATTGTTCTGTCACCAGGTCACCTGTTAACTTATTTATCCCCCTAGTAGAAATGTAGCCACATTTTCTATTCCTGTTTTAGTAAAGGATATGTGAGGTTGTTCTAGGAGCATACACCATTTTGACCATCTATGTAGTGTAACCTTTCCCATTGAGAGCATCTAGTAATTTTTGAAAATCTTGCTTGAGAGTTTGTTCATCCTCACTACATATCAAAATATCATCCACATATTGAATTATAGTGGATACACCGGTCAATTTACTTAAAGTTTGTCTCAAAGCTTGATGATAAACTTTAGGACTGTAATGAAAACCTTGTGGCAATCTAGTCAACTTGAATTGATGCCCATACATGTGAAAGCAAAGAAATTTGGCCAATTTTCGTGCAGTGGTACGGACCAAAATCCATTAGAAATATCAATTACCGAAAAATTATGTCTGGCACATAGAAAATAGTGGAGGGATCTGCTACTAGTGTTGTAATTCTATCTAAAGATTTATTAGCTTCTCAGTAGTCAATGGTTAACCTCAATTTCCCATTTAGTTTTTTAACAGGCCACATTGGTGAGTTGCTGCAGGAAGAAGTGCATTTTACTATACCCTGGGCTTCTAGAGATGTATTATTAAATATAATATATAGACAAAAAAAAAATTAAATGAAAACGAGAGAATGTAGAAAATACTGCCCAGCACTAAAACAAAAGATTTCTGGGCATTGAAAGTATTAATTATCTTGCTGGCAATGTAGGCCTCCCTGAGCATTCGGATTTTTTAAAAAATATCTTAATTTGTGTTCTGAAGATAAACGAAGGTCTTATGGGTGTGGAACGACATGAGGGTGAGTAATAAATGACAGAATTTTCATTTTTGGGTGAACTAACCCTTTAATTTTACTCACTTAAACAGTCGTTTTGTCGTATACATTTTATCTAAATAAAATGTATCTTGATTTAAGAAAGTTTATCATCGGACGTCAATGAGTAAAAACATGAACAGACTGGAGAGCCACTTTATAGCAAAAAAATGAAGTTGTAATTATAATTTAAAGAGACACTGACACTGTTTTACTCGTTTAATACAGTAAAGCTGCTGCTTTAAAGCAGCATGATCAGATGTTTTCTTAACTGCTGTTTTCTCACCGTTGTCATTTTAGTTGTGTGTTTATTTTGTTATTGAGAGGAAAGAGCGCAGCACATATTTAAATATTCATCTAAATGTCGCTCTCAGACACGTGGACGGCATTAGGACATTTGCTAACAGTATATCACAGATCACACGAGAATGACGTCAATTACTGCTTTCCGGCATACACCATGCCTATCAAGTAATGGTACTGTTGGCAGTGGAAACGCAAGCCAAAATATTACCCCCCTAGTATTGGTAGGTTGAGGATTAGGTGTGGGGGAGGGGTTAGGATTAGGCAATCAGATAGCGACTTCAACAAGGGGGGTAATAATTTGGCAGGGAGTCGAAATTCGGCACAACACCATATCAGGGTCCCGAATCGCACATACTGTACTGAACTGAACCGTATCACTCGGTGGAAAAGAGCCATAAAGGCTTGTTCACACCAAGAATGATAACTATAAAGATAAAGATAATGATACAGTTCTAAAAATCCTTCTCAATATTAAGTTCACACCACAGCTATAATGATGACGAGAAACAACATCTTTATAGTTATCGTTCTTGGTGTGAACGGGCCTTAAAATATCAAATAGTTTGCTTTCATTAAAAAAAAAAAAAATTAAACCCCGATCATAACAGGAAAAACATGCATAATTCATGAACAGAGCCCTCAGGTGTTCTGTGATTGCCATGTAATTAATGCAAACACACCTCAAATCATCACAAACCTTAGTCTTTCTCACACAGACCATTGTGTAGAAATATTGTGCTTTCCCACAACTATAGATTTTGAAATAAATCTGCTGAATCATTTTTTGGATTATCTAAAAATCAGTGTGTGTGTGGGTGTGGGGTGTGCGTGTGTGTCACTAACTCTCTAGTGAAGAAACCAGTGAAATGTGACACCGGGTCTGGCGGTTGAAATCAGTCCGTACATGTCACACTAACTCATACAGACTTCCTTTACATCTGTTTATATTATTCAGTCTGTAATACAGTCTACCAAACACAACAAAATCTCTAAAAACACCAGCATCTTTCCCTTTCTCTCTATGTGTAACAAAACTGTCTGTACTAACGTCTCACCATTTAATGTCATGTAATAATTAGTGTTTTGAATACTGTAAAATAAGCTATATAAGAAGGCAATGCACATTTGATTAAAAGAAATACAATGTGTATGTCTCTGTCTTCTCAAAAATACCTTTATGGCTATAACATACAAACTATGTCTAAAAAGAGTGCCTTAAAGAGTTTACACACTAATAAAATAGTCAGAATGTGCATTAAAACATTCTTTAAGTGGCTTTTGAAACTAAATAAATAAAAAGACAAAGCGAGCTGCAGTCTCCATCTGCTGGTCGTCTATTAGATTACAAGACAGAGATGTACTGACTACTTTTTATTATTTAACAACAAAAAAAAAAAAAATATATTATAATATATAGCCTATAAGAAAAAATTACACAGCTGTGTAGAAAATGTGCAGTCATATGATAAACATAAGAATTTAACAGCAACATTTTAAAGTAAGATGAATTTTGTAATAAGTCTTTGTGGAGTAAAACGAACAAATACACTTTTTTACACAAATAGATGAAAGTACCAGTTGTTCTTAATTAACAAAAAAAATAAAGTTTTCAATTTTGAAAAATAAACTATGAAATCAAAAGGTGATTTTCTCTGTATAGAAATTTGAAGCTATTTTAAAAAGCAATCTGTGATTACTACTATTTCAGTGCTCAAACATATTCAAGAAAAATAAATAACCTTACCTGTCCTGAAATTAAGTCGCGTCTGACGCAGAGTGATGTAAACTACATTTCCACAATGCTCTAGTACTGCTGCGCGCCATCCTGGAAATGATACAGTTATAAAGTTCAATGTGTTTAGTTTCAGAGAAATGTTATGTTAAATTAATGAATAAACAATGTCGAACGAGATCAGTGTGTCGTTTTCTCAGCTCGTCTGGAGGGTTTCTAATTAATTCATGTCACTGTTTTTCTCGTTGGCAACTACGTGCATACATGTTTTAACTGCAGATAATCTTTAAATACAAATCTTGATCAATATTATGAAGATGGTTAATTAACAAATTCACCTTTTGTTTGTGTCAGATAAATGATGATCCAGCTGGCGTTTTGTGGATGGTAAGAATTTCACTTTAACCGAGAAACATGTTATACTGCTACAATTAGGCCTAATATGTGTTATGTGTTTGTTTTTCAAAATACTTTTGCAGGTTGGTTATGCTGTTCCAGCTGGATTATGCTTTTCGATTGCTGTCAACACAAATAACAGTCTAAACAGTGTTTCATTGATCACTATAAGCAAAGTTATGTCCAGAAGACGTCTTTGTCACAAAAGTCGACAGAAAAACAGACAATACAACATGCAGTAAAAACAGTGAGCAAAATATTTCTACACATTGGTCTGTGTGATGAAGACTAACGTTTGTGATGATTTGAGGTGTATCATATTGTGAATTTGCATTTATTACATGACGATCACAGAACACCCGAGGACTCATGAATTATGCATGTTTTTCCTGTTATGATGTGGGATTGTCAATAAGGTTTTTGTCAATTAATCAATAAGTACTTTAGATGTTGATGTTTCATTTGAAGTCATTATGGTGTTCAGTGTTTGCTTTAGTTGGGATCTTGGTCCTCGTACTTCTTGTGTTAGCTTTCCTTTGGTTTCTGTAATTGTGTGTTCATAAAATATATGTGTTGTGGCAAAGAAAGCCAAGATAAAGTTTGCACATGGACACAAATGTTCTTTGTGTTGTTAATGTCATGCATGTGATGTATTTTGAAGAGAAAAGCAAGTAAGAAGATTGCAGTATTGCCAAACAAGTTATTGTTCCTACTAAACACATATTTATATTTAAGATATTTAAAAAAAATATGTTGATATGGGATCTTCTCTTGAAGAGTGCATGTTTTTTTCAGAATTGTTCTACTTTTTTGATGATAGTCATTTCTGATAGCACATATTCTACAGTTGTAACAATCACTAAAGAGTAAGACTCCATTTATCATTTTTTATTTTTATTTTTTGAGTTTGCTCAAACTAAACTCAAACCTGGATAAACACTTAAACCTGACATCTCAGACTTTGATCCTCAGGCTATAAATTGCAAATAAAATAAAATAAAAATGTGACGTTTTCAGTGAGCAGCCAATCATGTGAAGAGTTTCAGAGTGATATACACTTCTCTGCTGAAAGAGATAATAACCAAACGATAGAAATAATGTAAACACATTTTCTCAGCAACAGGCAACACTATTGCTGCAGTGAAAGCTTCAGAGAACTGCTGGAAGAAAATAACAGAATGAATTAATATTGGCCCATAACAAGGGTAAAAGAGAGTAAATCTGATGAATTAAAACTACAAATGACTATAATAAACTATGAGCATCAGCTGGGATTTTCTGACTTTCTCTAAAGCTGTTTTGACTGTGAAAAGTCACATTATGTCTTTGAGTATTGTTTGATCATTTGTTATGCCTATATTTTCTAATATATTATGACTTCCCCTCACAACATAAAACATTTTACAGTTAAGAAATCACATAAAAGAAAAGCAATTTAGTCTGCTTACCTTAGTTCTGTTAACCCGGTAACACACCTTATGAACAATACTTCTACAGTATTTATTAATCATACTTAATGTTAATTTCAACATTTACTTATACATTATTAAAATTAAAAGATGTATTTGTTAAGTAAGGGATCATGTACATCCAGCCGGTTGTTACCTCAGAAGAAAGAGCCTCTGCTCAGATCTTGAGAAATGTAATTGATTTAATTTACAGTTGATGTTTCAGTGGCTGAAATCAGTTATTATTTGCAATAGAAATGAATTTAAATGGATATGAAGTTCTCAGCCGAAACATGGCTGAAACACTTGAAATAAAGTAATTGTTTACAATTGACATGAAAGAATAATTTAAATAAAATCATTATTTATTTGGTTGAATTAATAAAATAAGCCACATTAGGTTACATGAACTTTGCTATGGAAAACTACTGAACTGTAAGTTTAAATAACTGAATTTGTCAAATTGAAAATACTTTATATTTTAGTACCTCAAAAAGTTAAGTTGAGTGAACAAAAACATATTTTACTGGGAACGTTTGTACTGAGAACTTAATAAAGTAAGTTCACCTTACTTTCATAAAGTTAATCCAACTAAACTTTATGGCCTGGTTTCACAGACAGGGTTTAGATTAAGCCAGGATTAGGCCTTATTTATAAAAGCTTCAGTTAAAACAGCTCAAACATGCATTTTAGACTAGCTTAAACCTTGTCTGTGAAACTGGGGGTATAAGTTCAAACATTAAATTTGTCAACATAATTAATATTCTACGTAAATACAACTTAACTGAGTCAACTCAAAAAGTTAAGTTGAGTGAATTATTTTTTACAGTACTTTAGTATACTTAATAAAATTAACTTTTTGAAGTATACTTATTTTTGTAAGGGGTGAGTGTGAGGGAAAAAATAAAAAAAAATGTTACTGTCTGTGCCAAGAACCTCAATAAAAATGATCTACTAGCCTTTTATTGGCGTTAATTCATTGGCTTGCATCTTAACAGACAATATTAATTTTCAGATTATGTGAAATCAGAAGCATGACACATAACTGAGAACTTCATCAGCTTTCCTATGGGAGAGCAACCTCTGGACAATAACATTTCCCCCTGCGTAGGTTGAACAGGTGAAAACAACTACTTCAAAAATAATTGTGGAAAAGATACAAAGCATTTACTATCAAAAGATCATAGTCTTTCTAAAACTAACTTACTAACTTAAGTATCAAGGTTATGTGAGATTAGTGCTGTCAGCCTGAACAGTTTCCTTATTAGATTTTCCCGTATAAAAGACTAGTGATCTCACAACTGTGTGAGTGTTTCTTGTATGATGAACTAAGACTGTATTGTGTTTCTTATCATCTTCTTTGAGTATCTTCTGTTAGCAATGCAAAGTTCTCTTAATGCTGCGGTAAATGATCTTTGTTATCAAACCACATTTTGAATGGTTGACTGAACATGCTAATCACAAAAACCTCAAAGGATGAAACTGACTGATATATAATTGTGCGAGTGTTTATCTATAAGTGAAAGTCCACAGTTTAGTGCGTCTTGTTTGATGTAGAGAGTGGTATGTTCAGAAAGGGAAACAAACCAAGTTGTAGCTGATACCCCCTGTTAAACAGGGAAATATTAGTACTTATTAATTAATCCCCAACAAAAGTCACACACGTACATGGTTTCAAGAAGAGAAGGGCTGAACAAGAACACTAAATAAAATTAGAAAAAAGTTAACAAAAATAATTTTGAAGTAAACCCCCCCCCCCCCCCCACCCCCCCCCCCCCCAAAAAAAAAGTATTAATATGTACAAATTAAACCAAAAATCAAAAGATCAATAATATGAATATGTAATTTTTTTAACTAAAAAGGGGAACACAAACCATCAAAATGAAGGTAGATACTCACCACACCTTCATATGAAAGTAGATACACCAGAACAAATAACAACAACCAACACAACTAAAAAAAAAAAAAAAAAAAGAACAAGCAAATAAGGCAACAAAGCGGGCTAAACAGCAAATATAACATGCAAACAGATACAAATAGAAAAAAAACACACTGTAACAAGTTAAACAAAAAACAAACACAAGCAAACATACAGACTAAAGAACAATTTACACAGTAAACAACACAGGCTCTTAATAACAACAAGCACTTTAACAAAAGCAAAGCAACCATTACAAATACAAAAAATAAATAACTGGAGAAATCTCTGTGTGTAAGGGACAAGGCTGAAGACCTTTATTGGATGCCCGTGGTCCTCGGGCCCTCAGATGACACTGCATCACTGCATCGGCATGATTGTGTCAATGACGTTACTAAATGGGCCAAGGAATACTTCCAGAAACCACTGTCGGTAAACACAATCCACCGTGCCATCTGCAGATGCCAACTAAAGCTCTATCATGCAAAAAGGAAGCCATATGTGAACATGGTCCAGAAGTGATGTCGTGTCCTGGGGGGCTTATTTAAAATGGACTGTTTCAAAGTGGAAAAGTGTTCTATGTTCAGACGAGTCCAAATTTGACATTCTTGTTTGAAATCACAGACGCCGTGTTCTCCGGGATAAAGAGGAAGTAGACCTTCCAGCGTGTTATCAGCGTTCAGTTCAAAAGCCAGCATCTCTGATGGTATGTGGGTGCATAAGTGCATACGGTATGGGCAGCTTGCATGTTTTGGAAGGAACTATGAATGCTGAAATCTATATAAGGTTTTAGAGCACATTAAACGGGAAAAATAGGACCACAAACTCTTCAGCAGCTGGAAACCTATATCAAGCAAGAATGGGACCAAATCCAACACCAGAAACTCATAACCTTGATGCCCAGACGTCTTCAAACTGTTTTGAAAAGAAGAGGAGATGCTACACCATGGTAAACATGCCCTCGTCCCAACTATTTTGAGGCCTGTAGCAGGCATCAAATTTGAAATGAACTAATTTTGTGCATAAAATTGTAAAATGTATCAGTTTAAAACATTTTTTTTTTTTTTGTCACATAGGTAACACTTTACAATAAGGTGATTTTCTAACTTTAGGTAATGTATAACATAACTAACAAGCAATACAGTATTTGTTTAGTTAATAAAAATATGATGTTCATAGCTTGTTCATGTTATGTTCCACGGCTTGTTTACATTTGTGGAATACTGATTGGTATCATGCCATCCCAAGGAACTTCATTTACCACTAAAGATTGCTTTATAAAATCTTAATAGTCACTCTTGTTATCCCAAGTTGCCGGAGCCTGCCAGATCCAGGCCGTACAGGTGAGATGAAGGACCTACATCTAGATATATAACGCAGCCTTGACGTTTCAGCTAAATTATCCCCTGCGAAGCCCCTTCCCTTTCCTTCCCTATGTATAGATAAAATGTTGTCAAAATTATTCCAGTTTTAGAGATAGTCAGAAATCCGGCTGATGCTTATATGAGAGTCATAGTTTATTATAGTCATTTAGTTTTAATTCATCAGATTTACTCTCTTTTTTCTCTCTTTCTCTCTTTTTTCCAGCAGTTCTCTGAAGCTTTCACTGCAGCAATAGTGTTGCCTGTTGCTGAGAAAATGTGTTTATTATTTTATTGGTTATTATTAATCTTCAGCAGAGAAGTGTACATCACTCTGAAACTCTTCTCATGATTGGCTGCTCACTGCAAACGTCACATTTTTATTTGCAAGCGCTCAAGAATTTATAGCCTGAGGATCATGCCTGAGTTGTCCAGGACATTTTAAGCCAGTGCTGTGATACCAAGATTAAGTCTGACTGAATTTCTTTAACTTCGACATCTCAATACAGACCACGGGTTCACCCCCAGACTATAGACTACAACCTGTGAGTATCAGTTTAACAAGCTCATTTTATATTTGTGTAACATGTACAGTGCTGTTTTTTTTTTTTTTTTTTTTTAAGTTAATAAGTTTGTAAAAGCTATCAATAATCTTCAAAGCACTGAAGCAACAGTTTGATAATATGTCTTTTCCTGGAGAAAATCTGCTGTATTTTCTGGGGTTTGTGATTGACTTTGCTTTTAATTGTTTCACAGCCTACAGACAAAAGAAGAACGCTGAGGTATGTCAACTCTATTTTATTTTCACTTATATTTGTGTAACTGAATTCGCACAAACTGCTTTATTAGGCCAAATATCAGACGGTGCTTCGATATGTTTTGTTCAGCAGGTCATGAAGATCCATCAGTCTACCGTTATTCTGCTGCTGGTTATATGTGCACCATTGTCCACTTACAGTCAAGTTATGAGGCTTTCAAAAACAAACATGTGGCTCCAAACAAGATGACTGGACGGGATTGTACCGCTGTGATCGAAAATAGACGCATCAATGAAAACCACGAATGCAAACAAATAAACACCTTCATAATGGCAACTGAAGATGAAATTAAAGCCATTTGTAAGGATGGAAAAAAGCAAGCGGATGAAAAGACCTTCATAAGCAATACTGAATTTGATGTGATTGATTGTACTCTTAAAAGAAAAGATAACAACGGTTGTAAATATAAGGATGATGTTAAACCAAAAAAAACCACAATTACTTTGACATGTGAAAATGGTCTCCCAGTACATTATGGTAAAGCAAAATAGCCAGCTGTAGCATCACATAGCTTCAGTTTATTTCCCTATTCATGTGCTGCTTCTTTTTTTTCCAGGTTGTTTTAGTGCAAACTTCTTTTCTTTCACTGATTACAGTATAATTTATAAGCAAAAAATTGACTACAAATGTTAAATGCTTCAGTGCCTTGTACTTTTACTTTGGGTCTTGGTGTCTGCCAGTGTGGCAAAAAGTGTGGAAGTTGTTAACACCTGATGAGTAAAGAAAAGTTTCTTTGTTTTAGAGAGTAGTGAATGTACAAAAACAGACAGAAAGATGAAGATGAGTGAAGAATAAAGTGAATGTTGTGCTTTCTGTGCCGAGACCCTCAATAAAATTCTCTATAGCATTAAACATGTCTCTTATTGTCTTAAATCTCAAGAAGACCAAACTGAATATAAGCAGGGATGTAGTGGAAAACCATGTAAAAGCAGTTCACATATAGGCTATACCTTTTTGTAGAACATTATGACTTATTTTTATTATCTTAGCATTTTCTAAATATATCAAAGTCTCTTGTTTGACTCCTGGAATGTAAATGATTGTTTGTTTAGGCTATGGTTGGTTATTTCAGTGCTATCCAGGTAATATATAGGTGTGGAGCATCTCTTATTGGACAATTTGTTGGTAATTGTCAACTTAAGGCAGACTTATTTGCACTGAAGTGAAATATTTCACAAGGACATTCAATGAGGGAAGGAAAAAAAAAAGGCTTTAAACGATACCAGATGAGGAATAAGGGTCTTATCTAGTGAAACCATCAGGTTATATATATAATATATAGAAATGTCTTAAATGATTTCATAATACTTTCATGTTTAATGGGTTATATATATAATATATTTTTTTTCTGATAAAGTATATGACCTGTTTAATTCATAAAATTTAATTAAAATTAAAAATTGAATCCATGAAATGATCCCACGACGGAACCCATAAAAGCTTTTATATATATGATGCACCTGACAGAACTCTATAAGATTCTATATAGAACCTTCTCTATATATTGTTTAAATATAACCATTTTCATAAACAGTTTAAATTTATGCATTTTTAGCTTAACTGCTTTGACTAGTAAATCAGTTATGTACTGTATTAGCATGACAAAAAGTTTTTTTTTTTATAGTTTTCATAAACAGTGAGAATTTAAAAAAAAAAAAAAAATTATGGTGAACTTTTACTTTAAAATGTGCCCATATTCTCCAATCTACTGTTTCTGTCATAAAACATGGAGGCAAAAGACTAAAGATTAGCTACTGACATTGTGTTAAAACATTTTAATTACTTAATAAATTAGAGACAATATTTATTATGAACCATAATGACTTTGGCATATAGACTATCTATATAACAGAAATGAACTGCTCGTCTTTAGCTCAGTTCTGTCATCAGTGTAAAAGTCCAACAGATCCAAAACAAACACACAATGAAACCGTGAGTGTGAGGATGAACTAATGCAGGTAAAAACAATCAAACTGTTGCTGTCATTTTATTTGAATTTACTGAACAAAACACTGTCAACAAGGTTTGCACCATTAACATTTGCAACAAATTTAAAAAATACAATTTATTAAAAAATAAATAAATAAATACTGGCTCATCCTCTATACTATAAAAAGTAGAGATCTCTTTGATTTCACTGTATATAAAAACAATCTGTCACAACTCAAAACATTTGATCCAGTCTAAAAAAGAGCATTTACTGAAAGTAAACTTCTACAATGGCTCATTCTTGTATTTCTGATCAGAAACTTGACGTAATAACACACAAGTGCCCATATTTCCATATTATAATCAAGCCTTTCTAAAGCATGCTCAGAAACACGGTCTGCAAGAGTAACAATGAGTAACATATTCAAATAAAGAGAATTGTGAGAAGAGCGACATGAGGAAATACTGAACCATGAGACATATTCACAGTCCATGGCAGCAACTTATCAATAAAACACACCATATGTGCCCAATATGTATATAATGAAATATAAAAGGTAAACTATTTATACAGGTTTTGCTTTAAAGCACCAAAGAGAGTCATAAGGCTGTATTTGTGGATCCTCTGAAAAGAGCGCAGTTTCAGCACTGACTGATGTAGTGAATCTGATAGTGTTCATATAAGCAAGAGAAACATCTGACACCACCAGCTGCTTATCTGAAGATGTTGTAGGGTGTCCAATAAGGAGATGCAGATCTACAAGTTACTGAAGCACAAAGCTTGAGTCTATACAGGCAGTCTATGGACGGCATTAGTAAAACTTCATGTATGCACTTTATTTTGCAAGGCTATTGTCTGTGAATGTGCGAAACTTCCGATTCATTTGCAGCTATTCGCTTTCACTATCAACATGACCAACAAACAAACACAATACCTAAGTATAACACAAAATTTTTAAGCAGAACACTGAACGGACTTGTGAATGTTTGAGTAAACAGAGGATGAATCTGGTAGATTGACTCAATGCAATGATTGTTGGACTGAATCATGCTGCGTCTCCTCCATCTCTATCTCTCCCAGCCTCCTGTTCTTCAGTCTGTAACATCGGTCTCAACTCAAATGATTGTGCTGCATTCTGGTTCTGGTTTGATGGGTTATGTGGAGTTTCATCAGGGATGGCCTTATTCTGTGTTCAAGAGGAGATACACGAGTTAACCATTATCCATGCTATTATATATCTGAAAGTTGCTTGAAAGATGAAATTACAAATGCTTGACTGTGACACTTTTCAGTTCTTCTGGCACCCAGAAAAAAAGCGGTTTTATATTACCAGTTCATTAAAATTAATTGATAAAAGGTAACTAAAAGTACTGTGTGAGGCTGAAACACCCCGTTTCCAACAGCATGCTGGGCTTTTCCATCGAGATAAAGTCAGTCTGACACAAATGATAATGATTCACAGACCAATTAATAATAACATATATTTAAATAATGAGACAGAGCAGGAGTAAAAACATACGTCTGCTGGGTATCTTTATATTTAACTGTATTTATGCATCATTTCACAGACTTTAGAAATGATGTGTTTGAGATTGTATATTCAAGAACCTGCTACATGTCTAACCAGTTAACACTGCAAAAATTATTACAATTATAATTAGTACAAATATCTAAACATCCTTAAATCAAGATTTACTTGAGAAGCAAAAATCACATAAGAAAAAAAAGTGCTGATTTCTGAAAACCTGATCGAAATTAAGTGACTTTACACCTCGGCAGTTTGATACACGCTCTGAACCACTGATTCAAAACAAAAGATTTGTAAAGCTTCGAAGCTTCATGAAGCAGTGTTCTGAAATCACCCATCACTAGATATCGTTGAATATTGTTGTTTTTTTGGCGCACAAAAAATATTCTCGTCGCTTCGTAACATTAAGGTTGAACCACTGTAGTCACATGAACTGTTTTAATATGTCTTTAGTATCTTTCTGGGCACTGAAAGTGTTAATTGTTTTGCTTGCAATGCAGGCCTCACTGAGCCATTGGATTTCATCAAAAATATCTTAATTTGTGTTCTGAAGATGAGCGAAGGTCTTACGAGTGTGGAACGACATGAGGGTGAGTAATTAATGACAATTTTCATTTTTGGGTGAACTAACCCTTTAATTTTACTCACTTAAACAGTCGTTTTGCATCTCAAG
The DNA here is from genome assembly GCA_028476615.1 of Culter alburnus. Classification (NCBI taxonomy): domain Eukaryota; kingdom Metazoa; phylum Chordata; class Actinopteri; order Cypriniformes; family Xenocyprididae; genus Culter; species Culter alburnus. Next base: position 63,345 of record JAOTNS010000084.1, on the reverse strand, counting down.
AAAATGTATCTTGATTTAAGAAGGTTTAGATATTTGTAAAGGAAAACAAGATAAAAATACTAAGTAAGAAAATCATTTTTGCAGTATAAACACTGAAACTGATTTTGTCCGTTGTTTATAAATTTAAAGCTACTTGTCTGAAGAACCTAAAAGTGCATCATAATTTCATCTATAATGCAGGTTAGTGACAAATCTCAAATAAATACAACGTTATATGAGATGTTCACCTGAGAAGAGCGATTCTGCTGCGATCTGTTCACTGGGTTCTGTGTTTGTGAAAAGATGTTAAATACATGAAGTAAATCTCATATCATCAATATAATACTGTATATTACTAACCTGAATATGCTGCTGAACTTTTTTAATGACTGAAAAAAAGGGGAAATATATTTAGTGAATCACTATGAAGTTGATCATTCTCAGCTAAAGCACCACTATTATACACACATCAGTCTGTATAATGACTGATTCATAGATTTAGAAAAGAAAGAGCTATTAATTCACCTACACCTTCAAAAATGACCTGCAGCACCAGTGTCACCAAAAATAATGACAGGTTTCAAACAGGTTTCTCAAACCGCTATTGTTGTACAGAAAAAAAAAATATTTTAAACACCTGACTTACAGCAAATAAAGAAACACACAGAAACTAAAGATCAGCCCATTAGATTTCAATGTTATTTAAACTAGTGGTTTACATATATATAGTTTATACTCACAAGGTTCGAAAATGATTAACAGCAGCACAAATGAGGCAAAGATGCATTCAGAGGAAAAGACAACTTTTCTCAGATCCTTCATCGCACGCTCACCATTAACTGTGAAATTAAAACGTTACAGTAAATACAAAGTTTGATCACTCTAAAGGCCCCAATATACTTCAAGCATCGAAGAACTAACTGGTGTGACGTCATTTTGAACCAATTCACGCCAAAACGAAGTTCATTTTGTTTGTTTCAGGAGTTTGAAGCCAATTTCTGGAAAAAAACACCTTTGAACTACCATAGGTCCATGGTGATGATGTAATAAGTGGCTCCACCTTCTTTGACATGGAAATCTTCTCTGGTTCATTTCTTCTATTCAGTCTGTTGCGGGTGTGCCTCATACGTCCTGAAAAGTGAAGCTGCGGGCTCTTTGATCGCCCCTTGGTGGCTGGATGCAGCATAGGTCATAAATCCCACCCTCTCCATTAAAACGAACAGGAATGAGTCAAATAAAATTTTCCAAAAGATGATTTTGGTCATTTAAGGTAGTTGTTATCACGCTGATATATATTCAATTGTATGTTTTTGTGATAAGTTTGATTTTAGCAAGCAATGTGATGCTATAGAAACAGGGCGTGTCGCCATGATTGACAGTTGTGATTGACAGCTTGTCTTAGGACTGTCGGAGCTTCGAGGGGAGATTGAAGATGTATAACTAACTATTAATTTTCGATTTCTGTGTTATTTCACACCGACAAAATGAGTTGTTCAGCAGTAAACTGTCCTAACCGACCTACAGAATCTGATGGATCACTGAGCTTTTTTTGGTAACGTTAAATGTGGGCTTTATAAGCTACTTAATAAATGTTATTAGTTAAGATAACACACAGTTTGATACCGCGACTCCGCCTCCGGGCTCCACTGATGATTCCTTCTGCTCATACCCAGGCTCCAAATTGACGTTTTTGCGTAATGTCAACTTCCATCGTCGTACGTTTTACATTCAGTTCATTGCAATGGAAGGAAGCAGTGTCGCGTCGTGCATCTGTTTTTACAGTCTAATTTAAAGAGACACTGACACTGTTTTTCATTTTTAATACTGTAAAGCTGCTGCTTTAAAGCAGCATGATCAGATGCTTTCTTAACTGCTGTTTTCTCACCATTGTTATTTTAGTTGTGTGTTTATTTTGTTATTGAAAGGAAAGCATGCAGCACATATTTAAATATTCATCTAAACGTCGCTCTCAGACACGTGGACGGCATCAGGACATTTTCTAACAGTATATCACTGATCACGTATTTCTAACTTCTTTTTAACCCAAAGCAAAGAATTAAATAAAACCTTGCCGTGGGATCAAACATTTAAAAGATGTAGCCTTGAATAGCTGCATTGTTTATTTATACTTTTGTTATTGCAGACTGAACTTTTGATTCACATTACAGTTTTGCTGGGGCAAAGTCTTCCTTTCAGCTTTCAGTACAATGTTAAATGTTTATAAAAACTCACCCATTTTCAAGAACAGCTCGGTCATCAATGCAATAGAGTTGACTAGAACAACAACAACTGATCCGATAAGGTGCACAATGTGTCTAAAAGGAAGATCTGTTAAAGAGATTAAAAAAAATAAAAAATAAAAATATATATATATAATATTATATTATATATACACAAAACTGGTATGAAATAAAAAGGTTGCAGCCATGTTTAAAAATGTAATATAGAATATGCAGAAGTTATTAAAGGCTAATTGATACTGTACCCAGGTCACCAAATGAGTGTTTCAGGACCACAATTCCCAGAGAACTTGAAGAAATGCAGCTACACACACCCATCCTTCACAATCTACAATTGGAAAAAAACATTAAGACTTCACAGTATCAACTTTAATTGGACATTTTATGTAATTGTAGCCATTATTGTACCTTTTTCTTTTTTCGTGCTATCAGGTACGAATAGACCATTATTGTGTCACCACTATCATGAAACTTATCCACGCTACTCTCCTGACTGAGCGCAAACCTGCAAATGCAAAAAAAATGTGAAAAAAATTCAGATAATTTTGGATCAAAATGTTCATTAAACAACTCTTTTCCTGAAGATCTGACATTCATTTGTACTCTATTCAACAGTGAGTCATTAAAACCAAAGGTAGTGCTATTCATGACAGTTTAAGATAAATGGAGTGTCATTAAATGATCTATGATCAGTATTGATGCAGTTGAAACACAATCATTAAATACTTACATTCCAGTCTTTCCACACATGCATCTTTCCAATTATATCTGGTCAAAGTTAGGAACAGTGGAAAAACTCCAACAACAAAAAGCGCTGCATATGGAGAAAAACAATAGGCTTTAAAAAACAAACAGTCAACACGAAATTATTTACTAGTGAGTTGCTTATCCTTCAGAAAATTAAACGAAATTCAGCTGTTTTGCTTTTATTCATTTTCCCTGATTTTGTGATTTTATGCAGATTTACAGATCAATAAATTAAGCTTTCGTTTTTAGTAGGCCAGTTTGATCTAAGGTGTTCATTATCACTGATAAACCTATTTTCCTTAAATTAAGGAAAAACATTTATTTACTTACAGTGTTAAGCTATAAAAACTAACAAATGTTGAATGGTTTTAAAAATGTTAGAAAATGGAATGAGATTATGCATTTACTTTTAAATTTTAAAATATGTAGACAAAAGTTTGTTTATATGGCAGAGGCTTTTATCTAAACTAAATCAAGTTACCCAGATAGCAAGAAATTTTATCAAAAAAAATCAATGTTAATGGCATTGAATCAATGTTACAATGTTATGTTGGTTCAAATCATGCTTGCACTCTCAGAAAATGAAACAATTTCAAGTGACAAAGCCACACAGCCTGAAATCAATTGAAGATAAAAGAAGACAATACATCTCTGAAGATCTCAGCAGAGGATGATTAAACAACATTACCAGCTTCACTTATTATTAACCAGATTGACTTTATTTCTGTCGTTCATCTACAGAAGTTCTTATATGTTGGATTAGATGATTGATGTTGGTTGAAAATGATTGATCACTGTTATTGTGATCAGTGTTTCCTTTAGTTGGGCAGTTTGACTCTTGGCTTTTTATGTTGAGTTTATGGTCTTTGTAACCATTCTTATGATGATGAAAACTAAATCACCTGATCATCTTTGTTTCTGGCTTTCTTTGCAACTAATTATGTGTTTTGGTAAACACTGTTACAAAGACCATAAACTCAACATAAAAATCCAAGAGTTAAACTGCCCAACTAAAACAAACACTGATCACCATAATGATGACCAAACATAAAATAAAAAAATAAAAATCAACATCTAAACCTCTGTTAATTTTCAACAAGAACTGAAGACAAATGACAGAAATAAAGTCAGTCTGGTTAGTAATAAGTGAAGCTGGTAATGCTCTTTTTCTTGTGTAATCATTCTCTGCTGATTTATGGTCTTCTTTGTCTTCAAGGGTGGATTATAGTTTCTTCAAGTAGTTGATGCAAAACTACTGAATCTTCACTGAAATACGCTACAGTATTTTTTAAAAATAATTAATTTATTTATTTTACAGAATACAGTTAGTCTAAAAAAATTTAATTGACATAAATGAATCCAAATGTTTATAAAAACGTCTCACCTCCACTGGCAGCTCCAAAAGCGTAGAAGAGGAAGATGAGTTGTAATGGAGGCAGAACATCATGGCCGATATCAGACACGAGGTCTAATACAGCACGCATGCGGCCATCTTTATTTCTAATCAGTTCAGCCAATACTGCGTCAAACAAATAGAATTTAATTAACATTGTTTCACGAAAGTGCAATAAACAGTACAACAAGAGGGAGTGAGAAATTCACTGGGCTGAACAATTTGAGTATAGAATAGCCCAGCAATGAATAAACTCCTGAAATAAATTATTAACAAAAATGTGCTTATTCTGTTGTTGAAGTATTAATGATTTACATGCTTTTCTCCAGCTAATAGTCTCCAGCACTCAATAAAAATCAAGTGGACAATGTAGGACATATAACGTTTAGATTTCTCTAATGAATGTTTGAATGAAGTGATACTTACAGAAAACGATGTTCGTGATGCATATTAGAATCATAATCGCAAAGAGGATTGTTATCAGGACTCTGTCAGATTGTTCATAACTCAGACTTTTTTCCCAGAAAGACTGAAAAAGAACTAGGACAAAGAAAGAGACGCTGTTGATTGAGCTTAACTTGAACTGAAACCATTTCAAGTTTCTTTAATGAGAATATTAATATCACTTATGATTATATGTGTGGTCGATATTCAAATTTGCCCTACCTGAATAAACAACATTTGTAAAGAGGGAATATTGTAGATGAACAATGCAGTGAATAGCTGTTTTACGATTGCCTGTAAACAAAAAAAGTCTTAACTACAAAACACATCATGATTCATGTATGTAACTAAACAAACAAGCAAACACTTGAAACAGAAATAGAAACATTTATTTTCTGTTCTTTTGCCCATTTACTGACAAAGATCTGCTCTGGAAATTCTGAAAATCATCAAATCAACTCATTTGAGCAACTCGCTGATAAACTAAAATGCAGATTTACACTAAATGAAAATAGCAGTATTTTTGAACGGAGAAAAAATAGTTGTTAGATGCTATTTATACTTTAGTGGCAGATACAATTTGCACCTTGGTGTATTGTAGTATATTATAAAACAATATGCAATACTATATTATATACAACGTCGAAATTGACAAAAAGTCATAGCTATGACTATTATCTCATAATTATAACTTTAAGTCAATTTCGACTTATTTCATCATTTCGACTTTGTCATAACTTCAAATTAGTATGTCTTAACTTTTTAAGTCTTAATTTCAATTTAGAATGTAATAATTTTGACTTTTTAAGTTATAACTTTGTCTTAGTATGTCAATTTTGTGATATGATAACTTGTGATTGACCATGTCAATTTCAATGTTTTATCTCATAATTATGACTTTCTAATCTCATAATTTTGATATAGTATGACATTTTGGACTTTATCTCATAATTGACTTTTAATATACTTTCAACATTTTCTCTCATGATTATGACTTTTTAATCTCATAACTATGTCAACTTAGTATGACTTAGTATGTCAACTTCAACTTTTTAAAGTCAATTTCGAATTAGTATTTCACAATTAAGATTTTAAAGACATTATTTTGATTTTTATCTCATAATTATGACTTTTTAAGTCAATTTCGACTTTATTTCATTATTTTGACTGTCATAACTTCAAATAAGTGTCATAATTTTGATTTATGTTATAGTTTCCTCTATCTCCTAACTATGACTTTTTAAATCTTAATTTCAGTTTAGTCAATTTTGATCTCGTAATTGTTTTTTCATGTCAATTCAGTGTTCAATTTCATAATTACGACTTTTAATCTCATAATTTTGATTTACTGTCAATTTTGACTGTCAATCTCATAATCTCGTGACTTTACATTTCATAATTTCAGTGTTTTATTATCTCATAATTATGACTTTTTAATCTCATAATTTTGATTATGTCTACTTTGAATTTTTAATTGGTATGTCAATTTTGACTTTTAAAGACATCATTTTGACTTTTCATCTCATAATTATGACTACTTATATCATAATTTTATTTTTTTATGTCATTATGATTCACCAGAGCATGTTGAGCATTTAACATATGGAAAAATAGCATATGGAAAAATAGGCTTCCATAAATACGCAATGGGAAAAAGGAAAAAAGTTTGGTAAAAGGCGGATTCTAACTTATACTCCACGCCACTGATCCTGTTATCAGACGGGTTTCTTTTGTAATTTTGTCTGGATCAATCAGACGTTGGTGGGCGGAGTTTGTTTAAATAGCCTCTGCCAACAAGCCAGGCTATTTGCACTTGGTATAAACAGACACTCTGAACTACAAATGATTTAAAATGACAAACCTGGGAAATGTTCTGAATGTGGAGACACCCATAACAGCAGAAGGGGCCTCAGAAAATAATGAGCACAGCAAGCAACAGTCTCACTCAGAAACCCTAGGGAAAGAAGAAGAAAAAAAAAAAAAAAATCAGAGGATACACTAATTATTTATTCTCTTCTACAAAACTATGAATGGACCCATTTTACAATTTAAAACAAAAAGTGACTAGGCAATGCCAGTTTCCTCATCAGTTATAATTATCTCCAGTGGAATACTGACCTTCAATAACACCCCAGAACCAGAAGGCAAAAAACATAATGAGGTTCGGTACAAAGACTGAAGAGATCTGAAGAAGAAGGGCTGCATCTAGAGAGAAGTACTTCAGTCAGAAGTGCTTAATTATTTAAATAATTATTTAGCATATACTGTATTAGTGCAATAGGGGTTATGCGCAATCTAACTTCTGTTTTCTGTAAAACAGATTAGATCGCATCCGGTTTACGTCTTTTGTATGCGCTTCATGAAAAATTAGCTGTTGTATTCAAGATAACTTAAAAGGAGCGAGCCAAGATGGGCATAATTGATGTCCCCTGCATATACAGATTGATATTTAAAAGACTTTTAAATTTTTCTTCACACTGCCGTTTAGATATTTAATGGAACGCCTATAAAAATGTGCACTAGGTAGATTCGATGATTACCTTAACCATGTGACATTCAACATATACCCTATTTAACAAATTGTATACTTTCACATAAAGCCATAAACCTACTAACAAATAAACAAATAAGAATAATTTTTGTGCAAACATACTTGTCTTTTGCAGTCTGTGCATTTTATACCATAGAGTTGTCAGCAGAAGTGCAGATGCAGATGCAATGACACAGAGAATGAACACAATACTGTGTAAAGCAGAGTAACCTGTGAAACAGAATTAAAAAATTACTGCAGGGTCATACGGTTTTCACCTGAGATTTGGAGCCAAATTACAGGTGACGAAAGATGGCACTATTTTATTTCCGCAGATAGATATATAGGTCTGTTAGTAAAATCTGTTGACTTTGAGTAAAATGACAGTTTCTCTGTACAAAGCCTATTATTTTTTGAGACAAGCTATTAAAATGTAACTAAATTTGATAAAACTCATGTATCAGTGAAGGCTGTTTTTTGCTCACCCAGTTGCTCCACTTCTGCAGTTGCATTGGCTGAAAAATTTCCAGCATTTGCGTGACAGATGTAAACCCCTTGGTCCTCAGTTCTGACACTCTTCAGTCTGAGAGAGAAGTTTCCTTTAGGGATTTCATTGGTGAAGAACTCAACTCTGTCTCTGTATCGCTCATCTGCTGGTAGAGTTTTATTCTTCTCAAAAACCAGAATCATGATGTCTCCATCCATTTTCCTCCAGGAAACCTGTTGAATGTGTTCAGGTGGGATGTGAGAGTCCACAGAGCAGTTCAGAGTGACGTCTTCACCCACAGACGCTGATATGAGATGATTTGATCCTGAAACACTCAAATGCTCTGGAAGACATACTAAATATCAAAACACAATATAGTGGAATTTACAGCAAAAACTCAGATATTTTCACTCACCGACTTCTTTAATTTGAACCAGGGTTTCATCAGACTCCTGCTCAGTGTAAACTTTACATCTGTAAAACCCTTATCTCCAGCTCTCACGTTTTCCAGACGGAGGGAGAAGTTTCCATGTTTAATTTTATCAGTGAAGAAATGAGCTCTATGATGATAATCCTGATACTGGGCGTCTGGTCGACTCTCATAATCTTGGTACACATGCACTAGAGTATTCAAGTCTGCTCATATCCAAATCACCTTCAGTCCTTTCAGAGGTAGGCTTCATCAACATAACAGGGCAAAACCACTGAAGATCCCAGAGGAGCGACCAGAGGACCAGACGGACCTTTCACTAAAAACCCTAAAAACACAATAGAAAACAATCAGATGAGAGAGAAAAGAAGAGGTTACTTTTGAAGATGCGTCACTGTTTGCTCTACGTATAGCCTACCTGTTTTGTTAAAGTTTTACAACTACAAGTGTATATCTTATATATGTATACGTAAATGGATACGATACTTACCGTCACAGATCATTAATAGTGCTGCCACGAACAAGCATTTATGTAAATGCATGTTCAAGTACAAAATCACGCAAAACATTACTTAGGCTATCTGCTGTAAATGCAAAACAAAGTTGTTACAGACATGTTGCGAAGAAGCAGCCGCACGTCGACCGATCTGCTTTCACTTTCGTTCCTAAAAAAGTTTAAAAGGAGCTCAGTCACTTCCTGTAGATACGCGAGAGGACATCGAAAGAATAATGTGATGAAATATGATAATAAAACATTAAAACAAACAAGACATAAGCATAGCCTAAATTTGGCATCAGAAACTTCGAAAGCTCGTAGACTGTGGAAACAAGAACGCCTCACACTGCAAAAAATGCTGTTCTTACTTAGAATTTTTGTCTTGTTTCCAGTCCAAATATCTAAAAATTCTTAGATCAAGAAGAAATTTCTTGACAAGTAAAAATAATTTTCTTGTTTTTAGGAAAAATAAGTCAAAATTAAGTGAGTAAAGAAACAAGCAAAATAATCTTAATCCAAACTGAAAACAAGATTATACATCTTATTTTTGTTTTGAAATAAGATTATTTTGCTTCCCCTTGGCAGATTATTTTGCTTGTGTTAAGGAAAACTCACTTAATTTTGACTTATTTTTCCTGAAAACAAGAAAATAAATTTTACTTTTCAATTTACGAACTTTAAGATATTTTGACTAGAAACAAGACAAAAACTATAAATAAGAACAGCATTTTCTGCAGTGCAAGCAACATCCTACTCATCTGTCAATCATACGCTGGGCTGAAGAACTATTTTAAATTTTGTCAGTTAGGCCTACCTGTTGCTACCCAAACCCAGAGCCACTGAAAAAACATATTTAACGGCTCTGCCCAAACTGACCGATATAGAAAGAAGTTTATTTTAAAATGCATTTATCTTGTGCAAAATGGTCACACTTGTGGTGAACTGACTGATTGTAGGCCTCTTAGTTCTGAGCTTATTGGTAAAAAATGATCATCCATTGAAAATAGGGGAGCTCAAAAAGAAGAGAAACATTTAGGGTGTGTTCACACTTGTAGTTCGGTTCACTTGGCTTAGTTGGTCTGGACCAAAAAAAGGAACATTTGGTCCTGATCCACTTAGCGTTCAAATTAGCACTGAACCTAAAGGCATAAGGATATGTTTTACAACTTGATTATTCAGCTTTTGTTATGTATATTTCATGACTGGAAGAGATGGACGGAGAGGCTGGAGAGATGGATATTGTGTCTGGTGAGAGGGGCTGTGGCTCTGGTGTTATCGGATGCTTAAATATTTTATCCTAGTTTCCCAATTGTATTCTGGATTTTTTCCAGGAGGTTGTCCTTGAGTGTCAAAAGTGTTGGGCAGGGCTCAGCTGAGATTATGTGGCAGTCATGTTTTGGCTGCTTGTTGTTATCATTGTGCTTGTAGGATATGTCAATTGCATTTACCTTGTGCTAATGTGAAGTCCTATTGTCTTTGATACTCTCCAGGTGTGTGTCATTTTGGGTGAGTGCAGTGGCACACACTGCTGAAGGATGATGGAGGGAGAAGTAGATATGGTCCCCCTTTATATTAAGTGGCCTTAACTACTTTGTACTTACATCAAAAAATAAGTACAGTGTACTTATTGGGTTCATACTGAATTGCAAAACATTTGTGCTATTGAGGGGGTAGGGGTAAGGTGTAAGGGATGGGTCAACAGTGTAATATAAAAGTAATTACAGAAAATAATTACAGATGTAATTACATGCAGGTGTTTTTTAAATATAAGTACAATGTACACAAAAGTGCATTGTATCAAATGATTAATTTAAATGTAAGTACACAGTAGTTAAGGCCACTTAATATAAAGTGGGTCCGTAGATATTGCCTTTTAGCATTCTTGCTCCAAGTTTGTTTGGGTGGAGGCCATCCTGTTTAAGTCATCTTTGACTCCAGAAAAGACTGAAGTTGTTAATAAAGTTCAGTCTTCTCATGTTGCATGTTTTTGCAGCCATGTATTTAGACCAAGCAACCGTGAAAACATATTAGTTCCTCTTGTTAAGAGTGGTTCACTGATGAATGAGTGAATTTTTAATCTTCCATGTGTTTTAAACAGTTAATTAAAATCCTTCTTAAGGAGTTCAGCTTAACAATAACCACTTTATTCAACAATTGCTTCTCTTCCCCGTCATTCTCCTATGCTGTTTACATTACATAAGCTAGCACTTTTAGGTTCTACGTCAGAATGGCGACGCATTATTGGCTGACGCTGTGCACGTGAACAGCACGATGCATGCGTGTGATGCCGATGTAGGAGCCGATGTCTCTAGTTGCACATGCATGTGTGCTTTTGTCAGCTAATCAATTAAAGGTGCACTATGTAATATTTTCTGTCCACTAGAGCTTGATGACGCCAAGTTTGAGCGCAGAATCTTGGGACATGTGGTCTTCACATCAACGGCCGGTGGAAAATAATAGGGATAGGACTCGGAAAGAAAGTAAGATATATATATTAGACAATATATTAAATGATGATAGTTTGTGTTGATAAATGGCATGAAATTAATTTTAAAACGCATGTATGATGGAGAAAATGCTGTATTACTGTTACTAAAAATTAAGCTGCATCTGATTATGTTATGTTAGCTACTTCACACAATAGTGTTTTTCTCTGAGGCATGGTAAAGCATGGTACTCGCAAAAAATCAAGAAATTTAGATTTAAACAAGAAGACTAAACTTGAGCTATATAACAACAATTAGTTTTCTGTCTATAAATATATCAAAACAGATGTTCCCTTGTCTATTAAAACACAGTTTGTAAAAATATAATTTAAAATTATTGTAAAAATTTGTAAAAAATAATTAATCATATCATTTTTCTTATAATAAAAATGAAATGGGTCCCACAGAACCAAACACCAAGTAATAATTTCATTTAGTGGACTCAAATGAAAAAAACATTCACAGTAGTAATATGATCACATTATAAATATTAGTTTATAAACTTAAATGGCAGTTGACCAATTTAAGACTGTCGGTTTCTGCAAATGAAATGAGTAAATTCGACTTTTAATCTAGATTACAGTAAAGAACTGTGTTGCCAGTATTTTACTGTTAATTTACAAGACATTTTTTTTTACAGTGAGCAGTAAGTGATACAAAAAAACTGCAGTTTTTACATAAATATTTATTTTTTATAAATGTTTTAAATCTACAACACATTACAAAAAGCAAAGACAAACACAGGATCATGTAACATCATCATAAAGTTTGCATACACTTTTGTCTATGATTAAAAATAGCGTGTGTTTCTTTCTTGATCATAAATGAATGTTTAAAGAACAGTGAACAGTTTAACTACTCAGGACAAAGCAGGGACTCATGCACAACACAAAACATAAAAACAGTCATGATCATTGAGGAGATACACCATCAGAGAAACAACAGGATGGAAACTGAATTTAAATGATCCTATTGAAAAGTTATTCTATTGTTTTGGGCAATAATATGAATATACATGAAATAGAATTATTTATACTTAAGTTTCTTATGTTGTGAAATCATATAACAAACATTCTATCTAAAACAAGTGCCAAAGAGAAATTTAGCTATACGGAGTAATAGTTTGACTACGGGAAGTTCTTTTCCAAAGGCGTACCACAGCAGACAGCAAGACTAACATTGGCAGCACCAAACTTGTTATTTCCTTGACCACACGAAAATCACCTAAAGCAGAGAAATGCCATATATGTTATTAAAGAAATGCTATTTTACCAGCATTGCCACACCATGTTACAACACAGCAGGGCTAACACAAATGAAGACAAGTCTACTTGGCGCAAATAGAGTGGCAGAATTCTCCAGTTAGGTATAGTTAGACCAGAGATCTCCAAAATGGGATGTGAACTCCAAATGTGGGCAGAACTTCCAAAAGGGAGGTCTATGCTCAAAGACTTTCACCATTGGCTCTGGCTTCAGTCAATTGTTATTGACTTACAGTTAAAAATAAAAGTTTTTGCCCCAGCGCAGCTTTTACTGCATCGCTTTGTTCTAAGCGACGGGGTGTCCCGTGGTTTGAGATTCACAGCGTAGGAGGGGGCAGTGACGCTGGGTGCCACTAAAAATGTGCCATTGTCCAGTGAGGTCCAATTGAGGAGTTATGGATGGCCCAGTTCGGTAATCTCATCTCGCCTAATCTTATTAACTGCTTGTCTCCTGAACTGTACCTTTCTTTACCACGCTATTCAGCGCAAATCCCGCCATGCATCCAATTTCTTAGTTCACCCAAAAATGACATTTTCTGTCATTTATTGCTCACCCTCATGTTGTTCCACACCTGTGAGACCTTCATTCATCTTCAAAACACATATTAAGATATTTTTGATGAAATCCTCCATAGAAATGACCACATTCAAGGTCCAAAAAAGTAGTAAAGACTAGTCATCATCGACCTTTTCTGGACCTTGAATAATGGTAATTACATTGCTTTCTATGGGGGATAAAAAAACCTCCCGGTTTACATAAAAAATATCTCAATTTGTGTTCCAAAGATGAATTAACCCTTGAACTAAATCACGTATACGTGCCATGTGCCTGTCTGTCAATGGAAGGAGGCCATGCCCTATTATGGAGCTCCCACCCCATTTTGGAGTTTCCACCCACATTTGGAGATCTCCAGGCTGCAGCTATACCCTTCACAAATATTGAGCATAGAATCACCATGCAGAGATTACAGCTTGAGGTAAGAGTGAAACATAAGCGCTGAGAATTAATGATGCTCATAATTTCTCATGAATTTCATCCTCTTTTAGCCAAAAACTGAAATGACATTTTAGACTAATTTACACTGCACAGACAGGTGTTATCAGACCAGTGTGTTACCACCACTGGTGTTTGTTGGCATTGGTTGGTGCTTATTTTCTCAGATTGTTTCTCGTTTTATTGGGTCATGGAATGACATATTCTAATCTGGTTTGACAAATTATAGGTCTTGGTGTAAAAACCTTAAAAATTACTTTGAAAAATTATTTATTTATTATTTTAAAATAGTTTTACTGATTGTAAACTGTATTAAGACGTTTTAATTAAATGCAATATTTTTAATGAATTGGAATTTAAAGTTAAAACAAGCCAATGAAATAAAATAACCATACTTTTGCTTTTACTATTGATTGATTGCAACATAAACAAAGAATTTTAAAAATCTTCACAAGATCCACAAGATTTTAACACACTGCTGGTGGTTGCCATATGAACACAGAGCAGTGTCAATAGACCTTTATCACAGAGGAATTGATTACCGGAAGTGCTTGTCGAAGCAGTGCATAGATTCTTCCTGTTATGTGTATTTTCAATGCAATGTTAACACCTAGTTCAATAAACGCCTCTTAACATAAGCATTTGTGGGATAATTTCAAAATACAGACATTTTCAGAGACAGGAGAAAAGATATTTTGATGATTGCTGTGTACAGAATTTATCTGAGAAAGCCGTGGCTCATAAACATACGTGATAATTTCACCACACAGTGTCAGTGCTTGTCTTAACTAGTAACGGCAACGCTGCAGTGCCTCCGAATCATGATTCGGAGCGCGTGTCAAAACGTCAAACTGCTGAAATCATGTGACTTTGGCGCTTTGAACTGCTGATTTGACACACTGATTCATTGTGCTCTGATGCTTCCTGAAGCAGTGTTTTGAAATTATCCATCACTAAATAAGTTGTTATTTTGCCGCACCAAAAATATTCTTGTCACTTTATAATATTAATATTGAACCACTGTACTCACATAAACCGATTTAGATGTGTTTTTAGTACCTTTATGGATCTTGAGAGAGGAAATGTCATTGCTCCCTATGAAGGCCTCACGGAGCCATCGGAGTGCTTTAAATGTGCTAAAGAGGATCTTTTCGTCGACTGAGAAACCAAAGACTGTTACGGAGTTTTTGAAATGAGCGCATGCATAAGAACAACCCCCCCCCCTCCTTTCGAGGGAACGCCTCCCAAAACTCGTGCACGACTATTGGAACACGAGTGTTTACCACCGGCATTCGCTGTGTCGTGTTAGTGGATTCATTATGTCGGACTCACCGCAGGTAACTCATAATCTGCAGTTGTTACTCCTGTCTCCTGACAAAAACATTGTATGCGGCGCCTGTGGAGTGTGGAAAGTTACTGGAGCGTGCAGCCGCACACGTCTCTCACAAGGAACGTCACGGCAGTGATCGATTGGCTAATGTTTTTAAGGCCCTACCTCGTGCACAGATGATGTATATTAATATTATTCCTTTCAACACCTAATAAATAGTCTTTTATCAGTTAGTGAAGACAGTTTCAAGTAATATTGCAAAAATGTATAAAACAAAACATCCTCTTTAGCACCTTTAATTCATCTTTTTTAAATACTGTTCTTACGAAAATTAACCATGGTTTTATTATACATAAAACAAAAAACAATGGTTATAGTTATACCATGGTCACCACAAATCAACCATGGTATTTCTAGTAAAACTGTGGTAGTAATCAACCCGCGGTTACTATATTTTTTTCAATAAAAAAACATGGGTTTTGTTTTTTGCACATGTTGCTTGTTAAGAAATAAAGAGTTGTCAGTTAACAATACTTTCTCATCTCTTAATTTCATACGTAAACTGTTGTGCAGAACGGTAGGCCTATTATTTATTTTTATAATCAGTATCGGCCAATACTGTTTCCAGTGATTGTAATCGGTGATCAACCCCAAAAATCCTGATCAGAGCACCCTTAATGAGAATTATTGGTGTTTGCAATGAATGACATCAAACCTGACCCTTTTTAAAAAACAAACAATTAGGAAGATTTTCATTACACAGAGATTGGCTTGGATATATATAGTGCACAAATCACATGGACTACTGTAATGATTTGTTATGTTTTATGGTCAGAGGTGTAAAGTACTTGAGTAAATGTAATTAGTAACAGTACTTGAATATCTTTTTGGCTACTTTGTAGTTACTGAGTATTCAAATATATTGGCTACCTTTACTCTCTACTTGACTACATTTTTGAGCAAGTAAATGTACTTTTTACTCCACTACATTTGTGATGAGTAATGCAATTACAAATGGCATTTTTCATGGCACTTAACTTTTTCTGCAACTGTTTATTTCTGCTATTAAGAAGCGATATTACCATCTAAGGGCACTGAAGGTACTTTATCTTGTGCATTTTGCCTTTACTCACTTAACAAGGATACTTTACATAAATGTGAGTGCATTAGCAGGTAGTTGCTGATGGCAGGAGTTTCATTCATTAGATGAGGAAACGACTGCAGTCAGTGATGAGGCTCAAACCAGCACATACAGTAGACTTTGACTATTTAATTTTACTTAACATTGTTTTATTTATCCGCTATATTGACGAGACCATTTTGAAGGATATTGGTTTACTTATGGCCTTTCTGTGCACTTGAGCTCAACTGTGACTTGAGAGTTTGTAGACATTTAAAAGGTTGATGTCTCAACCTTGATTTGTTGCAACACTGAGGTGTTCAGTTTTTTTTGGTTTTTAGAAAATAAACTTGATTTCTCATCTTACAAATCAGTTGTTTTCATTGAGAGTCTCTCAAGACTATCTCAGTGACATAACATTTGTAATGGTTTTGTAATAAAATCTGTTTATACTCACCAGGTTCAAATACTTCTAAAGTCAGCAGAGATAAAGCGAATATGCTTTCGGATGGAAAGAGAATGATTCTCAGATCCCCCACTGTACGCTCACCATTCACTGAGGAATAACAATGAAGAAATTATAGCAGAGACAATATTTATTATGAATCATTATGAGTTTGCAAAAACAGGCTTATTTTGTGAAGGGATTAAACTCACATATCTTCAGTATCAGTTCTGTCATCAGTGTTGATGAGTTCAGTAAAACAACACCAACTGATCCCAACAGGTACACAAATGTACTGCGAGGATAATCTGCAATAAGAGTTAAAATAGTTTGAAAGACCAGGAAAAAAAAAAAAAACTGTTCAATAAAACAAGGTTTTTGTACCATTAACATTTCAATGATAAATGTAAATACATTATTATTATTATTATTATTATTATATTAACAACTACATAACCTCACACTTTATGCTTAATCTTAAAAGGTCCCATTTCACGAGAAATCAACATTTCATTGACATTTTGAGAAAGTATACTTTAAAACACACACACACATTAAAAGTTTCAAAACTCAAAACCTCCCCTCCAGTCCTAAAGGATAATTTATTAAACAATTAATAAATTCTGAAATTAAACATGAACATCTGACCATCACGGTGAGGTAATGAGAGTAATAAAAATAGCAGAGGAAAGAGAGAAACTCTAATGCACCAAACATGACTAGCAGAGTTTTCTGAAACATTTAGTGAAGATTTGCAGTGATGTGAGATTACTGAAGATTTAATTACCAGAGCCAAACATCTGAAAATCAAAAGGGACTGGGGAAAAAAAGTCAAGAGATGAGAGTAGAAAAAACATCTAATAAAGAATTTTAGTACTGTACCTAAATATTCACATGCCCATGTTAAATCCACAAATGACCGCTGTATTTGCAGAAATCCAATCACACAGGCCCATCCCAAACGATCTGTCAATGAATGGGGTGATTCACAGATTCACAAATTTGCAAAGTGAGAGTTGAAGTGGACAAGAAACTATAACATCACTGTTATAAAAACAGTGTTGTACAATATACAGTGAAAATACATGGTTTTTAAAATACATTTCTCCACCACATAATATGATCCAAATAGCAAATAAAGGTTACCTTTTGTGTAAATAATCATAGGTCCACACAAAGAATAAAACGTCAAGATTGCCATTAATATTAATATGGCACCAAAAAGAATCTTTGACACAGTGTTATAGGCTCTCCTGCCAGGAATCATCTCTAGAAAAGAAAGAAAAGAAAGAAGGATGAACACTTGAACTCCCAAAATACACACATTTGTGACCTGATCTAGCAAAATGAGTCACAGTGACCCAAATTTCAAAATTGAGATTTTGGATTCAATGGAAAGATGAGACAATAAGCTTTAAAATGATATCCTAGTTTACCTTGAATGGTTTTAAAGATATACCCATTTGAATTATGGTTGTCTGCCCTCTTTTTCAAATTGAAAACCTGAGAAAATCGTTTTTTAAAGTTTTTGCCCGTTTTTTTGTTGATATCTTTCAAAATCCATTGCATTAAAAGGGATAAACTATTTATTTTACAGCTTAATTTGACCAAAGACATTTTTATATATATAAATGCTAAACCAGGCTGAAGCTCAAATTATTTGAAAGTATTTATTTGAATTAACCCTTTAAAGGTACAATATGTAAAATTTTTGCAGTAAAATATCCAAAAACCACTAGGCTAGTGTTATATATTTTGTCCAGCTGATTACTAACAATATCTCTAATGTTTCAACTACTTGTAAATCATGAGAAAATTCCCATTCTAAACAGTGACACGGGGCAGTGCAGTCGCCTGTCAATGACATCAGTTACCCTTTGTTACCGCCTTTACTGACGTAGAAACCACATGACAACAGTGCCGTGGACAAATGCGGAAGTAGTTTTGAAATACGCCTTTGTTTTGAATAGGCTTCTAGCGACCTCTAGCGGAAAAAAATATCACAAATTGTACCTTTAAGACCTGAAGGCTTTTTTAGAGTTTTTGTTTCTTTTTTTTTTTCCTGAGCGACACACACAAAAGTAAAGACTCATAACTCCAAAACTGTAGCAAGGAGAGTAAAAAGGTGGGTATCATTTGATAGAAAACATTTAAAATTTTAAGAAAATATAAATTACATTACATTTGGACATTTTCTTGCTGAGAAACAGCTGATAAAAGACAAAAATATATATACTTTTTTAAAAATAATTTTTCTTTATTTTAATTTGACATGGAATAACTCAGGAACACAATAAGATCGCTAAAAAAATATTTTTGGTGATGCTCTCCTATATGTGAGCTGCATCTGGTTCAAATTTCGTGGTGATAGCATAAAGAATACTTTGAAAAATTGTTGTTCATTTTTTCCGCAGCCAGGTGGCGCCAACGGGCGGTAAACTCAGGTTTAGAGGTGCTTCTCAGCAATCGTTAGGAGTTTTTCAAAATGGTTAGATGCATTAAAAAGATGAGATTCTAAGCTTTAAAATGATATCTATTTGTGTTATTCCACGTTGAAAACGAACATGGATGGGTCCGGGAACATTGGATACACACTGCATCCCGGAGAGATGAGAGACATGTTTTTAGCCAAGTATGTTAAATCATTCCGTGAGTAATATCTTGTGATCAACGCAATATATTATATTGATTTTGGATTCGTTTTAATCTTGAGAGTCTGCTTTAAATATTGATGTGCCATTTTCATGATCTGTGCATTTTTCATGAAGTTATGAGCACGTGAAATATACATACTTGTATTCAGTTAGCTGCTGTGCTATTTTTGCTGTAAACGCATGTTACTCAGACTCATTAGAGGGTGAAAACAACGCAACAGAAGCATGTTGGAGGCTTGATATGAAAGCTTAAAGTCTCTGGTTTTGTATGCAAAAATAATTTTTGTGCTACCTATATGGATTCAATTTTTATTGGCTTTTAAAGAGAGACACGCAAATGGGAGTTTTATTTTATAAGGCGCGCTAGTCTGACAGGAGGATGGCTGGACCGATCGCGTGCCTGTCAGTCGAAACGGGGCTTCCCATTGTTAAAAATCAGCATTTAGGTCAGTGTGTTTACATTTCTAAGCTTTTTGATTGGTTCTATACAACGTGTAACACCATATTTGTAGAGCAGAGATAGTGACGTTTCAGGGGATACCGGGAAATGCTCATAAGTGACGAGAGGAGTTGAGAAGTTCATTTCCAGCGAATTTAGTAAAACCATGTCAAATTTAATAGCCATTTAAATACCTTTACTCAATTATCTGGACTACGAAACTTTGGGAGATTATTTTTGAAAGTCTGATCTTTGAAATTAGCTTTAAAAAAAAAATATTGATTTTTTCATTGTTTTTCCACATTATTGGCCCATATCTTAAAATAGAACGTTGCGACTTCCGACTCATTTCGCCAGATCGGGTCACATTTAGTAATCAAAACCCTGTCAAGTCAAGTGAGGTAATAAGGTCCAACCAAATTTGGGTCCAACCAAATTTGCAACTGTAATGTAAGTGTTGTCTCTCTACAAATGTAGAATAAAAATCTGGAATTAAAATGGTCTAAAATTTCCTAAAAATGCCACAGATGGTTAAAGACCATTTGCAACCCATTTGTACTTCCATAATGTTAATTCTAACTGGCCATCCTGTCTACAGCCTGAGATGCTGGGATAAGCTTCAGCATCCCTGTGATCCTACATCATTCATGGATGGATGGATGGATGGATGGATGGATGGGTGGGTGGATGGGTGGATGGGTTGGTGGGTGGATGGATGGATGGATGGGTGGATGGATGATTGATGGATGATAGATGATGGATGGATGGATGGATGGATGTAGTGGATGGAGAGATGGATTGATGGTGGATGATGGATGGATGGATGGATGGATGGATGGATGGATGGTGGATGGATTCATGGATTGGGTGATGGATGAGGGATGGATGGATGGATGGATTGATGGATGCTGGAATGGATGGATGATAGATGGATTGATGATGGTGGGATGGATGGATGGATGGATGGATGGATGGATGGATGGATGGATGGTTCATGGATGGGTGGGTGGGTGGATGGATGATGGATGATGATGGATGGATGGTGGATGGATGATGGATGGATGGATGGGATGGGATTATGGGTGTGGTGGTGGATGATGGGATGGATGGGATGGGATGGATGATAGATGATGGATGGATGATGGGATGATTGATGATGGATGGATGAATAGATGGATTGATGGATGGATGGATGGATGGAGGGTGGGTGGATGGATGATGGATGGGTGGGTGGATGGATGATGGATGGATGGATGGATGATGGATGATAGATGATGATGGATGAGAGTGATGGATGGATGGATGATAGAGGATTGATGGATGATGGATGGATGGGTGGGTGGATGGATAGATGGATGATGTATGATGGATAGATGGATTGATGGATGGATTGATGATGGATGATAGATGGATTGATGGATTATGGATTATGGATGGGGATGGATGGGTGGGTGGATGGATGATGGGATGTATGATGGATGGATGATGGGTGGGGGGTGGGTGGGTGGGATGAGGATGGATGGATGGATGGAGGATGGATTGATAGATGATAGATGATGGATGGATGGTAGATGATGGATGGATGGATGGATGGATGATAGATGATGGATGGATGGATGGATGGATGGATGGATGGGTGGGTGGATGGATGGATGATAGATTGGATGGATGGATGGATGGATGGATTCATGGGTGGGTGGGTGGGTGGGTGTTTGATGATGATGGTGGATGGATGATGGATGGATTGATTATGGATGGGGTGGGTGGATGGATGATGGATGGATCATGGAGGATGGATGGTGATGGATGGATGGATAGATGGTGGATGATGATGGATGGATGGGTGGGGGATGGATGGATGGATGATAGATGATGGATGGATGGATGGATGGATGGATTGATGGGGGGTGGGTGGATGGATGATGATGGATGGATGGATGGATGGATGGAGGATTGATTCATGGAGGGTGGGGTGGGTGGATGGATGATGATGGATTGGATGGATGGGTGATGGATGGATGGTGGATTCATGGATGGTTGGGTGGGATGGATGGATGGATTGATTCTGGATGGGTGGGTGGGTGGATGGTGATGGTGGATGTGATGGATGGGTGGATGGATGGATGGATGGGTGCATGGATGGATGGATGGATGGATGGATGGATGGATCATGGATGGGTGGGTGGATGGAATGATGGATGGATTCATGGATGGATGGGTGATGGATGGATGGAAGATGGATGGATGGATGGATGGATGGATGGATGGATGGATGGATGGATGTGGATGGAGGATGGATGATGGATGATGGAGGATGGATGGATGGATTGATGATGGATGGATGGATGGCTGGATTCATGGATGGGTGGTGGGAGGAGGATGGGGGATGGATTGATGGATGGGTGATGGATGGGATGGCATGGATATATGGATGATGGATGATGGATGGATGATGGGAGTGGATGGATGATATGGATGGATGGATGGATGGATGGATTTGGATGGTGGGTGATGGATGATGGATGGATTGATGGATGGGTGGAGATTGATGGATGGATGCATGGATGGATGGATGGATGCATGGATGGATGGATGATAGAGATGGATGATGGATGATAGATGGATGATGGATTGATGGAGGATGGATGGATGGATGATGGATGGATGGATGATGATGGATGGATGATGGATGGATGATGATGGATGGCTGGATGGAATGGATGATGATGGATGGTGGATGGATCATTGATGGATGGATGGGATGGATGATAGATGGATTGATGGATGATAGATGATCTGGATGGATGGATGGATGGATGATGATTTGGATGGATGGATGGATGGATGGATGATGGATTGGATGGCTGGATGATGATGGATTTGGATGATGGCTGATGATGATGGTTGGATGATGATGGATGATTGGATTGCTGATTGATTGGATGATTGATTGATTGATTGATTGATTGATTGATGGATGGATGATTGATTGATGGATGATGGATTGATGGATGATTGATGGATGGATTGATTGATTGATTGAGGGATGGATGATTGATGGATGGATGATGGATGGATGGATGAATGGATGGATATTTGAAAGTGACTACAGTACATGAATAGGTGTATTTTTCTAAACCTAAAATTTAATAAAATTACAAATAATTAACAGACTAACTTTGTCAATAGTACATAACTTAGACAAAGGAAATCATATGGTGGTACTTACGGCACAATAACAGACCCAGCAGAAGCAGAACTCCAAGGGTACTTAACAAAAAACCTAAAAAGAAAACTTTAGAATATAGACTTGGATCCCATCCATATTTTAAAAAATCTAGGAAGAGGAAGAGAAAAAAAGAAATAAAATAAAAATACTGAATGCAAATTAAAGACTGCAAAATACAATTCATAAGCAATTATAATATTTAATATTTAATAATTTACAGATTAAATGATTATGGATAATAAGCAACCTCGCTTCAGTATTTTTCAGACAAGTAGCTTTCAGTGCTAACATCTGTCTATTAAAACACTGTTGATGTAATAATATTTATATAAATTGTTATGCAAAGTAAAAATGTTTGCTAATGTTAATGATAGTCATAGTTATTCCTGTGGTTTACAATGAAGAAATATAGGACCTTTTTGATCTACAGATAAAACTAATATTAAATTGATTTGGTTTATGATTGGGTAACAGGTTGTCAAATACACTGTCACATGTATAATGTGACAGTACAGCTCTTTGAGTACAAATGTAAGGATTTGGATGTGCTTACCTGAAAAAACAATTCCGATAAAAACACCGTATTCAATAAAACACCAAACTCTGTAGCTGGCAACCATTATACCTGTAAATGTTAAACGTGATTAAAATAAAGGAAAAATTAAAAGAAAAAATAATTAGTAATTCAGTGCCATAAAGTACAGAGAGGACATTTAAATGGAAATTTAAATATCTGTAAGGATGCTGAGGTGGCGTTAGAATCCATATGCAGTGTTTTATTACAATCCACAGCAAACAAAGCCAAATCGACAGGCAAGGACATAAACGAGAGGCAGGCAGAGGTTCAAACACAATAAGGCAGTCCAATCCAAACAACAGAACAAAAGGGTAATCCAAGAAGCAGAAACAGAATCAACAGGCAATGGGTCATAACAGAATGGCAAACAAATCAATGAAAGAAACGCTCGGTAAGGCAGGTAAACTGGCAATACTTCGCAGTGAAGTGATGGCCTAGCCATGCCAAAGAGTATAGAACCCAAGAGGCGACACTTTGATACTTTTTTGCTAACAGCCACTAGATGGCGCTCCGGTAGCCCGGCCGCCATTATGGGGTGAAAATACTAACTGTACCATAGAATCCTTCACATCTTACACACCCATGGAACCAACCATTTAACCATCAAAGGTAACATAGTTAGCCTACTGATTCGAGATCAGCCGCCCGAGTCAGCCACAAAGAGTATAGAACCCAAGAGGCGACACTTCAATACTTTTTTGCTAACAGCCACTAGATGGCGCTCGGGTAGCGCGGCCGCCAATTTGGGGTGAAAATACTAACTGGACCATAGAATCCTTCACATCTTACACACCAAAAATCTGTGAATTTCACTGCCAAATCAGAAGCGCAATAGAATATTTTTTTAAATTAAGTCATCAGTAAATTGTATGGCTCCCACAGTAAATGTTGTATTGTCTTATATACGTTTTATTACCAGTTGTGGAACCAACCATTCAACCATCTGAGGTAACGTAGTTAGCCTACTTTGAGTATTTCCATTTTATGCAACTTTACCAGTTATTAATAGAAAATTAATCATTAATAAATTTAAAATAATCATGTTTGCAGCAAACAATATATTTCAGACCTAGTGGAGTAATAGTAATAATATCTAGGTCTGAATTGAAATAGCTATATTGTACGTTTTAATGGATCACGCTACAAACATAATAATCTTATAATACATGATGCATTGCTGTGTCCGTTATCACATAATTCACACTTTTGGACACTTTTGCTTTAATGGACATTAGACAACACTGCAAAATCAAGCTGTTATAATCATATTGTCAAACATTCCCAATTTTTCTGATGTATGTCCTTAATTTAATTTCATATGTTGATAATTCAGCATTTATAAGCATTTTAAAGAATTTTAACCAAAACTGACCTGGGTTTCAAAGGTTTTGTGGAGAAAAAAGTGGAAGAAAAACAAAGTCTGTATAATAAACTGTTAAAAAAATTAAATGATCACTAGTCTAGTGTTATTCTGTGTTGTCATCATTCAGGTTTTCGGCTAATTTCAGCTTTAATGTGCATTTTTTTTAACAAAGCATCTGATATTCCCATTGAAATCTATTGGACTGCCGCATGGTTTTCACCCCAAAATGGCGGAAACGCAGGGAGGCTGCTGGACGGTGGTGTTTCAATGGAACGTTCTATTGACTGTCGCTTCTTGTTAGTGTATATTCTTTGGCCATGCTTAAATGTCTATCACACAGTCAGTACTCAGGAGAGGACTCCCTCTGCTGGCGTGGCATTACAATATCATTAAAGAAAACACAAAGCCTGAAAATCTGAATTTGTTACTCATACACTGTAAAATCTAATTAGTTAGACATACTTAAACTGATTGCCTTAAAAAACTAAGGCCTGGTTTCACAGACAGGGCTTAGCCTAAGCCAGGATTAGGCCTTATAGTTCAATTAGGGTATTTAAATACCTTTTATAAACATACATTAGAAAAAATCATTAGTGGTTTGCATCTTGGGACAAAACAATGACAGTGATATATTATAAGATATGTCATTAAGTTGCTTTCAGTTAAATCAGCTCAAACATGCATTTTAGTCTAGGACTAGCTAAAGCCTTATCTGTGAAACTGGGGGTAAGTTTATTAAAATATGAATAGTATGTTGTACTGACAAATTTTTAGCTAGTATAGTTCTAGTAACTATACAAGAACTGTAGAGAGTACTTGATAATTTAATTTAGATTTTGACCAGAGTCCTGCACGGGTTCTGTCTGAAAAACTCGCACCCGCCCTGCACCCACAGTTACCACAACCCAACACAGCAGTTATAACAGCACACCCAACCCAATATCGACAGAAACACTCATTTTAGCCCGCACCCAACATGACCCGTTTGACAAAAAACGCGACCCAACCGCACCCACATTAAATCTCCTATACAAAAATATTTTTCTCATGTAGCCTAACACAAGCAATAAATTCAACATTAGGTATTCTATATCGCTGCATTCAATTAAACATTGCATTAAACAACACAAGTAAAATAATAGAACAAAGAATGTTTTATTATGCCTATTTAACTGTGAGTTTAAAGCTAGTAAATAATATAAATAGTAAAGTAATAATATAAAAGTAAAGTAATAAAGTAATACAGTTTTTCTCCATTAATTTGGCTCATTTCTTGAAACAGAAATTACATTCTCAAAACAACATGGACAAATCTCCAAACCCCTTGGCAATTCTACACAACAGAATTGAATTTCTCATTCATTCATCAAATTGCAAATGTCTAAGTACATTCCCAATGTCTCAGTACATCTTTGCAAACGATTAAGTACAGGTAGCCTACATTTAGCACCATTTCCAACTGAATAGATCTTGTTGATCTAAACCAGGGGTGGGCAACAGTTTTAGTCTGAGGGCCACAGTTACTTTGGGCAAAGTAAACGGGAGGGCCACACTTTGGACAATTGCAATTAAACATAGTTACATGATTAAATGGTACAAATTAATGCAATGCAAATATGTATAAGGCTACTCTACAGTTACTTTGGCAGCCTATTTCAAGGCCTGATACTTTTTTTGCTAGGCCTGTCTGACTAGGCTACTCTAAGGTTACAATAACTGGATTACTTTCAAGGATTCATTTCCTACACTACCTGCATATTGTTCAACTGTCATTCATACCAGCTGTAGCTTTTCAAGATAGAAAACTATTAACAAAACTGCAAATGTATGTGTGCAAGTTACATTAACATACAGACTTCAGGCAATCTGGCTTGGAATTATCAAATTTAATTGAGGCTATATATCAGAGGGAGACCTTCATCACTGAATGAAAAAACATATTCAGTTTTCAGTTGTGATTATTATTTTTTTTTGTAATTTCTTTCACATATTTTGTTAAAATTTTTATAAAATAGAAACACAATTTAAGTGCAGATCAACTTCATCACACGTATGTTTGCTTAAAGATATAAAGGGCCTATATAGGCCTATGCATCTCACAAAATTAAAATTTTCATTAGAAACTTCAGAAAGGTTTAAGACTCCAGCTTCGATATTTAACCACTGTTTATGATTAAACTGGTTTGCAGTGACATTAATTTCTTAATTTATGCTAGGAGTGCAAAATAATTAATCTGTAACGATCGTTATTTTGAATAGAAATCATTATACTCACACAACATTTATTCTCGTCTTCTCCGGTTTATTTGTGTTCAAATACATAAAAAATACAGCATCCGCCAGGCCTATTAGTCCAATGGTGCGCATATTTGGAGAAATAATGATTAGTTATCATGTTAGTAAAATATTTCGTCATACAGAAAAACATTTTTATTCATTTTTCACTGAATTATGCGATCTGAAGAGCTCAAACAGCGAACGCAGCCAGATGTGTCTCCTCTTCCTGATTTGCGTCAGACCTGTCAATCATCTCACGTCACGTGGTTCATCATGCGTGATAACTAAGCTAAAGTGACATTTCTTCACTGAAACAAGAAGCTAATAAATGCACAATTTAAGTATTTGTACGATTATGTGTTTTGTGTGTGATTTTCGTGCGATTTGGGGTTTTCATATAAATAATGAATGTCCAAATTGCGAGTGCATCGAGCGCATCGCGGGGGCCGGATTGAAGCAATATGCGGGCCGGATCCGGCCCCCGGGCCGTATATTGCCCATGTATGATCTAAACTGATTGTCGATTCTCAGTCTAATGGTTGTTCGCTCCAAAACATATCAGCATCATTTCATTGTATAAGTCATCACATGCACAATAGTCTGTTCAATTGTCAAAATTAGTCAAGAACATAATACCATGAATACCATATATGAATCCTTGGAACATTTGATAAATTTATTACAGCAATTGACAGTCAGGTGAAACTAGAACTTGACTAACGAAGGAGGCGAGGGGGCAATATAACTATGTGTGCTGCCATATCTGAGAATGGTGTGGTCACTCACATCCCCAGTCTTGGCCCATACAATACATAGAAGCTCCTCATCTTCTTGGACCACCTTCATTTTGATTTGATCCCTGAAAATGAGAGAGGTCTCGTAGGGCCTCACCTACCACAATATGTCATTGTATGGGACAATGTGAATTTCCACCGTGGCCTGCTCATCAGGGCCTGGTTCACTACTCATCCAAGGATGGTTATGTTCCTACCACCTTACTCTCCTTTCCTCAATCTTATTGAGGAGTTTTTCTCCACTTGGAGGTGGAGAGTGTATGAGCATCAGGCTCAAGATCAGAGGTCCCTGCTCCATGCAATGGACACTGCGTGTGAGGATATTACAGGAGATCATTGTAGGGGAAGTTTGCGACATGCACGTCATTTCTTCCCTCGTTGCATCGCAAGGGAGAATATACGCTGTGATGTGGATGAGAATCTGTGGCCAGACAGACAGCAGCGTGTGGATGTCCAGGAGAGGGAGGGTGAGGACAGCGACCAGTGAAGAACTGTTAGTTGTGAAACTCCAGCTTTGTTTACAGCACTGTAGGCTGCATATAATTTTCATTGTTTTTGTTTGTGTGTTTATATATAGTATATTATGCTGTATACATTTTCTTTTTACTCTGATGTATGGAAGTTACTTTATGTGTGTGAATGCTAATGGTTACAATTTCCTTGGCAGTATGAGTGCAATGTGTGATGTCAAACCTTGGAGGCTGCTCTTACCCTAAAATCCCATTTCTTTTTTTCAGTTTTATACACAGTGCATGTCACAACCATCCCCTACAATGATCTCCTGTAATATCCTCACACACAGCGTCCATTGCATGGAGCAGGGACCTCTGGTCTTGAGCCTGATGCTCATACACTCTCCACATACAAGCGGAGAAAAACTCCTCAATAGGATTGAGGAAAGGAGAGTAAGGTGGTAGGAACACCATGAACCATTTGGATGAGTAGTGAACCAGGCCCTGATGAGCAGGCCAGGTGGTGGAAATTCACATTGTCCCATACAATGACCCATTACAGTTTTAATGCATTATGTTGGCTAGACAAAAACAGTACAGTAACCATTGTCAATGAAGGACTGGGCTAAGACTGAAAGGTGGACATGAGGGATATTTCAATGGTCCTCTGCTATAGTGACAAAACATCTAGGGCCCTATTTTAACGATCTAAACGCAAAGTGTAAAGCGCACGGCGCAGGTGCACTCAGGGCGTGTCCAAATCCACTTTTGCTATTTTAACGACGGAAAAAACGGTCCGTGCGCCGGGCGCATTTTTGAAATGGGTTGTCCCTATTCTCTTAATTAGTAATGGGCGTAACGTTCAATAAACCAATCAGAGTGTCATCTCCCATTCCCTTTAAGAGCGAGATGCGCTCGCGCCATGGCGGATTGCTATTTACATGGCGGAATTTGTTGGCGGAAAAGCTGAACGCTTTTCAAGCGAAGAAACCGATCTGACGAACAATTTGAAAATACGTAACATTATAAAATACACTGACTTATTAAACACACCGATTCAACTGAGGAGTTCAACGAGTGATGTTTTGCTGAAATTACCTGTTAAGTGGCCAGTCAATCTTTCAGTCGTCTGCGTTGGATGCAGACTTTCAAAATAGCTCCGCGCGATGGTCAGTTAATATATGTGTGTGTATTGGCACAATTGTTCAATTAATTAGCCAATTTCGTTCATCATAAGTAGTAATAGGCTGAATTGAAAAAAGGTAGCCTAATTCTAATACACGCAATGACTATTCATCATTACATTTTTATATTTATGTAGCCTACACAATAATGTTCTTTTACACTGTAATCCTTTTGTTTTTAATATTTGGCATGTTTGTGTGATGCGCATCCCTGTGTGTAATAAGCAAAGTCAACGCGCACTGTGGACGCGCCCAGAGGCGCAGTTTCTACCAACGCGCTCTAACAAAAAAATTGCGCCATTGACTTTAGACTTTAGACCAGTTTGAGTTGGTCTATGGCGCAGTCTATTTTCAGCTCCTTAAAATAGCAATGTGCCGGCAATGCGCCCTGAACAACCTCTTTTTAGACCAGCACGCCCATGGGCGCACTAACTGGCGCAAATGCATTTACTAATTTAAGGACGTGGCGCTGAACGGGAAAACGCGAACGGCGCCGGATGCAAACTAGCAAACACACTTGCGCTGTGCCTTGCGTCGCATTGAGCCGGGTGTATTATAGGGCCCATAAACATTTTGACTTGCAGTGCTTACACAATGCCAAAGGGACGAAGCATTTTGGGGGCACTGACTGTTTAAATGAGAAGGAAATTTAGTTTTGACACATGAGTGAACTGTTTTGGGAGAGGTATGAGCTTTTGCAGGTGAACCATGGTGTTGTGCCGAACCATCCACGTTATTTTGGCAAAAGCACCAAGACTGTTGAGAATGTCCGGTCTGTTTCAAGAAATGAGCCAAAGCAATTGAGAAGGATCTTTGCCATTTCTGTGGCACTGACTATTTTTTTGGTAAAGGAATTTAGGACGGACGGACGGACGGACATATTTTTGCATAGGAGATTTAATGCGTGAGTTCAAACAAAAACATTTTAGGGAAATCAACATCATTTTAGCTTCAAGTCAGCTTATGTGATTATGTGATGCTCTCTCAATTTGTCAGTTGTATTAACAATTTAACATTCAAGGTGACATTGGGAAATGAGAATGCAACTATTGAAAGATAACTGCAGAAGTGGAGGAAGTGAGTGAAAAGTGTTAAGAATTGCCCCGCCTCAAAAACTTTTCTTTTTTTTTTTTGGCTTGACAAAATGGCAATCAAACCAATCAATTATCTGAACTTGGATTTTCTGAGTAAACAAGGAATAGTGAATAGTATAGATTAAAATATTTTTTACAAGTAAAGACATTAAGTACAATAAACTATGTAAAAAAATGTTAATAGTTAGACAACTGTTGGACTTTTACAAAGTAACTAATCTATAGATGGGTAAAGTGAACATGAGGGTCATTCTACAGAAACGTCCACTTTTCTGTCCCTAGACTTTACAAAAATATTACACTTGAAAACACTTTAGGATTACAATTTTTTATATTTTAATATGAAACAATATGTTATTTGAATAATTAAACCTTCCTGAGCCATCAATGTGGCAATATTTGTTTTTTAATTAATTATAAAAATTCCAAACACCACAGAAGTGCTCGTCCCCACAGTCATGTACAGAGGGAAAGAGCTTTATTTTGAGCTCACAAACAGGTTTTTCTACCATTTTAATTACAATAATGTATGCACAACTATTAAATATATAATGTTAATGACATAAAAAAAACAAGATGCTAATTAAATATTATAGAATATATAATGAATGCAGTGGTCCCCTGGTGTTGTGTCACTGGTGTTACCTTTAACAAAATCTTATTTTGAAAAAAAAAAAAAAAATCACACTGATAACATCACTTGACTTCCTTCTTCCTATTTCCTGAAGATCCATGAAGAAAGGCCAATGGAAAGTCCACTATCTCTTTTCAGTTATCAGAAATTTTAATTGGAAAATCATAATTCCATATGAAGCTTTTAGTTGAAGTCACTGGTGTGACATACTTTATTGTTAGGAAATTTAAAAAAAACTAGAATACAAACGGATTAAACTATTTAATTTAGTGAATATATCATGATTGACAACATGTGGATTGATACCTTGCAGCAGCCATTTTGTAAAATGCATTTTTCATAAAAAAAATTGTCACTGGTGTTACTTTTATGAAAATTGTTACTGTCACTGGTGTTACCCGTTTACAGATAAACTTTATTTAAAGCTATTCATTAAGTCTTTTTGCATAAAATAGCACTAAGATTACTTTCTCATTGTTAATCCTCCTTTGGGCAGATATGGCTAAATTGAGTGCAGCTGAAAAGCAGCGACTTTACAGACAGCATATTTTACAGATATTTTTAAAGTGTTTATGATATTTTACTGACTGCTTTCACTAAGTGTCAATGATAGTCTTTGATTGTATACCAAATGTAAAAATTTAGTCTCATCTACTTAATTATGGTTGGAAAATAAGGATCTTTGTTCCTATGTATACGTCACTGGTCACTGATAAATGTGTCACTGGTGTTACTGTTTTTTGTCTGTCACATTAAATAAAATGTGTCATATGTGACATGATAATTTTACATCCATTGAATTCTGCTCCACTCAAGAATTAAGATTTAAAGGATTGCATTATTACTTGTTTATAACTTTTTTTCAAATATTTTCATTGTTATAGAAAATACATGGTTGTGCAACTGATTTATCATCATTCAATCACACTTTTAACTAACCTGATTAAAATAAATAAATAATCTCCTTATTTTTTGAATTATCATTATTATTCTGTAACTCTGACTGCATGTGCTGAAAAAATTGAGAAATAATATTTCATAAACACGTTTAAAAATGCCAGAGAAGTAAGGTAACACCAGTGACAAAAAATGGGTACATGCAGTTTTTAAATAAATGCACAACAAAAAAATCATTAAGCTGTCATTTATGTGTATTCATAAAGTCCAAGTGTATTATAATAATGTGGTTTAAGTTTAAATGTTAAAAAAAGAAATACATTTTAAGTCATTTTGTCATACCAAAAGTGGACGTTTCTGTAGAATGACCCATGAAACAAAATATGCAGTATGTCTGAATGAAAAAGTATATACAATGAAGACAGGATGCACCTTGATTCTAATTGAGAGACTGACCATAATTAAAAATTAAACATACCTTGAGACATTTGTACATATGGTGCAGCTCTAAACAGCATATTAGGCCTCAGTAAATACAGAGCCGAGCAAGCAACAGTCTCATGACAAAATCCTGGAACAAACATTATTCTTTAGTTTTATAATTGGTGTCTTGTTGTTGTTGTTTCTGTGCATGGAAGCTTCTTCTTTCACAAAGACATATTTCTTGCATGTGCAAACATAACTGTTTGATACATACTTGTAAATTCTGATTCTGATTAAGTCTCTAGATTAAATCTAAACCTGAGCTGAACTGAAGTGTAAGAACAAACTGAGAATATGAAGCAACTGAAGTAAATACTCACCCTCAGAAGAACCCCAGAGGATGACAGCGATAAACATCATGATGTTTGGAAGAAAGATTAGACAAATCTGAAGACATGAGACTAGAGAATAGAGAAAAAATAACAGCATTTGACTCCAAACTAATTTATTGTATTATGATGTAAATATAACTGACATGTAAACACATAACAGCAAATACTATTCTCCATTCATTACCTATCCACTCATTTTGTAAAGTGTAGTAGATGAGAAGCCAGAGAATCAGTGCAGATCCAGATGCAATAATACACAGAGCCAAGATCATTTTGTGTAAAAAAGAGAAACCTGTAAAACCACATACATCAGTTACTGAACAACAAAAGTGCACACACTTTTGGTAAATCGGATCACAAGTAGATGAGGGAGACATTCCCATTTACACCTGGTATCTATATTTGTCCACTTTCAACCACTTCTGTCCTGATTTCTTCGAGGAGAGGATCTATGGGTGGGTAAATATGTTGTTGTTTCTTTTCTTGTTTCTTTCAATCTAATGGACAAAATAAGCTTGTGCAATTTACGTGTTGCACCCGGAGATGACGGAAAACGTATGGAGAGCAACAGCTTTTGTTTATGTTCTGACAGCTGCAAGACTACACCGGACACAGGGCCCTATAATAGCCTACACCCGGCGCAATGCGACGCAAGGCACAGCGCAAGTGTGTTTGCTAGTTTGCGTCCGGCGCCGTTCGCGTTTTCCCGTTCAGCGCCACGTCCTTAAATTAGTAAATGCATTTGCGCCAGTTAGTGCGCCCATGGGCGTGCTGGTCTAAAAAAGAGGTGTGTTCAGGCGCATTGCCGGCGCATTGCTATTTTAAGGAGCTGAAAATAGACTGCGCCATAGACCAACTCAAATCTGGTCTAATGTCTAAAGTCAATGGCGCAATATTTTTTTGTTAGAGCGCGTTGGTAGAAACTGCGCCTCTGGGCGCGTCCACAGTGCGCGTTGACTTTGCTTATTACACACAGGGATGCGCATCACACAAACATGCCAAATATTAAAAACAAAAGGATTACAGTGTAAAAGAACATTATTGTGTAGGCTACATAAATATAAAAATGTAATGATGAATAGTCATTGCGTGTATTAGAATTAGGCTACCTATTTTCAATTCAGCCTATTACTACTTATGATGAACGAAATTGGCTAATTAATTGAACAATTGTGCCAATACACACACATATATATTAACTGACTCATCGCGCGGAGCTATTTGAAAGTCTGCATCCAACGCAGACGACTGAAAGATTGACTGGCCACTTAACAGGTAATTTCAGCAAAACATCACTCGTTGAACTCCTCAGTTGAATCGGTGTGTTTAATAAGTCAGTGTATTTTATAATGTTACGTATTTTCAAATTGTTCGTCAGATCGGTTTCTTCGCTTGAAAAGCGTTCAGCTTTTCCGCCAACAAATTCCGCCATGTAAATAGCAATCCGCCATGGCGCGAGCGCATCTCGCTCTTAAAGGGAATGGGAGATGACACTCTGATTGGTTTATTGAACGTTACGCCCATTACTCATTAACCCTTTTAACCATAACCCAACGGTCCCACATATGGGATTTTTATTTCAGTGCCCCTGGGCGTACGGTCCCACATATGGGATTTTTATTTCAGTGCCCCTGGGCGCACGGTCCCACATATGGGATTTTTATTTCAGTGCCCCTGGGGCGTACGGTCCCACGATTTTTTATTCAGTGCCCCGGGCACGGTCCCACATATGGATTTTTATTTCTGTGCCCCTGGGCGCACGGTCCCACATATGGGATTTTTATTTCTGTGCCCCTGGGCGCACGGTCCCACATATGGGAATTTTTATTTCTGTGCCCCTGGGCCGCACGGTCCCCATATGGGATTTTTATTTTCTGTGCCCCTGGCGCACGGTCCCACATATGGGATTTTTTATTTCGTGCCCTGGGCGTACGGTCCCCCTATGGGATTTTTATTTCAGTGCCCCTGGGCGACGGTCCCACATATGGGTTTTTATTTCAGTGCCCCTGAACATATGGATTTTTATTTCCGTGCCCCTGGGGTACGGTCCCACATATGGGATTTCGAACGTTTAGCGACGTCATATAACTGCCAGATTCAAACTGTACTTTCGCGCTCTGGCTGCGAGACGGACGCAGCGCTTGTCATATATCACTATGCCGTGTTTTCAGCCACATAATGTTTCTTTTAAGGTTTCAGACATTTAAATATGCATAAGCACTAATAAAACAATACATTTGGAGTTTATAAAATACACACTGACGTCCGACATCAGTGGAAGCAGCAATGAACAGTGAATTCAAATATAATTTGCCGACATTTATTCATATCAGACACACATAATGTGCCTAAGTAACTATAAAGTTTACTCTATTATTCTTCCAGTTCACCAGCCACTTACTTGCATATATTTCGGGAGAAAATGATGAATTCACCTGCTGTAAATCTGACTGACAGGAGTCTGTGAACTGCAGCGCAAACTAAGATGGCGGCGCCCATCTCGCATTATAGATCAAGATAAAGATCGTTTATAAAGGTTTTAAAACGACAAAGCACACTGACTTACACATATCTGAGAATCGGAATATCAGATAGTTGATGACATTGTAAGCAATTTTGCGAATATTTTAAATTAAAAAGGAAAAACTAAATAATAGCGTTCCATCTGTCATACAGTGTTATTGTTGCTGCATTCAGCGCTCGTGACACGCAAGACGCGTCGCCATGGAAACATTAAAGGCGAACGTTCTAAAATAACGGTCGCCTTAAAAAAACTCACTCTGGGGGGACAGTTAGAATATTTTAAACTCACGCTCGAAAGGGTTAAGAGAATAGGGACAACCCATTTCAAAAATGCACGCCACGGACCGTTTTTCCGTCGTTAAAATAGCAAAAGTGGATTTGGACACGCCCTGAGTGCACCTGCGCCGTGCGCTTTACACTTTGCGTTTAGATCGTTAAAATAGGGCCCATTGTGAGTTTGTGTTAGAAATCAAGAATGGTGTGAGAACATTAAACTTGGTACTTTTTCCGTCTTCTAACCAAATTTGGTTAAAATAATTATAATTCTTGATAGTTAACTTGGGTCTTCAGCCAACAAAGTTTAAGTCCCATCTGGCTAGAGGCTTCCCATAATGTTTACACAAAGTCAGTATAGCAAAGAGAAGGCGGTCTTTTGTGGCTATTCGAAAACAATCCGTTTACACCTGTATTTAGCGTCGTCCACTTGTGATCCAATTGACCAAAACACATCTTAATACCAGGTGTAAACAGCGCCTTAAACAGAAAGAATATGTACTCTTTTTATATTATGCCAATAAGATTATGAGTTTGCATGTATAACATTTTTTATTCTTGTGTACACACTTTGTACTTCTATTTGTATTAAAAGTGAAAGTGTATTAAGTAAATATTATTAATATTTTAAAGGAAATATGCAAATGCTAAGGGTAAACTATGTGTTATGCAAATTTTGTTATATACAGGTCCTTCTCAAAAATTAGCATATTGTGATAAAAGTTCATTATTTTCCATAATGTAATGATAAAAATTAAACTTTCATATATTTTAGATTCATTGCACACCAACTGAAATATTTCAGGTCTTTTATTGTTTTAATACTGATGATTTTGGCATACAGCTCATGAAAGCTGTAAAAAGCTAAAAAAATTAGCATTTCATCCGACCAATAAAGAAAAGTGTTTTTAACACAAAAAAGTCAACCTTCAAATAATTATGTTCAGTTATGCACTCAATACTTGGTCGGGAATCCTTTTGCAGAAATGACTGCTTCAATGCGGCGTGGCATGGAGGCAATCAGCCTGTGGCACTGCTGAGGTGTTATGGAGGCCCAGGATGCTTCGATAGCGGCCTTAAGCTCATCCAGAGTGTTGGGTCTTGCGTCTCTCAACTTTCTCTTCACAATATCCCACAGATTCTCTATGGGGTTCAGGTCAGGAGAGTTGGCAGGCCAATTGAGCACAGTAATACCATGGTCAGTAAACCATTTACCAGTGGTTTTGGCACTGTGAGCAGGTGCCAGGTCGTGCTGAAAAACGAAATCTTCATCTCCATAAAGCTTTTCAGCAGATGGAAGCATGAAGTGCTCCAAAATCTCCTGATAGCTAGCTGCATTGACCCTGCCCTTGATAAAACACAGTGGACCAACACCAGCAGCTGACATGGCACCCCAGACCATCACTGACTGTGGTACTTGACACTGGACTTCAGGCATTTTGGCATTTCCTTCTCCCCAGTCTTCCTCCAGACTCTGGCACCTTGATTTCCGAATGACATGCAAAATTTGCTTTCATCCGAAAAAAGTACTTTGGACCACTGAGCAACAGTCTTCTGCCGCTGTTTCTGGTTCAAAAGTGGCTTGACCTGGGGAATGCGGCACCTGTAGCCCATTTCCTGCACACGCCTGTGCACGGTGGCTCTGGATGTTTCTACTCCAGACTCAGTCCACTGCTTCCGCAGGTCCCCCAAGGTCTGGAATCGGTCCTTCTCCACAATCTTCCTCAGGATCCGGTCACCTCTTCTCGTTGTGCAGCGTTTTTTGCCACACTTTTTTCCTTCCCACAGACTTTCCACTGAGGTGCCTTGATACAGGACTCTGGGAACAGCCTATTCGTTCAGAAATTTCTTCTGTGTCTTACCCTCTTGCTTGAGGGTGTCAATGATGGCCTTCTGGACAGCAGTCAGGTCGGCAGTCTTACCCATGATTGCGGTTTTGAGTAATGAACCAGGCTGGGAGTTTTTAAAAGCCTCAGGAATCTTTTGCAGGTGTTTAGAGTTAATTAGTTGATTCAGATGATTAGGTTAATAGCTCGTTTAGAGAACCTTTTCATGATATGCTAATTTTTGAGATAGGAATTTTGGGTTTTCATGAGCTGTATGCCAAAATCATCAGTATTAAAACAATAAAAGACCTGAAATTTTCAGTTGGTGTGCAATGAATCTAAAATATATGAAAGTTTAATTTTTATCATTACATTATGGAAAATAATGAACTTTTATCACAATATGCTAATTTTTGAGAAGGACCTGTACATGTGCATTATTAATATTTAAGAAATTATTTTTACCCAAAATGGAAATTATGTCATCATTTGCTCATTGTAATTTTAAGACAGCTAATTAGTGACCATGAGTTGTCACACTATTGAATTATTTTAAAAGCAGCATCATAAAAAACTTGTATGCTGTATTCCCAGGAGGGGGTCACCTGTCAAGTTATGCTGGTCAAATAGCATGAGAAGGACGTTTACTCATACTTTATTCTAATTACTCAGAACACAGGAATATGCAGGAGAAAACACAAACTAGACTTCATCATATGTTAATGTGAACTGACAAATGTAAACTGAAACACAGGTATATAAATACAAGGAACAAAAAAGAGAACTAGATGAACACAAGTGAACAGAATCTAATAAATTCAATGATAAACCAAAACAAAACTAGAGAGTGAATGAGTAACTAATGAGTAACTATAGACACCGGCAAACAGGAACAGAGCAAAACACATAACAGGATATACACGTTGGTTCCTCAAATCCGTTCCTGGAGGGCCACTGCCCTGCAGAGTTTAGATCAAATCTGCGATTTTCTAGTGATCCTGAAGACCTTGATTAGCTTGATGCCCTGTTCAGATGTGTTTGATGAGGGTTGGAGCTAAACTCTGCAGGGCATTGGCCCTCCAGGGCAAGATTTGAGAAACCTTGTTATATACGTAAACTTCTTTGCAGTATAATAATAACAAATTCTTGGTGTTTAGGCATATGAAATTTTCATAATGAATTTCTTCAGATTTCTTCAGTTCAGATGTTTTCCCATTGACTCACCTGGTCGTTCTATAATTACAGTTGTGTTTGCTGACAGATGCCTAGTCTTCACGTGACACATGTAAACCCCTTTGTCCTCAGTTCTGACACTCTTCAGTCTGAGAGAGAATTTCCCTTTGGGGATTTCAGCAGTGAAGAACTCAACTCTGTCTCTGTATCGTTTATCCGACGCCTCTGCTAAGGTCTCATTGTTTTGGTAGAGCAGAACCAGAATATCTTCATCTTTATCTGTTTTCCTCCATGAAACCTCTTCAGGTGTGATATGAAAATCTACAGAGCAGTTCAGAGTGACATCTTCACCTACAGATGCAGATATGGACTCATCTGATCCTGATACACTCAAATGCTCTGAAATAACAAACATTGCATCAAGAATCACAGCACAGTCTAAAATCGATTTTTATGAAAAGTATTTTTAGAATACCCTCTAATGATTCATACTCACCAAAAGTTATAATTTCAACAAAAGTTTCACTAGCATCCAGTTTAGTGTAAACTTTACACCTGTAAAGCCCTTTATCTTCAGCTCTCAGATTGTCCAGACGGAGGGAGAAGTTTCCATGTATAATTTCATCAGTAAAGAAATGAGCTCGATGATGGTAATCCTGATGTTGTTCCTCTGGTCGACTCTCACCATATACAAACAGATGAACCAGAGTACCTGAGTCTCTCCTCATCCAAAGCACCTTCAGTCCTTTCAGAGGTAAGGGTTCATCCACATAACAGGGCAAAACCACTGAAGATCCCAGAGGAACAACCAGAGGACCTGTTCGGCTCTGTATAATAAACCCTACAATAGTTCATGAAAAATAATTGTTAAAAAAAAAAAAAAAATGTTTCATTCATTCTTGTTTGCTGTGAATATTCACTCTTGGTCTAAATGTAGTTTGTTTGTAACTACAGCATATGGTGTGATTTTTAAAAAAATATCTAATCTCTTTTTAAATCTCTTGCTTAAATTCCCTCAATAAAGCCAATCTCTCAGCTCTTCACAATGTATTTTATATTTATTTCAACAAATGACAACCAAAATCAAAACCCTAGTTTAGTGGTGGTTCCCTGCAAGTGGACACAAATGCTGGCTTAGTGTACTTAAAAGATGTGCAGATGAGTCCAGAATATGAACAA
The DNA here is from genome assembly GCA_028476615.1 of Culter alburnus. NCBI lineage: Eukaryota > Metazoa > Chordata > Actinopteri > Cypriniformes > Xenocyprididae > Culter > Culter alburnus. The sequence continues at coordinate 23,579 of JAOTNS010000084.1, read as the reverse complement.
AGTGTGTTTAACACATTAAAGGTGCCCTATATTATGTTTTTAAAAGATGTAATATAAGTCTAAGGTGTCCCCTGAATGTGTCTGTGAAGTTTCAGATCAAAATACCCCATAGATTTTTTAATTAATTTTTTTAACTGCCTATTTTGGGGCATCATTATAAACGCGCCGATTTTATGCTGCGGCCCCTTTAAATCCCATGCTCTCCGCCCACGGAGATCGCGCTTGCCTTAAACAGTGCCCTAACAAAGTTTAGACAGCTAATATAACCCTCAAAATGGATCTTTACAAAGTGTTCGTCATGCAGCGGCATGCATGCGTCGGATTATGTGAGTATTGTATACTGGATTGTTTACTTCTGATTTTGAATGAGTTTGATAGTGCTCCGTGGCTAACAGCTAATGCTACTCTGTGGAGAGATTATAAAGAATGAAGTTGTGTTTATGCATTATACAGACTGCAAGTGTTTTAAAATGAAATAGCGACGGCTCTCTTGTCTCCGTGAACAGTAATAAACCGATGGAAACTTTAACCACATTTAACAGTACATTAGCAACATGCTAACGAAACATTTAGAAAGACAGTTTACAAATATCACTAAAAATATCATGTTATCATGGATCATGTCAGTTATTATTGCTCCATCTGCCATTTTTCACTATTGTCCTTGCTTGCTTACCTAGTCTGATGATTTGGTTGTGCCATCCAGACGTTAATACTGGCTGCACTTGTCTAATGCCTTTTATATGTTGGAAACGTGGCTGGCATATGCAAATATTGGGGGCGTACACCCCGATTGTTACGTAACAGTCGGTGTTATGTTGAGATTCCCCTGTTCTTCGGAGGTCTTTTAAACAAATGAGATTTATATAAAAAGGAGGAAACAATGGAGTTTGAGACTCACTGTATGTCATTTCCATGTACTGAACTCTTGTTATTTAACAATGCCAAGAAATTAAATTTTTCATTCGAGGGCACTTTAAACAATTTCTTACCTTTATAAACAGTTATGAGGAAAATGCTTAAAATAGCTTATGCATTTTAAGTGATAGGCCTACTGAAATTTTATATTTTGGTCTCATCTATTTTTCTGCACATATGTGCTTTATTCGTAAACAGAATTCGGTCTCTTTAATATCAGTCTCAGTGCATGAAGCCACATTAGGCATTTTCTTTACATGAGAGGAAACCACTTAACATAAATGTGTTGTGTTCATATTTTGGACTTATATGCGTATTTCCACAAAGTATGCTTTAATAAATATGTACAGAATTTGTGTTTGCATTGGTGCATTAAGCCACATGAAGCGTTTTTCTTGCAAAAACCCCCTGTGGTGAAAATCAAGTTCCAAGTGCAGTAAACCAAAGACAGACAAAAACCTGTGGTTTGAAATAGGGGGTGCTTGTGATACCTTGTAACCAATCACAACAACATGCCGGCAGGCTTTAGCATATCATTAGGCTTGTTTGAGATTAGCAAATTCTGTGCAGAACTGATCAACGGTGATCACCGCAAGATGCATGCCGATTAGAAATGTGTCCGAGGGTTGGACGCCTTACTCTGATGTCATGCAGACTTGTGTCAGAAACCTCTCGTGACGGTGAGGTGGATGTGTCGGATTCTGCAGTCGGGCGCAATTGCTCTCCAATTGACCAAGGTTGCTTCTCAATATTCCCTTCTCGTTTCCTCGCTCCTCCGTCCTCCATCCTATGACCTGGAAACCGATCAAGCTCAGCCATCTTGAAGGACATGATATATCCTCGCTCCCTTTAGCATCACTTCAAAGCGCCATCAGCTGCACTCAAGGGATCTCAACATGTGGGTACATGTTGTTAAAGTTGATTATTTAAAAAAAATTACCATACCGGTGTGATGAATACGATCCTCAACTGGATTGAACTGGAATAAATACTTTGAATGTTGCAGTTCTATCTGACTTATGATAGCAACCTGAATCATAACAAAGCACTGTTCGCCAGAGGAGAACTGGCCCCCTGACTAAGCCTGGTTTCTCCCAAGGTTTTTTTCTCCATTTTAACACCTATTTGCCACCTGATGTCACCTGTTGGAGTTTGGGTTCCTTGCCGCTGTCGCCTTTGGCTTGCTTAGTTGGGGACACTTGACATTTAACTTGACATTTGATATTCTACAGTATTCTTGATATTTATTCAACAGTGCTTTTGATCTGCCTGCATTGACACTATTCTTTAAGAGAACAAAATTATATACCAGTTATCAATGTAAAGCTGTTTTAATACAATCTGTATTGTAAAAAGCACTTTATAAATAAATGTGACTTGACCTGACTTGTTATCCCCCGTAAATTTTCTGATATGAAAAATTGTGTAGATATAGTCTATTACGATGTTATGATGAACTATAAGCCTTTCTCCACTGATGAGTTGTTCAAAGCGTTTGTAAGGATACTGATTGATAGAATGCAGCTGTCTGACTCTGAGATGAAGAACGGAAATGGTGTTTCTAACATTAGCAACACATTATTAGCTGCTTGATAACGTAGTCAAGCAAAAGGCTATTATGTTGATTCATACTAGAAGATAAAGTTCGTAAACAAACTTTGATGTTGGCTTGGCACAATTGATGGGCAGCCTGAGGAAAAAGAAGCAACGCTCATGTCTGTTCGGCGACAAAGAATTACATAAAGAAATAAGGAATTTCTTGTATTTAGCGTTATAACAAACAATTGTTGTGATGATTGATAGATCTTTTTCTTTAAGAGGTGCTCAAATCACAGCTGCTTTAAGCCCCAGGTATACTACACTTTCCACACCTGGATGCGTCTCATGAGCAGTCGCGTCCACACATCCTTCAAAGTAAACTAAACCATGGATGCACGCGGATGACCGAGTTTGACACATGCGCAGTACAATTTTTTTCTATACTATTTACCAGACATCAACGGGACATTCACTGGGCAGGATCAGAGAGGAAAAATAGTGCATCCACCATTGCAACATAATTCAGAAGATACACCAAGAGAACAAGAATCAAAATGATGGAGAAGGCATGCTTCTGAATTCACTCGTCTTGTTTGTGAATCACTCTTTACACACAATGTTCTCACTGAACATCGTGCTCAGTACTGTGCGTATTGCCACCTAGTGGACTCTTCTGTTCTGCTTGCGCATGCTCTGTTGCACACGCACCGTCTGCATGGTCTCGAAATTTGGGCTGCATGCGGACAGGATGTGCGGCCGGCCGAAGTATACCCGGGGCTTTAAGAGTCACGGCCGCTTTAAGATTGGTCAATTGGTCAACTTTTTGGTAATTTCATGAGTAACTGACAACGTAACTACGGCGTCGCATGCCAGTAATTTCGTTACCTTCAAATTACCATCTTACAACATCGTCAGTACGATCTCCTAACGTTATAAGATTACCAAGGACGTTCCAGATACGCACTGGATTCGTAATATATTGGTAATTCCATGACTTACTAGTAACGTAACTACAACGTTGTATGCCCATAATATTATTACCATCAAATTACCATATCACAATGTCTCCAGTACGGTATCCTAATGTTAAAAGTAAACCAAGGATGTTCCAGATATGTAGCCTACTATATTTGTAATATATTGATCATCCATGAATTACTGGCAACACAACTGTGCTTGTAATTTCATTACCATCATTTATGTTCTTTATATGTTATTATTACTAGAAATTGCTATTTAAAATGTATACTTAAACATCAGACACAATACTGAAATTTTCCTTAAGAACAAAATGTTTCTTTTCACCAAGTCAGAATATGGATGACTGCTTTTAGTGACATGACATACAGCATGTGCCTCCAGAAAGGGAGTGTGCGCTGTGCACACAGTATGTTGACAAGAGAGTAAAGTGTGAAACTTTTTATTTCATAACAATTTATGAGGCTAATGTTGGCAAACTTGGCATAATGACACAGACAAGCCTGGCTACCTTCTCATCAGACAGTAGATACATAAGGACAACTCAGGCAATTTTATTCAACTGCTTCTGACAGAAGAATTTATTTTTCCATCTTTAGAACGAATAAATGGCTTTTATAAAAATGTATAAAATAAACGTAACTTTGGAAAGACGCTAAACCTTTTTTTATTGTTATGTTTACGTTAGTGCTGGTGGCCATTAGAGTTGCCATGGCAACTTGGAAAACATTCAAGCTTCTGAAAAGGACAGTGTCGACATTTCTCAGTGATCTATGCTGGGAGCTGCAGTGGCATGGGTGACATGAAGCACCTATAATGCACAAATCTTTGCACAGATGTCACACATAATTAACACAGTATCACAGTCATACAAACAAAGAAGCTCTATGATGGGTTCTTGTGCTCGCTTGAATGAGATTCGCCATGTATTTTGTACATGGTGAGGCGAAAATAGACAAGCGCAAGCTTCATTAGAGACACGAGTCATCTCTTTTCATTAAATACCTCATCCAAATCAAAATGTACATCTTTAATGCATTCTTGGGTCCCACTTTATATTAAGTGGCCTTAACTACTATGTACTTACATTTAAATTAATCATTTGATACAATGCACTTATTGTGTACTTACATGTTTTTACATTGTACTTATATTTTAAAAACACCTGCATGTAATTACATCTGTAATTATTTTCTGTAATTACTTTTATAATTACACTGTTGACCCATCCCTTAACCCTTACCCCTACCCTTAAACCTACCCATCCCACCAAAGCTTTCCCTAACCTTACCCATATCCCACCTCAATAGCAGCAAAAGTGTTTGCAATTCAATATGAACCCAATAAGTACATTGTACTTATTTTTTGATGTAAGTACATAGTAGTTAAGGCCACTTAATATAAAGTGGGACCCATTCTTGTGATTGAATCTTGTCAAATCGCTGGAATGTTTTATTTGAAAAAAGTTAATATGTGTGAATGACAAAGATAGGGAGAACGCTTTGCTCTGGGCAGTCAAGTTTAGAGACGGGCAATCGTGGATCTTTATGTGATCAAAACAGCTTGCATTTACTAAATGTAACTCTTCAATGCGTTCTTGTGATCGAATGTTGTCCAATCACTGGAAAAAGGTTAAAAAACGCATGCAAATGATGAACATGGTGATGAGGGCAAAAACGAATCATATCGTAGCTTGTCTGCTACAATGTGAGCGAATAGAACAGGGATTAATTTACCGTGCAAAGCTTCTTCCCTTTGTCGAATCCATTCTGAAATCTGACCTTTCAGTTGTATTTAATCACTTTTTACTCTGTATTAACATTTTTATCACTCTGTGCAGCAATTCTCTCTCTCTCTCATCTGCTCGAATTTTTCTGTCGCAAGGGCTGTACAAATGAGCGAGTGCCAAAGTAAAGTGACAGCTGACTTGAAGTAAAGCCAGTAAAGTTCATGTTTTTGTCCTGAAATATTATAATACTATAAAACATAGCTAAAACAATATTGTTCTGAGTGTGTGCGTTGACCATGAGTCATGTGCATATGTCAGTCAGTGTGGAATCACGCATCAAGTTCTGAAAGAGCTTTATTCAGTCCATTATAAATTCTGATTTTGGCCGCCTCTGGAATGGATCAAACCATAGATATTAGCCTTCCTGATAAGTTCAAGTAAATACGCTGGAAATCCGTGCTCATTCAAGGATGTGCATTTATTTCATGTATGGGGAAGTGTTTTTTTTAAATCTGAAAAATCCATAAAGCAATGAAATTGTCAAACATCCATTTAGCGCATGCTCACAGTGGGAAACTGCTGCTTGTTCTCTTAATACTGTCTGTTTTACTGAGAAATCGTTTGCAAAAGCGTTTTGCAAAGGGGTTTTACCAATTCATAATTTAAAACACAATTTAAGCGTCAGAAATTAAACTGATATATGAAGCGAAGCAAGATTTTTCTTAAATATCCACAACAAAAACAAGATGCTCGTCACTATAGCAACAGTAGACTCTTCGAACTGGAGCTGCCATGAGTGAGTGAGTGTAGGCAGGGCTAATTTGCATATTCATTGATCTGTGTATATTATATGAGGCAAGGTTATAGAGTTACATTCAAGCTATTTTAATGCATGAAGACATTTTTTTCACTTGATTTTTTTTTTTAAATATGTCATTTTGGTGATCAAAGATGAGTTTTAAGGGATAAAATAATTGACTACAGTAGGACTTTAAGCATTTGAATGTCCACGTTTAAGTTCTGCTAATTCATGAGCGGAGTGTCAGATTCGCACAAGGTAATAATTGTAGCATCTGGAGCAATCAAACACAATTGTAAAAAGCAATCACCCATGCAGGCCCCGAAAGGTCTGGCTCCCCCACTGGGTGCTATCACCCTATCTGCACCATGTGCTCTTTACACACATTTCAAAGACCCTTAGGAGACAGGCTATTCTGGGTAAACCCAGCCTGATCTGCCGGCGATTTGATTTCGCCCGGCAACTCAGTTTGGAAACCCGTACATTCATTTCTACTGCTTCTGTTACACTTTTGCAGGAACCAATCACAGACTGGCTTATCCACCTTGCTCGCTATTGGCGGGTATAACACGATGACAGCTTTCAAACTCTATCTGATCTACACGTCTCTCGCACGACCGTCACTCCAATATAACAATGCACAATCACAGTGACGCCGATTGTGTTAAACATTTACCTTATCTGAGAGAAATGTAGCAGAGCGTTGATCCGACAGTCTCTTCATAGGAAGATTACAAACGGCGAAAGCCAATTGATGACACACGACGATTCTCTGCTGTTATTTTGGTGGTTTGCTTCACGGTGTGAGTACAGGACTCTTTTACTTCAATGCCCCTTGTTGGTAGACAATATTTTTATTATTTGCTCTATATGTTTCGTCTCCCTGCTTCTTGAATCTCGCGCCGCCTGAGCTGACTGGAATTCTTTTTGGTTGTCATGACAATGACGTAGTTTAGGGCGGCTATATTCCACGTTCATTTACACTGAACCAGAACAGTATCAGAGTCACCTTTTAACCTCTCAACGATGCTGAATGACTTATTTAGTTTAGCAAACAAATCACTCAGGTGGGTGTAAATACCACTCACTTTCATGTTTTTGGCACAACCTGCAAAAATCACTCGATGCCATTGCTGCTTCTGCACAGCGGATCAATGCTACAAACCAATACAAACTAAACCTGCGTCTCAATCAGCTCCCTAGTTCCCTAGGTCGTGAATCAGTATATCATGAAAGTGAATGTGGCTGATTCCCTGATCAGTGCCCTGACTGAATAGGGAGCTGATTGAGACACACGGTAAACCTGTCTGGAGTTTTCGCATCGCTCTGCAAAGTACGTCACCCGGATCGTTGATCTGATTGGTTGAAGGACTATCCAATTGCGTGAATAATGCTCGTTGATCACGCCTCTTGTGCAGTAGGAAATACATAGCAAACTCCCCAGACCAATGTTCAATTTTAAATTGAGCTTGGTCTGGTGATAGCCAGACAAGAGACAGGCCACAAGAACCAGACATTCTCTATAAACTGGATTCTTTGCCATTAATTCATTGACAACCTCATCTAAATGAATGAACATGCATTTCCCCAGTACATTGTGTATATTATTACTGTTTGTATGTTGTTCTTTCATATGTTGTATAGTGTTAGGCATGCCTGAAAGTTGGAACTATGAGATAATGTATTTCATCTAGGTGATGTTTACTATCAAATTACTCCTTGTTTAATGACTCACGTGTTGGTGGACATCGAAATATCATAGAATGTATTGTATGTTTGTTATATTTATCAGAGTATAAATGGACACAAACCTACAAACCCCAGGCAAATGAACTCACTTTCAAACAAATGAAATCCCCTGCCAAAGAATTGTACCCCTCTCATTGGTCAAGCCAAGATTTGAAGGTGTCGACTGGCTGGAGAGTTCAAAAGCCCCCACAAAAATCACACACAGTAGAGTTTTTGTTTTTAGTGCTTATGGACTTCTAGTTCTTCGCTTTGATCCTGTTGATACAACGAGGGCCACTCGGCCCAAGCCGGGCTGGTCGGCCTCCATTCCACTTCAAGCCATGCACAACTGCAGCGACCACAAAAGAGTCAAATTAACAGCGCAAAGTTTGTCTTCATTTTCTTCATCAATGCCGAAGATGTTGATTATAACTTCCACACCAGCGGACCGAACCATCAAGGATTTTCTCCTGAGCCTGCAGATCCAGACAGCTAAGGCATCTGCACGTATCGTTTGAACATTAAATGGCAATTTAGTATTAAGATTGTGAACCCCTTTTTAACAAAAGTGCTTTATAGTATTGAAACTGATGGTTCATCCAGCAATTGTTAATTTACTCTTTCAAATTGTTTCATTCCCCTGTTATGATATGGTTCAAATTCATTTCCATTCTCTCCATTTTGTCACTGAATGGTGAATGGTATGTTTGTGTTTGTTAGTTTAGTTAAGTGTTTGTGATTTAGTTAAATAAAACTTGCAAGTTGATTCTGGTCTGCTTAGAAAACCAATGTCCCTGATAATGATTCGATCACAGCTACGAAAGCGATATCCTGTGGCCATGGAAAATATCCTTTCTATAAGAAATGATAGACAATTAATACTGAGTGTTCGATGGCCGAACAGATGAATTAATTGTAATATTAATTCAGCTACATTTAAGTTAATTTGATTAACTGATTCAAATATTTATAATGAATCATAACGAGTTATGACTAATTATTAATATTTAGCTAATAAATAAATTTTGAGCTAATAAATAAATATTGTTACATAATGTTAATTATTAAACCAAACAAAATCCAAATGTTCAAAATCACTTAGTAATGTGATTCTTTTATTGAGTGATAAGCAGTGAGTTTAATAAGTGCAATTGCTAAAAGATTTGCCATCCAGCGTCTTCTCGTCATCTCCTCGACCTGCTTCCCTTGGGTGTTTTTACACGTAGAAAAGGTGAAAAAACGTTTTTCATTGTCCAGTTTTCTCTCAGAACAATGATCAGAGTTACTATTGCCATTATCGATTCAGCATTAATAATATACAATGGTGACATTTTTCTCAATCTTGACAGAAAACAAATAAATTACTGCACTAAACTTAATGACGGAAAGGCTGCGCGATCCTGTCAATATGGTGGATAAACAAAGAAGTTACCCAAAACTCTATGAGGCCTGACGTCAGATTTATATACTCGATTTATAAAACAAACCCTAGCCAACTATTTATTTGCCCTGTCATGTGCGGGGCTCTGTAAACTGAAGACGGCAGATACAAATTCTTAGCAACAGGCCTCCTCTGTACTTTCATTTGGCAACATTTCATTCATGTCACCGTGACAAACTCAGAGGTACTGAATGAGAGATGAGGTGAGGAGAGAGGAATTTGATTTGTGGCTTCTTGCTTGAAGCTGTGTCTGAAATCGCATTCTTCACTACTACAGTTGCAAGAAAAAGTATGTGAACTACTTGCAGAATCTGTGAAAATGTGAACAATTTTAATAAAATAAGAGAGATCATAAAAAATGCATGTTATTTTTTATTTAATGCTGTCCTGAGTAAGATATTTTGCATAAAAGTTGTTTGCATTTAGTTCACAAGACAAAACAATAGCTGAATTTATTAAAATAACCATTAACCAATGTGAACCATTGATTCTCAATACTGTGTGGTTACCTGGATGATCCACGACTGTTTTTTTTTGTGATGGTTGTTCATGAGTCCCTTTTGCTTATTACAATTGACCCTTTACTAAGCCACGCCCGAAAACCGCCACAGGCCAATCGTGGTTTAGCAACAGTAACTAGACGCGGGAGGTCTGTCAAGCTTTTGAGCGAGGGAAAAATACCGAAGTGTTGTGCGTATGGATTGTGTAAATCTGATACCCGGTATCCTAAAAGTTTGGACGGAGTGGTGGAATTTTTTCCCTTCCCGAAACCTAAAACCCAAGGGGAGAAAGCCCGGTATTCTGACAATTTGTGCTACCCTGTCAGATTTTGCTACCTCCCATTGAAACAGTAGGTAACGTTAAAGGGATAGTTCACCCAAAAATGAAAATTTGATGTTTATCTACTTACCCCCAGTGCATCCAAGATGTAGGTGACATTTTTTTGTTCAGTCGATCACAAATGATGATTTTTAACTGCAACCGCTGCTCTCTGTCATTCAAATAATGGTGGTTGATGGGAACTTCATCTATAAGAGTGAATAAACCTTGCTTAGACAAATCCAAATGAAACCTTGTCGTGACAACACATTAATGTCCTAAGACACGAAACGATCGGTTTGTGCGAGAAACTGAACAGTATTTATATCATTTTTTACCTCTAATACACCACTATGTCCAACTCCGTTCAGGACTCCTTTAGTGATGTCTGATCGCGCTCTGACAGCGGAAGTGATGTCTCGCGCATATACTTCAATGAGTGTCAGACATCACTGCCGTTGTCAGAGCGCGATCAGACATGACTAAAGGAGTCCTGAACGGAGTTGGACATAGTGGTGTATTAGAGGTAAAAAATTATATAAATACTGTTCGGTTTCTCTCACAAACCGATCGTTTCGTGTCTTAGGACATTAATGTGTCGTCCGAGCCGCAGGGTTTAATTTGGATTTGTCTAAGCAAGGTTTATTCACTCTTATAGATGACGTTCCATCAACCGCCATTATTTGAATGACAGAGGGCAGCGGTTGCAGTAAAATCATCATTTGTGATCGACTGAAGAAAAAATGTCACCTACATCTTGGATGCACTGGGGGTAAGCAGATAAACATCAAATTTTCATTTTTGGGTGAACTATCCCTTTAACAAAATCTGACAGTGAAAAATGCTACCTATAAGATTGTGCTTCCAGCATAATATTAACATGGTTTATGGCTTTATTAATATCTACACCTACCCCAACCCTAAACCTACCCTTATAATAATGCAAGTACAGTAGTGGTAGCACAATATGATAAAGCATTAATCGTTAGTGTCATGGCACACATTTATTTCTTATTTCTTAGCACCATCTTGTGCCAGTTTGGTGTAACAACAAAGAACACTGATGACTGTAAGCTGTTTTCTTAGTGGTTGGTTTAGGTCATGTGACTCTGTTCCAGGCTGCGTTCCAGTTCGTTTTTTAAATGCCCTTCACTCGCTAACTTCCCTCAGTCTCATTGACTCGGATGTACGTCATTGCTTACGTTGCACGAGTGCCCACTACTGGCGGAACCTTTGCAATGGGCTGAATTGGAACGTCCTAAGCCCTTGCTCACTTGGAATCCGCAATGGAGCTGATTTATTATTTATTTTTTTCCCCTTACAAAATTGTTTAATACAGCATTCTATATGTATATATGTGTGTTTTAAATGTTTTCAAAATAATTAATATATCTTAGAGTTGTTTGTGGTGGGGTAAATTAAACGCGATATGCGGTGACGTCATAAACGTGTTGCATTGTGGGTTATGGAGCTGCCTGAAGTGTATATATGAAGTAGACTCGTTCCCTCAGTCAAAATCGAGGGAGCGAGGGTTTGTCCATATAAACTTCCCTCGTCCACTTCACGAAGTGGAACGCACTTAAAAATGGCGGCAGGGATCCCCCCGAGGGGAAGTGTTTAGGGAAGTTTGCGAGTGCGTGTCTAAAACTGGAGTGGAACGCACCCCCAGATTCTTTCCATGCAGTTGGCGCTCTGTTTCCTTTACATTTTGTGCCTTGGAAAGGCTTTGCCTGTAAGTTGTTACCTTTCTTTTAATGTATGTATATATTTGTAATTCATAAGTTTGAGTTTAAATTTAACTATTTTCCAACTATGGTAATTCATGAACAACAACAATAATAGGCAGAGTTGAATGCAGCCTTTTGTTGTGCATTCAAAGACCATTGTAAATGATGTGTATTCATTCATGTTTATTTGTGAACATTCTGTAACAAAACATTTGTCATTTTTGTATGTTTCAGTTTTACAAAAAAGAGAAAGAAAAAGAAAGAACATAACAGTAAAAACCCTAAACTTTACTCTGACCTTTTCTGACTCATGTTAGCTATCTGTCAGTTATGTGTAGATGAAACACGCATTTGGGACAGAATAGTAAAAAGGCGATCAGGGGAGCTTATGGCTCGAAAAATTATCTCAAAGGTAAGCCAAAGGACTAAGTTCCTGGCAAGAATATCCAGCCTCTTAGATAGTAAAACATTAAAAATCCTGGCTGATGCGCTTGTTCAATGTCATCTTGACTATGCCTGTACATCTTGGTACACAGGCACCACTAAAGGTCTTAAAGACAAGCTACAGATCTGTCAAAATAAACTAATCAGAGTGATCCTTAAATTACATACAGAACTCATCTTCTTCCTGACCATTTCTCAAGTCTTGGGTGGCTCAGAGTGGAGGAGAGTGTTTCTCAACTTAAACTGTGTTTAGTTAGATAAGAAATAATCTGGCACCCAAGTATTTATGTGATTACTTTTCAAAAATTAGTGATACGCACAATTACTGCACCAGGGGGAGTTCCACAGATTACAGGCCCTGCCGCTTTAAGAGCTGTGTGGGAAAGTACTCTTTCCTATACTCTGCAGCTGTCTTGTGGAATGGTTTACCTTTAAAACCTTAAACTGTTGAGCTCTTCCTATTATCATTTTAAATCTTCAATAAAAAAAATGGTTATTAAACTTATAAAGAGAAAAAAAGAAAAAAAAGTAAGGAAATAGAAATCCTTGAAGTAGCAGGAATATTGTCTACTTGTGTGTCTGCTTGTCTTTTGGGAATTTAGTCTTTTCGTTTTTTTTTTAGTGTTTTTTTTGTTTTTTATTTATTATTTTTTATGCTCCTTTTCTTCATTGTTCTCAATGTTGTTAGTACATGTACTGTTACTCATCTTCCATCTTAAGGACCACAATGGAAATAAGCCTATGGGCTTTTTGTGTTTTATCCTTTTGAACACTTCGTGTTGATTGTTGTTGTTCAATAAAGTATTCAAAAAGGCATCCACAATGAAGGCACTACATTTCAAGGAAAGCAAGCTCTAATTCCATTATTCTTCATTAATCATCACATCTTGCACTCCTAGACAGAATCAGCGATACATGATAGGGGAGAAAGTTACAGAGATTGAGGAAGCTACAGAGCAAAGCCAAGCATTACAAACAAGATCTATAACCTCTGCTTTAACTAATAGATCTAGAAGCTCATCAGCAAGCATTGCTGCTGCCAAGGCTCGCGCTAAGTTGGAAGCTGCACAAACTAAGGCTGAATTCTTTAAAAAAGAATCTGAGATCTTGATTGAAAAAGCTCAAATGAAAGTGTCAGAGGCTCACATGGAAGCATCTCTATCAGCGCTAAAGCATGAGAGTGAGGTGGCAGCAGCCCTCGCTGAGGCAAAGGTGCTGAAGGCAGCAGCAGAAAGTGAGCTCGGAGAAAGTATGGTATGGTTGGAGACGAACCAGTCCAATCACCTCTAGAGCCCATTGTTCATGTGTTGAAGCCTGAAACACCCCAAAGACAGCATCGCTTTATCGCTTGGGATGTCAGAAATTCCTACAATAAACCTGATACTAAGAGTATGACACAGCAGCCTCAGATGTCAGTGCAAACTCCTAGCCATAAATTCCAAGCACCGCCATTTACCTCCTCACCATGTAAGGCTATCTACCCAGACTTACTTTTCTTGACACCGCACGACGTGTAGCCCCCTTCGTAGATAAGTTACCTTACAGTCTTCAGAAGTGCAGGACTCAAGGTTCTCAGTACAAAACTGTACATCAAGTCGCCTTTCCTCCATTCTTCTTTTTTTGTGATTTCATCTGCAGACAGTCTCAAACACGCAATGATCCGAGTTTTGCTCTGTCTTCGGGAATTGCCCAGTCTACGCTCGCAAGACAGAAGTGTCATCAGGTACTGTGAGTCAGAAAGCAGCTCAAACTGTGAGTTGGACGATGTGGATAAGACTTGCCCAACATAAAAAGCCCCACCCTCTCAAACGTTGCAGGAGGTTTTAGGAGCAAACCTTTAGACGAGCACAAGACTTTCCTAAAGGAGAAAGGGGTTTGCTACAGGTGCTGTGCTACTACCACTCATCTGGCTAGGGACTGTAGTCAAGTCAAGTCAAGTCAAATTTATTTATATAGCGCTTTTTACAATTGGTAATTGTTCAAAGCAGCTTACATATTAGAAGCACAGCACAGAAAAAAAGAGAAAGTGGTTAAAAATAAGCTGTACAAGCAAAGCGTGGTAATATGTAAAATATACAAGATGGGCTACATTAAGCAATCGGCTGACTCCCAGGGGTGCGAAAAAACCCCTAGGAGAAAAACCCAGCGTGCTAACACTGGGAAAAAAAGTGCTAGGAGGGAAAAAACCCCTTGGAAGATATATAGAATTATGTAAATGGATATGGAGATCAAAATCTGATTATACATTTTTATTATAGAGATTAAAAATAGATTTATATATAAATATATGTAAGGGTACGGAGATTAAAAATCTGAATTATAGATGCAGCCAGAACTGGATCTGTAGGCCATTGTCTCCTGGGCTACGTTGTAGTCAGGTCCAGACACAGGTTCTCCATCTGATCTGGATACGGCCTGGATCCAGCTCCAGCAGGATAAGCAGAGAGCATGATATTAGCGTAGATGCCATTCTTATTCTGATGTACAGGTATATCTAGTGTTATAGGAAATGTTCTCGGTTCCGGCCGACCTAATTATTGCAGCGTAACAATCCTTTAACGGATTTGAAAAATGTTAATGTATTAATGTGTTATGTGTATGCAAGAGCAAAGAGATGTGTTTTAGTCTGGATTTAAACTGACAGAGTGTGTCTGCTTCCCGAACAATGCTAGGAGATTGTTCCAGAGTTAGGTGCTAAATAGGAAAAGGATCTGCCGCCTTCAGTTGATTTTGATATTCTGGGGTATTATCAACTGGCCTGAATTCTGAGATTGGCAATAGACGTGAAGGACTATAATGCACCAAGAGCTCGCTAGATACTGGGGAGCTAAACCATTAGAGCTTTATAGTAAGTAGCAAGATTTTAAAATCTATACGATGTTTAATAGGGAGCCAATGTAATGTGACAGAACTGGGCTAATATGGTCATACTTTCTGTTCTAGTAAGAACTCTAGCTGCCGCATTTTGGACCAACTGTAGTCTGTTTAAAAGCCGAGCAGAACAACCACCAGTTAGAGCGTTACTGTAATTAGTCTTGAGGTCATGAATGCATGAACCAACTGTTCCGCATTTGTCATTGAGAGCATATGTCGTAATTTAGATATATTTTTTAGATGGAAGAAGGCGGTTTTTACAGATACTAGAAACATGACTTTCAAATGAAAAGATTGGTATCAAAGAGCACACCCAGGTTCCTAACTGAGGACGAGATTTAATGGAGCACCCGTCAAGTGTTAGAGAGTATTCAAGGTTTTTTCGTGAGGAAGTTTTGGTCCAAAGATTAGGATATCAGTTTTTTCTGAATTTAATAATAAGAAATTCTTGTCATCCAGTTTTTAATGTCAGCTATGCATTCTGTTAGTTTTGTGAATTTGTAGGTTTCGTCAGGGCGCGAGGAAATATAGAGCTGAGTATCGTCAGCGTAGCAGTGAAAACTAACACCATGCTTCCTAATTATCTCTCCTAAGGGCAGCATGTACAGAGTGAAAAGCAACGGTCCTAGTACTGAGCCTTGTGGTACTCCATATTGAACTTGTGATCGATACGACATCTCTTCATTAACTACTACAGACTGATAACGGTCAGATAAGTAAGATTTGAACCATGCCAAAGCAATTCCACTAATGCCAATATAGTTTTCAAGTCTTTTTAAAAGAATGTTGTGATCGATACTGTCAAAGCAGCACTGAGATCTAATAACACTAATAGAGAAATACAGCCACGATCGGATGATAAGAGTAGATCGTTGTAACTCTAACGAGAGCAGTCTCAGTACTATGGTATGGTCTAAATCCTGACTGGAAATCCTCACAGATCCATTTCTTTCTAAAAAGGAGCACAGTTGTGTTGAAACTGCCTTTTCTAGTATCTTTGACAGAAAAGGTAGATTCGAGATTGGCCTGTAATTTACTAAATCTCTCGGATCTAGTTGAGGTTTTTTAATAAGAGGTTTAATAATAGCCTGCTTAAAAGTTTTTGGCACGTATCCTAGTGTTAAAGATGAATTATTATATCAAGAAGGTGGACCTACGACCTCTGGAAGCATTTTTCAGTAGTTTAGTCGGCATTGGGTCTAACATACATGTTGTTGATTTGATGATTTGATAAGTTTAGATAATTCTTCCTCTCCTATAGCGGCGAATGATTCTAGTTTTACCTCAGGGACACTACAGTGCACTGTCTGAAGCGAAACTGTAGACGGTTGCACGTTTATAATTTTCTCTCTAATATTGTCAATCTTGCAAGTAAAGAAGTTCATAAAGTCATTACTGCTGTGCTCTTTGGAAACGTCAGCAGTTGAATCTCTGTTTCTAGTTAATTTAGCCACTGTGTCAAATAAATACCTAGGATTATGTTTGTTTTCTATTAAGAGATTTGAAAAATAAGTAGTTCTAGCATTTTATTATAGCCGTTCTGTACTCAATCATTTTTTCTTTCCACGAAAGGCGAAAAACTTCTAGTTTTGTTTTCTTCCAACTAAAGTAGCTATTAAATGTAAGGAATGCAGCAGTGATGCTCATGTTGCAGCACTTCACCCAGGACCACCGCCTTTAACTTTACCTGAGCATGGCGGGGAGGGAGAGATAGACAGACCTCAACCTGCAGTCACTTCCAAATGTATGGAGGTTTGTTGTTATGGCAAAAATTCACGGTCCTGCTCTAAGATTTGCTTAGCTAAGTTTTACCCAGCAGGCCACCCAGAAGAAGTGATCAAGCTTTATGTGATTCTGGATGACCAGAGTGATAGATCGCTCGCTAGAACCAAGTTCTTCAACTTGCTGCATGTCAAAGGAGAGAGCTCAACATACACCCTACGTACCTGTGCAGGTGTGATGGAGACAGCAGGGAGGAGAGACACAGGTTTCGTTATAGAGTCTTTAGATGGAGCAACAAAGGTGAAACTGTTAACTTTGAACGAATGCAACAATATGCCGGATGACAGGGGATACATGGATCCAGAAGCCCAAATTCTTCTTCTTATGGGTTGTGACATCCTTCAGGTTCATAAAGTACGGGAGCAACGTAATGGACCTTATAACGCACCCTATGTGCAAAGACTAGACCTAGGCTGGGTCGTTGTAGGAGACGTCTGCTTAGGATCTTTACACAGGTCTGCAGCACTTAGTACTTACTGCACCCATTGTACTTGATAATGGACATCCTTCTCTACTTCCTCCATGTCCTAACAAGCTTAGCGTCAAGAAGAAATTTGACATCAAGCCTCTGCCTGAGGTATCTTTGGCATGTGACACCTTCATCTTTGATGACTACGTAATAGGGGATACCATATTCGAGAGGCCAAAGGATGATAACAAAGTCTGATTGTCCATTGAAGACAGGTGCTTTCTGGACATCATGGACAGAGAGATGTTCATGGATGAGAGCAATAGCTGGGTCACACCACTCCCATTCAGAACACCTCGCCAGCAACTCCCTAATAATAGAGACCAGGCATTAACATGCCTATCCTCTCTTCTGCGCACACTGGAAAAAAAGCCTGAGATGAAGTCTCATTTTGTTAAATTTGTGCAGAACATCTTTGATAGTGACCATGCCGAGGTAGCCCCTCCTCTTCGAGAAGGCCAGGAATGTTGGTATTTACCTATCTTTGGGGTGTACAGAGTTGTCTTCGACTCCAGCGTGCAAAAACAGGGCATCTCCTTGAACGATGTTCTTCTCTCTGGTCCAGACTTAAATAATAGCCTCTTAGGAGTATTTCTGCATCTCAGAAGGGAGCTGGTAGCTGTAACTGTGGACATCGAGCAGATGTTTCACAGCTTCATTGTGAAAGAGGAAGATAGAGACTTCCTTCGTTTCCTTTGGTTCAAGGAAAATGACACCAGCAAAGAGATCATTGAATATTGCATGATGGTACACGTGTTCGAAAATAGTCCATCTCCTGCTGTAGCCATTTTTGGTCTTCAACAAGCAGCGGCTTATGATGAGAAGGAGTATGGTTCAGACACCACACACTTTGTAGAGAGAGATGATGTCGATGATGGACTTTTGTCAACACCCACAGTTGTGGAAGCAATCGACCTGTTGACAAGAACAAAGGAGATGCTGGCCACTTCGAATTTGAGACTGCACAAGTTTGCTTCTAATTGCAAGGAAGTAATGGACGCATTCCCGATCGAAGATCATGCAAAGGGACTTAAGGGTCTCAACTTGGAAGTTTACCCTACTCCCATCCAACATAGTCTAGGACTTAGCTGGGATGTGAAGAGAGACATATTCACCTTTCATGTAACAGACATCAAGAAGCCCTTTACTCGCAGAGGGATACTTGCTACTGTCAACAGTCTCTTCGACCCACTTGGGTTTGTTGCCCCTTATCATTATTGAAGGTAAATTCCTATTACGAGAACTCACAGGTGAGGCACTTGACTGGGACTCTCTTGTCCCTGAAGATAAGGAAGATGCATGAAATGCATGTGTCATGAGCCGGGTTTGATTATTTCCTTGTTTTCTGCTTTTCTCCCTGTCTTCTGTGTTGATTTGTTTCAGCTGTTTGTCATTTCTGTCAGCTTTTGCGCTCTTGCATCCGCACCTGTTCTGTGTCTTTGTTGATTGTCCTGGTTATTTCTCCTGCTGTTTGTTTGTGTCTTTGTCGGATGATTATCTACCTGTGTGAGAAGTTTGTCTGTAGAACCTCTCTGCAATCGTTAAACTGCTCTTTGTTATTATCACTATCTTAGTCCCAGTTTCAGTACCTATTTCGTGGTCCGTCTATCTGAGCCTTCTGTCTACAAGCCTGGTTCCTTCTGTTGTCACACAACAGCATGGAGGAAATTCCTATAAGATCTCAAACAGCTGGAGATTTCCAGACTGTATGTCCATACTACCTCTCTACAGCTCTGAGGAAACTTCTTATTTTCTCAGATGCTTCTGTCAGAGCGATTGCAGCAGTGGCATATCTTCTTGTAATTAATGAAGAAGGAGCGTGTCACACTGGGTTCGTCCTAGGGAAGGTGAAGTTGGCACCACAAGTTGCTCATACAATTCCCAGACTGGAATTAGGAGCTGCGGTTCTAGCTGCAGAGTTAGCAGAGACAATCATAAATGAGCTGGACTTCTCTTTAGATGCTGTGGAGTTTTACACGGATAGCAGAGTTGTCCTAAGATACATCTATAACTAGACAAGACGCTTCTATGTATATGTAGCCAACAGAGTGCAACGTATCTGCAAAGTGTCAAGCCCAACACAATGGCACTATGGCACATAACCCTGCAGACCATGCCATCTGCTCTGTTTTAGCAGCATTGTTGAGCACAACTACCTGTCTTTCAGGAACCACCTTCCCGTTGCAAGTGCATCAGAATCTGCCACTGGAGGAGGAATTCAACCTCATCGGGCCAGAGTTGGATGTGGAGAATTGTTCTCTTGTTACTACCCTATCTACTGATGATTCTCATCTTGAATGTCAACGATTCGAGCGATTCTCTTCATGGAGGTCATTAGTCAGAGCCATAGCTTCTCTCATTTATGTCGCCCAGACTTACAAGTCGTCTGATGATACAGAAAGAACCTGCAGATCATGGCACTATTGTGCTGAGCCTTGTACAGTGAAAGAGTTGTTACAAGCAGAGGAAGTCTTGATCAAGAGCGTGCAGAGGAGAGCTTACCAAGAAGAGCTTACCTCCATTGCCAAAGGAAATGACATTCCCAGGTACAGTGCTCTGAGAAAACTGAACCCTAACATAGATAGTAGAGGCCTTCTCAGGATAGGAGGTCGGCTAAAGAATGCATACTCTGGATCTCAAAGAGAAGTTTCCTTTGATCATTCCAGGATGCAGTCATGCTGCAAAACTACTGGTGGAGCATTACCATGATCAAGTCAAGCATTGGGGTCGTGTGTTCCAGAGATGGGCACTCGAGTTAGAGACAAGTTAGACTTGACTCGACTCGGCACAAAAGACTCGGAATATTTTTAAAACGACTCAAGTCTTTTACCCTTAACTACTGATATAATAAATAAAGAATTTGTGTTGTGTTTAAATGGTTTTATAATCTGCATCACATATATTTCCTTACGTGTCGTGGTAGATTGGACTCTTGTCATAGAATTTGATTACGTATGTCCGTGTGCATAAACCATGGCATAAACTCCGAAATGTCATAATAAGAGTCCCATGCAACATGACGGGAGCCACCGTGCCATAGGTTCTTTCGTTTGGGTTTATTATCACGTCAGATCAACTAGACGCACAGAATGTGGGAAAACAGTTAAAGACACCGGAACAACATCATCGAATTTTATGAGACATCGCATCCACAAAGGTTAGTCACATAAATTCACACAGCTATTATACTGTGGTGTAGCTGCATGGCTCTTTTGAATTGCCAGCCTGTTAAAATATGAACAAAAAAAAATCTAGACTTTAAACCTAGCACTACATTTTATCAATTTTCGTATTATTTGCAGCTTTTCTATTTCTTAATGTGTGTCCATAAGAGAGAGAGATAGAAAGAGATGTTAATCCTTTATTACTTAAAGCTCATTTTAATGTATCACAATCAGCATGTGTAGAGTTTCAACTGGCATTCTTAAACATTCCGAGTTTGATATTTTCTGATAATGACTGTCGTCAATAACAACGAAGCTGTATAACAATCTGCTGTATAACAAACCGTGACTCACTGGCGCCATCTTGTGTCCATTTAACGACTGTATTGAAAATGACTACTCGTGTTGCCAGGACGTGTTTTGTACATTGTAATGGATTATAAAGCAACAAACTGGATGTACATTATCCCTTACATCATAGGACCTTAATTTCAAATAAAACAGATTATAGAAAGATCATATAATTGTGTCTATATAATACAACTAGGATAAAATATAGGATTTGATTATGAGAATTTTTTTTTTTTAATGACTCGAGACTCGACTCGGACTCGTGACAAAAGACTCCAGACTTGACTCAGACTCCAGTGAAAAGACTTCAGACTTGACTCGGACTCCAGCATAAAGACTTCAGACTTGACTCAGACTCCAGATAAAAGACTCGTGAACATCTCTGGTGTGTTCACTGAATCCGCTATCCGCAACACAGGTTATTGGATTGTCGGAGTCAAAAAGCTTATCAACAGCATTCTACACAAGTGTGTCATGTGCAACATGCTTTGTGGGAAGGTAACTGAGCAGAAGATGGTGGTTTTACCCATTGATCGTCTGAGCACTGAACCCCCTTTCACGTATGTCGGGCTTGATGTTTTTGGACTTTGGACAGTTGTCTCGAAACGCACACGAGACAGACACAAGACAGGCACAAAGCAAAAGATGGGCTGTTCTTTTCACTTGTATGAGTACTCGTGCCATACACATTGAGCTGATTGATTGCATGGATTCATCCACTTTTATAAATGCTTTGAGAAGGTTTTTTGCTCCTGACACTGTTTGACACTGTACAAATTGTGAATAAAAACAGAATGCAATGATGTGGAAGTTTCAAATTTCAATATTTTATTCAGAATACAACATAGATGACATATCAAATGTTTAAACTGAGAAAACGTATCATTTTAAGGGAAAAATAAGTTGATTTTAAATTTCATGGCATCAGCACATCTCAAAAAAGTTGGGACAAGGCCATGTTTACCACTGTGTGGCATCCCCTCTTCTTTTTATAACAGTCTGCAAACGTCTGGGGTGAGGAGACAAGCTGCTCAAGTTTAGGAATAGGAATGTTGTCCCTTCTTGTTTAATACAGGCTTCTAGTTGCTCAACTGTCTTGGTCTTCTTTGTCGCATCTTCCTCTTTATGATGCGCCAAATGTTTTCTATGGGGTGAAAGATCTGGACTGCAGGCTGGCCATTTCAGTACACGGATCCTTCTTCTATGCAGCCATTATGTTGTAATTGATGCAGTATGTGGTCTGGCATGTCATGTTGGAAAATGCAAGCTCTTCCCTGAAAGAGACGACGTCTGGATGGGAGCATATGTGTTCTAGAACTTGGATATCCTTTCAGCATTGATGGTGCCTTTCCAGATGTGTAAGCTGCCCTGCCACACGCACTCATGCAACCCATACCATCAGAGATGCAGGCTTAGAAACTGAGCGCTGATAACAACTTGGGTTGTCCTTGTCCTCTTTAGTCCGATGACGTGGCGTCCCAGTTTTCCAAAAAGAACTTAAAATTTGATTCGTCTGTACACAGAACAGTTTTCCACTTTGCCACAGTCCATTTTAAATGAGCCTTGGCCCAGAGGAAAATGCCTGCGCTTCTGGATCATGTTTAGATATGGCTTCTTTTTTGACCTATAGAGTTTAATCGGCAACGGCGAATGGAACGGTGGATTGTGTTCACCGAAATGTTTTCTGGAAATATTCCTGAGCCCATGTTTGATTCCATTACAGTAGCATTCCTGTATGTGATGCAGGTTTTTATACCCAATCATGTTGCCAATTGACCTAATAAGTTGCAAATTGGTCCTCCAGCTGTTCCTTATATGTACATGTAACTTTTCCGGCCTCTTATTGCTACCTGTCCCAACTTTTTTGGATGAGTTATCATAAATCCAAAATGAGCCAATATGGCATGACATTTCAAAATGTCTCCTTCAACATTTGATATGATATCTGTATTATATTGTGAATAAATATAAGTTTATGATTTTAAATTATTGCATTCCTTTTTTATTCACAATTTGTTCAGTGTCCCAACTTTTTTGGAATCGGGGTTGTATATCAGAAACTGTTCTTCTCATGCCAACAGAGGCCTGATGTTTTGTGAGGTTTTACATGAACATTCCCTTTATCTCAGTTGGTTATATAGTGGTATCAAAACAATACCAGGCAGGGAGTGTCATGGCACACATTTATTTGTTATTTCTTAGCACCATTGTGCCAGTTTGGTGTAACAACAAAAACATGATGATTGTAAGCTGTTTTCTTAGTGGTTGGTTTAGGACATGTGACTCTTGGGTTAGAGGTCCCACTGGCTTCTGATGGTCTCCGTGACATTGGTCTTCTAGACTCAGGGCTGCAGAGAGGAAGTGGTGCAAATCTAAGATCCTACTGACCTTAGCTAATATTAGTCACTCCTTTCATCTTTCTCTACTAATGTCTCCAATGCTAAAACCACATACTATCACAATAAAATTAACAATTCTACTGATTCCCACACACTTTTCAAAACCTTCTCTTCTCTTTTTTTGCCCTCTCCCTCCCTCCCACATCAGCTCTACAGCTGATGACTTTGCCACTTTTTTCACACATAAAAATAAAACCATCAGCGGCCAATTCTCCACACCACACACTGACAATAACATCTCATGGAAGCACACAAATTCTCCCTCCTTCTCCATGCTACTATCACCCTACTACCCTTCCACTAGACCCTATCCCCACTCATCTTCTTCAGGGCCATCTCCTCCTCAATTGTACCTGCACTCACTCACATTATCAATTCTTCCCTTCAGACTGGAACATTTCCCATAGCTTTTAAGCAG